>JANVCC010000018.1:47365391-47423497 GCA_025345505.1 Todiramphus chloris collaris | reverse complement strand
TTTCCTTTCCCTTTCTTTTCCTTTCCCTTTCTTTTCCTTTCCCTTTCCCTTTCCCTTTCCCTTTCCCTTTCCCTTTCCCTTTCCCTTTCCCCTTTTCTATTTTCTATTTCCTTTTTATTCTTTTTTTTTTTTAATTTTTATGTAAACTGCATCTGCAGATGTAAGTAAAATGAAATAAAAAAAGACCCAAATTGAGAAGATGCCCTGTACATCCTGTTGGCAAGATGCCCTTGTTGCAGGCTGACTTCAGTGAAGACTTGAGGCTTCCTGTCCTCCACAGAGCAGCAGAGGAGGTTTTCAAGCTATGTTAAGTATAGGGAGTTTGTTGTCCATAAGGGTAATGCTTCTAACAACATCTGCTGGTTCTTTTAAAAATACTCTCTCATCACTTTAGAACTTGTTATACATGTGTTTATAGTCAGGACATGACTGTAATGTTGGAATACTGCTTTCTGAGGTATTTAGTATTTCAAGTGTCAGTACTGGATATCAAGAATAAATTTTGCTCAAAACCTCTGCTCTTGGGTCACTAGCAGCATCCTACTATCAAAATCGATAGAATAGAAAGCATCTGCTTTTAGTATTCTTTACATTGTCTACTTGCATTACCTGAGGCAGTGTTCTCATTTCATAGTTTCTTTAAGATGGGTAGTCAAGTTGAAATATTTTTTTAAACTCTATTTTATTCTTAATTAAGGAGGTTTCAGATATCGGGCTTCTTCAACCTGCTTCCTTTTCAAGTAGTTTCCAAGGCCCTTTCAAAATTTTTGCTCGCAAAAGTCAGAAGTTATAAGGAAACCCAACTAAATCTATACAAAGTATAGTCAGGTGTACAAATCCAACAGGACAGGTTCCCGCTCCCTCACCGTTTTCTGCCTGTTACAATAGTTTCAGGCATAATTTGCAGCAGTAGTAAGTCGTGGTGTTTCAGGCAGTGTACTGGCAGCGGCGCTTTCCTACTTATTTGCTTGTTCTGAACATCATACCAATGAGTGTGGTGATAAGATTTTCAGCAATAGAATACTGTATAGAAAAGAAAAATATTAATAGGGAAAAAAAAGTCCAGGAAAAATAGCTTGCATTGTTTTGGGGTTTTTTATTGAGGGGGCCTTGTCAAAATTCTGTGATATTTAAAGTCAAATCACTGGCCTGTGGAACTGAACAGAAGGCAAACGTTGCCTCTAAGAAATACACTTTACAGCTCGATTTCGGAATGGTATTTATGTGTAATTCAGTTGAATTGAATTTGAGTTGCATTGTTTTTTTGCAAATTGGAGGAATCAAATGTACCCTGAGGGTAATTGCAATATTGAAATTACTGAACTCAGTGCTACAGCTAGCAAGGAAAAGATGCAGATTACTTGGCTCCCAAAGCAGAACCCAGAACTCACAGTTCTCTAGGCTTCTCTACAGCCCAGCAGGAGAGCTTTCCAAGAGACAGCCTGGAAAGCAACAGGCACCCCGGGCAGGAGGCAGCTCCCGGGCAGCCTGAGCAGAGGTGTTGTTCGGTCCTGCCTCCTCCTGGGACTGCAGGGCTGAGTGTTGAGACTCTGTGGTGTTTGCTCTGGTTATTTCCCAGCGTTATGCAAGAATTGTTCTACAGCATCGCGCTGTCACCAGGCGGTTAGAGCGGCCCTCCGCTCACCTGCTGCACAGGGCAGGACTACTTCCACCTACCCTCACCTGCTTTTAAGACTGTGGGCTTCCCTTGGGAAGCATCAGTGGCTTTCTGTGTTTATCCATTGCATGTTTCCTATGAAATAAACAGGGACAGAGAGGGGGAGAAGGACCTCAGACACTTGTCTGTCTGGTGAGTGTCTTAACTACTAGCTTGATTCATCATTGTCCCTTGCTAAGGATGAATATATATACAATAGTTTTGGTTGGCTTGGAGTAAACCACACTCTTAATTATGTAGCATAATGCCATTGCAGTTTCGTGAGAAAGTCCTGTTACAGGAAGGAATGTGGAAGAGAAGATTCTACTTTTGGCTGCTAAACAGCAGTTCAACGTACAGATCTTGTAAAATTTAGCTAGTGTTACCTCCTTAGAAGATCAGCTTTTTTGGTATTCCCATAGTTTATTTAACTTTACTAGATTACCCATGCTTTAAGAGGAGGTTGCATCGTAACACCGCATGCTGAAAGCAGTGAGATTGAGCAGCTTATTTACATACACTATTAAACATACATTTAATGTTGCTAGCAAACATGTATACCTTGCCTTTTGACCCAAATTAAAGAACAGTTCACCTCTTCAGAAGCAAATGACACTCAAGTAGAATGCTTTTTGTTGAAGCCTCTGAGTTTTGTATATGAAGCAATGTACCACCATGAGGCTTTAAAAGGAACAAACATCTCATCGTGCACAATGTTGAAACCCCTGGGTTTTTAATAACATTCTTAGAATCGATAATTAAGAACTAGAGACATTCCTTCCAGCAACCTACATGAAGATGCTAAAATAGGTAGTGGGATGGTGTGCACTGAAGAAGTAGCATCTACACATTTACCGTGTACTAACAATAACCAAACAGTAAAATGTTGTTCAAGGAGTTAAATTACAGATAGCAAACTTTTATAAAACCAATAACAGGCATTTTTATTGTATTAGAGTGTATTAGTTAAGGTAATTATTCATTTACATCCATAATTGTAATTAAGAAGTGTTATGAAATCTGAATGGCTTCCCACATGCAACATGTGTGTACTTTTATACTTTCCTATACAGTTTTCAGACTTCTTTTTTCTTCAGTTTTCAGAATTTACTACACTAGATATGGGAGTTTGAAGACTAAAGACTTGGGGTTTTTTTAGTTACCAACAGTGGAATAACAGTATTTTTTCTGGTGCGTTTTTTGTTAATTTGCTTAATTTTTAAAGTCAGAACTTGAAAGTGATTGATCAGGCTTTCTTTAAGAATGATTAGAAAGGCAGAGAGCTGCCTTAATTTCACGTTATCAACAAGATCTTCCCTCTTTGCATTGTACTTCTACGATAGTCCTAATCATAAGTCAGGCAGGGAGAGCATCCTTCAAGGCCAGCACACGAGTAATTGTTAGTGGTAAATAAGAGGAGGAGAATGCGTATCATGGGCTGGTTTAACTCAGGCTTATGATTCAGTTTGGTTTTATAGATCAATAACTAGGTACACTTTTATGCTACTTTTAAGTAGCATTGTGCATTATACTGGATGATAGGAAACTGAAATAGATTTAGACTGTAATTTGCAATTTGCTCTCTTACTCATAAAATCTTTTGTACCTAAAGGCTTCAAATCCTTAAGGCTTCAGTGCATATTTTGGGTAGGCACATTTTTGATAAATGGATGGCATTTTTTTGCTCTACTTGCCAAAGCAGCATCAGGGTGGTAGTTAGCACTGAATGCACCGAGAAGCATTCCAAAGCCTGATGTTAAGGTATTCTTCCATACTTTGGAACTCCGCAGCACAGTGCTATGCATTGAGTTGCCCTGTTAGTCACGGGTAATCCCATTTCAATGTTGAATGTTGTTACCAAAATGGTCCAATGATACAATTAAGTGTAAGCTGGTAAGTCTTTTGAATAGAGGCATGTGTCTAAGTGATACCAGCGGAAGTAGAGAGTGTTAAGTCCCTTCACTGAGCTGTCTCATTCTTTGTCTAATCTTAGGAGAAGAAGGGAGAACAGGATCTGTGGGAAGGGGATCTGGCCAGTAGTGACAGCGGTGATGTGCAGGGACACCCCTTCTTTCCCTGCCCCCTTGTGCTCTGGCCCACTACTCATCCTGCTTGCCCTCCAGAGTGCCATAACCTGGTGATTAGATCACTGTTCTAGGATTTAGGGACCAGAATTCTTGTCTCTGCAGCACAATCAAAAGCGGGAAAGTAAAAAAAAAAATAAATTTTTCTGACTCCCAAATACCTCTTTAAGCATGGTGCCACTGGTAAATGAAGTACCTTCCACTTATTTATGACTGTCCTCTATGAGACTCCCAAAGTACTGAGCACATTATGAAAATGGCTGTTGAATCTTGGCCAGCAGGCCAGATGCAGAGGAGTTCCTAGTGCAGCAGTCCCAGCAGGGCTCAAAAAGTTTTCTGTTTGTGATCCACCAGAAACTTGGTATCTAGAATCTATCACCACCTCTGAGTTTAGCTGGTAGCTGAGTGGGATTTCTGTATCTTGCTGCAAATCACAAGATCACAAATAGAATACATTTAGATTGATGTGGAGAGATAGACTGTAATGCATATTCAATTTATTAGAAGTAGCTTAACTTGAACCAGGAGGACACAATGCTGTAAATCACATTGGTTCTCTGCAAATAGTCTCATCATATATTAGTTTAAAAAGAACAGCATCCTCATTTGCATGATTGCAAATCTAGGTATTTTTATTCACTTCTCTTACAAGAACAAAGCTTTAATCACCTTAAGAAACCCATCCTTTTGGGTTCATCTTTTTCAAAAGTGTCAGGATGTGTGGGTGAGTCTGGAGAGCTGAGCCCACAGGAATGTTTCTGTCTTCCCAGGTGAGCGCTGGCATCCCACAGGCTCCATTGTGTGGCACTTTGCAGTGGCTCAGCACAGGTATCTGTACGGTACCAGCACTAGTAGCTGTCAAGGCAGTTTAGATGGAAAAGTGAGTACATGCTAATATGTCAGCAAGGTATTTATTTTTGAGACATTGATTACATAGAAGTTATAAACCACATACTGTTTTCAAGGAGACCATTCTCAACTGATAGAATGTAGGCAGTAAGATCTAACAATTTATTGTTTGCATTCTGAGAATGGAGTCTGTTTACCTCTTCCTTTGTTGTTGAATTTGTCCAAATGCTATGCATCTTCCTGTTTATCTTAGGTAGACTTAGCTAATGACTATACTAGAAACAATTTGCCATTGATCTAAGGCAGTGTCTCATCTGAAGAAAAGGTGAGAGCATTAGCTATTTGCATCATTTTAGTGTTCATAGGTGTAGGATCCATAATCAAGGCTATAAGTTACTCTTTCTGAGTGTTCTACCCATGTTTTAGCATAAGTATAGAGAAACAGTGTGTTAGTTCACCTGTTGCATGACTGTTTTGTTAGGTGCTTCTGAACTGTTCACACACTCTTTGGAATTTAACTTCACACACAAGATAGAAACCAAAGAACCTAGAGAGAGAATGCTTCTAAAATAACTTGATTCATAAATTAAAATATTTGCAAGCAAAATCCTAAAACTTGGTGTTTAAGGTTTATGTTCATATTTTATAAAGGGTCGTTGTTTTTTGTTTGGTTTTTTTTTGCCAGTTCAGGTAGAAATAGAAGTTTCAGCTAAAATACAGACATTTGGGTGCATAGGCTAGAGCACCAGTTGAGTTCATTAGGATCAGGATCTGGCTGTTGATGTAGCTGCTGTTGTGTTTGGTATGTTTTGAAATCCTCTTTGCAGATCTGATTTTCACCAGAATGTGGGATGTACTTCAGCATCCATCTTTATCCCAGCAAGATAAAGCTGCCAAAACTGGTTGTCCCGCCAGTCTTCCTGATGTTGCCTCCTTTAGAAAGTTAACTGTTAACCAGGGTATGTCCTTTGCTTTAGTTTTCACTTTTTTTCCAGTTTTAAAGAGTGGCTATTCACATCCTCATTTATGTTCTTTCAGTTTGCTTGTATTCTCTCAGAGGAATTCTCCTAAAGCATTTTTCCTATTTGAACAGCAGTAATAGCAGGAGTTAGAAGGAAATATAATTCCCTGTATTCCCTCCTAATTATTTTGTGGTGTTCTGCCCACCACGACCTTTATAGTGTCACCTCCTGGCTTTGTGTTTACCATCTTCTAGTGCTTTTGCTCTGTTAGAGCGATCTAGGATTATCTGGAAGACCAGTTTGATTTCCATTACAGAATATTCTCCAGTTGTATCGACCAATTTGCTTACTGTCACCTCAGGCCCTTGCAAAAAGACTCTGTGTCATATTTCTTTGAGCACTGGCACATGTTGGTCTTTTACCCCATGCCTCAGAGCTAAGCCTAGTGCAGTGTGGAAGACTGTAAGAAAGATCCAGCCACTGAGTATCAATGTATCTGGGATATCAGGGCAAAATATGACCTTTTAGTACCGTATGCTTTTCTTAAGGTCCAGTGTAGCTTTTTGACAATGATGTACAAAGTGCACTGTGTTAGGATTTTTCATAAAGAGCTGCACTGGCTGTATCTAAATTAATAAATACTCTTGAGTTGGCAAGACTTGACATTAACGCTCACCAGTGATTAGCAAGTGGTTTAGAAGTTGATGTGGTCCACTTAGTTTCATGCTGTTCGGTCTCCACAGAGTTTGCGAAGTTTAAATGAAGTGATTATAGTACTTAACAGCTGGCATAATTTATATGTGGATCAAATCAAAAATGCAAGTCCTGAAATACATGGGATTATAGTGGGTCAAAGGAGTAGATAGGTATCTAAGGGGTTTGTAGTAGCTTTACATCCAACTGAGAGAGACTTCTGATGACATGATGCTGAAGATGATCTCATGCTGTCCTATTGAGTATGCCCTTTGCAAGGCTGTATACAGGGGACATGTTGAAGACCAACCCACCAAAGGGTATTTTGACTAGTGGCCCAGTATGAGCTGATTTTATAACTGCATGCATCTTTTGTTGGGGTGTGTGTTCTGCCTATTGTAGTGCAATCATACAAAATCTTACCCAGAATGGGATCTCATACTTGCCATTAACAGCCATCAGATACTGATGAAGAAAAATTCATAGCTACGCAACAGTGTAGTGTTTACAGAGTTTTTTAACAGTATTTTGAGATAGTAAAAAAAAAAATCTATTCAAAAGAGAGGTAGAGACTGTTTTCCTCTCTCCAGAACAGACTCTCTGTCTCTTGCTCTCCTCATCTCTCTTCTAAATTTCATTATAATTCCCACTCCTGGGCCGTGCATACACTTTTGATTAATTGGTTGGTTTTGTTCTCTTGCTCCAGCCAGAGAGAATCATCGAGGGCTATCATGATTTCAGACCTTGGCTAAAGGATAGGAGCTGTTGAAAGAAAACTATTTGAAAGAAGGATGTAACTGTGGAAAATGTAAAGTAATAATATTCTGGGGACAAGTAAACATAGTGCTGTGTGTAGATGAGCATGAGCGGTGTGTGACAGTTTGCCGGTCACCAGCCTGCCGGTTGAGAGTGTCACTTTGCAGCTGTGTGCCCTGTCATGAACGGTCAGTGAAATCTGATTAGGTTGTTTGCTTTGTAGATCTCCAAAAGATTTTGAATATCTTTTTGGAACATGTGCACAGATTGATGTTTGCCCCCAGGTAACTTGCAAAATTAGTTTTCAATGAACAGAATTACAGCTGAGTTTTTCTTTTACGTGAGAAGTAATGCTAAAATAATACATATCTTTGCTTTTCCTCACAACAGAAATAAATAAATAAAAGCTTACATTATTGAGACTGACAGTTAGAGAAAAAGTAGTTACTGTAGATCTGCATAGTGCTTTGCTTGAATTGATGCAATCCATATAAAAGATTTTTAAATGAAAACTTAACGCCAGCGTATATATTGCAGTTTATGATGAGTTTTCCTTCTGTGATGGTTTTGGGTCACCCACGACGACAATATAAAAACATTTGACTGTAATAAGAATTAGTGACTTGGTACAGGATGGGGAGTTTAATACAGTTAACTTCCATTTATATACTGCCAAGATACTTTACAGAGAAGGTTAAAGTGACTTTTACTCTTCTCTATATCGGAACAAGTCATACAGTTTTACTTTTCTAGTTGTTCTATGTAGTCTGCAGTATAGTTTGCATGTTGACAGGTTTATAGATGGCCATGAGATTACTGAAAATAGCTAGTTATTACAAACATACAGACAAAATTATCTGTGGGCTGTTAATGCCCAATGGCTCTAGATTAAAAAATAATTATAAAACCAGATGTAGATATTTCCCCATTTCCAGAAGATGCTGATACTTATTTCTATATTTGTTTTGTTCTTTAGTGAGACAGAAGATGAATTCAGCTGAAATCACTGATGATGATGAAGGTAAAATATTATACTTTGTGTAATTTATAATCAGTCAAAAAAAAATTGTTTAATTAAAGCCTTTGTAACCTGATAAAAAATGTACTTGGATCAAGGCAAATTACATTAATGTTTTTTAAAAAGCTATCTAAAACACACCATTATCTTTGTTATTCATTATGTTTTCTGCTCTACGTCTTTCCTCCCCCTCCAAAACCTGCTGTAACTCTATTTGTTTATACTTTAGACTCTTCTTTGGGGAAGAAACTCATTTACTGGGTATCTGAACAGTTCCTAGCATAATAAAAAGTCGACATTTTGGTGGCCTCAGCATACACTTACCATACATGTCATAAAAAATAATTGTGTTCTTCAAAACACATTTTCATAAAATGAATCAAACCACTAAAGATTGTATTAAGGGTGTCACAATTTTCTGGAGAGAGTGCTTTATCTTTCTACACCTTCTCTTTTTCCAGTAAAAATTCCTACAAAAAATGTTGTGAAAGTAGAAACAGAAAATGAAGATGAAGCTCTAGACTGCTCAGTAACATCCAGATCTGCTGAGAAACATTCACTGGATGGCACAGTTACTTGCCTACAGGATTCCAGCAAACGGAAACAGACCTCACTTGGTTGTGATGGTTCAGGGAGCCAACAAGATGTCTTACCCAGTGTGAAGAAAAGACGCTTTACACATGAGGTGACTTTACTATACATGACTCTGTGATTTTTCTGTTCATATTTCAAAGGCTAAATGCATTGCTTCTACAAGCAAAATGCAAGTAATTTAATTGGATTTGCATTAGTAACAAGTTTGAGGCAAATATGGCTAATCTTAACCCCATCTGCAAACATTACTTGTTTGGGTGTTTCATTAAATAGTGTGGGAGTGATCATATCTATGAAATACAGTTAGAGGTTAATTCATTCATGTGAAGTATATTTTTGTTGTTTGTCAGAGAGCACAGGAGCAGGTAGTGATTGGAATCAGTTGAGCATGACTCAGTTCTGCTCATGTCACACAGCCCTTCAGCTGGATTGTCAGTGAATCAAGGCTGTAATTCTTCCTTGTGTCACACAGATTCCGATGTCAGTGAGACAAGTATATATTTGTGTATTAGTTGAAAAATAAAAATGCAGGGATGCAGACTTCGGGATATCGCAAGCAGAATGTATTACAAGTTCTGGTGCAGCATCCAACTTGTGATAATACAGAAATTTGTCCAGCCCATGAAGGAGATACCCAGTCTCTTCCATTACTATGTTCTAGTGTTTCACTTGTATAGCTACTGGAGATTTTCATTAATCTTTGCTAAAACTGAGCAAGTTTCTTTCCTTGTTCTTCTCAGTGGGGGGACCAGTGATCATCTGTTCCTAGAAAAGTCTTCTGCATATGTGAAAATTAGTGGGATGTTTTCCACCCTCAGCCCTTCTTTTCTAAGACTAAAATTCTGTTTGCTTCAGGAGTCACTTTATATTTTTGTTGTTCTCGTTTTGATTCCTGAAAGGGTAGTGTTCCAATGTTGGATAGTCACATCTCTTCTGACACTGTCTAGAACAGTATAATGACCTCCTGTTTTTCACACTCAGCACTTTATTAAAATAACCTAGATTCAAATTCATGCTCTTTTGAATAACTTCAGGCCCCGGGTTATATTTAGGTTATGACCTACTCTAATGCACATATCCTTTTCTGCTGTTCTGCTACCTAGCCAGTTATTCCATGTTGTATTTGTGCATTTCATTTCTCCTTTCTAGCCATAGCTCTTCATATTTCTTTTTCTTGACTGTCATCTCTCTGACTTCTCGGGGCTGTTTTTTTCCTGAATGCCTGTGGTAGGTAGATTTTAATCTTACTACACAGTTTCTTTCTTTTCCTTTCTCTTTTTCTTTATGGAATTGTTTTATTTACATTCAGGTTCTTGAAAGAGCTTCATAATGGTCTCTGAGCTGTGCTTCCTTTGGATTTTACTGTTTGTTGGTTTGCCTTTAATACATTTTAAAATGTAATTTGAAATTAATTATAACTTTTGGCTTATCATATCAGAAAGTGACCCAGTAACGATGATGAAAATTCATTCTTGGCTGACCTCAGTGAATCAGCATGTTTAGTTAAATAACCAACCAGAAATAGTCCTTAATCCTAACAAAATTTTTAAGTTAATTATTTTCCTAGTACCAATATTTTGGTTTAGTTGATGACTTCATTAATTATATCTGTTTAAACAAAGGACAAAATCTTAATTCTTTCTGAGAATATTGTGCTTGTAGTATATTTTTACTACATATCACATAGGCATGTATGTATGACAGAAGCAGAGCTGTACTTTTAATATTGTATAACTATACAATTGGGCTGGTGATTATATTACTAAATTCCTTTCTATCAGAAGACAGTTAGCTATTTTTTTTTAAATTCTGATTGTCACTTCATAACCAGAAAATCATTTTCCCTATTTGTTTTTTAAAGTAGAAGACTGTAGATTGATAGAATCTTTTTATATGTTTACATGTTCATATACTTATTCTTTACTTGTATGCTAGAATATTATGCTCTGTATTCTTAACAGATATTTAGTATAATAAAGGTCACAGATTAGCTGGACTTTAGCACTGATCAGAGCAGTAACTAAACAACTTTTAAAACTTGGCTTAGAACTCTCAGAGATAATGTGAGAGACTATTTCACAACTGCTTACATTGGTCGATATTTACCACAATACTGCATTTTGCAAACGTTCAAAGAATATATGCAGTACAAAAACTTACTGTGCAAATACAGTATAAAAAGTAGTACTATTTTATGTACATTGAGTCTCATAGAACAATCTTTGCTTATTTTTTGATGGTACATTAAAACTGATCTTAAATGGGTGCAGCATTATCTGAAATGCATTGATGTTTAAAGATCAGTGTTACAGAAAACTAATTAAAAAATTCTTAAATACTAGTTTAATTGGAGAATTTATGAAAAGCCATGTAGTTATGTTATCGATAGTGGCGTTCCCAGATTGAAACTGTATAAAGATGAGATAATTAAAAGCAAAAAGGAAAGAAAGCAAGAATGCATCTAAAATAGAAAATCATTAAATAAAGGCGCAAATGTATTGTCATCTGTTAGCCGAACACTATGTGTTTCTGAAATGCAGATAACCAAATCCATCCCACAGATCCAAACACTGTGAGCTGCATTAATGAAAGGGCAGAAGTTCTGCTGCCATTGCAGCAGAGATCTTCTCTAGCTCTTACCTGTTCTCCTCCTCTAGAGCACCACATCCAAATCTGAGAATGCAAACTTTCACAATACTCACTGTCAAAGTTCGGTAAGGTACTTAAGGCAAGGAATTTGTGCCATTCAATGCACATTCTAATGCTGCTTTGCCATGGCTCTGTGTGTGAGGTGTTAATGGAAGTTACCCCCACATTGCCAAGTTCTATTATATAATTAATTAGGGGAAAGATATGGCAGGACTTCTGACAAGAACTGACAGATAACTGGTGACCTTTGGCCAGCTTTTTAGTAGAGAAAGAATTGAATAAATCTTACTTTGTACATAAAGGAATATTTGGAAATATGCTTTGTAAACAGCAGTGTCAGTGAAGAGTTAGCTACTTGGGTAGCAGGTATCCCTGTATGTGTAAGAAATGTGTTCTTCAGAATTGTAGTTTTGTTTTGTTCTTTTGATCTAAAATGGTAAAAGAAATTTGTGATTCAGTCTGGGGAGCAGAACTACATTAATTGTCATTGAAGATTTTTAGGATGACCTTTTTTCCAGTGATGGCTATTTGCAAGAGCCATATTACCATCTGGAAATAGCCCTTCACTGACAAGTAAAGGTGCTGTATGATGACTCCAGTCCCAGTGTAGGAGCCTACAGCTATGTGGGAGCAATGTGGAGCTTCATCGTCTCACAAGTTGGTCTCTTGTGTTCTGGTATTTTGCAAGTCACAAAGAGCTGATATAGTTAGGAGGTATCATACCACTTGCTGGGGTAAAAAAAAGTTGCCCTTTAATAGCCAATGGTGTTAGAGGACTCTGGTTCCTTACTGTCCTCATAGCAAACGTGCTTTAATATGAGTGGTACTGGAGGGACAGTCTTCTAAACGGGACCTGGAAGTCAGATGTCCTAGGCACCACCATGGCTAGTGATTATACACACTGTGAAATACACTGGTTTTGTGTTATGCTTTCATTTTATCATCTGTCCATCCACACACCTTTGGATGTGAAAACACAAGGTTTCATGTGGAGGGTTGTATGATGTGAATGAGGGCAGAACTTGGAAACAATTTCAATTTAATTGAGTCAGCTGGTTTCTAAACTTGGAGTGGAAACCAGCTTGTTCTTTCTGAGCCTCTTTGAGTATACATTGCATTAGAAATTAAAAAGTAATTAGATTCAGTTTGCCACTGCAGTAAGCAGATGCCAAGTGCAAGTACACGTAGGGACCAGATTAATTTCATGAGTGTTAGCAGTTCTGGTTTTTTGTTTGTTTGCTTTCAGAAGGGAACCTTAATTCATGTTCCTCACTGTAGGACATAGTGGGGTCTTCACTAGAATTTTAAATTGCTTGTGCCTCTCAGCTCAGACCTCAGGTCTGTGTTCTATTTGTTTTAATACTTGAATGCAAATTCTTTGGGTTTTATCTCATTAATGTTCTGTGGAACACGCCAAGCAAAATGTTTTAGTACAGTCTTCTCTAAAATCTGTGTTTTGTCGTGTTTGAATTCTGTATGTTGGGTTTTGATTCTGTTGCATCTGCTTAACTTCCTAAGAATTACTTGCAATATCCATGTGTTTGCAAAAAAAAACCCAATCCATCCAAACCCTGCATATTTGCTCTGAGTTGATGATAATGTTTGCTTCCAATCTCAAACAATGAGGGAGAGTTAGAAATTATTGAGAACGTTAATTCCTTAGGAGGTCATTACTATTTTTTATATAAATAATTGAGAATCCCATGAGTCTAAACATCCTGCCTTTCGGAAATAAAGAAATCTTAGGCTTCCCTTTTTTAAAAGGCAATACAGAGGTACTTTTCACGTTGGTTTAAAGTTTTCGTTATTTAGGTAGAATACTTTTAAAAAAAGATTACAGTCATTCTTGGAACTTGTTTAGGAGTTGTACACCATTATAAAGATAAACCCCCACAACTATATAAACCTTTCACATCAAAAAGCAGAAAATAAGCATGATTTTGGGTGTCTTACAGCCTTCGTAGTATTTTCAAAAGGTAACCTAAAAGAGTCCTGGAACGTTATATGCCGTTGTTAGAGGCAGTGGCAAGGTCACAGGACTAGGAGTCAGAAAATCTAGATTCTATTCTTGGCTCTGTTGCTGACTTGTTGGCACCCAAATTTGCTACAGCCTAAGATCCTCATATGCAAGGTGAAGCATCATGATACTTAATTAAGGAGGGTACTGAGAGCTCTGTGGGTAAAGAGTACTAAGGATTATTGTTGCATATGGTGTGTATTCCATGGAGAAATCCCTGAGCCAAACCAAAACAAACAAACAAGCACAAAACCCTAAATAATACTTGACTATATTTTTATTTTTCCTAGTGAATTTGTTGATTTTCATGTATTTAACACAACTGAGTCCTCTGGAAAAAATCTGACTTTGCGTATTTGTGTAACAATGCCTGCCTAAGGGGCACATATTTATAGCTAATATTTTTAAGGCACTTACTAATACAATCTTTATTCATTCAAAGGGCCCTCTTTCAAACATGAAGAACAGAGATACTGGCTCACCCACTCAGGTAAATGCAGAGCAGCCAAACAAGAACAAGAATCCTAACGTAACGTGGCTCAGTGAAGAAGAATCCCTCAGTGACGTAACCACTTCATCTTACAAGAAACCTCTCTATGGCATCTCACACAAAATCACGGAGAAGAAGAACCCACCAGGAGGAGAGCAGTTTGCTTCTTATGAGTTGTTTGAAAAAGTCAACCCCAGCAGTCCCTCGCATCTTCGGATTTTGAACGACCAACGCAAGAGGGACTCGGCTGCAGCCATCGCCCTAACAGCGGCCACCACAGATTCTGACCCAAATATATATTCTTTAATACAGAAAATGTTTTACACGCTTAACACCCTCAATACCAATATGACTCAGCTTCACAGTAAAGTTGACCTGTTGTCTCTGGAGGTTAGCAGAATTAAAAAGCAAGTCAGTCCAGCGGAGTCCGTTGCAGACTTCAAGCCTCCCCCAGAGTACCAGCTGACTTCTGCGGAGCTCAAACAAATCATGGATCAAAGCACGTCAGGTGGAGACCTGGCTTGCCGGTTGCTAGTGCAGCTCTTCCCAGAGCTCTTCAGCGACGATGAGTTCAGCAGAAGCTGCAGTGCGTGCGGCTTTCTCAACAAAAGGAAACTTGAATCTCTTCATCTGCAGCTTATCCGTAACTATGTGGAAGTTTGTTATCCTTCTGTGAAGAATACAGCTGTGTGGCAGGTGGAGTGTTTACCTCAAGTCAATGATTTTTTCAATAGATTTTGGGCTCAAAGGGAAATGGAAAACAGTCAACAGAATGTGCAATCGTCCAGTTTTTTTGAGACTGAGCAAGTTGAATCCTCTCATTTTATGGAGGATAAAGACCAGGAGGAAGCTTTGTCCTTGGACAGGAGTAATGCCATTGCCTCAGATTACATGCTGGATGCTCAGGATCTCAATGAATTTTTAGATGAAGCTACTTCTCCAGGGGAATTTTCTGTTTTTTTGTTACACAGGTTATTTCCAGAACTCTTTGACCACAGAAAATTAGCTGAAAGGTACAGCTGTTTTGGAGACTCTGGAAAACAACTGCTGGATCCTCATCGTCTTCAAATAATCCGCAGATACACTGAAATTTACTTCCCAGATGTGCAAGAAGAAGAAGCCTGGTTGCAGCAATGTGTTCAGCGAATAAACGAAGAGCTTGAGAATACATATATGGATGGAAGTGAATGTGATCAGATGAGAGATGACTGTTACGATTCTTCTAGTTTACCAGATGATGTATCAATCATAAAAGTGGAAGACAGCTTTGAGTATGAAAAACCTGGCAGACGCTCAAAAAAAATTTGGCTGGTACCCATAGACTTCGACAAACTTGATTTTCCCCCTCCTGATTTTGATGTCCCTGTCCCGGATTACCTGTTGAACAAAGAACAGATTAAAAGCATATATGAAAGCAGTCTTTCCATAGGCAACTTTGCCTCTCGATTGCTTGTTCTGTTATTTCCTGAATTGTTTACTCATGAAAACTTACGGAAGCAATACAACTGTAGTGGGTCTTTAGGCAAGAAACAGCTCGACCCCACTAGAATTAAATTAATACGACATTACGTGCAGATACTGTACCCGAGGGCAAAGAATGACAGAGTGTGGACATTGGAGTTTGTTGGGAAGCTTGACGAGAGGTGTCGACGAAGAGACACAGAGCAAAGGCGCTCATACCAACAGCAACGGAAAATCCACGTGCCAGGGCCAGACAGGAGGGAGTTTCTCAGCTATGTAATAAACCCCGAGAGGTTTCGAGAAGAATTTGAAGGGCCGCCGCTGCCACCAGAAAGGAGCAGCAAGGATTTTTGCAAGATACCACTCGATGAACTCGTTGTTCCTAATCCAGACTTCCCTGTGCCTTCTCTGTATTTGCTGTCTGATAAGGAGGTAAGAGAGATAGTGCAGCAGAGCCTGTCAGTCGGCAACTTTGCTGCCAGGCTTCTCGTAAGACTCTTTCCCGAACTCTTTACTCCGGAGAATCTCAGACTGCAATACAACCATTCAGGTGCTTGTAACAAAAAACAGCTCGATCCTATCAGGCTGAGACTGATCCGTCACTACGTGGAGGCAGTTTACCCTGTGGAGAAAATGGAAGAAGTATGGCATTATGAATGTATACCGAGCATTGATGAAAGATGTCGGCGTCCTAACAGAAAAAAGTGTGATATACTGAAAAAAGCAAAGAAAGCAAAAAAGTGACAGGCTCTTTCAATTCCTAAGACTTTGACCACTAAATTATTGTCAGGATTTGCTTTGGTTTAGACTGAGGACCCTGGCGGGAGCTGAGGGTGCTCAGCACCTAGGACAGTCAGGCACTACGTTTGTTGTGTTTTACTGTGTCTGTTGTATCTCTGTGGGCACCGCAGCAGTGGGAAGTGGCTTACTACATTTGTACATGGTGTCGTGGTCTAGGCCCACCCAGCCGGCAGCGAAGCACCACGCAGCCGCTCACTCCTCCTCCTCCCACAGTGACGTGGGGAGGAGAAAATAAAACAAAAGGCTCGAGAGCCGAGACAAGGAGAGGGGGTTTCACTCAACCAATTATGGTCACAGGCAAAAAGCAAGCTTAACTTGGGGAAACAACATCAATTTATTTTAAATTACACCACCAATTTATCAGTCAAATCAGAGTAGGATAATGAGAAGTACAAGTAAATCTTAAAAAATTACTTTCCCCACATCCTTCTTCCTGGGCCCCGCTCTGCTCCTGATTTCTCTACCTCCTCCCCCCCGAGCAGCGCAGAGGGATGGGGAATGGGGGTTGCAGTTAGTTCATCACACACTGTCTCTGCTGTTGCTTCCTCCTCTGGAGGAGGAATCCTCACACTCTTCCCCTGCTCCAGCGTAGCATCCTTCTCATAGGAGGCAGTCCATGAACTTCTGCAATGTCAATGCTTCCCGCAGGGCTGCAGCTCTTTGTGAACTGCTCCGTTGTGGATCCCTTCCACAGGGTGTAGTCCTCCCAGCAACGGACTGCTCCAGCCCAGGTTTCCCCCAGAGTCACAGCCTTCTTCAGGAGCAGCCAGCTGCTCCAGCATGGGGTCCTCCACAGGCTGCGGGCAGGCATTTACGCCACCATTAACCTCCCTGGGCTGCAGAAGGTCAGCCTGCCATCTCACCATGGGCTGCAGAAGAATCACTTTCAGCGCACCACCCTCCCTCCTTCTTCACCAAACGTGGTGTCCGCATGGTTGTTCCTCTCACATCCCACTCCTCTGCTCCCCAAAAACCCTTGCCCAATGGGTTTTTTCCCCATTAAATATGTTATTGGAGAGGTGCTGATTGGCTTGTCCTTGGCCAGAGGTGGGTCCAGCTTGGAAGTGGGGAAGCTCCTAGAAGCTTCTTACAGGAGCTGCCTCTGTAGCCCCTCCCTAGTTACCCAAACTCTGCCACACTAACCCAACACACATGGATAAAGACTGGAAGTCATCAGTGATAGAGCTATCAATGACTCCCTAAGAGCACGGTTTTCACTGGTGCAAATACGTGTATTGAAACTGTATTGCTCCACTCCCTGTTTCTGCATCTCCCTTTTTTATCACTTTCTAATAATAAAGATTATTTTTTTTAATCTTTGTGCTCCTCAGGAGCAGTTTGTCATTGTAACCTTATAAACAATCTTGTTAGTTAATTTGGAGTTTGAAATGCAAAGTTAATTTAAATTTGAAAGTGCCACGTTCATTGGAAATCATTGGAATATTAGACTTTGCTTCTACAGTGACTGTGGCTTCATGTTTGTTTTCTTCTTGATGATACCAAGATACTGAAAATAATAATACTGCATCAAAGAATGGGTCAGAATGGTGTCATTTGCATTTTGGACTGTTACCCACGTTTTATTTCTAAACCCAAGAATTAACTGTTGATTAATTGAGACGTGAGCGCAGACACAATGTGATTCTTTTGGGGGTTGGTTTAGTTTGTTTTGTTACATTGACACCACAAGCTTGATCCTGCCCCTGCGAGTTCTTTCTCAGTTTCATCCAGTGTGACTGCTGGTATGACTGAGAAGGGCTTGTCTGAATAAGGCCAGCAGAGCAGACCCAATCCTATCCCCATGAAATGTCTTGCTGTCAACTGCTTGCCACTTGGTAAAATAACAAAGAGAACAACAGACTTGAAACAAGGAGTTGGAAAAATTTCAGACCTTATTCACTATCAAAATCATGATTCCAAAGGTTTCCAGTGTTCATATTTAATTGCATATATAAAATGTGCAAAGATTGGTTTTGTGATGAAATTCAGTGTTTCAGGGTCTCCGCTTACAAACTGTGGTAATATAACTCATCCTTCGCCTGAATGCAGCAGTATTTCGGGTGTAGGGATATTGAACTCCCTCACTTTGCCAAATTGAGTTAGTGTAATTAGTAGCTATTTGGAGGTATAACTGTGTATGTATAACTTAGGTTTATACAGTCAAGTCTGCATCATTAATATGCAGGTGTAACAAAGACCACCCAGAACCCAATGTGAATTTGCTGTATGAGTTGTCACTGGTGAGTGCTGCTTTAAAACTAGGTTTTTTTGTTTGGGGTTTTTTTTTTCCCTTTTTTTTTTTTTTATTTCTTTTAATACTGATATAAATGGTGAGAGACAGTCAAACATGGATTTTTAAGTCAGTAAAGACAGTGATCTCTTACTGACCACTGCTGGAACACCTTGAAGCGATTGTTGATGTTCTCTGTGGTCCTTTTTTGTTGTTTACTTAGATGGGTCATAGTCTCAAATTTTAAGTCAGTTCCAGTGTAATTTTCTATTTTAGCATTTGTAAGAAAGTACAAGGTACTTGGTATTTTTACTTCAGATTTTTAGAATTGATTGTTCTTAGAGTCATACTGATCCCTTTCTTTTAAAAGCAAAACAAAATGGGTTTTTTCCTTATGGCAAGAACTAGTAAAAGCATTATGTTAAATCGGGAGTAAATCATAATACATAGATTTGCTCATTTTCCCCATATGCTATCAACATTCTCAAAGAATGTATGAAGGAAATCATGAATGTACTAAATAATACACAGATACTGTTTATATCCATTTAAATGTTTCCTGTCGGTTTAAATAATAGCAGACCGTGCACAAAATGGATATCAGAGCAAATATGGCTATAATAAAATGAAAACATTTTACCAAAGATAAAGAAACCGATACCACAATGTCTGCATCTTATCTTTCATTTTAGTGCGTAAATTTAGCAAATTGAATGTATCAGAAACCAAGACTTTCTCTTGTACTTGTATGCTACCTAGCACCTCTGTGAATTTTTTTACATGCACTTTTATGGGAGAGATACAATGACAGAAAATTATTAACAGCTGCTTAATTTGTTGTTGTGAATGGCTGGCCAGAAGGTAAGAAATATAACTATATTTTCTTATCTTAATGTCATGCATGTTTCACCACTTAGTGATGTTGAAGTTCCCAGAAGAATTTGTTACATATTAAACTTTTCCACAATTGACAGATGTTACTAGCTAGCATGCAAATTTGAGACATACTGGCTTTTGCTGTAGATGTTGACATTAAGTCAAAAGATCAGTCCATTCATATTACCTGCAAAGTACTGAAAAAACAATTTTCACCTTTTAAAATTACATTTTTGAAAGTGGGTGTAGAAAGATTTTCATTGGGGTTTTTTTTTTTCTCTTAACTTCTGTCTAATTGCTGTGTACATTCCTTTCATCTCACTCTTCACAACCCTTTCTTTCATGATTCATTTGATTGTATGTTTTATAACTGATATCAAGAAAATACAGACATATGAATAGTGACCTAGTTCACTAATGAAAGCTCTTGCAGTGCATCTGAAGTACAGCCACTTCATCCAGTTGGTCAGTCTTGTAAATAAATTAAAGGTATATTATTTTCATACAAGAGGAATGTTGTCTGGTGATTGCTTGAGTACGCGCAGGAATTTTTTCCTATAAAGTCTGTTACTAAGATCCAAGATAATCTTAGCTAGTTGGACAATACATAACTGAAAATGCCCTGGTTTGCTGCAGCCACTTTAAAAGATTTTTCTCTTTCTCAGTCTTTTTTTTGTTTTGTTTAAAAGAATAAATGCAATTTTGAAAGTGAGACTGTGATAGGAAGATTGCTAGATATTGAGATGTTCTGAACATACATGGCCATGCACACACTGACTTCTATGGAGGAACATCACTTTTTACCTACCAGGGCAGTAAACCCTGTTAAGGTGAATATCAAGTGTCTCTACTTAGAGTTTAAATGGTTCAGCTTTGGATAAGCATCACCTCTCACCTTTGGATAAGCTCACCTTGCACAGCTTTCTGGAAGAAACACTGTAATATATCATAACTCTGTATTTTGTGTCTTGCCCTTTTTCCACACATTAAAAGCTTACTTAGAAGCTCTGTAAAAAGTACAAAACAGCAGATCAAAAGGGAGATGAAGTATGCGTCAGTTTGTTGCCCATTAGCTGTTGCCCATTCAACTGACAAAATTAGCAAGTTTGGAAATGAGAAAAGTCTTCACTTGAAGTCAGCCACTTTGTTATGCTGATGCATTACAGCCACCAAAGTGTTTCCTGTTCTAGGAAATGTTTGTGACTTGTTTTATTCTTATCTTAAAAATGCATATAATTTATTTCTAGGTACATTTATTTAAATCTTTCATTTGTCTCTTTTCAATTATTGTTTGATGTTTATACTATGTTACAGCAGTAAGGAACAGAGAAATGTGTGCTAGACGCTCTACAAAGGCACACCAGGTCTAATTTCATGCTGGAACATGAATTCTACAGCCGTGAGAAGCCTAGAAAGTAACAGGCAGGGTTTATTCGTAATTTATTTTTATTCAGTTTTTGTTTTGCCTATTAAAGGGATATAAAACAGCTGGAAAATTCAACATCTTAAGCTTGCTTGTACCGAGGATGGGGGATAAATTGACAAGTGTTCTAAATTACCGTGCACATCTCAGTTGATTGCACTTAAAATTGATGGGAGAACAAGCGTGGCAGGTTCAACCCTGTGATTTTTCTGAGTAAAAGAAACAAACTCCATCACTGTCATTCCCCAGATTTCTTCACTTCCTCAGTTTGACTCGATTTTTTCCATCATTACTGCAACTCGGCACCAACGGAGTCACAGGTTTTTTCTCAGGAACATTCTGAAAACATCTTTTTAAATATGTATGAAGTTGTTTAAATTAATAGACAAAGGAGTGGTTTAGTTCCCTCTCTTAATTCTCTCTGCTAAGAAAGACAAAAAAAGGATAAAACCTGCATTTGTCTTCATTCTTCCCTACCTCCTTTTTTGTCCTAGTAAATATTTAGATACATTTCTAGTAGTAACTTCATTTTGTAGATGCTGTCTTTTCTAGTTAGTGGCCATAAAAGCCTGTGACATGGGCAGACCACCTGCTTACTCCATTTCCTTAGCTGTTCCGTGATGGGGCTGTGGTCCTGTCCCCGTTGAGCATTTTTCTTTTGTTACCAATTAAGAAAGAAGAACTTTGATTCTCACAGGAAGGAAAGAGCGGTAATAGAAAGGAAATGAAGCTGTTCTGGAGAATACAACATGTTCCTTTCCCACCTTCTCCCCTTTCTACCTCTCTCCCCCAAGACAAACACGAATAGAACAAACCTGGTTTATTTTGGGTTGTTGTATGTTTTCCTAGCTTTCCCCTATTTTCTTTTTAAAAAAAATTTAGCATGACCTCCCAGTCAAAAAATGGGCAAAATCACCACGTGCCCAATCACACTAGAATTTGTGTTAATAGATGAAAACAAATTGTGATTACTGAAGACTGGAGGAAGATCAGCTAATTAATATCTACACAAACACACAAATGTCAAGTAATAATTCCCCATTTCCTTCACAAATTTCATTATGGCAAAATAGCCGTTTGTCATTGTTTCCAGAGGTATTTTGTAGTCTTGTGTGTTAGCGCTCACTTCTCTGGGAGGCAAAATACACCTTTAATTGTTACACCTTCAGGAACGTAACCCTTCAGTTAGCTCACAAAGGTAGTGCCTTAGCAAGGTCTACAAATGTTTGCTGTGAAAAGAAAACCCCAAGGTACCTGTCAGCAGCAGGAACGAGTCACTCATCCCTTGTCTCTCTTGCTTCCTAGCTCTCCTTTTTCCAAGAATTAAAAAAACCCAGGGTCTCCTTCCAAGTGCCTGTCTCTATGTGCATTGAATGCCGAGGCACTGGAAACCGAAGGGTTTTAGCTTCAGCAGTACTCAGATTTGCGTGGCTCCCACCCAGTCCCCTTTGGCATTCCTGTCCCCATGCATGCCATCATGAATGCCCACCTACCACTACAACTGGCCTGGGTAGGCTGTTGAGCACTGTGATTTGGTAGGTTGTGAAGGTAGACTGTGCTGTTCTGACATGCTATTACAGAAAAAACAACTCAAGAAACAAGCAAAAAGTCAACCAAACAACAAAAATACCCCACAGAACCCTAAAAAACCCACAAACAACCCAACCACAAGAACCCACAAACAAACAAAAACGAACCCAAAAAACCCCAAAACACCCAACCCAGAAACACTTTGATGCTTTTCTGTTCTATGGAAAAAGGATCTTCTTGTTGTTTTGGAGGACCAGAGGGGTCAGAGTATAAAGCCCCTCTCTCTGTGTTGATCTATAGGCAGGAGAACTTGGAACCTATTCAGTATTGTCAGCATATGCCTCCTTTAGGGGACCAGGCTACTCCAGTCCAACTCCTGTGTGAGCAATTCCTCACTGTTCCCTTCAGGGGATCCTCCCACACCCTGCTCCATGTAACATTGTTCCTTCAGTGGGTGAAGCTGGCAAAGGTAGTGCCATGTGCTGTGCCAGCCCAGCCAGGCCCTGTACCCACATCCTGATGGTGCCTGCCTCTTACAGGACCAGCCAAAATCTTCTTGATAGGTCATCCCTCTGTGCAAAGGCAGTATGCTGGCCATTCTGAGCTCCATGCCTGACAACCAGCATCAGGTTGGATGCGTCTGTGGTCAGTGCAGAGGTGGCTTGGACAGTATAGTTATCTAGGCAGCCTTCAGTGAACTTGTCAGTCACTTCTTGAGCCATCCAAACCACCCGTTATGACCTCTCTGCAGTATCACTGTGACAAAGCCCTTTCATATAGCTCCTCCACCAAGCAGACTAAGAATGGCAAATGCCCATGTCCCAGAGCAGAAAGTTCATTACAGCAGTGACAGAAGGGCAGCATCCATGACCACTTACCCAGGTCACTCTCCATACACTGATGTAAGAGCATTTTTTGTGTCTCCCACCACACAGTAGCCAGTGGCACTAGAAATTTGGTAGCTGATTCGTGGCAGATTTCTCTGTTTTGGGAAGATGGTTAAAACATTTGTTTGACCACTTCTTACTACTTTGCTGTGTCATCAAACCAGACACTTGCCACGATTAACAGGTGGACTCCATCACCTTAAATTCATGGCTGATGATAAGAGACACAGCTGATTCCCAGATAAGTGTATGTATGCTTTACATAGACACAGTCTATATGAGCCTACCTTGTCTAAAAGCTCCCTGGAGGTCCAGCAAAAACTGGCTGTGATGTGGCTGTTCCCACACCTCCCAGAGTGCATGCTGGCTCTGCTCGCTTGGCACTTGTGTCAGGCCTTAACGGAGCCTTGCCTTTCTTTAGCTCACAGTCCAAATGTTTAAGGGCTGCAGAAACAAGCACAACCTGCTCAGCAACATCTGGACCCAATAAGAAGGCCTGATCAATAATGGAGCTTGTCCAGGACAGATCAATGTAGCCAAGTGGATCAGCTTCCTGCTGTCATAGTTTTCTCTGAGATCACCCTGCCTGTGGCTGAACTTTATTTTCTGAAGCCAACGGGTACAGTTCTCTCTCCAGCCATTCCAATCCTGAATCCACAGAGGATGCTCTAACCCATCACAAGACTCCTTAGGAAGTCTGCCTTTCTTTTCCTTTACTTCGCTGCTACTACTAGTGGATCAACACTTTAAACCTATGAAAAGTCTGTTTCTACCTTCATCTGTCAGTGAAGACCTGGTTTTAGTGGCAGTCATAGGATAACAGAATGGTTTGAGTTGGAAAGGACCTTTAATAATGATTTAGTCCAACTTCCCTGCCATGGAAAGGAAAACCTTCCACTGGATCAGCTTGCTCAAACCCCATCTGACATGACCTTGAACACTTCCAATGATGGGGCATCCACAGCTTCTCTAGGCAACCTGTTTCAGTGTCTCACCACCTTCATCATAAAGAATTTCTTCATTATATCCCATCTAAATCTATCCTCTTTCTGTTTAAAACCAGTGTCCCTTGTTCTGTCACTTACAGGTTCTGATAAAAGGTCTCTCTCTGGGCTAGGTCTCGGTAAAAGGTATCTCTCAAGGGCTAGGTCTTGATTGCAAGGTCTTCTCCCCTTACTAACAGTCTTTTCCAGAAGTTAAAATCTAAGGTTTTGGCCTAATATTGTATTCATAGTCCATCTAACTCAAGAAGTCTTACTACTCTGCCATGCTCTTTCTTATGGCAATGGCTTTCAGGGATGCAACTTTCCTGATCATCTCAGATGGCAGGCAGGTGTTGGTGTTTTGGTTTTGGTTGGGTTTTTCTCTTTGGTTGGTTTTGTTTTGTGGTTTTTGTTTGGGTTTTTTGTTTTGTTTTTGGTTTTGTTGTGGTTATACTTTTTTATCCTACACAGAACAGACCCTTTCAGAAAGTTAATTTCTTCACGTCCATCCCTTGGCTATCTCCAAGCCCCAAAGCATTCCTGGGATTTACAAGTGGGGTCCTACTCTAGCCCTGTAAGGTCTGGTGTGTAAGCTACTGCTGCTGGAGGCCACAGGCAGTGTGACTGTACATGCTGATAAGCACTTGAAGCACTGCACAGGTAATGAATGATTGCTGACCAGCAGCTGGAGCTCACTGACATACTATTCATAACACATCTTGATACTTGTTTCTCTCAGCATCCCTGGAGATTATAGGAGCCACCTAGAATAGCAGTGGTAAACAGAACTGGGAGCAGAGGATGCATCTTATGTTTATTTCCATAGCACTTGGTGTAAGCTCCAACAGAGTGGAGGCAACAATGCCCACAACGCCAGTCCAACCTGCTGTGTTCCTCCGAGTGCTTGCTGTGCTGAATACCTTCACTTCTGTAGTGCAAGGATCACCAGAATCCCTGAGGAAAGCTTTCCAGGATTTTGTCCTCTTAAGAACCATTTGTTTGAAAAGGTTACCATACCTCTAAAACATTAATTAGACATGTATGCACATCTTTAAACATCTACATAATCATAAAAAAACCCAAACTAAAACAGAACAGCACACATTCTAGCTATGCCTGAAGCCAGGAATGATTTTATGTTCTGCACTCGGCAGCCACCACCACTGAGGCTATGGACAGCAGCAGGTACAACCTGCTTAAACACAGTCATCGAGCAGCTCTTGGCAGTTGAGCCCAACAGTTTCTACGCACTTCTCACCTCAGAGGCATTTCATGCAGCGAAGACCCAGTTGTTACTTTACCAGAGCTTTTATGATGCTCGACCACAGCACTGAGTTTGCTTTGTGACCAGCCGTTTCTTGCCTGCCCATTTAGATTTCAGGAACAACAAACTAAAGGTGTCCTGGAACATGCTCTTGCTGCCTGTTGTGGGCTATCTTCTTCCCTCCGGGTACTCCAGGCTAGGTAAGGAGCAGACTGTGGTCTGGATGAACAGTAAGTACTTGCTCCTGCTGGCCAGCTTTCCTGTGGACACACACCTGCATGTGGCTCTCTAAACATATAGAAACAGAGTAAAAATTCTTTCTGCACCACAGTTCATCCAATGAGTTGTGTTGGAAGAATCTGTTCAACGCTACAAGTGTGAGGGGTTCCTCCTGATATGCCTGTAACTCAGTGAGAGTATTTTCCTGTAGTAATCCAGGCGTGAGCTTTTCATCACCTTTGCTCAGATCTTTACACCAGTATTAATTATTATATATTCTCTTAAATGCCACACTTAAATACATACATGACAAACTGTGATCTCCTTTTCCTCTGCACGGTTATTTAAACAGTAAAAATGAGCAGTACCACATGCTTCTCCTCACTGATCTGCCTTCTCCATCCGAGCAGAGAATCACTGCCGTGCCTCATCTTCTGTCACGGTGAAGTGTCCTGCTCAGAAATACGCAGCTGCCACCAGCACCCTTCTGTCCTCTTGGTAGAGCAGCAGTGCATGGAAGCATGGAGTTGGTATTGTTAACCACGATCAAACCATTAATGACAAAGGAAGTCATTTTACCTAACTGGGGTTTTTGTCTCTAACTACTTCACAAATCTAGGCATAAAACTAAGCCAGCAGTTCTGCTTGTTGCAACTGCAGCTTTAATGTCACCTTTCTGATGAACAAAATTAAGACAGCAATTAAGCAGTGATCAAATTAGCCTTTATTGGTTCACTACATGTAACATCTGTAAGGAAACTGTCTGGAAATGTAAGGGTTGGATCTTTTATCCCACAGTAGCACGAAACAAAACTAACAGCAAAAAGTGGCAGGCTTACTGAAGGAATACTGATGTGCACAGCAGAGGGAGAGAACGTTCTGACGCAAGCCCTTATAAAAGGGTACTGTAATTTTGTTTAACCAAAATTCATATTTAACAACAAATATGCTCTTCTGCAAAAATCTTATGCTACCACATGCAACCCCCTGTTACTTAAGTACATCCTGCTTGGGCACTTTTAAATTTTTCCAGCGCCTCAAAATTACTTTGTATTTTTCACTTTCAGTTTTGTTAGATACTTTTTTTAAGACTACCCGCATAACTACAGCAGTTCCTGTTTCTTTATCTTCACCCATTATGAGATCCAGCGTGTCACCAACTTTCACCTGGAAGCAGAAAGAGAAGGTGAGTGACGATAAATATTCCCTGGGGAAAAAAAATCCCTGCAGTCTATGTCCAATTTTGCTTCTGTTCCTTTCTTTACTTTTAATCTTAATCTTGCAGGAGAGGAGGAAGGCAGGAAATACGAGACCCGTTATAGATCCTCCAGCTATGAACTTCCAGGAAAGTCAGGGCAATAAGCAATTAAGTATCTCATGACCTTCTCTGCCAAGAGCTTTACCCTTCCTGTTCCATAACCGACACTTAACCCTCTGAAAAAGGTGTAATGTATTATGTTTTTTTTTTTTTTCCCCGAAGGGCACTTCCTGATGATCTTTTTGTATCAACACAGACACAAAACAGCAAAACGCAAAGTTCTCCCTCCTGCCTTTAAAACAGTTTAAAGTGTTTTAAAGAACAGTGTTGGTCAACTGCCTTTGCTCCATTCTAAAGTCACAAAAGCAGTCTGCCTCTCAAAAACTAGCTGTAACTTTAGGGAATCAGGAATTAAAACTTCTCTTCTTACTGCCCTTTGATGATGGCAACCACCACCTAGGATCACCCTCACATAAAGGGTGAGTAGAAGTATGTTTGTCACAACCCTGGTGAGCTCTGTTGTGAAAGAATATGTCCTGCAACCCTTCTGGCTCTTCTCCTAAGCATGTTCCTGTGTACTCTACCACAGCTACAAACACCCTTCCTGAGCTACCCCAGATTCAAACCCCTTCCATCATCAAACTTTCTCTTTTTCTTTAATCACGTGCCTGCTCCACCAATATCACAGATTTAATCATCCTTACATCTATCATCACTTCCTTCAACAACCTAGAAAGTTCTGTCCTTGCTGTTGTTTGCCTTCTCCTGACTTGCAGCCTCAGATTTTACTCTGTAACAATGCAACCTCCTGTCTGCCTTAGGGAACCACGTCTTACCCGGGGAATCTCAGTCACGCACAGACAGAGCTGGACGTGGTTGCTAGAAATGCTATTGCTTCACCTTTGCAGGGTGATTTAGAGGGAGAAGAAGAGGTCATGCCTTAGTTATTTTCTTGTACTGTATTAAAAAAAGAAAATTTTTTAAAGTCTTACAGTTCTACTTTTCTTCCATAGTTTTTCTCCATTCAGCCTGAGTTCATTCTCGTAGAATGCATCTTCTACTTTACTGAAGAAAAACAAGGTTTTATTGCATTTACAGTGTGCAGCAGACCAAAGGCAGTTGTTTCTTTGCAGATACACAGAACACCATTCATGTGCAAGGCACACTTCCACGAGTCTGATTTGCACATGAAGGACACCTTTATTTAAGGTCAGGACAGACCTGAACTAAAGAAAAAAAAGTCATTCATAGATATTAAATGAAATAATAGAATATTATTTGCTCTGTGCCACAGGTGCAAGGAATAAAAAGCTGTTTATAAAGACCTGTCTTCTGAATATCCAAAGCATAATGTCCCCTTGCCTGCACCAGCCAGTTTACTAGATTTTAAGTGATGGAGTTATACTAATATTCTGTTCTAACAGCACTGTGATATAAGGCCTCTGCAGACTGCATTAGATCAAACATTGTGATATATTTCTAAGCTGCAGATTTACCTGGCTGACCTGGTATGTTAGGTTAATACTTACCATCACCCATCAGCCATTAAGTAGCGTGTGATTTTACTCCCTCAATCTCAAATTAAATCTTTTTGTATTATTTACTACAGTATTTTGCATTTTCATAATTTTAAATAAATAGTAACTGATAGAAATTGCCTCCTCACCAATCTTAGAAATGCTGCAGACCATGAAAAGCAAAATCCAGACTGTTTCAAGGGAGGTAAGGTGAAATGAACCAGCACCCCCCATACATCCCAAACGTATTGTTAGACAGTCAAAACAGCCACACACACACAAAAAACCAACCTACAACAAAATACTGAGTTATTCCAGAAATAAAAGGGTATCAGAACTCAAATTTTAGATGCATGACATCATTCTCATCAGGAGGTTGCTTTTTCCATACTTACTTTCTTGCAATATCTAGACCAGCTTTCATGACCACATCATAGCGTAGAGACTGCACAACTTTTTCAAGATCCTTGTAGTCTTTTACGACATTTGGGTCATTTTCAACTTCATCTTCCACATCGCTTTCCTCTTCATCTTCTTCTTCCTCTTCTTCTTGTACAGTTTGTCTGCTCCTTTTAGAGCTTTTGTTACTTTTGTTCCGCAGAGAAAGTACTGAGATATACTCTGGAGAAAGTCTTAGTGCACAGAGTTTTACTGGGGAAAAGCTGAAACATCTTCTGTAGTTTACTGTGCTTGCTTGACAGCTACAGAATACACTTCTCCTCCAAGAGGGATACAGTTTATTAGAGGAGAATTTCTCCCACAGTCCAAACCAGACATTTAGTTTTCTGAAAGTAGTGATGGGGAGTCTGAAGGCAGTCATAGCATAACCTAAAATAAAACAAGCATTCCTATGTCAGAATGAGCAACTGCTTTGACTATTGGAAAGGTTTCTCCAGGTACAGCATAACAGTGACTACAAAAAGGTTACTATCTAGTTCTCCATAGAGCCATGCAACATCTAAAAGTACAAGGCTGTATCAGCTCTATCATCTTCCCTTCTCATACGCTGCCCACCATTACAAAGAGCTAAACCACCAGATGAAAAACAAACACTGAGACCCAGTGGAATACTCAGTTGATAATTCCTTTTCTGGTGTTTAACTGTCCAAACACATTTATGGCATTTTCCTCCCTACACCTGAAATACAATTCGCAAACCACACAAAGTTAACTATGTCATAAAAAGCACAGGGAGACCAACATTTATCGTGACTCGTTCTCAGTTAAAGCAACTTGTGCTGCAAGTAAACCCAGAACAGTCCAAAGCTGCTTAACTCCAGTTTCTGTTGGGACCGTAACACTCCTGCGTAGCAGAATGCCGCACAACGTTCCCACCTCTTTCTCCAAATGGGAATTTGCATCATGGTAGAGTTCAGGAGGAATAACACTGCTCTACGCACTGCAAGAGGACTGATGCCAGCAACGACAGTCTCGTCTGCAAGCTCCCCAGTACCGCTCCTTTCTGGAGCCATCTCTACCCCATGACAAGGTGCTGGAAACACCTCCAAAAAACCCAGATGTCTTTCAACACTCTTTAAAAATTGATTTACAGTCCTTTCTAGCTAGGTGGAGTACTGGCTTTTATTATGGCCTTGTACATGTGGAAACACGTGTTTCTTCATGAGACTGGAGTTTGTTTTCCCCACACCCAAGTGAACTCTTCTGAAACCCGAATAAGGTGGTTTTTGTGGTTGGGAAAATGCCCTGGTCAATGAGAGCAATTACAGGCCAACTAAAAATAACCACATCTCCCTAGGCTTTTTTTTTGTATCTGCATGTGTCAACTTATATGACATATAGTTCAAAATTTGGGCCGCAACCGTCCTCACAGGAGACTTGCACCTCTCCCCAGTTTGGGGACAAATCCTTAGAACAGTTATTTGAACCCATAAACAATTATTACTGCTTATTTTTAGTGCTCGATCTTACTTCGATCCCTGCTGACCAGGACGGCCAACAGCAGGGCCCGAGTAGGAAGGGCGGCCTCCTCCCCTCATGAAACCGTAACTCGGCCAGAGACGCACCCGCCACCCGCTCACTCGGGGGGACACAAGGCCGAGCGCCGCTTAGGGCTGGAAGCCGGTCCAAAGCAGACAACACGACGCTTACCGCGGGCTGCGGCCGGGGCCCGCAGACACCACCCACCCCCCCGCCCCGGGGACGGCCCCTGACCCCCCACTCCAGCCCTCCTTGGGGGCCTGCCGCGGGTTGCAGGTCCCGGGGAGCCCCGGCTTCTCTGGCCACTGTCCCAGCGGAAACGGCGGCGCGCAGGCCCGGCCGGCGCCCGCCGCCGGGGTTGCCGCGCCGGCCCCCGCTTGCTTCCCCGGCTCCGCGACCTTGGAGCTGCGGTCGGGGCCCGGCGCTGCTCCGCCCCTGCCGGAGGGGAGGCCCGGCGAGGCTCGGGGAGCAGCGGGCCGCGGACAAGGCGCGGTTACCTGGGTTCTCTAGGCGCCTCGGGCCCGGGCCTGCCGCTGCTGTCCCCGCACCGCCGCTCGCAGGCCGGAAGCGGAGCCGCCTCAGCCCGGGCTCGGCGCCCTCTGCCGGGGCCCGGCGCACCGGGTGCGGACGACGGGGTTCGGCGCCCCGGGGCGGGACGGTGAGGGCGGGGAGCGGAGGCGCCTCTCCCCCTCTTCCCCCATGCCCACCGGTCTGGGAGCGGAGGGAGCTGTGGGGAAGGCGGGAAGGCGTTGGCTGGAGCGGGGACCCTGCCGCTCTCTCCTCAGCCCCCAGGCGGGAGGTTCCCCGGAGGAGCCCCCTGCAGTTCGGCACCGGCCGCTGCCGCTTCCTCCGTCGGTTTCCCGCCCCGCCGAGATTTGTCCGAGCTCTTGCTTGCTATTTCCTTGCTCGCTATTTCCCCCATTGTGCCCTTTTCCCCTTAGGCTGGCTTTGGCGGCGAGCGGCGGCAGCTTGCCCCGGGTGCCGGCGCGCCCCGGCGGGCAGGGCTTTCCCGCCCCCTCCGGCAACGCTGCTCTCCGAATTAAGAGTCAAAGCACCCGGGAGTAATTACATTAATGCTTTCCATATCGTTATGATTTTACACACCTCTGGTTTTCCTTTTGCAAAACGTGTTGAAGTCTCAATGAGACTGAGCCTTCCGGATCCCAGTGCCAAGGGCCAAGCTATGTTTTCAACCCCTCAGGTCATGCTCCAACCAGAAAACTGGAAATCTCTCACTGGGAAAATTACTCCAGCAGATTGATAAAGTTTCCTGACCACAGATTGATTTGAAAGGCTTGGCCCCCACGACAATCTGACTCAAATCTCATTGCAGCGTGTGTTTCCCTTGTCCCTACCTTTGTTATCTTTCACATTACATCTTCCTTCACTCCACACCTCCATTAGTGGTGGTAATTCAAAATGCCTTCTCTCTGGGGCTCAGAAACTAGAAGTCCATTCCTCTCCTTGCCTTCTCCCAGCTCTCTCTCTGCCATGCACCAACCACACATCTCTCTTGGTGGTTTGAATGCTCCGATTGCTCAGCATGCGTTCATACAAAATGTGTACAAAATAGAATCCTATCAGATTGGCAGCATCTTTCCCTGATGTAAATGGCTGTATAAGGTTCAGGGTAATTTTGGCAGATGAAAAACCTCCTCAGCTTTAAAGTTTAGCTTTAAAATTCCCATCGCCTCACCTGACAGACCAATCCTTACTTGGAAATATCATAGAATTTTCATAGAATTCATAGAATTTTCAGTTGGAAAAGATCTTTAAGATCATTGAGTCCAACCATTAACCCTACACACCTCATCTAGACAGCTTTTGAATATCTCCAGGGATGATGACTCCATCATCTCTTTGGGAAGCCCGTTCCAGTGCTTGACAACCCTTTCAGCGAAGACGTAATGTCCAACCTAACCCTCCTCTCCTGCAACTTGAGGCCATTTCCTCTTGTCCTATATTGCAAGTGATATAACTGTGGAGTGACTGCTGCACATCAGCCGTGCAATTAGCACAGGCATTATAAGTGATTGCTTAATTTTACACCTGTATAAATTTTGTCATAAAATGTTTAAATGAGAGGTTTTTATGTCATGGATATTTTGTAATGGACCAATTCCTTGGCAAAGCTCCTCCTCTCCTTAGAAACCTCACCAGGAAGGATGATGCTAACACCTTTATGTACTTCGAATGTTCTAGTCCCTAGTTCTGTGAGATTCTGACCAATTTGTTGGGAATATATATGTTAGCTTTTCAGCACTTTTCCCATGTATGACTTTAAATATACATACAACCTTACTGAGGGGAAAAAAAAAAAAAAAAAAAAAAAAAATTGAAAAAAATTTAATTTTTTTCATTCATAGTGGCCCATAGGGAGTCAAACCAGAAATGAATGTCTGAACAGTGGGGATTCCCTGAGCAAAAATGCTACCTTCTTTATGGGAGGAAAACCCCACACTCCAAACCTCAAAAAACCAAACCCTCAAAACTAGCTTTCCACACACCCGTTCTTTTCAGAGCTCTCAGAATTTGATGTCTCATGTAGGATTAAAGTCATGCTCTAACTTTGCTAAGAGTGAAGATAACTTACTCTTAGTAAAAAAAAAAGATCTAAGTATTAGTGCCTTTCTAGGTTAGTCTGTCATTATACATCTTTATTGCACCTTCATATTGAAAGGCAAGGTAAAGAACATGCCTAAAGTCACTCTAGTTTTTATATTCTTCAAATATGGTGATATAATGTCATCTTACAAAACCAGAAAGTAATTAACTCACTGTCGTGGTTTAGGGTCAGGGCAGCCCCTTAAACCTATAACACTCACCATGCAGTATCCTTTCTTGCAGGCCTTACAGTTTTCAGAAGGTTAATAATGTGGCAGTCAAACAGGTCCCTCAGGCCACAGAGGAAATGTAGCTTGGATGTCATGAAGAGTCACCATGCATCTGATTTATCTCATCATTGTGCAACCCCAAACAGAGACGTCACCTCTGTCATGCTTGCCTCATTTTCTAGTCCAGCTGCATGGGTAACTGTTCTGGTTATATTAATTAAAAGTTACATCGTGTTGCTATTATGTATCAGCCATGAAAGCAGATGTTTACCAAGGCTTTCATCAGGTTTATTCAGCCCTGGACTGTAGAGGAACTGAAATGTCACACAAGTCTCCTTGTCAGATTCCTTCCATGCCACAGAGTAAGAAGGGCCATGAAAGCCCTCATCTTTCAGATTTGTATTCCAGTTGCGTGATGTCTTGTCAATTCTCATCCTGGGACATTAAGTGCAATTTTTTTAATCATTAAAAAGGCAAGAATTAAGTTGATATTCATTACTTCTGCTTTAACTCTATCGAACTGTAATTGTAACCAAAACGTTTTAACAGGGTGAAGACAAAACATTTTTTTCTCTTCTTCCAGTTTACCATTAGATGGCAGTGAATAGCTCCCTCTCAAAGCTCAGGCTCTCCAGAGGCTTTGTTCAAACACAGGCTAGGCATACGGATACCTGATGAGGATGCTTTTTAATCTGCTTTCAGGTGATTTTAAGCTTTTGCTTAAAAAAATCGTATGACACCTCAGCAACATAGTCAAAAGTCTCAGGTTTGGCAAGAAACAGTGATTATTCTTCTCTGGCAGATTAGTGGCGGTCTATGTATCCTTTTGTAGCTTGCATGAGAAATTCGTCTGACCAAACTGTATTCTTCTTCCCACAGCTAGTCTCATAGAATTGCCTAATTTTATTTTATTTTTCAATGGGGTCATCTCCTGCTAGGGCACAGTAATTCCTCTCTTGTTTTACTGTTTTTATTTTGTGTATTTCAATGTACTCCCTATGACATTCACTGGCAAGGAGATTAGTCTTTTAGTTTTGATAGCTCAGAGAAAAAATTCTTAAGAGTTTTTGACTTGTATGCTTGAATTTGTAATTGGGGATTCTCTCCCCACTGCCTAGGGTTTTTTGTTACCTTTGTTTTCCTGCAAGGGAGGTCAAGTGACAGCATTAGATCTGCTGACACTCATTGAATCTCCAAGTAAAGTCAGGAGCACCACGTTGCCATTCTAGTCCTGTAAGTAGCTCTGACTAACATTCTGAAATTCACATCTCACCAGATTACCTGTCACTGCAGATTTAGCTTCAGAATTGCCTTGTTGAAACCACACACCTTTTAAATTACACTGCTTATTTCAAGGTGTACTGAGAAGGTGACTGGGCAGTGTTCTATGCATATTTATGCATCCTGGGAAAACATGGTGTCCCTGTGTGAGCATCAACTTTAAGTTTGTCCATATTAATTTGAATAATGAGCTCAAGCTCCCTGACTGCTAATTCACCTCTTCCGTTGTCACTCCTATTGCAACTGCTTAGAAGGTCTCTTTTCTTAGTCCGTAGTCTGGAGGCAATTCCTCTAGCTTGTTACTTGCATCCAGTCTGTGACCAAATAATCCTACCATATCTTTTGCTAAAGCCCGCCTCTGAAAACTAATCTTTCATGCAGCAGAAGCTTCTTTACTTGCCCTTCCAGTGCTGCTGTTTTACTTGGCATGCTGTTTTAAACTCATTTCCCTTTCTCATACATTTACCCATATCATCTTCTGTGCTATTTTACATATACACTGAAACTTGGCTCTGTCCCTTTCTACTTACCAACTCTTTGTGTTGCCATTTCATCTACTGCAATAACAACCGCATTGTTAACTTCTGTCCACTTTTTCCTGCAACGACATTGGTGCATTGGTGTCCTGCACAGAGAATCCCTTTCCAGAAGCGAGCAAGGTCTCATGAAGCACCTTTGCTTGCAGCCTACTTATTCCTTGAAAACTCATCTTAGACATTATAGACATATAATTAGCTGAGTCAGGTAAAGTGGATGAGTTTCAGGCATTGTTTTATATTACTTTAAGTCATGGAGATATAGGCACTTACTAAAGTGACACTGACATTTATTTACTTATTTATTCCCCCCCCCCCCCCCCCCCCCCCATCCTTTTCACTCCCTGACTACTCTGGCTTTTGTCTGCCTATTGTCTTTTACAGTAGAAGGCCACGTTGAGCCATAATAAGAAAGAAAATGGAGGTGGGCAGTGCAGACTGCTGTGACTAGTGTTGAAGAAGTTGATAGAGGACACCCTAATAAGTCAGAGCATGACAACTCACCTAAACCAGAAATACATAGCTGCCTTGCCAGTGAAAATCGGTGTTACATCAGCGGTTAAGCAAATGGGAGGAAAACAGTGAGTAACTTCCTCCAGTCAGCCTAGTAGTCAATCCAGCTACTTAGAGATTAAAGGCTTCACAGTTTCACTGCTAATTCTTCAACTCTCCAATTTGGTGAGAGGTTTGCAATGAGATTTGTTTGGCTGGTTTTCCCTCACTTTCTTGTTTGCCAACTGTCCAAAACATGATAATATTTTGTAGGAAAAGTTAATGTACTGTTTCCTAAGACAAGCTTTCAGACTTTCATTCATTCTGTAGTGAACATGCTTGGATCCTGCTGGGTTTAGTTGCTGCTCTAGGATTTATCGAGCTACCACTAACAGTGGGTGGCAAATGCAATAAAAAGGAAAAGGAATCAATTAAGCATTTGTTATTTGAACCTTACTTATTAGCCATAAAACTACACATTCCATGAGCAATTGTTAATTAGTTTGAATTATTTGTTTACTTCTGTGTTTCCTCTGTATTCTTCTCAGATTAATGGCTTTACTATTTAGAATATATCAGTTCCTCTAATTGATAGTAACTAATTCAAGATATATGCATGCAAGTGTAACATAATTAATTTCCAATGAGGAAATATAGATTGTTCCTCCATCTGTGTACAATTAAAGTTTTTAGGGTTGTTTGGTTTTTGTTTGTTTTTTCTATAAATATGTTCTGCTTTTAAAAGCAGGAAAAAAGTCTTTTTAAGGTACTTCAGCTTGCATTGCAGCTAAGGAACAAAGTTGCATTGATTATAATTTATAAACATTACTGCATCAGGAAATGTCACGGTTTAGGGTCAGGGCAGCCCCTTAGACCTAAACCAGACACTCTCTGTTAACCCCCCTCCCTCCCCAGAGGGGAAAGAGAAAGGGAATAAGGGAGAGAGACTTAGTGATTAGAAAAGGAAACTAGAACAGCTTTAACGAAAATGAAATTAATAATTATAAAAATGGAATATATACAAATAGATACAAAACCAGTATTGAACCCAACCCCCCTGATGGTAATTCCATCACCGTCACCACTGATGCTGTGGAGGCACCGGGGGAGTCCCAGACTGGGCCCCGCAGCAGACGGGAGCTGTGTTCAGGAGCTGGATTCTGGTACCGGGTTCAGGAACACACAGACCAGGATTGAAGGCAGAACGGACAGAGGCCTCCTTGGGTGCTCTGAGGAAGGAACCGAAAGAGGACCCGAGCCAAGCCAAGCAAAGGCTGGCAAGGCAGTCCAAGAGGGGAGAGAAGAGCCCCGAGACCCTTCGGGTCCCTCAGCTCTAGACCAAATATGCTGTCTATGGGCTGGAATCCCTCGCTGGTCAGTTTAGAGTCACCCGTCCTGTCCGCTCCTCCCTGCAGGTGCAGCCTTTCACCTTCTGCACCCCCCAGTGTGGTACACAGGACCCAGCAGTGGCCTTGGTCTGCAGACCAACCCTTGGTAGTAACTCTAAACATGGGGTGTTATCACTGCCAGCAGCAGACACTGTCTGTGAGAACAGGCTGCTAACTTCAGAAAGTGCAGTTAATTAAAAGAACCGAGCTGAAAAGTAAAATTACTGAACAGAATTAGTTCTGTTTTCACTCAAACCAGGACAGGAAAGAAAACTTTATCTGTAGGTTTCAATACACCTTTGATATAAAATAAAAAGGAAATAATATAAATAAAGGTGCAATAGAGAGGGACAGAATGTCAGAATAATCATACTCCATGGTGTCAATGCGGTCTCACCTTTTCACAGTGTCCATCTCCAGAGGTATTAGAGATGTGTAAATCACATAGTAGGAAGACCTGAGATGATCTTTCTCCCAGGGAAGTGTGTCCTCGCAGCACTTGCTATTTAAACTCTGAATGGTCCCATCAGTACATGACCACTCCTTCTCTGCACCTTGCTTCATGATACCCTGTGACAAAAATTTTACTATCTGAAAGATACACGAAGTAGTAACACTCTTTGTGATACACAATACAAGCTTTCAGCAGTTCATCTTTTCCAGTCTTAGACTAGTCCCTTTTTCTGTTACGAAATGGGAAAAAAAACGTGATCTACCTCCTAGAACTTGTACATTTATACATGTTTTAGATAGGTTTGTTCTTATTTTGTTGAAGTTTCAACTTTCTCTGTTCCTGTTTACTGGATTTCTCCATGTTTCATTCTCATTACCTTGTTACCTCTGCCTGTCCCATACTCAAGCTAGAAATGACTCAAAAAAACACTTACAAAAAGAATAAGCCTTTCAGGGTGCCATGACTAGGAATGAATTCTGAAACTCAGTACTCTGTAAGGCAGCTCCCTTTTTAGATAGACTATCCTTTTGATAACTCTCATCAAAAATTTGTCTAGTAACAAAGAGAAGGCAATAAGTAAAGATAAAAAATAAGCAAACTGTAACAAACAAAAAAGGGAAATGGAAGAATACTAGATTCAAATTGCAAGAAACAGATTTTTCAACACTTTTCAGCAGAAGATAAAGACTTCCACGGTTACCAGAAAAAAAATGCTTTGTAGGCAGGGTTAAAAACATAGGTCTTGAAATATGTCAGGGTCTTGAAAGCCCAAGTCACGCATGAACAATGATGGTTAAAATGACTAATAAGGATGCAGAGATTTGCAGGGAACATTTTTTTCATTTGTTTGGAAAGAAGCAGAATGAAGTAGTATTATAATATCAAGATAATTAACTTTTCACCCACTGGTAAGAGAGCTAATGCAGAATGTTGTATTCAGTGGCAGAAATCACAGACATTCAGAACTACCACTCAAGCTAACAGTAAGAAGAACTTGGTTGCACTAATTGCAATTAGAAAGAAATCTTATTGTGGAAAGAAAATTCAAGGAGATAGTGAAAGTGATAACTGCGATATTGTTTGAGAAATGGAGGGAAATAATCTCAAAATTGCATCAGACCACAGACATAATGAAGCTGCTGCTGCTGCAAAAAAAGAGAAATTTCTTTCTAAGCTGCACCAATGGAGTTGTTGAATGCTGAACTCTCAGCTCGAGTAGAGTGGTACTTTCGACAACACAATCTAATGAAAGCAGATTTGAGAAAGTACAAAGGAAAGTGACAAAAATGCATAGAAATCCTATGAAAAAGGGTTGAAGGAACTGAACTTGTTCCTCAAAATAAGGGAAAATATAGCAGCAAATGTCTGAGCTAATCTTCTACACTCTTTTGATAGTCAGTGAAGAGATGTAGGCATTTCCAGGATGTAATCAATTTATTTCAGATATCTATGTTGATATGAGATGAATTACATCATAGACACACTTGTTTTCTGTCATCATCTATCAGGGGTTTCCAGGGAGACTCACTTAGATGTAGATGGCCGCTGTCATGTGACACTTCCTTCCTCCTCTCAATGCAAGCGCTTGACATGTTTTCAACTGGTAAACACTTTGTTACAAATCTGGCCATTGTTATACTGTGCACTTTACTATAGCCATGTAATAAATCATTATTTTAAATTTGCAGCAAAGAATACTTCATATTAACAGAAATACTCAGCAAAGATATTTTGGCAAAGAAAAAGGAGGTCTATGGGCTGTGAAATACCTTTCACTTATTTTTTCTGAGAATTATGTTTAAACCTGCCTCAAATCAGAAGATGGATAAAATGTTGATCATTTTTACTTCTTCATGCCTATAGAGCTGTCATGTGACATTATGCCTCATGAGATGAAGGAAATCCCCGTGTTGGTTTTCTCCCATACCAAGCAGCATGAACCCAGATGATTTCTGAGCATGATTCAGGGGTTGGCCCAGGCCAGGGACAACTTCCGACCAACAGGCAGTTCAGATGCATCCTCTGTTTTCTGGAGGCTAGGAGAGTTTAATAGTAAAGACATGGCTAGACATGTCAGTCGGCCTCAAGGCCAAAGAACAGGCTCTCCTACCATTTAATCTGTTTGCACTGATGTCACCAAAGAGTTTGTTTGACTTAGGGAAAAAAGCGTGCTTTCAAGCATATCTGAAGCCACACCTAATTGTGTAAGTGGACACCATCCTTTGAAGTCTACCCAGAAGTCAAAAGATTCATGGGTATTCTCCTTTTATGGAGGGTGGCAACACTAAAACATTTATTCTTGAGACTATTTTTGGAATCACAGTTTCACTTCTGTTCAAATTTCCAGGGTTATGATTCCAGGGCTAGAAATCATGGCTTTATTTACTCTAATTAAGCAGCTTGTTGCTTTTTGCCTTTGATAGACACAGAAGGGAAACAGTGGATCTGCTGGAATTTTGGTGTAATGAGGGTCTGGACCATGGCAGCAAGGCCCATGTCTGAAGACATGTGTAGTTGAATCCAATAAACATCTATTACCAGTTGGCGATTTACAGTCCCACCAATCATGCCTTCCATTAAAAGCTCTACTAACATAAATTTAATATAAACCCTCCACTAGAAGAGGAAATGTAATCAATATATATTCTAAGTTCTTACCTCAGACACATGCCAAACAGCTTTGTCCAGTTGTGTAAAATCAGTTTCGACCAGTCAGCTCCCATCAGTATTTCAGTCTTGTTCTGCAATGATAGTGAACGTGCAGCCCTAAGGAAGAGTGCTTTGCAAAAGCTGGCACATCTTGATTATGTGGCTGGAGCTTTCATGCTGCTGCAAGATAGGTCCTTTCTGCTCAAGTAGCAAGAGAAGGGCCAGCCTAACTTATGAAAAGATAGTGTTCCTATACATTAGAAAATATTGACTGGTGAGTTTCTCAAGGCAAAATCCGTATGGCAAAAGTAGACGTCAAAGAAACTTAGCACCTAATGATGTCAGCATAGATCAGCATATACGGTCTGGTCAATACACACTGCAAAGTTGCATTTCTCTCTTCAGAGTTGTCCTTTGAAAAACGATCATATTCTAATACATAGATGCATAACATGTTCAAAGATGGGTATTAAATAAAATAACTCATAATATGATCCAGGTGAGTAATGAGAGCTGCAGTGCACTCTAGCATGGGCTTGAAATGGTTGAAAACCCTGAGATGAGCCACGGGGTGTAGTTAAGTTCCAGACTATGCACAGACAAGGAGAGTGAAGAGCTGGTCGGGAGCACAGGATCCAGTGATTCTCATTGGCAGTTGATGCTCCTAAAATATTTAAGTTTAGACAGATCAAGATTGGTGGCTAAAAGACAAGAGTAAATTAATGGATAAGTCAAAATTACTTCTCTTGAATTCCACTCCGTGCTGTGGCTACACTTATTTTGCTAAAGCTTGTCCAAATTTAAATACGTTACTTATATGTTTCTGAGACTACTGCTCTGCTTCCTTTTATAGACAACTATTTATTTTTTTTCTGTCAGTCATTTTATCTGATCTTGTTTGCTAATACGTTATACAAAGCAGTACAAGTTTTGCATCTGATCACCAGACTGAAAGTTACGCCTATTGCAAAGTTCAGTCAACATAAAAGTCACTGGTGGAATATACAGATGAACTTATATTTAATCCAAAAGATCAAAGCCGTTTTCTCCCTCCTCTTTGTTAAGCTTTCTCATCAAATATTATATATCTAACTGGGAGAGGTGCTGAGTAGTATTCTGACCTAGAACAAAATAAAGGAAGCAGAACAATGGGGATTTAACAACAACATTTAGAACTATATCTCAGCATCATGGAAGCTCTTAGAGCACACTGATATCAAAGGATGTTTGAATGAGAGAATAATATTGTTTTTTCTGACAGAAAAAAAATCAGAAGTGCCTTTTGGCCACCAGATAGCAGTGCTTCACTTTGTACGGTTCTCAACTCAATTACAGTCTTTCTTGCCTCTTAGAAAAATCCATATATTGGGTCCCAGTTTCTTGTTCAGATACATCTTTAGTAGACTTCATTATAGACTTCATCTGAAAAAAATTAAAGATTTTGGAATTAGGAGTGCTCATAATTTATGTGTTCAGGAGGAATCGAGAATATTGCAGCTTTCCTGAATGGAGAGAATTGGCTGTAGAAATCTAGTGAAGCATAGTCATTATAATTTCCAAGGACAAAAGTTTCAAAGAAAATCATGGGCTCAAAATATTTTTAGTGTTTCTCCCTTGCTGTCAGTACATTCCTTTACTTGTATTAGTATTTCAGGAATATTTCAGAAAGGCATAGATTTTGGCTTCGGAACATTTCAGATAGCTTTATTATTTCAGTAATTTATAATTTCTGGCAAATGTTTTGAAACCTCTTCATTTTTCTTTATTTTTAAATACAGGAATAGACTTTATAACATTTTTAGCAAAACAAAGGATATCCTCATTTTCACTGAAAACTGTTAAAATTCCAAAAGTGCAATACATGATGCAATAATTAGCAGCTGTGTAATGCTGTGTTAATTCATGTCACCTTACAAGAACCGTGCATCATCCTAATTTTTTACAGATGCAATTCCAGACCTCAGGTAAAGTGCACTGAGGGAAGAGCATGGGAAAGGCCATCTGATAGTTATTCCCTCATTCTCATCTGTCCCAGTTTTGACATTAACCTGTCTCAGATGCTGCTTTGACCTGCACAGCCAGTTATGATCCCTACAGGATCATGCAACATCTGTATCACTTCCTTTTCTCCCAAACAAGGTGGGAGAGATTACAATGGAAACTATCTCTGACAACGTTACACTAGAATATCCTTTGCTTTGGCTGTTGTAGAGCCCTTACAGGAGTCCCTTCCTTTTGTATCTCCTCCAGGGGATCTGGTGTCCAAATAGTGTGAGCCCTCCTTTTATTGCTGTGATACACGAGACTTTTTGCACAGAGAATTTCACTTTTTGGTAGTGTTAGGCATGTCTACTGAGTGAAAAGGTGACCTTCCCTCCCTTCCCTTTGTGATTTCATTTAACCACGTCAACTAAAGCAAACTGTTTGCAAGGAAAAGTAGTAATAGGAGAGTTTTCAGCTCTGCCACGCCTCTTTTATTTTAGGTTGTCCGCAGTTTCCTTTTTTCTCTTCTTACATCTCTGTAATCGTGCAAACCCATCTTCTGGTAACCAGCTTTCGTGAGACAAATGGTGAATATTCAGAGATAGAAGACCCTCAATTTGATGACTATTCCCATATTTACTCTGCAGATAGACTATGCCTCTAATACTTAGGAGCTGGACTGTGCCTATGTTCAGGACTGTATAAAAACCAGGGAAATGCTACTTTGTGAGTGCTTCAGGCTTAGTGTACCTCTCCAAAGACCTTTCACCTTGGTATAGAATAAGGATTGATGTATTGGGTGGTACAGATTGCAAAATACCTTTATTCCTGGAAAAACAAAACAAGTCTATCCTTGTCAGGCATTCTGAAGCAGTTAGTGTGGGACTGGGTTCAGAGTTATATATTTTGCCTAACAGAAGTCCCAGCATCCAGTTCTGCAGCACATCTCCATGTCTCCTGTGCCTCAGGACTGAGCTCTAGCAGTGCCACTGAAAACTGAAAAGCAGTTCTGCCTCTGGAGACAGCAGATGAGTTACGTAGTGCTGAACGTGGATATCTCCTCACATTTTGTTCTGAGATAAACACACGCATAGACAATTAAAAATGCATTGATTAGTCCGAGCTAGCAGGACATTCTCTTCTCTTAAATATGACTGGTTTTTGTCACAATAAAATCACCACATCAGTCTCTTTTTGTAGTTTATAAAGCGGACACAGACTATTTTAGTTCATTTGTCTGTACATTGAGACACCTGGCTGGTTTGGTGAGGCACTGGCTCAATCTGCCTTCAGTCTATTAAGAGATACAATTTTATTTACTGTGCCAGAAGCTAGAACCTTAGATACGCACAGGCTACTGCTGGAAGAACCTTCTGTTCCACTTTTTACACAGGTTTCCGCGCCCCTTTAAGAAATAATATTTAGATGCAAAGGGTGCTTGAAATTGCAACCTGTGGTCTGAAGTCTGAGCATGAGTAGACAGGCTGCTCTGAACTAGACGGGATCTCAACTCCTCATCCTTTCACCCTCTGTTTCCGGCTTTTGGAAATACTTACAGCCGCCTTTACCTTTCCTCCTCTCCCTCGTGATTGGATTTATTTTATTATATATGTTTTTAAAATAAATAAATAAAAAAAAAAGCCTGATGTTTCTGTAAAGATCAGCGTTTCTCTAGAGTAACTGCAACTCAACCCCTGCACGCCTGTGCCAGCCCCTCAGTACCAGCACGCCACGCCGGCGCTGAACAAAGGCACCACCGCCTTGAAGGCTCGCTCGAGCGGGGGGGAACAAAGCCGTGGGGTCTGTCGCAGGACACAAGCGCGCTGCCGGTAGCACGGCCCGGTAGGAGCTGCTCCAGTGGTCCGGCAACGGGAGGGGACGCGGAGCCCTCCGGGGAGCGGGGACTGGGGCCGAGGGGGCGGGAAGCAGGGACTTGCGGGGCGGCGGGCACGGAGGGCGGGAGCGGAGGTGTGGGGAGGAGGAGGGGGAAGGCGGCGGCGGGGCGTCACGGGAGCCCGCGCTGCCATAAAAAGGCCGGGCGCGGCTGAGCGGCGCATCCTTCTCGCCCGCAGTTACAGCGGCAGGAGCACCGGCAGGAGCAGCGCGGCGGGACAGCAGCAGACGGGCATGGGGACGGCGCTGGCGGCGCGGCTCGGCCTGGGGCTCCTGCTCCTGGCCCTTCTCCTACCCACGCAGGTGAGCCCCGGAGCGGCTCGGCGCTTTCCCCACCGCCGACCCGAGTGCGAGGGTCGGGAGAGCGGCCGCGCCGAGACCTTCCCTCAGCCTCCGACCCGAGGCGGCCGCCTCAGGAGCGGGGGAGGGGCGGTCGGGCGGGGGGGGCCGTTGGCGGTGCTGCCGCCATCCCGGAGCCCGCCGTGGCGCCCCGCCGGGCGGCTGTGGGTGGCGGGCGCCTCCGCCCCGGGGCGGCGGCGGGGTGAGAGGAACCGGCCCGGGCGGCCCCGGCTGGGGAGGAGCCGCGCCACCTGCGGGTGGGCTCGGCCCGCAGCCTTCCTGGCGGCGGGGGACGGGGGCAGGGATGGGCTCGGGCCAACAGCGGGCACCAGCCCAGCGCCTCAGGGTGACTGGCGGTGCCCTGTGTTACCCCGGCCCCATAAAAAAAAAAAACAGAATTCAACGCCTTTTTCCGTGGCATCCTCGAGGGGAAGCCGTGGAACCGTGGTATGAGCGGCGGCGGAGCGCTAATTCTCCCGCCGAAAAGAAAAGGGGAATGATCCCTCCACACCCGAGTTAGTGCCGTGAAGGCAGGAGGTTTCGACGCGGAAAGCGGCGAGAGCCTGGTCTGAATTTCCCCCCTCCCCCGAAGCGTATGGAGCTTCGGGTTCGGCCCTGGGGGGCTTGGGGTAGGGCAGGAGCGGGAGGCTGGGAAGCTTGAGGCGAAGACCTCAGCCTCTTGCTGCTGCGCTGGCCGAGCCTTACCCTTGGTGCCAAGGTAATGAATGCAGTAGTGATTTGCCTTTCTGTAAGCAAACCTTGCGGGGCTGCCAGAGACGGCCCCATATGTTGATCCTAGAGACCGCCTTTCGAAAAGGGGTCAATAACGCTATCCTAAAAATAAACAGCGAACCGATTGCTGTAGATTTTTAAATACTGTTTTCTTTATTCCCCCTTCCTTCTTTGTGTGTAAGGAAAAACGTTATCCCTTCTTCGTTGCGCTCGGTGGAGTATTTGCACTTGGCATTGATGAGAGCAGGATCAGATCCTTTGGGTTACCGGTATTTGTCACATCCTTGTTAAGGAGGTCTGTCTGGGGTACCATCTACCCTGACGGTGTGGAATTTGGCCGCAAACCCTTCCTCTTCCACGAAAAAAAATATCCAGAAACTAGGCTTTCTGTTTAAAACCGAGAAAACCTTAAGTAACTAAGTGTGAAACAGCAGCAGAGACTTTGTGCAAAAAGACTGAAAAAATTCCAGGGCGGGTTGGGACTTGCCTGATACCCAGCTTGTAGGTTATTAACACTGCAATTCATTATTGATCACTTTCGGACTGGTTTCAACAGAAACTTCCACACAGCGGTTTTTATCCTGCAGTCCTAAATTGCTTCCAGCACGTTACTGACTGCCAAAAACCCCAACTGCCAGCGGCTCTACACCACCCTGGTATTCCTCTGTTATATGCATTTGTTTTGTTGTTTTTTTAGTAGAAAATGCTCATGTAACTTCCTAGTAAATTTAACTTTGACTTCATGGCTTTAGCATTGAGGGATTATAGTTAGTTTTTCTGCTAAAGAAAATTAATTTTCTCAGTAGCACTAGAAATGAGACATTAAGTATAACTTTTACAGAGAATATTAAACTGACTGCTCTTGTTTTAGTAAGACATTTGTTTTTACTTCAGCTAACTTTGTCAGAGCTTACCAGAAGGCTCCGGTGTGATACAAATTTGCTGCTACAGAGCTGAAGCCAAGGTTGCTAAACTGTGCTCATCTTTTGGGAGCAGTTATGGGACTTTTCTTTTGGTTTTTTTCATCCTTGTGAATTGGTTGGGGTCCCCCCGCCCAGAAGAAAAGAACATGTTAGCTTAGCTTTGAAAGCTTCCCTGTGCATGTGTAGGAAATAGCTTAATACAGAAGTTGCATAGGCTGCAAATTTTTATGTTCTATCCCTAAATGTGGAATTATGTGGGGGGAAAAAAGGTATTTTTTTGAGTTTGCTTTCTGTCAGCATTTTTTAAAACTTGCTAATGTTATGGTGCTTCCAGTGCATTCCTCTGTGTAAGCTCTATCATGCTGGCAGGTTATGATTTCATCAGTGTAGTTCCATTGTGTTAAGTTCTGTAGTTGATTACTACCACAGCAAGACAGGAGAGAAGCTGAAATACTAGGTCCACTCACATAAGCCCCACCACTGCTTGAAAGGAATCTTCAAACCAGCCCCAGAAACAGTATCAATAGTCTTCACCATTGTTTGGTTTTATTTTTGTTTGTGACTTAGTCTGTAAAGACAATAAATTCATGCAGTTGTCAAAGATTTTCAGTCCTAAGATTTGTCTTGGCGTAGTTTTACACTTGCATTTTTTTCACGTGAAGCTTTTTGAAACCTACTTCTATATTCTGTCATTTGATCTGGTGTAAGGTTTTGGAAAAGTGATAGTGAGGTACCAACAGGAAAACATTTAGAAAAATATTAGATTTACTACTTTAACAAATCCCATGCTTGCCATTCAAAATGTCTTGGTCCTTAGCTGCACAGTGAGGCGTGAGCAGTTGTGTGTATCGTATCTGAGTACTATGACTGAGTGGTGCTACACATTGTTCACTATGACTAATTTGTCTTCTGATTTAACAAAAACAAACCAAAAAAACCTCCTTTTTGTTACTTTCCCCCCCTTGCATTCTAGATCTACTGCGATTCCAATGGAACAAGTCCAACACCTTCAAACAATTCCTCAGCAAGTTCCACTTCTCTGTCAGCTGTCACAAATTCAGTGAACAATACCACCACTCAGGGACATGGAAATTCCCTTCACTCAACCACAAGTCTTCTTTTCATTCTCTCAGTTTCTCTTCTGTATTTTTGCTGTTAAGAGACTCTGGCATGGAAATGGCTACCACTCCCCACCCAGTTTCCCGAACCATCTGAGATGGCTAGATCTCCAACCCAGCATGAAAGTAAATCAGTCCAAATTCCGTATCAAACCAGCTTGGTTCCACTCCATACTCGAAACTAGTACCAGTCTGACCTAGAGAAGCACTCGGTATTCTGACTTTCCAAAGCTGACCATTGTGAAAAGATCGGCTTCAGCAAGGAGGTGAAATGATGATCTCTTTCACCAGTTGAGTTGGAATTTGAAAAACCACATGGAAGCAAGAAGAGACAGTATTGACAACCCCTGATTTAAAGCTGAGAAGAAATGCAGTATCTTATAAGAAGGATGGATAATAGCATTCCACCAAGAAAAAAGGCTAGGTTTATTTACCATTTAGAATAAGGACTTGAAGATATTTTATTTTCCATTTAAATTCATTAAAGTTGACAGGCTCATAGAACCACTAGAAATGCAGAAAGCTTGAAAGATTCTGTTTCTTGCACAGCCTATATGATCATAGCCTATGGGTAATAGGATGTATGCAAAAGAAACGAAATATCAAGTGAAAAGAGACAAATGTAAATGGTTTCTTCTAAATTTCATTTGTATGAAACTGTTACAAAGCTAAAACAGAATACCAGATTTTTGTAAGACTCCTTGTATTTAACTTCTGAGTCCTAACCAAACGGCTCACCAGGCAGGTCTAGTTCTGAAATGTCTCAACCCCACCAGTTTTCATAAGAGTTGAATTATTTATGGTGGGAATTTCAATTTGACTTATTTGAATTGTTTGTATATTAAACCATATGTGCCAGAGAAGGGAGATGTGGAAACATTGGGAAAAGTACCAGGAGCTTTTTGTAGGTAAAATTGAGATAAACAAAAAAAAGTCAAGGGATAAAAGTCTTCTCTTTCCCCTATTTCTCCTCTCAAGTTCTACAAGCTGTATAAGTTCTTTTTGCTCCTGGAAATTTCCTTAATTATGAAGGATTTTTAGAATCTTGAGTAATGTGCTAGTGCTGCGCTTTTTTTTTTTGGCACAAGGTGAATAACTTTTTTTTGAAGAGTTTCAATTGTGATAGTGTACTCTAAACGAGGACTAATATTTGCAGTGGGGAGAAGGAATGGGGAGAGAGCAAACCGCCAAAAATAAGGATTTAAGTGAACAGGTGTTTGGAACATGAAGACTGGAGTCTGAATTTAGTCACCAAATTCAAAGTTACATTTGTAAATACTCCTTTTTTAAAATTTTTTTTCTGAATCAAAATTGCTACACTTGCACAGATTGTTTCTGTATCATCCACCACTTTAGATAATAGTTTCTGGTACTTGATTAAAGCAAGCTTTGTTGAGGATGTTCAACTACCTTGATGATAATACCTTGTCAGAAGAAAAATAATAATGTTGCTATGATCACATGTGAGTATACATGTCAAACATGAGTGGCTCTCTAATTTTTTTTAAATACACATGTCTTTCAGTTACATTACCACCAATCCAGAGTATCCTCTATTAATAGCAAACTAACACAAATTCATGTCAGTGGGTGTACATGGACATTTCCTTATGCTTATCATTTGTATCCAGTACAATGTTAATGACTGTATTTTTGTGTTTGTGTAATTATGCTTTGATTTATTAGCTACTGATTTTCATTGGAAAAAAACCCTGTAAATAAAACAATGGACAGGCAATGCATTCTAGATGCACTTCCAGACACTTCTACAAAACCTTGTAACTTGCCTGCATAAAGTGAATGAACTGTTAAGCAAGACAGTATATGTGATTAAAAACCTCGAGGTCTAGAAATGCTGAAGTGTAATTAGTTTTATTTCTGTGTAAAGTTTAGTGACCCTGGGAGACTGGATTCCACTTGGGAAACAGCAAGCGAGATTTCATTAACATCTCTAGTAACTGTAGTAAGTTGTCCATACTTATTACAGCCTCTTTCCTTTCAAAGTACTATTATGCTTCCATTTTAACCCAAGAGTTGGCTTAAACAGTTTTCCTTTGTTGCTTACTGTGGCCATGAGTTATTTTCCTTACAACGGCTAAAGCTGTTTTTCAGCTTCTGGTTATCAAGTATGTGAAGTAACTACTTGAGGTTTCTGACTCTCACAGACTACATGAATATATTAAGAATATCCTAATAATACAAGTTTTGCCATGCTTGATGAAGGAAGCTGGAAGAGGCAGGAATTGGCACAATATTTTGATGAAAAGCAAACATCAACTGCATGAGAATTCAAAACTAAACACAGTTCATGACATTCCAAAGTTGTTTTTCAGGTGCGCTCGTTTCTAAATAACCTTTAAAGGCCCAACGATTATCTTTACTCCCTAGATGTAGAAAAAGGCAGTTTTAAATGCCTAGCTACTTAGGCATGCTGCATTTTTTCAGTGGGAAAGAGGCCCCTGGAGAGGTTTCCGAGGCTCTGGAGGGAATGAAGCTCGGCAAACTTTTGATCGTGTTCCTTTACTTTTCCAGTAGGCCAAACAAAGCTGAGGAGGGGGATGAGTTTATCATTTGAATAAAAAATTGGTCCCTCGTTTAGCTGTTCTCTGAATGCTCCAGAAGAAAGCATGAAGATAAAATATTAGACCAACTAGCTATGTACCTGTCTCTTAAAAAATAAAGCTGAAAAGAGAGAGGCTCTCTCCAAAGACAGATGGAGAACAAGAAAAGCTGTGACAAGGGGCCTTGACTCTATGAGGTACCAGTAAAATAGATCAAGTATAGGAATATGTTTAAGGTGAAGTTTTTGCTAAATATTCAAATTAATCAGGGTGGTTGGCTTCATTGGTAGCATGCTTTTCTTTTTTGCTTTTTTTTTTTTTTTTTTTTTTTTTAAGAAATAAAGCCGGATTGCTTTTTAGTAGCATCTAAGCATATTTAAGCTCTCTTGAGTTTTTGAGGTTTCCACCAGACCAGATGAGTGATTTAGAAAAATGATCCGGTAACCTTTGTTCTGTTCCGTTCCATCACAGAACAATGGAATCAGTGATGAAGAAATCCACCCAGGGAAAGGGAATGTGATGGATTTATTTAACAACACGGGAGGGGAGGGAGGAGAATGGAGCCTACGCACTTCATGACTATTTAATTTTTTTTAAACAGCACCTATAATAACTGGAACCAGCTCTTGCCTATGCCTCTCACTTCCATGAATCTGTCCAGCTGGCGTGTGCCTGGATAATGTACGTTGCAATGACTATGAAACAATTCTGCTTCTGTTTGATGCATGGCACTGCTTGCCTTGTAAGCGTATGCTAGCCACATATGTCCCAAATAAAATATAGTGTTACTATTTGAATGAAATAACCTAAAATGAACACTTACAGTTTGTGTGCAGCCTACTGTTCCCACCTTCACAACATCATACTCTGAATAGCCCTTCAGATTTTTCGAATTGCAGTTTTCAGCAGGGCTAGAAATCTGCAAGGACTTTGAATGAACAGCTCATTCAACAAAAAATCTCCACAAGGTGAAGAATTTTGGGCCACATCCAATGGCGTTACACCCACAAGCTTCTGCTGGGGGCTTCCTGTTTTCAAGCAGATGGAATCGTGTACCCCAAAGCCACAGGTGAAAGGCAGCGTGCATGGTGCTGCTGTGTTGTGCTAAGGATCGCCCCACTTTGTCTACGTGGAGAGGCGGCGGCGTTAACATCTCAATAAATGACTTTTCAAATGAACTCCAGACCATTTTGCCAAGCTCTGCCTGGCTTTTAGCTTAATCCCTCAAACACTTAGGATCTGCCTGTACAGCGCAAATACCCTCAAGCCAGCTCCAGACAGTAGCTACTCCCTAATGTCATTAGTACAGTAATTCATAGGGAGTCATTTCTCCCAAGAGTAGTTCTTACGCAGCCTGCTGGCCTGTGGAAGGGCTCATGGGAGAGAATGCTTGCGAGGCTGGGCTCTTTGTCACCTATCTTTCCAAGTCAGCATTTCCCGGCACTCGGGTTACATCATGCTCTGCAGGAGAGCTCACAATGACACCTTGTATCTGAAAGTGAGGATGTACATAAACGTGCATATATTAGAGGCAGTTTGGAGCGATTTGCATTTTGTGTGCATTCAGGCTTCACAGGGATTTGATTTCCCGTACAGGACTGAAATTATTTAGGTGGCAGGCTTTATCATCCAGCAACTTTATAGTAATGGATACAACTGGGAACGTTTCTGGGTTTTGCATTAAAGATAACTTGGAAATAGGATCTGTCAGTTCTGCCTCTTAGCTACACAAACCTCTTCATTACAGAGCGCACATTTCATTTTCTGCACTGTACAGCTCTACTGTGCCCCAACAGGTGGAGAGACTAGTTATTTAAAATCCATCATTTTACCTGCAGCAGTTTAAAGAGCATCACCAGGCTTTCTGCAATATGTGCTTTAAGTTGGTCTGGTGTTTTCATCATTGTACAGTGGCCTTGGGAAAGATACTCGATCCTCACTTTGGTTATCAGCCTTCAGTTTTCCAAGTGAAGCCCTCAGCATGAGGGCTCATGAATGCATAATTGCTCTGGTTTAGTCTTCATCAAAACGTCCAGAATGACTGATGTGGAGCTAAAGAAAAACCATGATCAATTTTACACCATGCAGCTGAAATCCTAAACTAACAAAATCTCATCTGTGAAGGGTCTTTCAGTTCTCTCTTGAATCCAGCAATACACCCTGCAATGTATGTGCTACAAATGCAAAAATGAAACACACTCAAGCTTTTCAGAAGTGACCCGAGACTCTTTTCTGTTATGTTTTCAGCTTAGCAGGAGCTATGCTTTAGCGACTGATGGGTGTACAATATAAAAATTGAGCACGCAGCAGAACTGAATCGTCACAGCTTGTTTTTGCTGTATAAACTGAATGATGCATTCCACCAAAATCTCTCTTGAATGACCTAGTGTGAAAAGTATTCTTTATGTGGCACAAATTATTAAAGGAAGCAACTCCTCTGTAAAGCAATTGTTCTGTTTCTCTCTTTTCAACAAGTCTCATTGAAAACATAGCATGGACTTTTTTCAGATTGCTTAGCGTGCATAATTTGGACTTAAAAATCTATGTTCATTATACTGAAATGTAAAATCACATTAAAAAAAACCAAACTTTTTTTTTTTTCCACTGAATTGTGTAAAATGCAGATGGTTTTTGAGGGGAAAAACTGAACTTTGAGACTGGAGAGTATATATACATACACACACACACATACCAGACTACAACAACAAATGAATGTTTCCTGATTGATTAGACAGGTAGGAATCAAAGTTGATTTGGTACATACAGCTAATTGTAGCATTCAAAGCCATAATAGCAAGGATTTAAAAAAAAAAAAAAAACAATGACAAAACATTTAAAATGTATAGAAAACATGTTTTGGAGTCCCTCATTGTTTTAGGAGTGAGGGAGAATGTCCTCTGCAAGCAGATTACCTGGTAGCTGTTTAGTGCATTTTCCCTTAAGAAGCCAGTCTGGGACATGCTAATAGCATGAAAACAGGTTTGATGGAGTCTTTGCTCAAACGTGGCAGTTTCGGTGTTTGAATGTTTAAGTACAAAGAAGTTTTTGAATAATGAGCAAGGAAAGTCCTTTGGTGGGACTGTGAGAGTAATGCAATGATGTGATAGCATTATTATCCTGAGACATGATGAAGACATTTGCTGTCACGTCTCTACAATCTACTAACATTTTTATACATTTTCTAAAACTTGCTGGCATTTAGAGTTTTTTAATACATTTTTTCAAATTCCACTTTAAGGCTTTTCCTACTACTCTGCTTTGGTTATCTTTCCTGATTCAGGAAACTAACTGAAAACTACATGCAATGCAGCAGATTTTTTCAATTTGGAATTAGTCGTGGACTCCATTCCAAAACTCTCAGGCTTCCGTAAGGTGTGCCCACTTGCAAAATACTACTGGTAAATGAAAATAACGAAAAATTAAAATATCGAAACAACAGTCATTTTCAGGACACAAACCAAACTCCATGCTAATTTAACCCTGTTAATCTGGCACTGATCTAAACCCTCTGCCACAGTTTCACGTTAAGCAGAAGCACGTTGCTAACATGGTGGATGATATTGATGAGAGGTAAAACATCTACACAAACTCCTTGTGATCTCTCTGAGATGTCAGCTTTGATCCCAAAATGTGTGATCTAATATGCTAGGGTTTCGTGGAGCTCGCTAGGTAGCTGATGGGGGGTCAGTAACTTCAAACCAGGATGTGTTCTTACTCAGCAGTACTGGCTGGCAGTATGTAACTTCTATTTCACTTCTTTTTTTCCTCTCCAATCTTATACCATGTGTCCCTGAGAGCAGAGGCAGTCATTGCTGAGCATCTGCAAAGCTCCTACTAGGCATCAGCTATTCATCAGCAGGTTTTACACTGCTTTCTGTAACAGCAGTAATTAAAACCCAGGTCTTGAAAGCTAGTTGGGTGCCTGACTTGGAATTCCTACTGAAATTGGTGTCCGTGTGGGTTGTTGTCTGACTGCCTTCCATGCAAAATTAGTATACAACACCAAAATCTTTTATGGACCCTGTGGGAGTTCTGTTTGTTTTTCAGGGAAACAAGAATCAAGCCCTTCTCTTTTTTCTTTTTTTGTTTTGCTTGCCTGCTTGCTTGTTTTCTATATTGTAGAACCTATGATTGCTATGGCAGAAAGAGTGTTTGGAAATATCTCTCCATCGAGGAAATATCTTTCCATCGAGGTGGTGACATCCTCCAGCAGGATGGAAGGCTTTCCGGAGTTCAGTGCTGCCTGGTGACTGCAGCCTGCCTCACGCCTTCCAGGGGAAAAGGGCTGTCCCAGGCTCTCACATGTGAGAGTCAGCACCATCCCAGAGCAGCCACACTCCTCTGGTGGTTCAGCCAGGGAGAGCTGAGGGCCTCGGTCAAGCGCCAAGGTTGGGCTTGAGCTAGTCATTGTGCTGGGGACCTGAATGATGGGTTTATACTGATTTCTGAGAAAACGAGGGGCTGAGCGAGACACTAAGGAACTGGGAATTTGGAACATGGGCATTGTCTTCCAGCTGAATCCTTTCAATTCTATTTCCAGTACCACTGAAATACTGTTTTTATACTCTTACTAATCATTTATGTTATTGTAACACTGTAGCTAAGTGCTGTGAGATGATTTCAGCCCTGAAGAGCTTTCAGTCTTCACAGCAGATGTGTAGAGAAGGAAAAATGTGATTCCTCATAATCTCAGCAAACCCCAGTCTTGGGAAGCTGAGGACAACATGTGCCCTCTCCTCTCCTTACCTCATATCTGGAGCAGGAAAGGCTCCTCTGCCATGCAAGCCAGCCTGAGGCAAGAGGGAGCTGCTGGCTGCAGATAAGGAGCCAGGCAAGTGCCCAAGGTGGGACTGCAGCAACAGGTGTGAAGCCAAGGGCAGGGAGCACCCTGCCTGCGCACCCATGGGGAATCAGGACCTGAGGTCATGTCATGCACTTCTGAACTCCACAGCTCATGGGCATAGCCAGCAGGTCATGGACGGGTTGAGGGCAATGACTGCTACACTCTGTTCATCTCCCAAGTGACCACTTTTGCAATACAGTGTGCAGTTTGGGGGCCCCAATACAGCAGTAGACTGAGAGAGGCCAGAGGAAAGTGACAGTGGTGGTCTTGGTTCTGGAGCATGTTAACATAAGGAGAAGAGGCTTGGAGAGCTGGGTTCTGCCTGGGAAAGGGAGGAAAAATTGGGATTTAATTGCTGTCTTGTGTGACCTAAATGGTGGACTGGGGGGGGTTAGAGAGGTTGAGCAGAAGGCAGAGATGGGATGGCAGGTACTGTGATCTGGTGGGGAAAAGGGCAACATCATGAAGGGGCTGAAAAAAGAATGTCTTTAATATGTCTTTAATACCCTTCAACAGAAACCTTACAAGCCCCAAAGAAGATCTGTATCCAGTTTTGGACATTGCAAATAGCAGATATGAACTGAAAACATTCAAAGTAGAGAAATGAAAAGCATGAGAAATGTAAATGGAAAAAAAAGTAGAAAGAGTGGAGCAATATTTGGTTATTAAAAGAGGAGTGAGAAGCATAATGAAACCTGCCCATAAAAGACAGTTACTAAGACGTAAGGAACAGCCCGTCCTTTCTGTGTGCTCTGAAGAGAACAAGTCACACAATGAAGCATTGAGCTAAATTGTTGGGAGAGCTTGTGGATGTTTCTGAAAGCAGGTTAGATAAACATAATTTGGGAATAGTTCAGATCTAGCTGATCAGTACCTCTGGGCAAAGGGAGGTCTGGATGGCCTCTCACAGCACACACACACACACTCCCCTCTTACTCTAGAGACTGAAGAGCACATATTAATAATGGACTGAGAATGGATGTCCTCTCAATGGATTTATTTTTTTTTTCTATGTTAAATGTACCTTTAAACCAAATTGTCTGAATAAATAATGATGAGTCACTCTAGTTTCCCACTTCTGTGAGTTCTGCCTCCCTGAATCAGTCATTTGGTTATTGGAAGTTCAGATGGATCCTCTGAGATTGTCAGCTGGATAATACAAACAAGATGAAATGTGCCACTTGAGTGACTTTACCTTTCTGTGTGCCCAGGATATAGCTCTTTGTTTCCACTGTGCTATCATAATAAAAATACCCACAAATTTCTGCAGGCTTGTGAATTTATTATGCCTTTTTGTCCTCTTTCATGTTCAGTTGTTAGTAGTCAAGGCAGGTTTGAAGTACGTCTCCTCAGCTGGACTTGTGGATATCTCCAGCTCCAACCCGTGTCTCCAGTATGTGAACTCTGATAACTGGATTGTCCATTCTGGTGCTTGGAGTAGTGCTCTATTGGGTGTGTTTGAAAAAGCACTAACAAACACAGCTCCACCACAGCCCTAACCACAGGAGGTGGAAGGTATAAAGCCATGTGTCACTGTCACAGACATTGGTCTTCCAAGTCAGGAGGACAAACTTCACCTTACATAGCACTCCTTGGAGCTGGAAGATCTGCAAAGCATATGTCAAAGAGGCTGATGTCTCCATAACAGATGATAAAGGATGCTGTCTTTACCTGAGGTTTGCAGAGAAACTTGTATATTGGGAGACAAAAAGGCAGAGCAGTCAAGGATTTGGGGGACATGGAGAAGCAATATGGGATGGTTATGTAGGACTGGCAGAGTTGGTAAAAGGACAAGGGGAAATAATAATAAAAAAAAGCTAGATAGCTTGCATGGGTAAAATTCATATTATTTTAATGATGGTGCAGGGTGGGGGTAAGGAATCAAATTACAATTTTGTTGCTTTTGAAGTTAACTTTATTGCCCTCTAATGAAGAACCACATGAATACTGAAGCTAAGAGAATTCTGGTGTCCAACAGGCACCTTCCATGTAAGCTGAGCCTTTATAAAGGCTCACTGTCTCTCACATGAGACAAGTGTATTCAGTTTCAAATTTCTTAACTGTGGTTTTTAAAGGGTGTTTCCCTTTGCCTAGCCCTCTCTTTTCATGGGGTGAGCAGGAACTTAATTCCATTCGGGACTTTGACCATCCTGTTAAAGCCTGTTGAGGTGGGCCAGTGGGTTCCGACAGATGAATTAAAGAATTGTGAAGATGTACAGGCACCGCGTACTCATGTAAGCTAAAAGTCTGTAAGCCAGACTAGAAATTATGGGAGTTTTAAATAATGAAAACCCCTATCATCCACTTGATGTCATTGGGAGAGGGTAAGGAAGAGAAAAGCAAGTTCAAAGAAGTTGTTTCTCAATGCCTTTCTCCTTGAAATATGCATCTGCATGTAGCAACACTTAAAAAAAATGGAGATAAGGCGTTTGTCACATGGCCCAAATTTACCGTGCTTGAAATTGGAAAAGGAGTTACTGAAGTTTTAGTAAGTGCACAGGAGACCTGGAGCTCATAATATACTATGAAAGGTTTGTTTGTTTTGTCTAATTTACATCTTTCAACCTTTCATTTTCTGTAGAAGGAGATAGAGTATGAATTACTTTCTTAACGCAGCAAAGATTCTCTAAAGGGCACTATAGTCTCTACAGTCCATTCTGCACATTCAGAATCCAAATTAGTTCCACATCAGAGTCTTTTTGTGAGGCTTTTTATTACAGGGAGACAAGAAAAGCACTCAAATTTCTTTTTTAATTTTAGATAAAGGTGGATCAAAAAGTGGATAGATCTCTTTATTTGTATTTTTAAGAGTCTCTTTAATACTTTTTCCTATCAAACATGAAAAGGAAAATAGTTATATTTCTAGGTATTTGGGGACCCCTTTGAAGCAGTGAGCAAAGGCACGCTTAATACTTTGAAACTATCTATTACTGAAACTATCAATTATTTTAACATTTTTTCAAAGGCGAAACAGGCTCCTCACAAGACCAGCTTTGTGCCTCGTTTTTCTTGTTCTGACAGATTGTCTATCTCTAGTGTAATAAGAAGATAGTCAGACTAACAATGTTTAGCACATGGTACTTTTCATCTTCAAAATGCTTTGTGAACATCAAGCATGCATATCAACTTTTGTTTTTCTGGTGAGTACTTGTGTTGAATACAAGCAACAGATCATGACTTTCTGTAAAATTTCGTTACATTCTAGTATTAGCTTTAACACCTTCCAAATATTAAGTAGGACAAAATTAGACTTCCTTTTTTTGGCAAACTAAACTAAGACCTGTTGGATTTCTAGTGATTAGTAACATTGTCTGGTTAGTATTACTGAGGCCTCCTTTTGAAATTTTTAGTCAGATTTTTCTTGAAGTCAAGACTGCAGCACTGAATTCAGATTGAAGAAATTATTTTATTATTTGCAATGTGTAGGGGTTGAATAAAGCTTTTGTGACTCCTCTTGTTCTTGCTTGCAATATACTACCCCTTTCAGGATGCATCAGCAGAGGTGAAAATATTACCTAGAATTAGGTAATTACAAGACAGGAGTGGTGAGCCAGTGGCAGAATGGCTCTCATGAGACCTGGCGTCTCCCCATATGTTTTAACCATCTGTATTTTTTTGTGCAATTTTGAAAGAGCTATATCTACATCTCACAATGTCACAAGCATTGTTGCAGAGGGAACAGCCTCCTTCTGCCCAGGGGAGAGTGAGACAGCTGGAGAACGAGGAAACTGAGGGTTTCTTTGGTCAGACCCTGAGCAACTGATCCTGGAGTCACAGAGGCTCATGCTTAGCATGTGCATCTACTTTTGCTCAGCTCCTGGTAGACTTAGTTGCCGGAAGCTGGAGGCAGTGTTACTTGAATATGCACCTAAATTTTTTCCCTTCCCTTCCCTTCCCTTCCCTTCCCTTCCCTTCCCTTCCCTT
>JANVCC010000018.1:47142191-47365381 GCA_025345505.1 Todiramphus chloris collaris | reverse complement strand
TTCCCTTCCCTTCCCTTCCCTTCCCTTCCCTTCCCTTCCCTTCCCTTTTCATATAATCATGGATGACAGCAAGAAGTCAGGTACTGACACCTGAATAAAGGATATAAAAGACTTCCTTTGGTACATAGTCACATTTTGCACTTTCTAGACTGGAAGCTTCTGTTTCTTTTTTCAATTCATCATGTTGGAGCAGCTCACCTCTGATGTTGGAGCTTAAGCAAAAGAGACAGTATGGCCTTTGAGCTGCTTCTGTTCCAGGAATCTCACTTTGCATCTGTTCGTGGAGGAGGAGAAATCTCACTGTTGGTAATGGATTCACTCCGCTTCCAGCAGAGGTGGAGTTATTCACCTGCTATTTCCTCCTGAAAGCAAGATCCTTTGATCAGGTGAAATAATAGCAACATTTCTCAGGGGCTTGGAAGTGGTGTTCTACAGGGACTGGGTATCTTCTACTGAACCTAACAATTTCTTTCACATTCCAGGCTTGCCAATGTTAAGCTGCAGCCATGATACTTAGCAGTCCTGTTACCAGTCGAGGTGGCACTAGGAGCACTATGCATGGATTAAAACCCAGCTACCTGTTGCATAAATATAAAACAAAATGTTCCTGCTGAAAAGACCTTGCTCTTGAAGAAGCTACCATCTGTTGTTGATGTTTTGAGGCAGATACCTGCCTTTTTGTACCTCATTGTGCATTTTCATTTTTTAATTTCAATCTCAGTCCCTCATATCTGACAGATAATTCTGTCAGAATAATCAAATGAGTATTACTGACTTTTTTCCCCTTTATGCTGACCCTATTCTACCAAAAAGGTGGTATTGTGAATGGGAATTATCTTTTTGCTTTGAAAACTATGACATGTTCAGGTATCCATCTCAGCTCTAGGCAGCACGAAAACCTCAAAAATATTCAGCACCTTTTCAGTTGCTGGAAGGAAGTCCTTCAATCATCCTGGCATCCATCCATTTCTTTGTTTTAATTAAAATTTTCTGACAATGCTAAAAATGATGAAGCCTTTATCTCACAGCTCTTTTCAGATGTTAGAGGTATTTAAAAGACATGTAGATGTGATGCTTAGTGACATGGTTTAGTGGTGGACTTGGCAGTGCTGGGTTAATGGTTGGACTCAATGATCTTAAAGGTCTTTTTCCAACCTAAACAATTCAGTTCCTGAGCTGCATGATGCTCTCAGCTTGGCTATGGTGTTACTGAGCTGTAAGAGGTCCCTCTCCCTGCACAGATGTTAGAGCATGTGCATGCATCTTTTAACAGGACCAGAGAGGCTGGTACATCTGAACAGTGTCAGAACAAAAGGAAAGCTTCATGTTTCCAGAAATGTTCTCCTACCTGTCTCCTGTCTGAGACCCCAAAGAAGACTTCACACACACAAGAACAGAAAAAAAAAGAGGCCATCAAGCTGTACCAATTCATTTAAGTCTAACCTTCCTTTTTTCTCAAGGAAAATTATTTGGGCTTAATTGTTTAAATAGAGTGATTTCTTATCAATTCTTTACTATTTGTTTCCCTATCCTCAACCCAAAATACAACTAACTCAGTACTTCAAGTGGGAAATCTTTTTACAATAAATCAACAAAATATGAGATACACAATAATCTGTTTGTGGATCATCTTTGACTTGAAACTATAAATAATTTTCTCTTGGAACCTAGCTTTACCCTTTTGGGCTGAAATAATCCAACTTGACATTCATTGACATTAGAGGGTCACTTGGATACAGGGAAACATCAAGCTCTTGATGATTCAGTAGATGAATAAGTTCAGGACACTTGAAATGAAACACTTGCATTATACTGACAATGATTTCATATGACCACATGAACTGGATGCAATGTAATGAGGAATGGGGAGAGTAACATAGGAGTCCACTTGACAGAAGAATAACATGAGATCTGTTTAAACAGAAAAAATTGTGCCATCAACCTACACGCCAACCTGATTTCAAGTGCAAATTACACTCAAAAAATGCAGAAGGCCAAAAAGTAGATAGAAAATGGAAATTCTTTGTTCCTGGGAGTGGACATCACAGAAAGGCAACACTTTCTGATCTTATTCACAGTTTTGACTCTAATCATATCAGTTTCCAAGGCAAATAATTTATTTTTCAGAATAGTACATATTTTTTCAGAATAGTTCAGAATATATAGTTCTTGTGATTGATAAAACAGATGCCTAAAGTGATGGGAATCATCATGCAGCAGAAACACTGTGGGATATTCTTAATCTGAAAAGTTCTCATTCAATAAGAGATGAAATTGTGTGAACTAGATTGACCATAAGGAAAGCGGAGTCCTGACACTGAATGTCAGGAAAGACATATTAATGTACAGTAATGCAGTTAGAAGAGAACCTGGTTGGGTTTTTTTTTTTCCCCCTATTGTAACTTCAATAATTACTTGCACAAAATATCTACTAAGTGTCTTTTAAAAAGACATTAACCAAGCTAGACTATTTCTTATATAAAAGCTTGAAGTGAACTATTTAAAGACTAATTGGACATGTGTAGGAAGAGAAATCAGTACAAGAGGTTCCCAGACATTTTGTAATTGTGAAACACATTTTAATACAGTGATTATTTATTTATTTGGTTTTTTATTTATAGGAGAAATAGGCAAAACGGTCAGTGAATTCTTACCCTGTTTTATTGCAAGTTTTTGAAGGAAAACAAGGAGGAGAACCTGCTTCATGCTACCAGTCGCTCTTTCTTGTGGTTGACATGACCAATGTAGTTGACATGAATGTACTTATCTAAGTCCCTCTCCTGTGAAGTGTTAGGGCAGAACTGGATAAAAACAGCTATTCCATCCCATGTTCTTGAGGTTTTTGAAGTCTCTCTGTATCTTCTGTGGGAACAAAATAGAAAGCAGCCCCTTTCAAACACCTTTGTGAAACAGAGCTGCATTGAAGTGCCTAGTTTGAGATCAAAATGCTCAAATAGCCAACTGGGAGTTTTCATTTTGGTCACAAGCGAAACTCTGTTGAAATGTTCATGTTCCTCCAAGATGTTTCATCTTTGATGTAGTGAGATATTTGACTAAATACCACTTTGAAAATGTTCTGACCAGGTCTACGCTTTTGATTTCATTGTGCTTGGAGGAGAGGAACTTAAGCAAGGAGAGCTTATAGTCAAGGAGTTATGAAAGGCCTGGAAAAGGAACACGAACACTTAATAAGGTGTTAGCTCTGTGCAGGATCCAGCATGCTTAAGTTGAGACTTAGGTGCCCAAAGCCTAAGGCTCAGACAACAATCCAGTCTCTCTGCTTCTTGCACTGCAAGGTGCTTCTATACCGCACTTGAAAATTTCCTGGGCACTTACTGTAGTCACCTATTCATGCCTAAAAGTACCTGTTAGACAAGAGACAGGTATCTCTCACTCCTGAAAGCTGTCATGGTTTAGACAGGCAGGCACCTGAATAGTGTGACTGCTCTGGGGTGGCCCGAAAGCCTGGATGTGGCTGGGGCTCTGACTTGCTCTCTCTAATGGGTTAGTGCGGTGGAGGGACAGGACAACCTGCTCCCAAGTGAGAGTCAGATATGGATGTGGTGCCCAAGTCCTCATGCTGTGTGCCTGTGCACAGTCACCCACAGAGGGAAGAGTGAAGGCTTTCCCCCAAATTCACTAAGGCCCAGCAGTCAGAGAGCTGTTTTCAGTGTAGGAAGTCTAAATTCAGTCTTTCTTGGACTAAGCAGGGCTTAAAATCAGGTCTCTTGCCTTGTCAAATGCTCTCATCATGAGGGGATGGAAACACCTAGCACTTCCCATCAGTTCTCTCCACCCACAGCAGAAAGAAGCAGCCTCACACACAGCAAGCTTCCCTGCACACCTCCAGCGACCATGATGGGAATTTCTGCAATTAGGGGAGGCAGACTGCCCAGTGTCCTGCCCAGGGATCTAAAGCACGGGGGATTTTTGCAAGGCAGTGTGTAAAATGAGTGCTGAAGCCAGGTCTGTATTACAGCTCTGATTCTATATTCTCCAGCCCCCAGCATCATGGTGGTAAGATCAGGCTTTTCATATGCTGCTGCCTTGCAACTATATTGATGTATATTGGTAATTGTAGGTGATGTGATACACAGTGCAGGTGACACCTCATCCTGCTGCAGGCGGTGGATGTGGAAAGCAGTGATTGTTTTAAAAGATACCTGCATTTGTGTAGGTTATATTAGTTTTACATTATACAGCCAAATGGAATTGAGAAAATACAGTCTCTTGAAATGGAGGCAAAAATAAAATTAAATGCTGGATGGGAGAATTTTCATGTTCTGGTCTAGTCCAATTACAATTACTGCTCAGTATTAGGGAAAAGAGAAAAAAAGAAGCAGCAAATCTGGTAAGGTTTGGAAAGTCATGGCTTTGTTCACCCAGGTACAGAAACCTAGATTAAAGAGCATCTATCTGTGAATCACATTTTCAGGCACTGATATTAACAGAAAATCAGGAGCACAGAAATCAGCTTGTTTAAGATGTTGCACCACAGCCAAACAAATGGAGCACCTGGATGTGAATGCCTATGGTGCACTCTCCCTCAGAGAGGCTAAAAGTATTCAACTTTCATCACATGGACAGACAGCTATAAAAGCTCACTTATTCTAGGAGATTCATATGTAGTAAACTGGGAAATTAGAAACTGCTCTTGAGAAAGAATTACACATAGAGGTGGAATTTGTGGATCCTGTACCTCCTCACAAAATATTTCAGTTTTGTCCTAGAGTTTGCCTTAGAAAGATGACTTAATGCCAAGGCTCCTGACAAGTATTTATGGTAACTCTGTTTCAGCTCTACTCTACACAGTCTTTTTTATGTCTTTGATTGAATGGTTATTTCTGTATCCCATTCCTCATCTATAGAAGAGATGTCATCTTTTTCCTCCTAGAAGGTAAGTTTCTCTGCTCTGGCACTGATTTTATGGTGAGTATGGAGGAGGCAATCTTGTTTAGTGCCTCTGAGCTTCCACAGTCTGCAATTATCAATGTTAATGTCTTCAAATTGAGGGAGTGATTGGATCTAGCAGACTGCTTTGTTGTTTGTGTGTTGTGTAATTCTTAGCATTAATTACAAACAGGTATGTCTAATTTTTCCAGCTCTCAGCAAGCTGACTACAATGATGCTATTATAGGTTGGGTTAAACTGACTGGAACTGGTGAGTGAAATGGCTGCCCTTCTGTTATGAATAAATGCAACAAACACAGAGCTAGGCAGGTTTAAAAAAAAAAAAAGGTGGGGGGGAGGATTAAAAAAAAAAAGACTTGTTCAGTGTGAGCTGTGGATTTGAACTGCTCACAGCAGAGTTGGTGGGATTTCCCAGGATATTGCTTAACCGTGTGCACACAGTTCTCTTCAGTGAGCAAACAGCAGGTAGGAGAGGGCAAATATGTTTCAAGAAAATGTATGCAAGAGAGAAAGCACTTAAGCATCGTCACTAGGAACTGAGAGAAAGGAGTACAGAAGCACTTGCTATGCCCAGAGATACTGGGGTTTTGGCCAGTCTGTGTGAATTCACGGGGCTGTATCAAATACTGTCCTCAGCTAAAGTGTCCCAGCACTTATATTTCATCAGGAAACATGGTCTTGCTTGAACACACTGCTGCGGATCTGCTCTGTGCTGCAACTGGAAGGGTGAAGCTGCTCTGACAGTCTGCCTGTCAAACGGATTGCTAGTATGTTTATGATCAGTGAGAAACAACACCTAGTAAGGAAACTTTTTTTTTCAGAATTAAAACCCTCTCAATACCCACGACATATCTAGGGGTGCTAGTATTTAGAAAAGAGGAATAGCCAAGAGGATACCTGCTCGTTGCTTCTCCTCTTCCTGTATTTTCCCTGTTTTGCTCTGGCACAGGAGTTAGAACGTGCCAAAGAAACCCGATGTGCTCACAAGCAGAAACTCACAGCCTGTGTTTTCAGGCGTGCAGGCAGATCACCCGGGTGAAGGGCAGCCTATACCACCCTGGGCAGCCACCAGTTTACAGAAAAGTCACGGTTACGGTTTGGTAGGAGGCCCTGGGGATGTGGAGAGGGAAATGAGGCATGCGTGTCTCGGGTGCCGGTGCGCTGGGAGCTGGGAGGGACTGGGTGTATTCCCCAGGGGACTGGACCAACGGCTTGAAAACAAGCCCTGCTGTTTGGTGCGGGCACAATCGCGCCTTTGTTCACCGTGGTGGGAAGGAGGGTAGCTTGGTGTGGAAGATGCCATGGGGAGGACTGCCAGGTGGCAGGCAGGGCTGTTGTGATGCCCTGCCCGGCACAGAGCTGCGGCCATTGCTGACCCCGGGGAAGAGAGAGAAAAAAAAAAAAAATCAGAATTGAAAAGCTCTTTTGAAAGAAGTTTTTCAGGAAAATGTGCCAAAACAGGCACCGGCACTGTTTTGAAATCCAGGGCAGTGTTTCCCTTGATCTCGATAGTAGGAGGAGAAAGCAGAAAGTGTTAATTCTTCATTCATACTCTGGGGGTGGGTGGCTGGTGGGGGAGGTAGAGCTGTGCTCTGAGCAAGTTTTTATAGGTTACTGTGTCAAGAGAAATTACGAGGCGTCGCAGAAGGGCAGTTAGGAGAAATGTAATACTCCTGTTAATAAAGGCAGATGTTACTCGTGTGCCTCTACGGATAATTCTTACGTGCCCCCAATTTTGCAGCTCCGAGCAAAATGAAGTTCAGTCAGCTAAAGCATCATCTGGGAATACACAGAAAGGTAATCTTTGTTGTACAGTTACTCAGCTGAAACGGGTTTAAGCACTTCACATAGGCACCAGTCTTGACATTTGCACAAAGAAAAAGTCTTACCAGCACACTTCCTAAGTTTGATATAAGAAAAATAACATCGCAACTATGGTCTCTTCATGCAGGTCTAAGTTTCAACTGCAGGAAATAGTATCAAATTTTCAAACCAATACTGATGATGCAGAGTAGCCATTCAAAAGCAAGGGTGAGAATGACTTTCAAAGCTTCCTGGGCTGCAAACAGAATAAATAAATCGTGGGGTGTTTGGGGAAGTATTTAGTGTTGGACTTAGTTTGACCCCACTAATGTTTTGTTTGATCGCTTCAGTCTTTTCAAAAACTGTATCCTAGGCAGACGACAGAAAGAAGAACGCCCCAGTTCATCCTATATAAACATTACCAAGGCTGTATCTTGTTAGATAACGTTAGAAAACATCCAAAGCGGTGTTTCTTCTGCAAGTTTCATTCTGCCCCTTATTTGTGTTTTTGTGTGCCGTTAGTACCAAAGAGCACCGGTCCGATCAGGGTGTTACAAATTCTTCTCCCCTTAAGCACAGAGGGTGTCTTTAAGTCTGGCTGACACTCCGGAGCCAGCTTCTGATCTCTGTTGCAATGAAGAAAATGCAGGAAGGAGTTACTGCACTGCTCAGGGTTAGCTCCTGCACAAGCAGAAGGAGGAGTGGGAGGCTAATGGGTAGAGGTGGCCAAAGAAACAGTTAATGGGGCGAGACAGTTGAAATGAAAAAAAAAAAGAAAGGAAGAAAAAAATGTATGGCAATACTACTTTTTATGCATAATTATTTAAGGCTCTTGGTGGTGTTTTGTGGGTGTTTTCTTTGGTCCTTATTTTTCAGTCTATTATCATAAGAGCAGGTTGCGTAAGGTTTTCAGGTCCCTCTGATACAGGAACTGCTTATAAAGATGACTACCCTGTCTATTTTGCTTCCCTGCACACACTTTGCTCTGTGGATAGTAGTTAAAATTCTAGTGAGCTGCCCTCCTATTAAAATACCTTTAATATTTTATTGGGATGCCTCCCACTTGAAAATGGTTTAGCACATAAAGGTGCTTTGCTTATTTGAGAAAAAATTAAACTGTATTTCTGATGCAGAGGCAAGATTGTTTGGGCAGCTCTCCTGTAGATTGCTCTTTATGCAAATGGTGCCTTGGGAACGGGCAGATGAAAGTCTTTCAGGGCGGGATGACGATGCAAATGTTTCATCTACCTGCCTGGGAATGCTCTGCTGCAAGAAGGGAAACAAGCTCTGCTGCACGTTGCTGACTTATCTTTTTCTGTCTGAAAGTTCAGCATCTGCCCTAGAAAGTAATTACTCATTTAAAGTAAAGAAGGGAAGGCCAATGTGCCTGTTTCTGAGGACTTTGCCTTAAGAAGGTAGGTTCAAAAGTCTTAATCACTGTCTCACTGAGGATGGAGAAAGGAATAAAAGAAATAAAACCGGAAAGGGTGATGTGCACTGAAAAACAAGAAAGAGTGGATGAAATCTGAATGTCAAGAAAGTTGTAAGTCTATGCAGGTTAACTGTCTTGAATGACTAGAACAGGGTCTTCTATGACTAGGAGAATATATGGTATAGTTGCTCATTGGAAACAGCATTTTCCAAGCCAGCGTAAGCAAAAAGAAAGCTGCACTTTGGTAAAGGGAGGAGAAAACAGATCATCCAGGCTGGGATCAGAGAGGAGAAAAGAGTTCAGCTCTGTTTGAAAATCAGCCTTAGCTAGGTTTGCTCAGCTCGCATTTTAAGATGGTTGTTGCCTGCCTGCAAAACTCTTTCTCCCAGTGTTCCTGTTTTGTTTGGGTTTGTTATGTTTTCTTTTGTCTTGATTATTAGTATTATTGTTAAAGCCTATGGATACTACAAAAAACGCCTTGTGTGTTCAAAGTCCTGCACACGTGTATCACTGATGCCAGTGCACAACTGCTAGCAGAATTGTGGTGGGACATTTGGCTGCCTGGGCTATTCCCACCACAGCTACTTCCAGTGCTGGGGGTGTGCTTCAGGCTCCTGCCAGGGCTCGGGACACAAGCTGTTTTTCAAGTTGGTCTTCACCCAGTGTTCTCCTCAAAGGGACAGTGGAGCACCCTACATGAATTGCTAAACATCCAGGAAGATTCAAAGACCCTGGAATCCACCTGAAAAGTCTCTGAAGGAATTGGAAGAATTTTTGGTTGGGGGGGGGTGGGGGGGGGGGGGGGGGGGGGGGGGGGGGGGAATTGGAGTTATCTCCAGCTCTGCTTTCTGCAGTAGCCTGAGCTAAGGCCTGATTCGGTACCAGACTTCATGCCTCAATCCAACAGTCTGTTTATGCTCCATGGAGATGCCTGCAAGGGGTTCGCTGAGCAAAGTTCGCTTTTCATACCAACATTTCAAGATGACAAGGGAGGGAATGGCACCTAGGGGTGGTCTGTGTCATGTGTAGAAAACCCTTGTTGTAGCTACCAGTAACCATGGCATGAGTTTTCTGTTTGCCACCCTTACACAGCATTTTCTTTGTCACTGAATTAGTTTCCAAAGAACTTGCTGTTATCCTGGTTGCCAGTGTACCCACAGTGTGCAGCAGGAGATTAAGGGAGGCACTGTGAAAGACTGAGACACCACAGGTATTGCAAAGAGATAATGGGACTTTCTTCATCATAAAGAAAATCCTGTTACTGACCCACAGAAATGGCTAAAACCTTTTACTTAGCCTTTCTGCAAGGAGCAAGGTGTTGACAGCATTACTTTGGAATGTATCTCCCAAATGGTGTCTGCAAACCAGACCTCTGCCACTATTATTTTGAAATGTCTGCATAATAAATACCTTTCCAATAATTGAGATATTATTGCTGCTTCTTTCATAACCTCAGTTAACAGTCTGCTGCAAAACCAGAGTAAACTTGCAATTCCAGTGCTGTGGTACAGACCTGCCACGTCTGCCTAATTTAATCTAAAAGTCTGGAAAACAGTCAGCATCTGAAGAACAAAATGCCTTTTTCTACTGTGCAATGACTCTTACTGGAATATCTTTAAGTCCTACTGAAAGAGAGCAGACATTCACCTCTTCCATCCCGCCTCCTCCCCATCTGTCCAGAGTAGGAGAGTACATTTCCTCCACTAATTTAATTAAGGACTGAAAATGCAATTTGAAACGGAAGAGTGGAACTCCAGATTTATTTTGGTATGCAAAAATCTGGGGGTTTGCTTGTTGGTTATTTTTTCTTCAAGTCTGCATGAGGAGGATCCTCTGAGTGGTGATGTCTATTTGGAGGAAGATTTGTCAGATGTATACTGTCTACCTTTCAGGATGGAGAACTGGTAAGGCAGACAGGGTATATGATGGCTTGAGTGCTGCAATGGGGATAAAAACAATTGAGTCTAGAATGAACAGGCCGTCAGTCACAAACAGAAACGGGTCTCCGTATTCTTTGCAAAGCACTATTCAGAAAAGTAAATGGGAAAAGTAAGAGGGAGGGGAATACTGCCCATACTTACGATTTAATTCCACTGTCAGTACCCCTTTTCTACTTGAATTACATTTTCAGGGCAGAAAAACAGGAGAAGAGGCAAAAATTATAGAAGTAAGGCATGTTATATTAGTTACATCAGAATTAATGAGTGTTAGATCTGAGCTGTTGAGGAAAGAAAAAAGGAAAAAGTTATTAGGAGAGCATCAAGAGAAGTGTCTTTGAACTAAAATTTTGTGGCCTCGAAAGATATTATACCAGGTGCTCAATACAACTTAATGTGCTCAATAGGAAAATCTCAGGGTAGAAGTATCTAGTGTGAGAACACTCTGGAAGTTGAATGATGATTGTGTTATTCCTTCTTAGACTTCAACATTTCAAAGAGATCAGTTTTTTTATAATTAAGGACTGAAGGTGGCTGGTAGCTTCCGTGTGGGGATGAAAATAATTCTAAGCTAGTTGTAAGGAGGAAGAAGAGATCCAGATGCCTGGGACAAGTGGATGCACCAGTCAGTCTGCTGTTTTGGTGGCAAGTGAAGTTGCAGCTGTGACTTGCACACCGCATCTCAAATGCTGGCAAAAGCACTGCAGTCCTAGTTCAAGCTACTGTAAACAGTGTTTTCAAAGAGCTTTTGGGTGGGAAGGAAAGAATCCCAAACAGGAATGCATTGCTCTGGCCAGCAGACACCTCATGATGACCAAAGATGTTAGTGACTTCTCCAAAGATGAGCAGCTGATAAGCTGAAGTAAGGCAGTACATTCATGGCCACCCTGACACCTGTCAGGGTCAGAAACATCACCTGCAGCGCAGCTTAGGATCAGTATTTCTGAACTGGGAATTTATAAGCCATCTTGGCTGTCAATTTAAAACTAAACTAAATGAAGTTAAGAATAAAAAAATGATTGTTAAAACTTTCAGGGATTATTTGGTTTGTTTTGGGGTGGGTTTTTTGGTGTTTTTTTTGGTGGTTTTTTGTTTTGTTTTGTTTTGTTTTTTTTCTGGTATTAAACAAGAAAGCAACTACAAAAGCAAATTTATTCTTATTCCACTTAAAACTATCCCTGCTTGCTCTGGCAATGTTCTTGTTAACTGAAAGCCCAGCTTGAACAAGACTTCACACAGAAGGTGGTTACAAAAGCCACTCCAGAGGTGGCAGTATCTTTTAGGCTGCAGGAATAGAAGGTAATGCATACACCTTCCTTGCATCTGGCTCATATGTCAGCGATCAGGGAAGCCTGGGACAGTGTTTCTTACTAGGTTTCTGTAATATGATGCACACTCAGATAAGTAAACCACCTTTTTTTTTTTTTTTTTTCACAGCATTAGTTGTGAGAAAGAAAGGGGGGAAGTCTGGATGAGTCTTGTGGGGTTTCTGTCCTCTTGGTTTTTTTTAAGGTTAGAGGCTGAGAAGGGAAGACTGTGATGGCTACAGGGAGGCAGCGGCCAAGAGCAGTCAAAGGTACTTCTGTAAGCAATAGTTCTGCCATGTGTACTACCTTTGAATGAGTCTCTGACAAGATCTACTTACTGATAAAATTCAGCCTTCTCATGTCTTGAAAAGGAAGATCAGAGAATTAGGGAGATTATGCTGGAGGCGAGGATGGAGTTCAGATGGAGATGTGTAGATATTCTGAAGAAAAGGGAAGGGCAACTGCAGAGGCTGCTCAAAATTTACCCATCAAGAGCACCCAGAATACAAACTGTTTAATAAGGAGGGTGACCATCCAAGAAAGAGGAAGATACAATCTAGTGGAGTAGACTGATCTTGAAATATAGACAATAATAATAAAAAACAACCCCCCCCCAAAGAAAAAGCTACAACAACCAAAAAAAAACAAATCCCCCCAAAAAGGGTGTGGTGCTAGAGGAGGAAAGACATGATGCATACAAAGAAGACATGTAATTCCCATGAAAGGTTCAAAGTTATGTAGAATTTGTGAAGACAAAAAGGTTACTATGAAGATTGCCAAACCAAACTGAGCATCTCTTAAAAAAACCCCAAACCCCCAGGCAGAAAGTGGAGAGCTTTTGAAGAATGAAGCAGTGGCTATTCAGCAAAGAGAAGTTCCATTTTGCAAATGGTAATGATGAATCAAGATTTGATGAAAATCAAGCCAAGACTTGCAAAGGATACTAAAAATAAGCCATGAAGGATCCTGCATCCATACAAGTAGAGAGGGGACAAAAGAAGTTAAGGTTTCACCTGGACATAAAATTAGGAATGTGCTAATGAAATCTGTTTACCATGTGAAGTTAAAAGTACTGGTGATGTGAAGGAGAATGACAATGTCATGCAGAAAACATTAGATGATAACAAAACCTAAATAAATAGAAATGCAATGAAATTTAGTAGAATGATGTCAAATTCATGAATGATGACTGCTAATAGCAGTTTATGCTGTAGGATAGAGCGTAACAAAATGAAAGAAGGAATAAGATTAGTTTTCTGTGTAGTACAGTTGTGAAAGAGAGGAAAGGCATCCAAAATTTGTCAGAGGTAGTATATTCCCTTTCATGTAGAAAATATGAATACTACTGTAGAAAATACTTGCAATGCCTCCTTTGCATAGTGTCTGAAATTCTGTCTGCTCAGAATCATGAAATCAAGTGGAACAGTGAGCAAAAAAGGGCTAAGAGAACAACTAGAGAGGGTCTAACATGAAAGAAGACCACGCAACTCCAATGAAATAGCAGTGGAGATGACTATTGTTGCACACTATGCACTGTAAACTTTTAAAGTGTATATGTGCACTATGCACTATAATCTTTGGTTGAAAGGAGAACCAAGGCAAGGCTGAAACAGGAACCAGAAAAGTAAACTGACCATAAGAAACTTTGATTATTCATAATCAGTAAGTCATCATTGTTTATAAGCAATGATAATATTTTTAACACGCTCTGGGTAGGCTAAGGATGTGATTATAAGTTTCTAACTGAGGAAGGAGATCCTGGGACAACTCTCCAACAGGAGCAAAGAAGACAGAAATTTTAACTAGTTCTGTGATAGGGCTTGAACATCTTACAGAAGAGTAATACATAATATCATGCCCTGCTGGAACTGGGAACTGGACTTCATAGACCTTATAGTCTTCTGCTTCTAGGAAAGAAGATAAAAAAGAGATAGAGGGAAGCAAAATACCAAGGTCAAAGCACAACAAAGAACCCTTCAGGAAATGGTAATCCTTGTGATTTCTCAAAGTGAGGGTCACATTTGGAGTCCAGACTGAAATGCATGTCTATAAAATGCAGATGAAGGTGTGCTTGGGAACCAGTAATGACTAGGGTGATAGAGGATTTCCCTGGTCCTGCTTTTCCCTTGTCATTGCACCTGACTACAGGAAGGCTTTCAGCTTCGTAACTGTACCATCTTTTAGTAGCTTCTTATCGCTAGTGAACAGCCAATGTTGCATCTTAGAACAGTCTCTGCAAGAAATAGGCTAATGCCTCAAAATAGTAATTCTCCTAAATTCCAAACAGCTTCAGATTTGACCCTGTTTACTTGATAGCCAGTTGTTTTATCCGCAGCAGCATGAGGAATCACTCTTCTTCACTTTGCATACAGGTGTTCAGCTGCAAACTAAATTTGTAACCTGTTCTTTTTAGCCCAGAGAAATGAAAAATATCATGTGATTTTAGGTGACCAGCTACTTATAGTAGATGAGAATGAGCTAAAGGCGCTTGAACACTTTATGAGAATCTACAGTGTCAATGCCCTCCAGGTTGTGTTGGTTTACTCAGAGAAAAAATCTAAGCCTATCAGACACACAATCTGTAGTGAACTGATTAAGGCAGCTGTGACATTTGCCTTGCTGCTTGTGGTTATTTAGCCTGTCTACCTCACCAAGCTGAGCACATCCATATCAGTCTGGATGGGTTTTATGTCAGAAGCGAGCTGGGGATGACGACCTTCCCTTTGGCAATACACAGAAAGAAACCTGTGTTTCTGAAACAGCTTCCTTGAGATGCTCTGGTGGATGGTATTAGGAAAGCAGAAGTGCTATTGCCACCCTTCAGTTTTATTGTATTTGCCCATGGAAGTAGGTTGAGTTTGAGAGATGATGCAGTGGTGTTTGAGGTGTTATCCTGGATTTTCTGGAACTGCCCTCATGAACCTCACACTTTATTTTCACATGTGCTCTAGAGAAAAGTTTGTCACCTGTTGCTTTTGATGCTACTGCTGCAGAAGCAGTGTGGCTTGATCATGTCCCAGCACCACACTGTGCTACCTGCTTGCCCTGAGTTCAGTTAGGGTTACTCCCCTACACATTGCCACTGGTCTAAGGGCCTCTGTGCTGGAAGGACATTCAGCAGGCAGCCTCATAGACAACAGTGTCAGCACATCTACAGTCAAAGTAAGCGCTCAGCAGTCTCTGTGACAAAGGACAGCTTGACAGAGATAGAAGAAGATTTCTGAGAGTTTTTAAGGAGCCGCTGCTCACATCATGAAAGCCAGCACGGTAGCAAAATCTAAGATGGTCTCTGAAATTTTAGAGCTGGATAAGGGTAGCATTGGAAATACAAGACAAAATCTCAGGAAATGGAACACAAAAATCTTCATGGGCTACTTCACCTGGACTGCTCCAATGGTTCAGATGTTCATGGTTGACCTGAAAGAGAAAAGGTGACCCTATTGAGAAATGGAGAGAGTGAGTGTATGTGTAAGAGTTTTCATGCATAGAAACTCTCCCTGGGTGAGAGTTTTGGTGCCTAGAAAAGAGGGCCGTATCCTGGAGACAGTGGGAGAGGCAGCATGGTTTGATAAAAATTTGATGTGATATGCAGGTTTCAGGTGTGGGTGCTGGGCAGCTGGTGGGGTGACCCATGCTGACCTGGAGATGTGGTGACATCTCCATGTGGTGGAGTTCAAGGGGTTTGTGTTTTGCTACCTGCTGAGTATCATCTCTGTGCTATACACAGTGGTGATCTTGACTGAGGCTATATGTTACCTCTGCTTCCTGTAATTCTCTATCATGAGAAGTCAGCAAGCATTCTGGCTTTTACTTTTGTAAGTGAAAAGTCTGTTGCACTTACGGGCTCACTTTATTTTTGGTTCTTCTCTGAAAACTGTTCCAAAGATCGATCACCTCTCTTAAAACTGTAGGCTCTTATCCTTTTATGACAGAAATAACTGTTTCCTCCTTTATCACGCTCCTGCTGACTGCCCAGGGTGGTGTTTTGATGCTGGCCAGAAATGCTATTGCTGTGCTTGAAATCATGCAGAACGGCTGCAAGATTTGATTGCTCATAAATAACCGGGTTGTTAGTGTAATTTCTTCCTTCTGTCACTTGAAACATGAGCTTGAACTCTTCAGTGCGTTCATGAAAACACTGATGTCAAATTTGGGCATGCTAGATTACGTGGGAGATGTGGCTGACTCTTCTCAATTCATCTCAGCCTGACCCTCTCTGTTATCCCAAGGAACAGAAGGATGAGGGAGACAGGAGACAACTTGGGTAAAGCAAAACCAAAGATAACAGAAAATCTTTGTATATTAAGATGTTTACTTGGCTTCTGCTGACTGTGTTGCTGCTCCTCAGACCTAATTCTGCCTATCCGAATTAGGTGAATAAGGGTTAAAAACTGCTTCTGCTCTGGAGCAATTGCTTGGGGCATCCCAGGGATGCTGGATCTCACTTATATTTGTACCACACCTGGCCACAATTTTCTCATGGTCCGGTTAAAACCTCTAGATGGTACATGATAGACTCAACTGCTGGGGTGCGGTACTCACACGGTATGTTTCCATCCTTGAGATGGAAGCTGTGTGGAAATGAAGGAAACTACCCCTTCCCATAATGTGTTCTAGTGTTCCTCTGGTGCAAATGCAAAATATTTCCATTTAGAAAAAAGTAAGCTTGCAATTGAAGTGAAATCTTAATTTAGAAAAACATTAGTTTCCAAGTTGCCTGTGGGCAACTACTGGGTAAGAACAGTTGCAAAAGTGGTATCACTTTCCATTTTGCTGTGGATCATGTGTATGCGCTGGAGCTCTGCTCCCAGGAGGCCCCACACCCACCATCCTTGAGTATTTTGGGATGTGGTGAGAGAGGGCTGGAGACTGGCGAGATTCCACTGAACACATAGGGATTCTCTCCTCCCTTCAGTCAGCAGCTGGCAATGCATTCCCACAATAAATTTTTTAATTATAAACCTTTTGCCTCAGGAATGAACCTGGTTTCAGTGAAGTTTCGCTTTCTTCCCTAATGATTTGTTATTTTCTTTCTTCAAACAGGTGCTAGATACACTCCCTTTTCATCCATCGGGGCTGTGAGCTAGTTGCCTGTAAGGCACAGTCCAGTGCTATGCTGCCTTTTCAATATGGTAATTGGACTGGTGAAATCTGTGGGAGTCTAGGGGAGGTTTTCTGTACCTGCTTTTCTATGAAACAGTACATTCTTCTCAGATTAATCATTTACTGGAGAAAAGTTGTGTTACTGTTGTATGGATCAGTATATCTGCTTCGCTCAGCAAACTGCAGGCTGGATGGGGCTGGAAAGTGTCACCTCTTGATGAGAAATGGGAACGACACAACCATGTTCAAGCCCTTGGATAAGTGTGACCTGACCACGGCTTCTTCGCACTTTGTCGGAGCTTTAATTTGATTTTTGCTGTTGGGTTTACTGCAGTGTTAAAGTGCAGGGATTCCTCTGTCGTGTAGATCTAATTAGGCAGAAACATAGAAAAATCAGAAATCTTTCCCCTGAAACCCAATAGTCTGATGAGTGCCATATAATCGAGTGATATTTAGAAAGCCTTAGATGAAAAGCAGAAGCCATCTGAATGGCTGTCACATTTGCAATCTATATTTCAGGCCACACGAAAGAGAAATTTTGGGGAAAAAATCCAGATTGTGCACATTTAGTTTGTTCTTTTTGATAAAAAATTTGCAGGTACCAACCAGCCTTTTACATAGACAATATCAACGTCATTGATACACACTGAGACTGGAACATTATCTATGCTATTTCTTTTTTTTTCATAAAGCCTGGTATTTTTGAGGATTAACTGTAACACATATTGGACAATTAGCGCATAAATAATCAGTATTGTACATTCAAGTATTCCCAGGCATCTGCATACATACAGAAACAGCAGCTGATTGACTACTGTCCCTTCCCAAACAATGGAACTGCTTCATATAATAAAGAAGGAAAATTAAATCTGCTGTCTAGCAAAATAGGGTTTTTTGTTAAAATTACAAGAGAGAAAATTAGCGATCCAGACAACATCTCATTTCTGAACATACAAATATTTCTGGCCGTTTAGTAAGTGATGCAACATTTTTTCTTTCCGTAAACTATGTTAAATTGGTTGTTATTCACGTGAACTACAGGGAAAATCAGAATGGCTGCAGCACCTCTTCAGTACTAGGGCTTTTCCTTGTGCCTGCTGCTCTGCACGGCACGCAGCTCACACGAGTGCTTCATGCTGGGCTTTCACGCTGCACAACACAGGCAGGAGAAAGGATGTGACAACTTTCAGATCACCGCAACGCTTCATTTTGAGTGATGTGCAACTCTCTGCTGAAACCTACAAATGCCATGCCCCTCAAGGTGCTGTGGGCCAACCTAGAGGGTGATGTGGGCATCCAAATGGAGTCAGCATGGCCTCCCTGGCTCACCATGCTGATGGCAGTGGCCCGCTCAGCCACAGTACCAAACACAGACCTGTTGCTCTGCTTTACAGGGCCTCTTCAAAGCTGTTTCTAAATTATAAAGCTGGAAGAGCTATCCCAGGCAACCTCTAAACAAGGCACGCTAGCACCAAATAGAAGTGACTTGATTTTTTAATCAGAAAAATTAACTGTTCTTCAGTTAGTATTGTATACCAATTCTTTTGGAAAATCAGTGACTATTTTCTTCCAGAATCATAGAATCATTATGGTTGGAAAGGACCTCCAGGGTCATCAAGTCCAACCTTTGTCCTAGTAAAAGTCTTCCACCCACCCAGAGAAATGCTCATCTCTGTGCTGAGACTCTGCCCTCTCTGCTGCCTTTTCCCCACTGCTTTATTCTCGTGCGGAGGGCTAACCTATTTTGGTTTTTTTCTTGTGCAAAAGAGAAGAGCCTGTGCGTGGGCTGGTGAGTATGTGATGGTGGAGCAGCTGGCAGGTGGTGACTTGTTTCTCTGCAAGAAATACAGCTGCTCCTGAGCCTTCCCTGCCTACCCAGCTGCTCCTAGGCTGGGGCTTGCCTGGGGAAACAGGGCAGGCGTCAGAGGTTTGGAGGCTGCAGGCTGTCAGAGGAGATAGGTAGAGTGGGCAAGGATGAGTCTGGGCTGTGGTCAGGCATCTTGGATGTGCAGGACTGTGAGCATTTGTAGGACAGATTAAAATGGGGGGTTGAGACAGTGTATGTTGGTTTGGATAAACCTGTGTAGAGAGACTGAAGAGGAACAGAGGACAGGCAAACTCATTGTTCTTCAGAACGATTTCCAGCTCTACCTCGGACTGACCCTGCTCCTACAGTTTCTCCTCTGTGTTTGGAAGAAGGCACAAACAGCACTGCGACTGCCATCCACTCTCTTGCACCCATCCCTGCAGGCTGCCACCACTGCCTGGTCACCTCTGCTAGGCAAGCAGCAAGCTACAGAAGTCTTCACCACCTTTGGTCTGCCTGTGCTGCCTGTTTCTCATTCAAACCTAGGGAAGAGATGGACTCTTCACGTTCTCCTAGGAATGGACATATGTTTATACCCTGTCTGTGGCTGTCTATTACAGTGGGAGTTTCCCAGGGCAGAAGATGTATCCCCACTACCCCCTGGTCTGCCTGGGGCAATAAGGTCCCAACTTATTTCTGAGGTCTTTAAGACTATAATGTTTTTCTTACTGTTAGTAGTGTCTGGGAAATGGTAGCAACCATTATTATCAGCAGGAGCTGGAGATACTCGGCACTTCTCTGGGTTGACCCTGAGTGGTGGGACACCTAACTAGGGAGTATGGGAGTTAGACCTCTGAGTCTGAGCTAGTTGCCCTAGCCATTAATTTACACCTTAGATAAAACTCTCACTGCACATGTTTTCCTGTGTCACAGAAGACCAGCATGTTTCAGCTATTAAGTGATTTAAACTGCAGGTACTGGTGAGTCAAAATCTTTTAGAAGTGATGAGTTTGGCAAAATTTACTTCTGATCTTTCATCAGTCTGATAAACTACCTTTGCAAGTAAGGCCAACCTCACAGTCAGATGCTCAGGAGGACGCAGCATTAAATTGTTTCTGCTATTTATTGCACTGCTGACTAATGGCAGAGAAGACACGTGGGGACCTCTGCTTTGGCTTCCCCAGTTGCACAACATCCTACTAGTTCCTTTAGGTTACAGGAGATGAGTTTCTTGATGTTGCTACTTGAGAATCTCGTGGTTTTTAACTCTTCTGGAAGGCTCCAGTGTGTTTCCACCTAGAAGAGACAGGATTTCCTCAGCAGCCCTCCTCTCAGGAAAGACAATAGGTTTGCTTGGCAGTGTCTAATGTTTATCAGGTATTCCAAGTTCATTAAATGAAATGGAATGGGGCTTTTAGCAGTATTATTAGCAAGATTAATATAATTTAAGAGAGGAGGAGAGTGCTTCATTTCCTACCTCTAGCAATAAACTGAAAATAAAATGTAAATGTCAAGTGGTAATGTAGCAGTGTGCTTAGCAACCAGATGATCAAATGTTATGAAAATGCCAAGAGCAGTAAGTCAGAGCTGCATGCTTTCATGTTTGTGTACATGTAAATAATCTTCCTTCCCTTCCTAAGACCTAAATATTGGCAAAGGTTATTTTGTTCCTTACCACTTCTCCATTTGAGTGATAATTAGCTTAACGAGATTAAAAGATAACAGAGAGCCAATATAACGTTGATAGAAAGGCAGACCCGAAATCTCCAGATACAACAATATATTAGCATGGCAATCAAAGTGCTATTAGGCTGGATAGAAATGTGACAAGACTTTTCAGATGCTTCACAGGGCTGAGGCTGGTATGAAGAGTGGGTATCTGATAAGCATGACATTATAAGAGGGGCCCTCAGGCTTTGAGATAAAGGTCAGATATGATAATGAGGATTTAGATAAAAAAGGTATGTAAAGGGACAGCCTCTCTCACCTTCAGATGTTCGTGAGCCCTTCATGTCCTTTGGAAAATCTTGAGAGACAAAGAGAAGGCACTCCCAAGCTTTGGGAAAAACTTGTTTGAACCATCATGAGGAACCAAGGGAATTATTTCACAAGCCATGCAAGCTTTTGTGCGAGGTATTAATATGGACTTGCTGACCACCATTTCCCTGCCTTAATGTTTTGCTGATTATGCTGTATATATTTCTTCCCCTGTCCACTTTTTTAGAGTGTAACCAGACCTTGCTCATATACTTTGAAGGGGTTTTCTTGCCTTTGCTGTTAAATCAGTCCCTCTAGGGCACTACACATTTTTGGTAGCTTTCCATTGAACCACCTGTATTTTATCAATACCTTTTTGACGATAAGTTACCAGGTCTCACTGTACTGTCTGAAGAGCTATCTCATGAGAGCAGTAACTATTGCTCCTAGATCTGGAACAGCTGCATTTTTTAAAGGAAAGTTGTGGGTTTGGTTTTTTTTCCTTCAAGCCATTTCAGGCAGTCTGCAAACACCAAAAGGCTGAGCTACTCCATAAGAAAGCTCTTCCTATGGCATCAGTGATGTGTAAACCTTGCCCACAACCATGCAGCTAGGCGTGGGGCAAGGAAATGGTGAACATCTGTGGGCACCACGAGCAGAAAAGGGCCCTGAGCTTTTTCACAGATAGCAGTGAGATATTGGAAAAACAGTTCTAAATGTAACGTAGATGAAGTGCCTGCTACTGCACAGCTTCCCAATCCAACCACTCACTGGTCTGAAGGGTTTATAATCTGAAAGACACATCCTGAATGAGTGCAGTGCCTTGTTTAGTTCTTTGTAACGGCTGGGTTGATTAAATTTTACTCAGTATGCTCTGCCTTGCCCTGCCCCTCCTTCTGTATTGATTTTCTTCGTGTGGGGTATGAAAGCTTTGTTCACCTGAGAGCAATACCTCTGGCCTCCTGCTGTCCTGCCTGCCTTGGATCTCCAGCCTCTTGCTGCCTGTCTCCTTCCCATTTCAGCCCTTTTCCTCAAAGGAACGCCACAGATCCAAGCAGTGTTTTGTGTTGTTCTTCATCAGCAAAATAAAAGCCAAAGCTCTCACTGACCTCACCGGGCACAGGAATTCATATTGCTTTAGGGCTGCTATTTTTCTTTTAATAGGAAATATATGATAGGATATATTGTGTCATCTATATTGTCTACACATCTGGTTGGATCCAAATGAAGGTTTGTGACACAAAAGTACAAGTGTCATCAGTTAACCCAAAAGGGAGGCTGAGATCATGAATATCTTATATCTTTTTCAATCTTTTACCTCCTCTGTGACTATGCTGAAGGTCTGTACTGTTTGGTAATGACTAGATCTGGGCAGGAGCTCAATTATTTCTCTTATTAGAAAATCCAGACATTCCCAAAACTTTTCCTTGTTACAAAATTGACTAGAATTTAAAAAATAATTCCTTTTTCTGTGGGAAAAAGAAAAATCTGAAAGCAATCAACAGGAAACAAAAATGAAACTGTTCTGATTTTGATAGTTGTATTAAAAATTGTGAATGTTTGAATTTTAAAAGCTTGGAAAAGTTTTATGAGTCTTTTTGCAATAGTAAAGAGCATATGTTTAAAAAAAAAACAACAAAAAAAAAAAGAGCAGATGCTACTTCTAAAGACAGCATTTGGATTCCAACTTTCTCTCAAAACAAATCTGCCTTTCCCTTTAAAAAACAATTTCCTAAGACAAATCTCTTGCAAAGTAAGCAGCTGATGTCCCGTGGCTCGCTTTCCATACCTGTGTTTTGGTTTGCTTAGCTCTTCTAAAGCCTTCTGGTGTGCAAAATCCTCTAGAAATATCATGCACATGGACTACTCATGGCATATGTGGAGTGAATTTTCTAAGCCACTGCCATGAAACCAACAGTAGGGATTTTTGCAGGCTGAAGGCCACTCATGCAGCTGGCTCCAGGCTGTGAGAATGCTGTGCTTGCAGCACGGGCAGCAACAACCACCTTGGCATGGTCCTCTCTAAAGAAGCAGCATGTTGGCTTGCTTGCTAGAAACCAGAGAGGGATTGGTTTTTAATGAATGTTATTACTAAAAATATCAGACCTTTGGAGAAAAGGTAGGTTTTGAAATCTAATTAGCTTCTTCCACTGAGTTAATGAAGGGAAAATAACTGCTGTCACTGCTCTTTAATACCAGATCACCAGCAGTAGAGAACTCTGGTGAAATTCTGCTTTCCTGTATTGACTTCCATTTAAATTTCTCATATCAACAAAATGACCAATTTAAGTTACAGTGATCTGAAAACAGTAAACATAGCTGACTAACAGAATGACTATCTGAACAAAAGGAGACCTGTTGGCAGTGCTCAGAAACTCCTCTCAGGACTCTGGCTGTGTAGCTATAAATTGTCATTAGCATCCTGTTAGGGCCTCCTATGTGTAAGGATTGGTAACTAGTGCAGTGTACATACAATTCTGTGTAACATTATGGTGTGTTGCTGCTTTATGTTAAGGAAATTTTTGACCCTGTTGGTACTGACCCACATCTGAGCTATAATACTGCAATTCCTTCACCTTCAAAAAGTTGCACTGAGCTCAATCCTGGGGGTTTTCTTTTGTGTAATTCATTTGCTAAATACCAGCAGGGCACAGATCACTGCATAGTCTCCAGTTCTCTAAGAACTTGGACCCAAGGAGGAAAAGTGAGCTAAACTGGGAGCTTGGAAATTTTGCCCAGACATCAAAGTTGGGAAGAAGTTAATCCATTAAAATATCTGGACAGCTGATATAAGATAAATTCCTGGAGGCCTGAATACAGCTGCTTTCTGCAACAAGGCAAATTACTTTTGCTGGCATTTTTGCTTCTTAATGCCACTTGCACTCAATTAATAGTGCCTATGTGCATAATACAAGTAAAATTGCAGTAGGCAAGAACATAATAATGAGCCTGCTTGCTCTCTCCACTCCCAGAAAAGAAATAATGCAAGCTATTAGTTTCTCCTTGATGGTTTGAAAGCCAAAATAATGCATTTGTACACTTTGTGTGTGTTTTTTGTCTATTAAACTATAAAATTTGTATTAGGTGGATGTTTATGAAATTGTATTTTAAGGATTCATGACTAATTTTGTCATTTTTCCAAAATCTTCGTAGCTTTTATTAATATTGGAAGACTTTTTAGGGATTAGATTCAGCATCACAGCCCGGGGAAGTTTTTTAATGTGCTTGCTGGCTTATGTTTCACAACCCTGGGTTTTGGTTGTTTTTTTTTTTTTAAGATTTAAAGTAATACGACTCCTACCATACTTCTGAGTGGCAATAAATGAGTTCAGTGCAGTTGTTTTCTGTCATTAATTCTAGCCAGTAATATTTTTACCAAGACCTCTCTTCACTGCTCTCTAAATTGCAATTACTCTCCTGAATGGGAATAAATGTTGCCTACCCAAATTATTTTGTATGGTTTTGTGTAGACTTAATTTAACATATTGATCTCATCTCACTCCAGGCTAGAAGCAGAGCATCTCGTGTGTTCTCACACTTCAAAAATTAGTTCTGCCAGATTCACTGCGATTAATTTTTCAAGAGAATTTAACTTTGAGAAATAGGGGAACTATCAGAGGGTTTGTCTTAATGAAGCTGTTTCCATTCTGCTCCTCCATGACTGATAGGTTTTATCTTAACTAGCTGAACAAAAACCCTGTGATGAAAAAGGAACTTTAGAGAGAAATAATCTCTTAAGATATTCATTGTATCAGAATTAGCTCTCTTCTTTAGAGGGCTGAGTATATGAATATACACATAAAATATTTTTTCAGAGTTTGTGTTTTTTTTGTCTTATTACAATGGTTTGCACAGAACACTTCAACTGTCATTCAATCAGCTTGATATTCTTTCTTAGGAAGACTAATAGATTAACAAAGTTCCTAAGAGGATTTAGATACATTACTAATCCCAAAGCTAGGAGACTGGTTGTAGTTGGTTTTTAAAAACCCAATTTAACAATTTCGCAAGACTGCAAACAGAGTTCTGGACAGTTTGATCTCTTTTGTGTGTGTGAGGAGAGAAAGGAAACATTTTCTGCCAAAATTTCTGTGAAATGCTGCTTGCTGTGTATCTGGTACATGGGCAGGATCTAGGATGTCAAGTCCGGTGTCTGTCCCTATGTTTTTTTAATGGGATGGGGTACATCTGATGGGTGCTGTGAACCAAGGACCAGCGATGGGTAATTCACAGTGAGAATCCACAGCAAGCTATAGAATGTTCTCCAATACGTTCGGTCAACACTTTGGGAGAAAAAAAAATATCAAAACAACAACATTAAGAGATAGAAGAGCCATACAATTAAATGTCAAAAATGTCACTCTTTGCAGTTGGTTCCTTTGCTTGCACTGACACAGGCAGAGAGGTTGGAACACAGCATTAAGGGGGTCCTCTGATGGCACCCACCTCAAAGGCAGGCAGGTTTATAGGGAAGGAGTGAGAAGAAAGGGAGTTTTTAAGATTACAGATGGAGGCCCTTCTAGAGCCAGTGGTTTAATAAGAGGTGAAAACATCTACAGAAAGTGAAATAATTTATCAAAATCCAAAAAGCTTTTGAGTTCACCTACTCTAATATTCTACATAACATCAGCTCTGGATTTTCCTAAATTTCCATTTGGAGTCAAGAATGTTTTTAGAGGGAAATAATTGTAGCTTGATATTTTTAAAAACCTTTGAGTGATAGAGAAGTTACCACAAAACCTGAAAGCCTACTCCAGCATCTGACAGCATGTACAGTTAAAACCTTGTACCTTTATATTTTGCCTACCTACGGACTCCTGCCTGTTACACTGAACGGCTCTGTATCTCTAGTTTGTTTTGTATGGCTGGTATTTATAGACAAATATACATATAGATATGTAGCAATCAAGATGCAGAACTCTGGATATCTGTGTTTAAAGTATATTTTCCATTTCTTCAGTTGTTCTTATGGCTTTCCTCTAAATCTTGTCTATTAACCTCTTATAACCTTTTTCCACAACTGTGGGCACTAAAATAAGTCAAAGTTCTCACTCACATTCCATTAAAAATACAGAGGCAAAATAGCATCTTTGATACTGCCCCATACTCCTTTGTTGATCAGCATGGGATTGTGCTGTCTCTTTCAGCTGCTGCATCAGAGATCTGGCACAGCTGATGATCCCCAGCGATACCCAATTTCTTACCAAACCTACTCTTGTCTGGAAGAGAGGCTCCCAGGCTACAAGTCTGGCCCTCAGACTTTGTTTCTAGATTGTACAATCATACAGTCATAGAATGACTTCAGTTGGAAAAGACCTTTAAGATCATTGAGTCCAACCATTAACCCAGCACTGTCAAGCCCACCACTAAACTATATTCCCAAGTACCTCATCTACATGTCTTTTAAATACTTCCAGGGATGGTGACTCCTCCACTTCCCAGGACAGTCTGTTCCAGTGCTTTAAAACCCTTTGAGTGAAGAAGTTTATCCTAATGTCCAACTTAAACTCTCCCTGGCACAACGTGAGGCCATTTCCTCTTGTTCTATCACTTGTTACTTGGGAGAAAATACTAACCTCCACCTCGCTACAACCTCCAGTCAGATAGGTGTAGAGAGTGATAAGGTCTCACCTGAGCCTCCTCTTCTCCGGGATAAATAAGCCCAGATGTCTGATTTCATGTGTTGGGTATCTTTGTGTTCAGTTTTCCACATATCTTTACCATTGGAATGGGAGAACTTCCCGTGGCCAGGTCTCCACAGCCAACTCTTCACAACCAACTCACTGGATAGTTCTGCATGGTCAGTTATATGTAGAGACAGCTCTATGCTGGTGTCTCGCAGGAGGTGGAGGAGGGACCATCTGCAAGCTCATTCCTGCTGTGCTTTGGGATTGTGTTCTCTTTTTCTTTCTTTCTTTTTTTTTTTTTTTTTTTTGAGAAGTGTTGTTGTCTTTTAGATTGAAAGACTTACAGGTATGGCATCCCACCACTTCAGCATCATCCTCAGCCCCAGGATACTGGAAATGCTGGGAGCCAGCAGTTTCTGCTGCTGTGGTGGTTCTTCCCTGTGCACAGTTCTCACAGCAGTACCAGCACTGGAGCAGCTGTGGTGGCTCAGTGGGCAGCAGGAGGCAGTGGGGCAGCTGTCTGCTCCCCAGCTTCCCCAGCAAAACCCTTCTATAGTTCTACCCTCTCACCTTGCATCCCACCTGCGTGTTGTCTGGCTGCACTTGCGCTGGCCAAAACTTCCATTTTTATGTATCACATTTGATTTAGTTGCCTTTATCTCGTGGTTAATTTGACTATTACTTTGTTAATGAGTTACTGAAAACAGTTGCATAGCAAGGTGGACAACTCTGATGACCAAGCACAATGAAGGTGTGTGATCAGTTGGCTAGCATGTGTTACAAACGTGTATGACTCTTTATTTCTTTTACTTTAACTCCCTATATATGCAATTTCCTTGCAAAAAAATCATACTACATGACTGCTACTTGTGAGATGGCTGTGGCAGTTCGAAGCCAGAGAGGGAAAAGTTCATATGTGATGGATACCTTTAAGTATTTGATAGGGTCAGCAAAGGCAATGTCTCTGTTAAATTTTGGTGTTGTGAACGGATTGGATGATACAAGGCCAGAATTCACACCAGGGACAGAGAGAGATGATCAAGAAGATCAATCAGCATTCCCTCTTTCCTTCTACACAGAATATTGAAGCGGCAAGGTTTGTGACAGGGATGAAGTGTTGAGATGAAAAAATGGTGGAGGATACAATGGAAGAATTTGATGTGAACAGGGAGTTCACACTCCAGACCAAAATGGTTGTGACCTTAGCATTTATGCCCGTTCTGGACTTGGAGAAGTATGTTGCTACTTTGGAGAAATACCTGCCCAAAGAGCTTCAATCTTTTCCCAACTGATGTGAGAACACCTACATCAGTCATCCAAGTGGGAGAAGACATGGTAGATGAGTTCCTCTGTTTCAAACACCCCTATGGAATCTGTTTGACAGGACATGGAGCGCTGATGATTGCACTAGCAACCATGCTGAAGCTGCTCATTGTCACTTCTGAGCCAAACTGTGAATGTGCCATCTGACTCAGCCCCTGAAAGGTGCAGAAGGGCAGAGCTGCCTATTGTCAACAGCTCATTTCAGACCACAGTCCTCCAGTCAAATAGAAGAAATGCCTCAAAGCAGATGAGTGTATTTCAAACATTCTGCCCGACTATGACAACAGAAACCCCACAGGATAGTTTCATGCCATAGCTCACACTTATCAGTTAATATAGTGGTTTTTGATCTTTTACTATTGCATTTTTTTCACCATTTACAAATTTCACCACATATACACAAGCAGAAACAGGTCGCTCAGCGTGTTGGGTTGGCAGCGATGAGTTGCCCTAGACTCCATAAAAAGGAAAAAAACCCAAGCAAGCTGAGGCCAACAAAACAACAGGCTTTCCCACCAGACAGTGCTCAGGTGGCCAACTTCCTCACTGTGCCCAGAGCTGCACCCAGAGCTGCACCCCGAGCTGCACCCCGAGCTGCACCCAGAGCTATGCCCAGAGCTGCACCCAAAGGTGCTCCCCCAGCTTCTTCCCTGACACCTCCCCTGCCACTTACCCCCCTGCCTGTGTGCCTCCTCCTTCTCCTTCCCCTAACGTAATGTATATTGCAGGCATGGCAGGAACAAGCTCGTGGGTGGTCCCCCCTCCACCTCCCATGAGAGCCTGCTCAATGCCAAGTACTCAGGGCTCCCCATGATGTTCAACGGCTTTGTGGAGTTCACTGCATGTGGAGGAGGACCAGTGGAATCTGCTGAACCACACAGAGTTAGCCACACATAGAGTTGTGCATGTAGAATTGTCCCACAAAGAGCTGGGTGTGGAGGGTTGCCCTAGCATTGTGACCAGTCCTCCCAATTGTTCCCTTTCTCTGTTCTTCGGATTATTTGGAGACTTGGGTCAGTATGAGTTTTTTACCTCCATTGCACTAGTAAAAAGTTGCAGAATGAATACCTGAGTGAACCCCTTATGAACCCAGCTCTTCAGTTATGATTTGTGTCTTACAAGACCGGTGCTTGTAATTTTGAATCTGGTGATCCGTGTTGGTTCTTCTTTCCTAGAATTTTTTTACTATATTAAAATACCTTATATATACCTGAAGTTATTATATATGTGCTATTACTTTAACAACCAAACTTGTAATATCACAAAGATATCATCAAATTTATTGGGAAAAATTGATTTTCTGTAAATCTGTATTACTGCCATTAGTTGCCTCATTTACTTTTAAATCCTATTAATAGTCTCTTCTTTTAGGGATACAGTTATATTGAGTACAATTGTTGCTCAACTGAATATCCAGTATTTATTTATTTTGACTTCCTTTAGAAAGTCTTTTCACAATATTAGGTCTCTTTCCAACCTCTGGAACTTCTCTAATATTCAACGAGTTATTAAAAATTGACATATTGTCCAATTTGTATAGTTACTTGTTCAGCTCTTTTTGATATTTGGATACAATTTTTCACGATTAGAATTTTTAAATAATATTTTTTTTTAATTTAGATTTAACTATCCATCATCTTTCTCAGTTACAGATCTAATAAAAAGCTTCTTACCAGCCTCTGATTTGACTACACCATCTGGTTTTTTTTTTTCAAATTGAAACTCAGAAAGGAACTTTTGAACTATAATTTCTTAAATTAAAGATTCAAAGAAGTTAGAAAACCGAGATGTAAGTCAAATAAAGTTTTACAATTAGAAGATATAAAGAGGATATTTGGATAATCCCGCAGAAGGATAATGAGTCTCCAGAAATCCTGTACTTTCAAAGTAATCTGGTTGAATTCTGTTTGTACATCCTTTAAAAAAACCATAAACATAGCCTTATATTTCAGAAATGTCTTCAGCGGGTTAGTGGAAATACAAAATACACAACTTGTTTAATGACAAATGGTGGATTAAGGCAGAGAGATTCTTTGCTCTGAGGCAGTGTTTCCAGAGAGAGAGAGAAGGGGTGTGTGTCTGCCAGCAGCAGGGAAGGGTGGAAAAGGTTGCACTTTATTGTAGAACCTTGGGGGTCCTCTCTCTCCCAGGCAGGCAAGACTGTAGTCTTGAGAGGAGTTTAGGAAATACTCCAACCTCGTGCCTGACTTCCCACTGAGAAGTGGGTGACATGAACAACCAGGCTTGCAAGGAAAGGTGAATAGCAGTATCACGAGCACCAAGAAGCCCTCAGGGAGCATTGCAGCCTGATTCTTTGGATCAGCAGGGTGGGAACTGTGCTACTTGCCACGTAGTCACGGTGGAAAATGAGCATATCTAAAAAAGAAATCATGCAGCTCTTGGAGGGTGTGTGCTGCATGTCTCTTTCCCGAGCCCTTGGATGTGCTTCTTGCAGGTCAGGTGTATAGTGTAATGAAATAAATAGGTGGTAAGGCAGAAAGATAGAGCATCTTTTACACCTCACTCCATGTGGTGTTTTTTCATCTTCTTCACCCAGACCAAGTAACAAAGGGGAGAACTTAATAAAAGCCTTGTTTTCCAGAGTAGTTTTGTGTTTCCTACTTAGTAACAGCACACTAGTGGAATAAAATTTCTGCAGCCTAAGGTAAATCTGCTTTTGTTAGAAAAATGATTTTGCAGAGAAATTCAGAAATCGGGTTATTAGACTCCTATCAATCAACCCTTTCATCCTCCTGGCCCAGATAATTTTTAACATATTGACCAATTCCACCCTTGCCTGACAGAAAGATATGAGGTATTAGGTTCCTACTGACTTTATGAAAAGAGATACTGCAAGGTGATGAGGAACCACCCCAGGTCTGATGCAAGCTGCAGCACATGCTCAACGCTTGTCAGCCATCAGACAGTCCACACTGTTGCCTGCCTTCAGGATGCAAACCCCAGGACATCAGGTTTCCACGTAGCTCAAAGAACTGCTGCCTGTTGCGTTGTTTGTTTATTCCACATCCCTGTATTTCTTAATCAAAAGCATTAATGATGGAACGATTTCCTGTTTGTACCTTTATTTATACCATTACCTGGACCTGAAAATAAACCTGTACTCATTCTTTTTCAGTAAAGCAGAACTTTTTGTTGATAAGGGTTACTGGAAGTGTGTAGTTCACATATCTGTAAACATTTTGGTGCTTGTTGATGTTTATACTATAGCACTCTACCCTGAAATGCTCTTAGTGAGGTGGGTTGGTTGCTCATTTACTCCTGTTTATTTAGGTTTATCTCTCCATTGAAACTCTAATTTGTAATACATCTCAACAGAGCAGTTACAGAAATCCTGTGAGAAAACACAAGCCACCCTTGATCCAGGGACCTCCTTAAAATGACAGCAGGGTTGCCTGGCCACCTTTGTAGAGGCAGTGAATTGGTGTAAAATACAGATATCACATGCATGCCTTCTCTCTCCAGCTGTGGAGATGAGAGGAGAAAAGAGGGGGTTGAAGGGGTCCTCCACAAGTGCTGTGCCCCTCTCAGGTCTGACCTCAAGCCCCCTGTGATCCTGTGCCTGCTACAGACACTGTTGTGTTGGAATAACATTGTCTTCAGTCACACTGCATTTATTGCACCTTGAGTGCTACTCTGCAGTTCCCATGCAAATGGCTGAGTTAGTTAAGCAAGAGCCCCATTAAAAGTATTTTCTTACTGCCTGTATAACTTATTTAAGGGGAAGTGACATTTCTTTTTATTTTGATATAACAGTTTTGCCTAAACCCTTGGGTACATTGCTTCCAATTTACTAAAACTTCTGCATATGCCTAACGTATTCTTTCAAGGATAACTTTTTCAAGCTCTAGAAGTCAGCTTAGTTACCATCAAAGCAGTAAAACCCAGTATTTCAGTTCTCCTGTTAAGACTTTATTAAGTCATTAATTGTGCTGGTGCCAGCAGGGTATCCTTGCAAATTTAAAGAACAAAGGCAGTTATTTTATGATACGTACATTCCAGGACATTTAAATTATTGACCAGGTATGTAAATAATTGATGACTCGCAAACGTATCAGTGTAAGAGCCCTGGAAAGCATCACGTTCATTTGCCAGGGAGATGGTGGGGTCAAGACTTCTGTAGTGAATAATGATTCATTCTTTCCTTCCCGACTCCAATACCATTATCCTGCTCAGCTCTGTGAACAATATGCTTAGGCTCAAACCAAGGAATAAACCCTTGACGCATGCACTAAGCATGAGGAACATTGTGTAAAGGTGGCTTTTAGTGATAAACACGTGAGTCTGTTTTCATTTCTGTCCTGGCCTCAAGCTAAAGTGGCCTTGGAAATGAGGAAGCCCTGTGAATTTCTCAGAGATCAATCTGGCAAAAAGAAAACAACTGTGTCTGTTCAGGAAAACTGACTCCTACGTGTGAACACACTGCTCTGTGCCATGCCTCCCATGGACCCAGCAGCTCTGTGCTGGCTCAGCTGCCATGGACAGGACCCCACTGTGGGCAATGCTATGGCTGTTCAGGATGGTACAGAGATATCAGCTCCTGGGGGAGCGTGTGGGAACATGCCCTATATCCAGCCTGTGTGGACTACAGGAACAGAGGCATTCGGGGTTGTTGATTGCAAACAACAGTGTGGTCACTGTTGGCCAGCTCTAATGGAGGCTCTCCCTGTTGAGAGACACCAAACCATTGGTGGCATGGGAGCAAGTGACCATCCTTAGGCGTTGTCCTACGCAGAGAGGCTGAGTTCCCACCCCCACACTATGTCCTTATCCCAGGGCTTGCCAGGGCTGCACGCATGTCCCCTGTTTGGGTCTCCTTTGGAGCCAGCTGAAGGAGGGCCATGGCAGTGAGACAACCAGCACCAGGGGTGGTTCCCCTTTAGGTGTGGAGGGACGTGGTGTAGGAAACACTGTCAGTCAGCTACAGAACCACTGCACCATACATGAGCGAAATCCATGTTGCACAATTCAGAAACATACAACTATTTATGAAGTTGACCAGCAGGATGTAATACCCAAAAACATATAGGTCACTTGAGAGGCAAAAGCCCTCTGTCCAACATCTGGAGTGGGAAATTCATCCCCTTTTCCTAATACCCCATAGTTGCTCTTGAAACCTTGCCCACATAAATATGGAGATTTTTTTTTTTTTTTAATTCAGTTCAAGTTATCAGTCTTTGATACTTTTCCTCATCCAGCTTTTGCCACAAGCTTGCCGACCCTTTTTTCATGTATCAGGTTTAGCCTGATGTCTAAGACGGACGAAGGGGGGCATGGAAACATGAGAGCTGATGGGTGACCTAGAAGTAGAAGTGCAAGAGTGTGACGAAAGGTGACCTGAGCTCACTCTGGGCAGTGGAGTGCTCCAGAAAAGGGTGAGAAAAACAAGGAAAGGCCAGCAGGCAGCCCAGAGTAGAGAACATCACATAAGGTTAGAAACTTTTCATTATGAGGAAGATACAGTGTGTCCTTCCTCACCAAATGAGAAAAAGGAACAACTTACAAGTCAGGAATTCTGTGGGAAAGTGAGGTGTAAAGAAAGGGCCTGAGACTGATGGAAGGAGACCATACTGAAGAGGACCAGCAGCTGCAGCAGCCTGGGTCAGTGCTCGCCCAGGGCAAAGAAGACTCAAGAGTCAGATTTTCTCAGCACTAGTTATTCCCTTCTTAAATCTCTCCAGATTGGCCTCCTCTTTGGTTTTTTTTTTAAGTTCAACACCCCAAAAGGGACTTAATATAGCACCTTAGGGCTGAAAAGAGTGAAATTGTGCCTCCTGTCTCTCACAAATGATAACCCTCTTAGTGTGCCCCAGGCTTACACATCTTCATGCTACTGATATGCCAGAAAGTTTGGACACATTTTGCTCTCCAGGTGTCTTGCCAGTCAGATGCTCCTTGCTTTATACGTGATTATTTTTTTAAAATTTTTCTGCAGTGTAGCATTAACAGCTGTCTTTGCTGAATTTCTTCACAGCAACTTCATAATCCCCCCCCCCCCAGTTGTTATAGATCACTTTTAGATCTATCTCTGTCCTCCAAAGCATTTGCAACTTCCAGTTTGATGTCATCCACTGCGTACCACCATTTAGTTGTTAATGAAAATGCTTAGTGAAAGAGAGCAGATATCACCAGGTCTCCAGCTGACAGTCACTCTCTCCACCTGAGAGTGACTCATCAATAACCCCTGTGCTAAATTCAGGTTTTCAGCTTCTTGTGCCCATGCCTAAAGCTGGTTACAGCTAGACGGTGTTGCTGCAACTTGTTTATGAGAATGTCATGTGAGAAGATCGTAAGTCATGTACATAGCTTCCTCCTTAGCCCACAGGGCTGGTTACCTTGTCAGAAAAGAACACCAGTTTTGTCTGGCATAGGTTTTTGACAAAATTAACCTATTTGGGCTGTTTGCTTAATCCCTTTGTCATCTTCTGGGTACAGCACAGCAGCTGTAACATCCTGTTCCTTTTCCATAGGGCATTTCCTCAGGGCATTTTCTGAATGAGTTCACTCATTTCAGTTAGTTTTCAAAATTATTTGGACTTGGGTATGAATCTCAGGGATCATTCAGGAAAAAAGGTAAAATCCTGAGCAAAGTGTCATCTTTGGGTACATGTGGACCAATTATTCATGTTTTCCTAGGACCCCACTCAGTCTGCTCTGTAATTTCCACATCCTCCTTCATATCAAATTTGTGTTCTGCAGCCCTCTCCCCTGTTCCACTCAGTTTTGAAATTAATTGTTAGTGACTTGAAGGTTTTGTTGGCATGACATATTATAATAAAATACTCTCATGCACACCCACCCACCTGGGGAAGGGCTGTCTCGTGAGTGTTTCGACAACTGCCAGATTCTTCCCCAGCTCTGGTCAGTGGTTGCTCAGAGCAAATAATCCAGTTGTAGATGAGAAACAATATCAGGCAGATGGATATGAGAAACAGGGGTGGAAGAATTAGGCCACTTAATGACAGCAGCATTTTTTTGACAAGCTGACAATAGCATGGTATATAGGAAAACTGTTTGAAAAACCTGCTCTTGTGAGAAGATGTGTCTTTATGGTAGTCTTTTAGTAACTGCTGTTTGAAGGCACAAAATGAGAGGTATGCTTTAAACCTTCCTTTACAGAGATTTTTCACTGTGGAGAATCCTGAATCTCTATACTTCAGGGGGTTATTTTCTCAGTTTTGGTTATACGTGATGCCCAGAAATTCCTTAGAATCAGGAAAATTGATGTTGTTTGCATTCATTGATGTTGTTTGCATTCATTGATGTTGTTGCAATTCCTCCTAGACCTAGGCATTCAACTGAGGGTAGACATGACTGCAAGAGTATCAGGAGGGAAGACAATAATATACTTAAAGTATTTAAAGAGATTGAGGTAATAAGGAAATTTGAAGCTAGCTAGCTCTCTTACACTTCTGAAGATTTTCTCTTAATCTAAAGTGCTCTAATATAGATATCCTATATATTTTCAGAAAAGCAGAAAATAGATGTCAGCTAATGTGCATCTGAACATCACCTTGTTAAGTCTGTTCTAGTCACCCTAAGCTTTATTTACATCAGTGGAGAGAAATAGGCCCCTAAAAGGTAATTCATTAGACACACTTTATTTACATCTCTTTAGGAGTCATTCTCTTGAGGTACCTATAGCTCTCCATTGAGTATAAATACAGCCCAGGGTGGCATGGATAACTTCAAGATGTCCATGTTACATAAGACAACTGTTCCTCAAGCATGCCTGAACTTGTGTTAAGAAATAGTAGGAGGTTTTGGGTTATTTCAGTCTTTGATTTTAAAAAAATATGGTCCCAACACTAATAGAAGAACCATAGAAAGCAAACTAATACACTTTAAGTGGAGGCTGTTGAGCTCAGGAGGATTCAGAAATATTCAAATTTCATTCTTCTGAAAGGCAAAATATTTACCATTGTCAATTTTAATGTTATAAAGCTTCAAGCAAATGCAAAAACATTCAAAGATCAGCCATTTATGCTTTGAATTCAGTAGAGAAGTAGCTGAACATTTGTTTCACTAATCTTTTATGCCTAGTTTATTGTCATATGTTGTTTGACATTCAGGAAATTACACAATGTTTTAATCAACAGTGTGAGACTTCATTAGAACTTGATGGCCTGTGGCTTAATGGCAAAAGTGAGTAATTAAAGCTGTGGCGTAAGTAACAATTGAACGCAAGTTCTGGTAAGGTTCCTTCTGCAAACAAGGGAACTTCCAGGACTTACCCACTCAGGTTCATGGACATAGAGGTGGAGGAGCCACTTGTATTGCTTTCCTCTGTCTTGAGCTTTGTAGTGAGCCCACCAGTAACTAGACCTCCAAATAGTTGTTCATGATGCAATACAGTGCTTTTTCTGAGGTGCAGCTCTTGGTGATGATAACAGTGAGACCTCTGCCTAGTTTGCCAGACACGCTACCTGTTGGGCTGGTAGTCCTGTAACTGGAATAAACAACACTGAGAACACCATTATTGCTAATCATTGAAGCTGCCTCTGCTGCAAGCAGGGGAGGAAAACTCTTCTCTGACCACCCCCACATAGATATCATGTGTCTCTGACAAGTTAACAGGAGGATTTTGATTACAACCAAGAAGAAAATCCATACTGAAACAGCCTGCTATGAGATAGGTTTCCTACTGTGTCCTGAAGACCTCTCTCACTGTCACAGGTCACCTAATATGTCAGGTGTGAAAGATACCTTAATTTTCAGCTTTGCTGTCATGTCTGATATAAAGCATGCTTTAAAACTCATGTCTAGGGTGTCTCGTTTGTAACATCTTCTAGATGTATGTAATAAAGTAAAAAAACTGCTCTGGTACCTTAAAAGAACATTGCCTTCCTGGAAGTGTTTGTCATCCACACATTTGCACCATGCAGGTCTCTTGGGTTTGCCTATGGTACGTAGTGGTTAGAAAGGAGAGTGTTGTAGGAAGGAAGAGGCTTGCATCATTTTCTCTCTGCTGGCTCTGCTTTTCATGCTGTCATCTTACAGGTATAGAATTGTTTTAAAATCAAAGTTTTGAAACTAATGCCTATATGGCAATGTCCTTTGAAGGAGTTAGGGAGTGAGATGACATAAAAATGGATTTCTGAGGACAGTGTATCACAGAGCCTTGAAATTTGGATTTTAGGAAAAACTGGGAGAAGTGAGGCCACACCATCAATGTGCTGAACAATGCATTGTCACACGTCTCCAAGGATGCACTTCCACCAGCAGATTGAACAGAATGCTTAGAGCTCTTCTGTGGTGAAATGTAATCATATTACTTAATAGAAAACCCTGCAGAATTCATTATACATTATTTTTTCTGCTGAAAAATGGCATTTTAAAACCTTAAAAACATCATTTGTAGCACAGCTACTGTAACATCCTGTGCGTTCCATCTCTTTTCCATAGGGCATCTCTTCAGGGCATTTTCTGAATGAGTTCACTCATTTCAGTCAGTTTTCAAAATGTTTTGGTATTGGGTATGAATATTAGGGATCATTAAGGAAAAAAATAAAATCCCGAACAAAGTGTTCTATTGTTGATACAGAGTTTGCTTCCAGTTGTACCGTCTTCATATGGATTGAATTGAGTTTTTGGTTTTTCAAAACAAGTAATGTGATTTGCAGTAGCAGTTACTATGGCAGGCAAGAGGAAACCCACAATCCATATCCCTTTTATTGCTCAGTATAGAATAGTCAGGAGGAGAAGAGAAGCTACTTACCACTGCACCCAAACCTGGCCCTATGGTACTTGCTTTTGGGAATTAGAAAAACTTTCTTATTGAATTCTTTAAGATACTGGCTTTGGTCCAGAGATAAATTAAGTGAATTTCGGTCCTACATGGTACTTCTTAGCTGTTTTGTAAAAAAGTATTTTTCTATGTTACAGCATAATAACTATTCTAAGTAGTAAAAATAATGCAGTCCCTCTTCTTACCACTTCTTTTTTTCTTTGTGGGATGTAGCTTTGCCCTCTGTCTGCCTGGCTGTTTCTGCTGGTTAACAAATAGGGAAGGAAGAATCACCCCTCTCATCTCTAAGGCCTTTCTCTAAGAGTCTCAGCCCTGAATTTGGTGTCCTAGTATCCCTCAGAAAAGGGGCTTAATTATCTTCAATATGCACTAGAGAAACTGCACAGTCAGTATTCAGTTCCTGTAGTTCATGTGAGATGGACAGAAGAGGTAAAGCAATTATGTACTGAAATTTAAAGCACAGTTCACCCCATCAGTCTGTAGCAGCCAAGATGTGAAGAAGCCCACACTTACCTGAACAAAAAGATTGCCCTGGCTGTAATAGCATTCATTTGTTCATTCATGTTGCCCCTTGTACAGAATGATCATACAGGAAAGAAAAAGCTGATTTAGAAGGCAAAATAAATATATTTACCTAGCAACGAACTGGATGTATTCCAGTCCTTGCTGAACTCCCTGTGGAGCAGTTCTCATTGATTTGTAATGGAACTTATCAAAAGACCTTTTTCAACTGCAGATGTACCATCTGTGAGACTGAAACTGGTGAACCATATCGTGCCCTGTTCCTGCAAACCTTTCTGCTCCTGAGATCAAAAGAAAAATTAAAGTGTTTTGTTATTTTCCTGTCCTTTTCATTTGCTGGTATCTCTTAGCTCAAATAATTTAGATGCTTCTCAAGTGAAGTTGGCAAAGGCTTCAGAGTGGGAGAAATTATTTACTTGTATGTGCAGGTTTGCTACCAGGCAGTATTCCAAAAAAATAACCATGCTAATTATGGGCTGAGATAAGGTCTACATAATCTGCCTTCAGTTAATCATAAACTGCATTCTACTGTGTTGATTACTGCCTTTCACAATACCATTAAAAAAAACCCAAACAAAACTGACAAGAAAGCCCCAACCTCCTTTGTCATTCAGACAAAAGTTTCAACAAGAAAGGATTAAAGGCCTTTGTGATGAGAATGGCTGTACCACCAACTACTTCTGTGCAAGCACAACTGTGGTCGGGTTTTGCCTAATGATCTCAAAAGGCTGTCTTGTAATGGCCTGATAGCATCAATTTTTGCTCTGAGACCATTTAGATGTCCCTACTGATATGTAAGAAGATTCCAGGAAAGGCAGCTCCTCCTCCCCCACCACGGTAGTATTTGGAGAGTTATTCAACCAAGAATGGGAAAAACACAGAGAGCATTGCTAGAGGAATATTGAATGATCTAATTGAGAGACAGTGAGCGGTAAAGCTGATGTAACAGAAATTATGGGAATAGACATGTCTGAAAATACTTGAAATTTATGGTGTTCTCACTTTTTTTTTTTCCTATACTCTAGAGCATCATAATTTACATTCAAACAGCCTGGTAGGTTTAAATTTTAAATGAAGCTGGCTTAGAATTATGAATAAGGCCATTAAGTATTGCCTTAATAACCTTTTATTGCATGGAACAACTTCTATAATTGCAGTGGGGAAAAGAACTTCAAGCATTTGCATTTGAGTAATTGATGGGCAATTTACAATGTTTGTTTTCTATTTTCTGGGGAGAAATGCGAGGGCCCTAATTCTGTTGTTGACATTTATTTTTCTCTAATGGGATTTTCAAAATTCAGTCCCATTGATCTGGAGTAGTGTGCAGAGCTTGTAAAAGTAGCCAGACAGTTTGAACCGTGGAAAAGGGAGTGCACGGAATGTTGTGGGATGAGGAGCGTGGCTGCAGTTTGGGCAAAGTAGTTTGTGCACAATTACTGCTGCTCTGTAGCATTGTCATCTCCACCAGTCTTACTGGAATTGCATCTGACACTTGATTCTAAGGCTGCAACAACACAGCCACAAACCCTGAACACCAGATATGCCCTGGGAATTAGGAAATGAGAAATAGGGCTGAGAAAATGTTCCTTAGAAAAACATGCTGCAATATTTGTCCTTTATATGGGGAAATACACAGTCCCCTTGGTAAGTGTGGCTGCTGAATCAAGTATTACCCAGAATAGGAGGGTCAAACTGATTTGCATCCTCCTGGCATTGCAAAGTGGCATTCAAATGCAGCAGTAAAGATCAAAACATTGCAGTGAATCGGAATTGCAACAGACCTGAGTTAGGCTAGAAGTTTGACTTGATCCTTACAATACTGGCTTTAAAAACCTCTTGATGTTTTTCACTCTCCACTCCAGGTTCCTTCAGGTCAAGGCTAAGCTGTGTTTTACTGGTGCTCCCCATTCAGTCTTTGTTTATGGATAAATATTATGAGTGTTCTTAGCCTGGCAGTTTTCACAAGCTCTAAATAGTTCTTAATGTTTTAATTGATTTTGGTCCACAAATGAGGAAAGCAGAAAAGAAACTAGAAGCATGAGGCAGTGCAAGACAAAAGTACCAGTATTCAGATTCTCCTAATGCAGACAAATTTCTTTGAAAAAATACTCTGGTTGAATAGCAGCATGAAATAGTCCACCATGGAAGTGGCAGAAGGTGAAGAACACCTAATGAAAGGCATCTATAGTGATAGAAATTTTTTTTGGTAAGGCACAAAGCAGAAACTTCAAATTCCTCGGAAATGTCCAAGTGTCAAGGGCTTGGGAGCTTACTTTTATTAATAATACATTGTGCTGCCTAAAGGAGCTCAGAAATGAACTGTGATGTGTGACCTCTTGTTCATATATTTGAAGAACTGAAGGTTTTAACGATGACATCAATTTTTGAAGGTGTTTTGAAGGACATATGGGTAACTACTGACAAATACATCTGCTGTGTCTATACCATGCAAATCACTAAGAACTGCACTAAAGAAAACAGCTAGTGTACACACAGGTAAATATGATATATGGGGTAAGAGCAAACAATGCAAAAGCTTATTCCTCAGAAATGTATCATCGGAGCTTTATTTCTGAAGAGGTCAGCAGGGACATTGATACAGGAGATCCAGATGCTCAGACTACCAAAAGGCATGCAAATGCTTTAAACTAGGCTACTGTGGACATTCATCCTTGCAGATATATAGCTAGCTAAATGAAGAGAGAAGTTAGGAGTCTTGGATAGTTTTCACACTGAATGTCAGCCAGCGAAGGTTTATATAATTTTATGTAGGGATAGAGTGGGGTTCAAGGTCAGTGAAGGGTCTGCACAGGCAAAGTGACCAAACTAGCGTTAAGATATTCAGGACAGTAAAGGTAAGGGCTAAACCTGAATGTTCTCTTAATACCGTATGATAAAACAACAGGTGAAATTGAATGTAGATAAATATAAAAGGAGGGCAAAACTCACTTCTAATTTTGCAGCGTTGGAATCTGAGCTGCCTTTTTTTTCATGCAGAAATGAGACATTAGGATTATTGCAGACATTACTAGGAAACTTTGGAAGAGGGAAATAGATGTATAAAAAAAATACTTCTTCTGTCATCAAGTTGTTGCATACTCCTGTTGTGCTCCAGCAAACCTGTTCCAGCTCCCAGAAAAGGTCCTGGGAAAGGCAGAGAAGAGGGAGTGAAGGGCTGAAAGCAAAACCAACAATTACTAGATAGCTATGGAGTTTTCAGCCTGGAATCTAGGACTGAGGGAGGGTCTGGCAGATGTCTATAATATTGCTACTAGGTATGAGAAAGAAGGCTGTGAAAAAACTGCTTGTTGTATCTTGCAGCACAGTAGCTAGGAGTCCTCAAACAAAACTTGCATGGGGCAAGTTCCAAACAAAGAAAACAATTAATTTTGGGAAAACATGCAGGCAAACTGGGGAACTTCTGACAGAAGACATTGTGGAAGTCAGAGCTTTGTATTTTTTCAAAATGTAACTGGATAAATTCTGGAGGGGGAAAAAGAAAAAAAAAAAAAAAAGATGCCAGCTTTAACCCAAGCTTTGACTGCTCTGCTCCTATATCAACATTCTTCTGCTCTTCAGATAATGAAAAACACAAAAACAATTAATGTGTTTTGCCTCTGGTTCTCACTGGAGATTAGACCTGGTGGAAAATAAACTTTGGACACAAGAGTGTATCAAGACCATGTGATCTTTAGTTATGACTTGCTGTGACTTGAGTCACCCCATCAGACATTATACAGTATGTTGTTAAAAAACATAGTTTCCCCGTGACTGCTGTAGCGTTCTATTTGGCAAGTACTGCTCAGCCTATCTCTGGCAATGAAATTTTAATATATTCACTTTAAATGTCCACTGGCTTTCACAGACTGAGACAACTCAGCGCTGTTGTTTTTCTCCCTGCTAAAGTGAAGAGTTACAGCTTATATACTCAGGTGGTGAATAGCTTCTGGGAAAGTGTACAAGAAGGTAAGAGATGAAGCTGAGTAAGAAAACAGAGTTTTAAATGGCTTTTGTTTTTCTTCTTACGAATCTGTGGTGAGTTGCCTTTTTATACATTCAGGTGTGGAAGAACAAAAAGTTCAGTGGTCCTTTAAAAAGATAACCTCAGACCTGTGTTTTAAGCTAAACCAGTTTGGAGCTACAGCAACCAATAGTTTAGCTAGATATATTATTTAAGTGCCACCGTATTACATATCTGAGTGCTTTCTGTGCAGTGGCCTGCTACAGCTCAGGTAATTATTTCCGAGTTTCAGTCCTAAATGTGCATTTCCTTTTCAGGAGATGCTATCTGAGTGCAGCAGCGTAAAGTTCAGCCTGCACTGACTGTAGCCTGTGCTTGCCAGTGACTCCCTGTATACACACGCTACACCAAGTAGAACTCTACACCCATACTACTACTGATACGTAAGCCAATTTATTTAAAGCTTCCTTGGACATCTCTGTTTCTTGGAAGCCTTAAATGTAGGTGTAATGTCACCTGAAAAAATAGTATAACTGAAAAGGAAAGCCATATTCTGGGGAAAACTGCCAGCTGTCTCCTTTAGTATCCTCACACACAGCCAAGCTTTGCTGGAGGAATAGAACCCTGGGAAGAAAGTCCTGATTCATGGGTAGGGCCACAATTTCCAGTGTTACATAGACCATTGCTGTAGAGGTAAAGAGGAGAATGCTTGGTACTCAGTACAGGAGGACTGGAGGTTGAGAAGGTGCTCACTGTCCTGCTGGAGTGACAAAAAAAAAGTGGCAGTTAAGTGCAGTTTTCCTTATAAAAGCAAAAAGGTTTTCATTATTAATGCCTGTCTAACTTCCAGCGATCCAGGACAATTGCAGAAAACAATTAAGAATGGAAGTTTTGAAGGTTGATACAGAGCTGTCATCCACAAATGATAGTCACAGACTTGTGTTGTAACAGCATCATGTGTTACAGATCCACTTGTGATGTTTCCTCCTTTTTTAACTGTGTTTCTTTCTTCTTTTTCAGTGTTTTATGTCAGATCATTGTTACTCTGAGATACCTAAGATCCTATATAGATGTCATTCTTCCATAAAGGAGAATATAAGAAGAAATTTTTGCTCATTTGTTTTTTTCTTTGGTTTTGTGTTGTGTGTTTTGTGTTTGGTTTTTTTGTGTTCTTTTTGTTTGTTTGTTTGGGTTTTTTTTAAAAAATCCATATTTTTATCTAAAAAAAAACTGTGGCACAAAAGCTGATGAACTTGTACAAAGTAAGAAATAGGAACCGGTCCAGTTTTGCTCATTTTTCCCTACCTTGTCATCTTATCTGCTGTCTTACATTTGCTCTCATACAATAAACAGCATAGCTATGCCAAATTTACCTTTGTGCATAAAGTCTTACTATGGACTGTCGTGCTTTTCCTACCTCTTAGCCACTTCATTCAAAGCTCTTACGCATGTGTCATTTCCTAGAGGTCAGTTCTTGTGTTTGCCATACAAAGGCTGAAACATTCCCTTTGTTATTTACATTTCAATTTGTATATTCATGGGTTTGACAAGTTATTACAGTCACTTTTTGTTTACTTGTTCAAATAGAGTGAAGGAATCTTCTTCATTTTCATTGCTATCATCAGGACCAGCAAAGACACCAGGTGAGGAGAGGGCAGGAAATACTGTGGGACTATGTCTTTTTCTTTTTCCTTAATGGTGCAGAAACACTTAGTACATTGTTTTTCCTCCATGTTGGAAAATTTATATCAAGAAATCTCTTTGGAGTGACAGTAAATGCTCACTTAGGGGGTAGGACCCATGTTGCAGCTAGTTGGAAGTATAGCTTGGTATGCAGTGTGCATGACTGAAAGTCTCCTCTGATGCCTCCCCTTATTCCTCTACCCATTTTAGTAATAAATAAGTCACAAAACTGGGCACTTAAATATTTTGCTATTATTTGTCTCCCTTCTGTTCACAGTGATGCTATTCTGTGTTCCTCACTCTATGGCCCCCTATGGTTGCAGAAGGCTTCTTTTAATAAAATATGCTCAAGCTAAAACTAAGTCAATACATCTTGGGTCTTAAAAAATTATTAGGAATTTTAATGGAAGTAAATTGTTTCCACCACTTACCAGCACTTCCTACATTCTAAATCACATCTTAAAAACACACCACTGATGCTGGTCTTTTTTCAGTTCATCATTGGCAGATGTCACTGGTATCGGTGTCTTGACAAGCAGTTGTCATAACTTTTTTTCCTCCCCCTTTAGATAGTAACTGACTACAGAAATGCCAGTTTTCCCACACACTGTATCATATGTTTAGAATGCATTATGTATTAAATCACTTTGAAATAGTACAAACTAGCTGGCATCTCTCTGAAAACTCCCAAGGAAGCCAAACATAATATGCATGCACTTTTAAATTATCTATAAGCAGTTCTGTTCAGTTTTCAAGGATGAATGCTCAGTTGTGTTTCATTTCCAATGTATTTCTGTTTAAAGCCTGTATTTAAATGTGAGTGGAGTAGTACATGGGGGAAAAAAGGAAACTGATGTATATTGTGAGTGTTCCTGTGAATTTTGATAGTTTGGGGTTTATGCTTCAAGTAAGGATGGAGCACGGAGCTAATTAAAACAACAATCACAAATTTTGAAGGGGTTTTAAAGTAGTATCTAAACATACATAGTTTTAAAACTATATTCTCTTGAAAGCGAATGTGAATTCTAACTTTTAATGGCATTTTGTCACTAAGCCCTTAAGCACTGCTTTTTCTCTATCAATGTCCAAATGATTTCATTAAAAAAACCAAAGGGACATAGAGAAACTGTCTCTGCAACCAGAGCTTGGCTTTCTAACCATGAATTTCCCCTGGGTCCATGGATACAAGCTGGTAAGACTTTCTTCAATTTGCAAATTACACTATTTACTAAGTTGGGGTGTTTTTTGTATTAAAATGAGACTTTTTTTAAAAAAGACCTGAATGAATAGCTATGCTAAAGCGCTTAGTAAAGTTGTGGAATACTTTTACACAAAAGAAGATACCAATGTGACTGTAGGCCAAAGTAAAATATGCATAAGGGACCCAAAGCATGGCCCTGTAGGAATGGCCCTCACTGATGCAAAAAGACTGACTCTTGTGCTTATCTCAACACCTGTCAATAAAGACATTGCAGGGTAAGTAGCTAGGAAACTATCCAGTAATGATGTCTCCCACTACAACTGCCACAATATGTCTTAAGAAGACTGCAGATGGCTGTTTCTCTGATTATCATTCAAACAAGAGTTTGGGAGACACATTACCAAAGCTACCCTTTGAATAAACTGTAGGTTAGTATGATTCAAGGGCAAGGGAAAGATTTGCAAATAGAATTTCAGAGGAACCCCAAGAAGATAACTGGAAATTGAAAAGAAATAACAGGCCTCAAGAAACTGAGAGTCTCTCCTAAGCTTGTATCTTGAGGAATGCAAGAAAATGCCAAGTACTCAGGTACAGCTCATCTGAGGGATACATAGAGATCAGTTAAGGAAGTTAAATGTGTGTTTCTTTCATTTCTGTCTTTAAAAAAACTTTGAACTGCCTTATTGATTTTGGCTTCTGCAAATAAACATAAAAGCAAATGAAAGTACTTATCCTGGCTTGGGCTAAGAGTGATTTTGGGATATTAGTTAACATCAAGTTATTCCATGGTTATCATAATAATCTTCAAACGGCACAAGGACCCTGTCATTTCAGTGCTTTTCCCCAAATCTGTGAAACTGAGTTGGAGTGCATTCACTGAATATATTGTCAAGCCTGTTTGAAAGTTGATTGCACAGAGTTTTAGGAGAAGATGTCTTCAGATGGTAACAAAGAGGAATGGCTGAATCACAGGCAAATCTGTAACCAGAACTTGCCTTAAAAATTATAATCAATATGTTGTAAATAAAAGTTTGAGAAACTCTGTCTTGGAGAAAATCATAACCTGCTACCTCAGTACTTGTTCTAAATCAAAATGTTTTTTATCCTGACCTGAGTATGGTAATTTAATTTCCATATTGCCCAGAGTAAAATGGGCAAGTTTGGGTCTTGGGCACAAAGAAAAATCCCATTCTAAATAACTAGTGTTACATCTTAGTGTACTTAACTTAGTGAACCTAACCCTAAAGATATCTCACAGACTATGTAATATGGTAAATGATCTGGAGGATACTTCACAGCAGTTCTGTCTGAGGACTACTTTGCATAGTGTGTTCAGTCTCCACTTATAGACAGGAAGGATTTTCCTCTGCAGACCAGATCTTTGTCAGTCACTTGTGTTTAAGGTTTATTCCTCTCCTCGTTTCTACTTCACCATTCACTGACCCATCGAAAAAGTGCCCAGCCCCTCTCCTCACCCATCATTGATTGCTGCTGCACAGTTCTAGGGAGGGCCTGGCATCCTTAAGCATCAACTCAAACCCTAGGTAGACATGTATATATTTTTTCTTCCTTTTTGTTCCTGTATATTTGCTCCTACAAACTGTTCTCTTGTATTGTTTGTTTGGAATTTGTAAACAAAAGCTTTTATTTGCTTTTAGTTTAACTTTGCTTGCCTTAAAGTGATTTTAAAGTAATTATCTGAACTCTTATAATCCCTCTGGCAATCTTAAAAAATAAGATACTGGCTGCTTTTCAGGTTCACAAGCTCCATACTATATTCCACAGGTTATCTAAATTCAAAGCAGCTATGCTTGTACCTGTCTACTGAGGGTAGTTTGAGAGTTAAGAAGGTTAAAAAGGATTTGGGAAGAATTAATGTTTATCGCTTATCATTGCCAGCCAGGAAAGATCTCCTGTATGTAGCAAGCAAGAAGAAGTAAACCTCATCTCCAAGGACATTTTAAATTTCTCCTTAAAAGACTGATCTCTCTTCTGAAGGGAATATCATATCTATTTTGAGTATAGGGAAATGGTTCCTTAATAAGTATTGGCCATGAATGGCATGAACAGTTAAATTTTTTTAGTTCCTCTTTTCTTCATTTGATCCATTTAAACTAGGGGGGGGGTTGAAGAAAAAAGGTGAGATGAGAAGGCTGTGATAGGAAGGCAGAAACACAGCATTAGGCGAGATCATTGGGCATGGCTGATAGTATAACTGAAGCAGCATGGCATTGAAGTAAGAGCATTTACCCCTGGTCTGAGGATTTGCATCCTGTGCTCACCATTACTTCAGGTACTTTTCTTGGCTCCAGTGACAGGCAATCCCTCACCTCCCCTTTGAATAGTAAGATAGTATGGCTTCGAGTATGTATGTGGCAATTTTAATACAATGTTTGGCGGGGGTGTGGATTTTTAATGGGTAGCAAAGTAGGCAAAAAGATGTGGTAGGGAACTAAAGACTAAGTAAAAATACAGTTGCCTAGCTTAGTTGTCATTCCTTTGGTAGCATGATAGAATTGAAAACATTACATATACTTATTACCATGAAGCAGCCTTCTGACTGGTCCCATGGCAAATGAATAGGCACCAAGTTTATACTTGGAAACCATTGACTCTCACAGCTGCATATCCCATAATCAGACACTGTGGAAGGAGGGGTGGTGAGTGCTCCCCCCATACATTATATTGCATCTCATCATTCAATCAACCACAGCTGGGAGAGGATGAGTGTTAAAAAAATTACTTTCCAAGAATCAGCTGAGAAGCCCTGACCGTAGTATTTGAGATGGCTCTTTTCAACTAAGTAATAAAGTATAGTATGTGAGAAGTAGGTATTATGTACAGTTGATGACTAAACCCTAGTAAAGAGTAGAGAAACATTTTTACAGCTCCCAGAAGGTAGACTGTTTCCTTTGAAGCATTCCCCAAAGGTGACTTTATGAAATGTAGCTGCTCATAGTAGTGGTGATCTTCTAGTTTGCATCCTCTGGTTCTCATGAGGTGGGAGGAAAGAGATCCTAGGCTAAATGTTTATATTTCATAAATTGCCACCACTCTGTTGAGTCTTAGCCTCGCTAGGCAGTCTTTGCCACATGACCAGCATACCTAAAGAAGTTTTGCCAGTATTACAAACATTTATTTAAAGTGGACTCTCCTGTTTCATAGATGTATTTAATTCTGAAGTGGAGATAATAATAATAAAAAAAAATCTTTAGAATAGCTAGAAGAAATCCCACATTATGTTATACCCTTGAAAGTCCTTTTCATGAAGCTATAAATCATAATGCCATAAAGGCAGCATGTATGGAAATTTGCTCTTTATTAAAGATCCTGATCTTGCAGGTTAGTAAGCAAGTTTAAAAGATTTATCTGACTGAATGTAGATGTCTACATCTCAGCTTCTCACCTTCAGCTGTCTTCATAGTGACAGAGAGGTAGTTGAAGATGAAAAAGATTCATGATGAATACAATTCATGTCATCTGAGAGAAGATTTCTAAATTTAGCTCAGAGGAATTGCTCTTTCAAAGTATCTATTTCCCTCCATAAGATACAAAGGAGTTCCAGAGTGTCTAGACACCTGCAGTATAATTATCTACATCTGACCTAGAGTAAAATGTCCCCCATCATTAGTGACTTCAAGTTTTTGCCTGCACCCACAGTAACACTGTAAAATCTATAGGGAATCCATATGGGTGCGAATACCAAAGCTACATAAACTGTGGTATTTCTGAGGTGTCCTCTGATAGCATGTATATTTTCATTGCAAACTCAAGAGAGGCAAAACTAGTTTGTGAAACCCTGCAACACCCCTTTTCCCTCAAATGCCGAGTCAACATCAACCATATCAACCAAAGATCCCTCTAGTAAACAGTTGCATTGAGTTTTGTTTGTTTGGCCATGACTTCCATTTCCTCACCACCTCCCACAAGAAACCAAAGCTATTTTCCAGGAAGCCTCATTTGGAGAATATCTTTTGTGAGGGGTCTTTTACTAAGTTAATGTCGTGTTGCATTTGAGTTTTTTAACTACAAAGTGCCAAACATTCAGCTTTATTGCTTACCCTGCAAAACACACAGGCCTAATGCTGAAGGTGATGATGGAACAGAATCATAGATTTATGCTTTGTTTTCATTCAAAGTTTGGAATCTGTTGGTTTCCACAATCTAATTTATAGTATCTTTTTATATTATTATAGTATTTAGTATTTTTATATTATTATAGTATTTTATAGTATTTATAGTATCTTCATAATACAAAAATGTTGTCAGTTTATGGTTCTGCGTGTCTTGGACAGAATAGCTTATTTCTACTGGTAGACTTTGCAGTAATGCACCTAGTGTTGGTTCTGGAGGCAGCAGGTATTAAAATCTCTTCTGAAGATGTTAGCAGTTACTGAGTTTTATTTGGTGTGGGTGTTGGAACTGAGAACGGGATCTGGGTTTGGAAGATGAATGCTGAAGAGGTAACTTTATCACTAGGTCTGGACAGATACTCATGTTTAGAACTGAGGAATGGTGCCTGAAAAGAGAGATTAACAGTGTAGAGTGCTCTGTGGGGTAGGGTTCGCTTGGGGGTGTAGTTACGGCCATGCTCTGGCTTTGTTTGCTATTCACATCAGTCAGAGCTAAAAATACTGGATATTTCTGGATGACAAAAAATCACTTTTGAAGGAAGGCTGAGGTGGGGCTCCAGTGGAAGTTTCAGTGGTTATAGTTAAGTTTGGGGTCAGTGCTTGGCTTCTCCTTAAGGTGACAGACAGCTTGGTTGGACAGCTAGGCTTTCAGCTGTACAATGAATATCGCTCTAGCCTAGTTTATGTGCTAGTTTCATAAGACTATTTTATGTCTTTCTGTGACCTGCAGCTAAAGCAGGGCTTATGGTTAGCAGGGTCTGATGGAAAGTAGATATCTATGTGGCAGTTTAGGGTTGAGACTGGTAGCCAAGGGGGAAGAGTTCATTCTTTTTTCGAGCTGTGACAAGTATCTTGGGACTCTAACTATGTCCAGGCACCAGGTGTAATAGACAGCAGGGCCAGAAGAGTGATGTTTAAAGGTGCAATACAGAAGGCACTGTGAATTAAGATACAGTCTTGTGCCAGGAGGCAAGAATATTTTGTGCTTCTTTACAGCCTGCATAAGGGTTCAAAAGATACAATCAATTTTAAGGTTGGAAACAGCAGAGCCTGAAATACTAGTTTGACTGTTTGGATCCTTAAAGGTGCCATGTCTAGGAATCAGGCAGGTGTCAATTTTGTAGAATCGTAATCCAGTCTATAAATATACCAACTGGAGTTTGGATTTTTGAGTACCAGGGCCATACAAGTTTGGCTTAAACCAAGAACATACAGACTCTGTCTAGGATGAAGGGCACGCAAGAGGTAGAGAATGGTCTTCGTATTACTTTGTCCTCCTTCAGAAGACTATGCACACATAAATAAATGATGCAAATGTGTGTGTACTTTGTTTATTTAATTTGTGTGTTTGGGTAAAGGGCTAATAATGTGCCTTGTGCTGCGGCTGGTGGAGTTATTGATAGCAGGACCTGAAGATATGTTCATGAATACAATCTTCAAGGCTTGATCTCTTGCAGTGAGGAGCATTGCTAGAAGGCAAGAACAGCTTACAGTGTGTTTTCTTCCAGCTAGGCCTTTTTGTCTTAAGACTAAAGCCTAACTTTATGGGTGGGAATAAAGGCGATGTTTTCATATGCAGAAATACATACATTTAGTATGCAGGACTAGACTAAGGCAAAGTCTTGTTGATGAGTCTTGTAAAATACTCAAATTTAGAATGAATAGTAGAGGGGAATTGTTTCACCACCATTGTTGTCCAGTAGACATATGCTAACCACACTCCTATGCTAGTTTCACCAAGAGACATGTCCCAGTAGCAGATGTATTTATATGGAGTCTGCTTCCTTTTGGTACCAGCCTTCACCCTAACCTGCTAGGCCTGACAACATTCAAGTCCTTCAGCCTGTGCTCTCCATAATCCAGACTTAACCATAAACATAACCACAACCCGAGCCACAGGCTTAATAATAATAAACAATTTATCCAAACAAGAAGAAAGGTCATACTTTCCTATTGGGAGCAGTCCAGTCCACAGGCATTTCAGTATCTGTAAATCAAACTAGCTCTTCAGTTGAATCTTGGCTTAATTATATAGCCCAGAGCTGCTGCTTCTCTTTGCACATGGCCCCACAAATCATTCTCTGTCATTGAACCTTGCACTGCTAAATTGAGATCTTCAGCCCTGTGTCCATAACTTTCATTCCCTCTCCAATATTAGGTATAAATAATTGTTCAAGAGACAAAAAAAATCAGTTTAGTTGTTGAGATGGACTTGTCATGACTAGCCTTAACCCAGTTTCTCTTTTCAGCATGAATCTCCACCCCACTCCTCTGCACATGACAGAACCATGACAAAACTATTCCTGCTGTGAGTAATTGTAACCCTGAGGAGTACCCTAGCCTTTCTTCACAAGTGTTCCAGAAATCTGAAACTAAAGGAAAAACAAGCAGGACCCAGTGAATGTTCTAGCAGTTTGATACTTTCAGTCCAGAGCTTCACACGTAAGCGCCTCTTGAAGTTGCCTAGGGCTGGGGAGATTCCTGTAAGAGCAAGAACAATTTAATTTAATCATTGGTCCTTATTTTGGCTCAGAGTGCCTTCTATTTTACCTTGTCTGTCAGATGCCTGCTCTTTGTAACCCTATATCCAGCACCAGTTCTAGTTGTAAATGTAACAATATCCTGGAAATATCTACCTGGCCAATAAAAAAACCAAAACAACCTAAGTATAAGGTAGCCTGTCCTTTTCTTGATGACATTTCTTCCCATTCAATGGATCATGCAGAAATGACTCTTACCTCTACTGCTGCATATGTTCATGCCTTATCTCTGTTCTGACTGATTCTTTTCCTGCCTGACAAGTGACACCGTGGTTGCTGCCCCATCTTTGAATTTGGTCTTTGGACAAAGACAGTGTGTGGGAGAATGGTGGGCTTAATCTTACGAATACAGCAGCTGTTACAGGAAAGCACCCTAGATTAACTGCTTGCAGACCTCCTGGACATCCTTTTGTTTCAGGAAGAAGACCTGGACAATGAGTTCTTGGGTGCTCTTTCTGTTACAGTTGTGTTAAAAGTCTCTGTCCAAATTCTCTGCTTCTGGGTAATGAGTGTGGGAAATGTGTATGAACTAATCCAGGTTCTTGTTTTCCTTGAGTTATTGGAAAACAGTAGTGCTTCTCATGGGATCCAGTCCAACTGGTGTCTGGCTGGGGGCAGGCAGAGCTGCATCAGCCTCCACACGTGCTGCAGGCTCCATAGCTCACCAGCTGGTCCAGCCAGATGAGAAGAGAGCTGCCAGTTCTTCAGAGAGGGGACAAGTGAAACCCTACAGCAAAGGAATAGCTGTTGTGTTATACCATCACACTTCAAAGTGCAAATACAGTGACACGGTCACTAGTCAGCTAGGGTGTAACTTTATTATCAACAACTATGAGACATGTTAGATTAATTTTTTATCTGTTACAAATAAGCAAAACTATAGATAAATGAGAGCAGATTTGATTTTACACATCACATGGGAAGCTCACCACAGAACGTCCCAGGTTCTTGCGTTGTTTCTCAGGTCCTGGCAATGCTCCTTGATGTTGAATATTGATATTCTTTCTTCTTCTTTCTTCCACTCTTCTCATCAGTCACTCTTTACAAGCTCCTATGTGCTATGCAAAACTGTTTTTTATATCAAGTCAGAGGTCTTACCACATCTACTAGGGATATCTTACTGTGATTTCACGTTTCTTTTAACTTGCTGCAGTCTCTGAACAGCCTCTGTCCAGTTGATGTTCTTACTGAGCAAGGTTAAATATAAGCAAGATCTTTTCTGTTACAAGCTCAGTTTTTTCTCAGGTCCTTGGATAGCAGTTTATCTGGCCAGGTTGTTTTGGGACCCGCAGTATTATCTGAAAAACAATGCCTCTCACTGCAGCTTGTGGCATGCTGCTAGAACCTGTTTAGGCATCTCCAAGAATAGACTGTTCTGCAGACCTTGGTGCGCTAGCAAGATAGAATTACAGACCCACATGTCTGCTTTAAGGATGGGAGTAAACTTGGAGGGGGCCTTTCAGGTTTGTTTTCTCTGCAAGGAGTCTATTTACATGCACCAAAGCTGCACACAGTACAGCCCAGTGCATAGTAAGTGGGAATGATTAAGAGGATTAACTTTAAAAGCAGGTTGTAACTCTGATTGAAAAAGCTAGTGTAGACTCACACAGTGATATCTTTAGATCTACTCCAGTAAACCCTACAAATATAACCCATTCTCCATCCTGATAATGCTGCTACTTCGGGGCAGCAGGCAATACACCTACTTCATCCATCTTCCACACTCTGCATTTTAAACCTTCCCTAGCTCATTAGCAAGAGGGGAACAGCAGTTCTCTTATCCCTCCTGTGAACAGCAACAGTTTTCTCTAGCTTCTCATCTTAACCATCCATGTCCCTGCTGTTCAGGCCCTGGTCCTTCACACCAACCCATAAGCAAATGAGCCCTGCTTACACCTGAGCTAAACTTTAGTCCTCACACAAAGATCTTACCCTTGCAATTTTCAGATGTGACTGCAAACTTTGGACCCTACTGTCAGTAACCCTAAACCTGCTTAACCTGAATGCTAAATTTAAACCTTCCGACCCACGCACTATTCATACTTATAAGTATTATTATACATCCATACTTATATATACATATTCTCTTTACCATAAATCAAACTATTAACTTTCTGCTTTCCTAAATATTAAGTCTTAACCTAGCCCTAATCCCAGTACAAGCAATAAGCCTGTTACCCTAACATGGTCTGGTGTTGGCTTTATGCCAAATGCCTGTGAATCTTTTTGGAGCCTGGTGCTTCATCTAAAAGAAAAAAAAACCAAAACCACTGTAAGTCATTGTATTCATTGCCATTTCTTTTCCTCTTTGTTGCAAATTCTCTTATTGAGAAGAGGGTGGTTTGCTGCTGGATCCCCCAGAGCCTACACAAGTGGTCCAGAAAGGGCTCTCCCTGCAAAGATATTGTCCACACCAGCAACCAATGCTCTTTTGTGAGTAATGATGGGACCTCGAGTTTCCTTCCTTTGGTCTGGCTTGGGGGGTAGTTTGGTCAGAGACCTGCTGCACCTGGCATACCCTGGGGTGGACTGTTGGGGTTGGTGGCAGTAAGCAGTTTATGGATTGAGAACTTACTGCAAACCTCACTGCAGTGTTTTTACTGCAGAAGCTTGTCTGAGAGCAGAGGAGGTGAACACCTCCTTTGAGAGACAGGGTAACCAAGATTTTAACTCACAGAGAATTAATGTTTATGCCATGGTAGTGTCGCCAGCAAAATGCAGGCTCTAACAGTCTTATTTCCACCAGGGCTTGAGAGAGTTAAGGTACAAGTGCCTCCTTCATCATCCCTGTTAATTTAAGTGAGCACCTGAAACTCACATACCATGCCCCAAGACCTGAGCCAGCATAACAGGTTCTACTTAGAGTTGCTGTAGCATCTTGTTTAACCTAAAAACCAACAGAACCCGAAATTTTTTTGATGTGGCAAGACACCGATTTTGCTGAAACACAGGGCTTGCAGATAAGCAGGGGTCCCATGACAAAGATAAAGCAGCAATTGCAAAGATAGAGGTCCTTAAAAATGGTCCCTGTCTCTGCTAGGATTTGTATAAGAAAAAAAAAAAAAAGAAAGATACAAACATATTAACATACCTTTAAAAACTGAATGTAAGTCTTGTTGAAACACGCCATGTTGGCAAAGCTAGAAAATTAATTCTCCAGTTATGTAGGGCTAGCAGCGATTTATTCACCACAATTTACAACACAGGCCTGTGTGAAGGCTGAACTCATCGTGGTGGGCTTAAAGGGAGACTGCACACATCTGAAAAGCAGTTGGATTTTTCTAAGCGATGACAAAACCAAGGATTTAAAAGGCAACTTCCATCCACTTTTTTTTTTTTTTTTTTTCTTCAATATTTGTGTTTCCGAATCTCTCAGCTGCTGATGGACAGAGGGTAGAAGGGCTGTGCTGTGTGGCTGGGTCTCAGCCATGCGCGAGTGTGTGGCTGCCTCTCAGCCCGAGACATTACATAGAGCGTCTAATCCCGTAAACCATAAAATCTCACCTGAATGGTGCCATTGATGAAGCTTGCAGGTAAGGGCTGCTTGTGTGTGAATGACTGCTTGAAGGACCCAGCCCTCTAATTTCAGTCTGGAGGAAACTTTCCTAGCTGTGTTGTGTAAAAACACCTAAAAATAAGGTCCTAATAACATTCCTGGCAGACTTGCTGCTGTGGTGTAGAAGGCATTGCTGATATTTAGCTGACTGCTATGGCTGTGAAAAATGGTGAATGGATTGAGTCCCTGGGCAGTCTCCCAGCGGAGTCAATCAGTTGTCTCAGGAGCAGAAGCTGCTCCTAATGTTTTTGAGGCTGAACCCTGGGACTGGTGATAGAAGACAGAGACAATCCCTGAAAACACTGTGAAATACAGTGAAGCTGACCTCCCAGTCTTAGTCTTATGCCCAAAGGAGAAAAAGGTGGGAGGTGGGAAAGGGGAAAGACTGTAGTTAATTAACTTGTGTTAATGATGTGAGTCATTCCTCCGGTGTCTGCAAAGAAGTAGTTAATTTATCTGCCAGGAATAAATTAACACTGTAACTGCTTTGCTAGTCTGATTGCCTTGCAAGCTGAAAGGTAACTAGGGCTTGTTGTTCCTTAATGGCTTTTTCTTTAATGAACTGCTTCAAACATTTGCACTCAAAATAATGGAGATGAGGAGGCGTGTGTGGGGTAAGATTTGTGTTTTGCTCTAAGTAGCAGTGTATGTTCATTCTTAGAGAAACCGGAGGGTGGAAAGTTTTATGCCCTAAACTAAAGAGTTACACTAGGTGTATGGCAGGCAACCGGTCTCAGGATAAGGTACGTGGAGAGCAAGCCTTCTTTGTTGCCAAGGCTGTTCTATTCCGTACAAGGAGTTAATTCTTCTAAATGTTTTACATGAATATGAACTATTGATCATTCAAGCCAACAGATACATAGACTGGGATTTTTGTTTTGTTTTGGGGTTTTTTTTTTGTTTTGCTTTTTTAACCATTCAATATCTTCTTCTGTGCATGGCATAAGTGGAGAAGTAATTCACTTCACATAATCATTTGGATTTATATTCCAATACAATGCTGCATTTTTCTCTTTTTTTTAATTTTTTGCCATTGAACACTTTCTGTAGTGTGCCTAAGGAAAGGAATATTAAAACCAATATATTCCTGGAAAAGTAAATTTGAAGGTTCCAGGTTCAAATTCTGGGAAGTTTCAAATGATGCCATAAATGCGGTTGTGGACGCTTGGCTGTGGAACATGTCACTGTCTATAGCGTATGCAACTTGATTTGAGGAAAGCTGATAGTCATTTATCACACAATAACCTTATTCCTAGACGTTGCTTTGGGCAGAATCAAACACTTTAGTATGATTATAAAGACCTCTGCAGGTAAGTGTGGGATGTAATATTTTAGGATGAAAAATCTCACTGGATGAAAATGTCACAGAACTAAAATGTTGCAATGTACGTAAAAGAGAGATGAGCTTATCTGGAGTCAGTAGATGAAGAAAGAATAAAGAAACTCACACTGGGAATATTTGTACCTGCAACTCCCCACTCAAAACCAGTATTTACTGTGAACAGGCTTTCAGAGACTGCCTAATGTGACAGTTGGTTGGATTAAGTGCCAATTATTCATTACTTAGTCACTGAAATGTCTGACAGTGCATCAGTTTCTTAGCAATTGTACAGCTGGTTAGGAAGAAAAAAATCAATAGAACACCTACTCAGCAGAATTTATTGGGTTTTGTCAAAATGCAAGTGTTATGTGGAGATGGTTTTGATTCAGTGGAAGCCACAAAGAGATATTTATCTCCAGTACCAGTGTGCTTGATGAAAGGGGTTGTTGCAGCTTCTTTGCCATAGGCTGCCTCCCCAGGTGAACTCCTAGCCAAGTGCTCCATAATACTCATCCTGCAAAATCAATCCTGGCAAATCAAAGGCTTGGATGGGGAATAATGGACTTGATTGTTTAAATTTGGTTTAAAAGAATGAGGGAGTGCTTAGGTAGGAAGATCCTGGGAAACAGTGACCTCTTTCACCTGTATGGCTGGGTCTGGAGAGGATAGCCAGAGACTGAGTGCCTGTGACACTTGGGTCCCCATAAACCAGGTTTCCTTCTGTCCCACTTACGACTCCAAGCAGCTTATTTTCCTGTTTCCTCTGGCAGGTACCCAGCAGTAGAGCTTGGGGGTTTTCAAGTCCTATAGCTCTGGGGCACCTGGACAAGCAGAGGCTCTTTCATGGTGTTTGGTGGGGGGAAAAAAGGTATTTTTTTGTACTGACAGAGAGTTTTGAATTCTGCTGGGGCAAAACTATTTTGAAAGACTGAAGTCTTCTGCATAGAGAAGTTTCATCTCTTAAGATGTCTCTGTCTCTAAATTAAAATGACATTTTGACTGAAAGTACATGAAAAGGCAGGCTCAAAGTGTTAAAGACTGAGACAGAAAAGTGTCAGAAAAGCAGTAAGGCCAACAGAAGATTATTTTATTCTCAAGTCTTTTATTGGTGGCACTAATTCAGAAGATTAGGTATTCAAATTTTGAAATACAGATTTAACTGAATGAAAAATTTATGAGTCTGGGGGTAAAATTACTTGAATCTTGTAAAGAATCGCAGAAAGAACTATGTAACTGAATCTTTACTCAAGACTGTGCTTCCAATCTGTGTTTAAAATCATTAAATGATGTCACCTAAGAGAACATGTTAGTCTCATAAATGTATATTTCCACTAAAAGTGGTCTTACTTAAAATGCTTTGTTTTCATTAAAATGCCTTTCCAATTCCTGATTTATGTTTCTATGGAGTATGTTTTCATATACTTTCTGAGAAAGTGTTTGTTGATTTTGAATCAGTTGGCCAAAAGGTAGTAAGGATTCACAGGAAAAGTTTGTGGGGTTCTTTTTTTGATGGAGAAGAAATTAATCTGCTGTTTTTTCTATTGGAGAACCAAAATTGCCCCAGAAAGCAGGGGGCTTTGCTTTGTAGTTAGAATTTCAACAACAACATTCTTGTGTGTTGGTTTTATTTCCTTGCAAATCCTACATTGGTCAGATATGACCTAAAGCATACCCTGCTGATCCTCAATTTGCTAGAGATGTTTATAGTCATCCCTACACTGGGGGAGAGGGGCAGAAGATGAAGAAGTGCTACAGAATTAAATTATAAATGTGTATGATTGATTATATCTGTATTTTTTTTTCTCTTTGTTTATAATGTATTTTTCTCTTGGAATAATTTGTCTTGTGTGAAGGTGTCAGGAGGATGTTTGTGTAGTAGCTATAAATCTTATTTTAAGCCTAGAAAAAGGAGATTAACAAATAATAGTAAATCTGTCTTAACTTTTTATCTACCTTCTCAGTTACTGAGGACTTCCATACAAGGTGAGATCTTTTCATACCTCCAGGATACATTGGTGTGTGATACCTTTAACCTTGTTATCTGTCTCTAGTACAGGAGTAGGTGCGTAGTAGTTCACATGCACAAATATTTTAAAGATTGCTTGGCAATCGTTAGACTGTTCTACTCACCTGTGGAGCTGCTTTTTGTGTATATTCAGTACCTTGTTTCTCAAAAAACAGGAATAGTCACAAACTCCAAAGTGTACCCAGAGAGGCACTGAAATGACTGCTTAGTGCCACTGAAATCCAGGGTTTCTTGGTCAAAGGTTTTGTCTCCAAATGCAAGCAGGAATGAAGATAAGTCTGCATGCCTGTGTGCATTCTATTTTAATTGCTAGAATCTGAAGATCTCTGGATATATAAACTGGCTTTATAAAATGGTATATATATGGGGTGAATTGTTGAATTTTGAATGACAGAAAAGAATTATTTCCTCAGCTGCAGCATCATATAAGTTAAAATGAATATATAAGCTTGAATGAGACCAAAGACTGACATGTAGGTCTTTTATTAGGCATGACATCAAAACAAAAAGCCCAGGGTGAGTTTCTGTGATTCCCTTGTGATGACCTCTGAGGGTTATCACTGTTGCATGCAGGCAGAATTCTGCTACCAAGATACATTTGCCACTAAACCAGGGTAAGGAAGCTCTGGAGAACCTCATCTGAGTGTTATGCTGGGAGCTGAGAGATATCTCCTCCTCCTTCTTGGATGAGGAGGCTGTCCTCCAAGTGACAGCAAAGGATCTCCGTGGGGTCCTTTACAGTGGCTCCCTTCCATCAGGAGACACTACATGGGGACACCTTTTGTGTCCACTCTAACACAGTGGCCAAGATGTGCATCAACTGATTAGCACTTTTGGGAGAATGGGAGAGTAAACCACAACTTGAATGAAACTAGAACATAATGTTAGTAAAGTTGGTCAAAACTCAGTAATTCATTACAACTGTCTACAGTGTTGGTGATATTGCACAAGTATGCTGTCCAGAAACTTGGATTACCTTGTAATGGTGTGTTATAATAGAGAGTTCTTCATCCTAGAAGGTGGTTGTAAGAAAGGTTAGCGCTGAGACTAGAAGAACTATACCAGAAATAAAACGCATAAGGCCATTGAAAATGCTTGCATAAGCATGAGTGGCTATTCAGTTATAAAAAGTCTTTAATTTAGTAAAGTATCTGCTGTTTAGGAGAGGCTGGAAATTATATAAAGGTTGCTCTGGGATTTTAAATCTATTTAAATCTACTAAAAAGACTTGTGAATAATTACTTGCTGTAAATGTTACTGACCTCAACTCATAAGGCCTGATGTACATGGGTTTAATGTTCCTAATAACAGGTCTTAAAATCCAGATTCTTCTACTTTCAAATGTTCATAATAGCCTGAGAAATGGAGTCTTAGATTGCAGAGTCTTAATCTAAGACTTTGTTGGATTAAGATAATCCAATACTTCCTTTAGAATCTGCATGACTCGCATAACAAGATGTCAGCTATATTTTTCCCGAAAAACACTAAAGGAATAATTTTAAAATGTTGACTTTTAATAATGTATTTTGGAAGACAGCAATAACGTGGAGTCTCACTTTCTCCTGAAAAACAGATAAGTTTTTCCTTTTTTTTGGCTTTTCCTTTCTTTTTGTAGCATCATTCCCTCTTTGCTCACAGGACCAATATTGCTGTGCAAGGATGGGTGCAGGGTATTTGTGTGTCTTCAGCTCAGGACATGGACAGCAGTTGTTGCAGTGCTTGGAGAGGCCAGAGCAGGAGAACCTGGCTTGGAAGGTCTCAGACATACCCTGCGATGGAGGGCTGCCACTGCTAGCCAGGCTTTATGAGCGTGTGTCACTTTCTCTGCAACAGAGAGAGAGTGCAAGTTCAGATGGGTAGAAAAAGAGGTTGTGGTGTTAATTGCCAATGTGATTCTCCTGCATGAGGAACAGTGTGTTACACAGAGGTCCTCAGCACAGCGAGCATGGGAAAGGTTCCCCATATGCAGATGGCAGGTGACAGATCAATGAAGAGGCTTTATAGGCAAGCAGGTTGACCAGTTCTTGTACACACAGCTGGACAAAAGACAGAGCTGCATGACAGGAGGGCTTGCAGTCTGTTAGGGCTAATATGAGCTCAATGGGAGAAGGTACTTCTATGTACTAAGGGTGTGTGATCAGCCACTGCTTATTTTCAGGAGCATCCCTTGCTTCCCTTCTTTGTGATGTGAGAGTGGTAGTTATGAGTTCAGGATCTAACTTCAGTGTGATCTGTCTTCTCTGAAGGCACTTGTCTGTAGTGTGAGGAGCCTCAGTCTTTGGATAAAATCAAGAATATCTGTCTTATATAGAAAAAGCTATTAAACCATTTCTGAGGATGACCAACTTTACCCAGGAAACTGCCATATTACACTATGCATTAAGTGTTGCACCTGTACCCCCGGTGCAGAAATCTTCTGTGAGGAGGAGAACTTCTGAAAAGTTAATGTTAGTGACTATGTAAATGCAATATTCTTTATTGCAAAAGTAAATTCACCATTTCACAAAGTGTGTTGCGCTAGAGTGTCACGGTATGCCAATTCACTCAGGCATGGCATGGAAACTTCTGCGCAGAAGTCATAACAAGGGCCTCTGGAAATGTTCATCCTGCAGCCTGTAAATAGGTGAGGCCCCCAGCCCATAAAGAGTTACTACGTTACTGGCACTTACTGAGCAGGGAGGGAAGTCATAAAATGAGGGTTTCATGGCTTGGTCATGGAGCTGGAAAGATAAAAACTTTGCTTTCAGGGCTGGATAGGAGAACTGAGTGAGAGTTCAGAAATAAGTAGGAGGATGCTCTCAGAAGACCTGGACTGGGGGTTGCATGGACATTGTTTGAAGGCTGAAGAGCCTGGCTGGGCAAAAAACAGAGAAGGGTCTTGCTTCTCCAGAAAGGTTCTTTGACTTTCTGTCACAAGCAGTGCCAAAAGGCCAGGTGCCCACTACTTGTTGAAACACCTTTTGAATTTGATCTAACAACAGTTCACATTGCAAAGGACGGGAAACGTTGTTAATTCCATACTGAAATATGCTTTACATGTACTTCAATCTCTAAAATAGTTATAGCCTCTATAAATAACTAAACACTAAGATTTTTCTTAAATGCTTGAGATTCCAGGATCTAGGGGTGACTTTAAACCCATTTTTCATGACTTAAATACTGACTAAATAGAGTAGATCTGTAGCCCACAGGCTGATTGTGAAATAAGACCACTTTGAAATACTAATGGTGTGTCTGACTGGTCTCCATGGATAATGACCATGAGTGCGATGGTAGCGTTTGCCCCAGCATGTCCACTCCTGCCTGTGTAGGAAGCAATGCTCTTTATTGTCTTCCTGAGTGTGGGAATGACTTTGCACAGATCATTTTAGGTACACAGCCATAATAAGGCTTATCAGCACATGCAGAAAATATTTATGACTGATGTGGTACTGTCAGATTGAAGAGAGCTGGAAAACAAAATAGATTAGAAAAAACTAACTGTAATATAGCTTCTACAATAAAAAACCTCAGTAGGTTTTTAGAGAAAACAACAGAAATTAGCATTGTAAAAGCAGCAAAGATCGTACTCTGCAGCCATTCACATACATCTCTTGACTATGACAGTAAATGCAGTAACATTTTTCTACCCATTTCTGAAGCAGTCTAGCATTTTAGAGTGAGAGCTTCATTTGCTGTGAATAACATGATCCTCTTTCTGTTTGAAAAGCAATTAAAGATTGTGGCCACTGATGCCTTAAAACCCTGGAAATATCCAAATGTTTTTTATTGGTGGGTAGGCAGAAAAGAATAGTGTGCTCTCTACATGAATATTGTCAAGACCTCCATACAACAGCATTATGCATATCTAAAAATGCAACTAATGCACTATAAATAGGTGATTTGGGTTTTACTGATGTACCTCTGCTTGCAGTTGCTGCAGCTAACGTTACTATTTAGAAAACACCATTTTGTCTGCAAATTAGTAGAAAAGAAGCAATACTTGCTTTCAGCTACTTTTCTAGATCATAGGCAGCTTAAATCGGGGGAAAAGCATACTCCTGTAGTTGATGTGGCAAAACCTTTTGATGGCTTTCCTGCAGATCTTAAGAAAAAAATTGGGAATTAGTCTGTCAGCTCTCAAAGCATGGAAATGTTGAGGTACGCCATAGTAAGATGTTTATCTCTCTAACATGCAGTGAACAGGATCTTAAAATATTTTACAGCTCCTATAAGTTATTTCTGCACATTAGGTAAGGCTACAATAATTAAACTTTATTAAGGATGATGAAAAGACTCTTTCAGTAATTGCATAATGCTTCTCTTTAACAGCATACCAAGTGTTTTCTGATAGCCTTAAAATCAAAATAGTCCCATCTTGACTGTGGTATGTTGGAAGAGCGGCTATAAATACATTAGATCATTAAAAAACAGATGATAAATATTTTGCTTATAAATGCACCCGTACAAAACACATCATTGCCCAGAAAGATACAAGCACATTATATGTGCTAGTCTGTACTCGCTCTGAAATACCTGACTTCCTTCTGATTTGAGAAAACAATTGTCTTATTTAATTCAACCACTTTCTCCTGAAAAATAGCATAGTGCTCAGAGAATTCTACTGTTTACTAGTGTTTACAGACTTGATAGAAGGTTGGACACTGTGTTTGTGTGAGGGGTATTATGTACTGAGAGACTAAGGAGCATGTGTTTACATGCTGTGTGAATATTGATTCTGGAAGTGATATCATTTTCTGTTTATCTGTAAATTTCATTTTTCTGTTTACTCAATGAAACCTAAAAATACTCCACTCATATCTGCTCCTAATGTAACAGCTGAAAGACTATTTCCCTTGGGTAAACTGTCTTGGACATGCTCTGGAAAACCGATAAATAATGATTGTACCGAGGCTAACTTTGAACCAATTTATATATATTGCATGTACAAGGAATGGATTTTTTGAAAATCCAAAATAGATAAATGTTACTTTAAGAAACAGAAAATTGTATCTGAGTGAATAAAATGTGCACTTGCCAGAGAAGTACCTGTTGAGAAACATTTTCCTAAACTCGTTCTTAAATTAAACTTTGACAATGAAAAGACTTTTGCAAAGAGGCATGAATAGTTCATTCTGTCTGGATATGACAAAGACATATCACCTTACAGCAAGGTTAGGCAATAGGAAAAGCTTTCCAATGGGAAAACTAGTGAAATATTGGAGCAGAGTACCTGAGAAGTTCATGAAAGTTTCTAAGCTTCCAGCTGTGTGGAGCATATTAGACAAGTATAAGGAATTAAATGCATGTACTGGGTTTAACTCTGAAGGAGAGGTGGTAAATGATTTCCTGGGATCTTTTTAGCTTTGTTTTCTTTTTTGTCCTTTCCCTCTACCCCCACCAACAGGTTGGTCTTTAGTCCTTTTCCAAAAAAAGCAGTGAGCCTTCAGACTTCCCTAAGAAATCTGTGCCACTTGGGTCACAGACCTGAGGTTTCTGTATCACTAGCAATGAGTTAGCTATTAAACCACGTGCTGAGGCACCTCATGGAGCTTGTCAAGGCCTTTGTTTATGGACATGCTTTTCTCTCGCTCTCGGACTAAGAATGGAAATCCCCAAATGTGGTCTTTCCTCTGCAGCCTGACTGTAGAGTCAAAGCAACTCTAACTCCAGAGCAGCCTTCTCCATGCAATTTGGGCAATAACTCCAGGCTTTTTCCCAGGGAAAGTAGATTCATAAAACCAGCCTTTAATGGCATCTGGATTAAAGATCATCCAGACTAACCAAAATTAATTCAGCTACTTAAATATCAACAGAAATATGTATGCCACAGAGCTACATGGAGCCTGACATGACCTACTTAGAATCACAGAATTGTTTTGGTTGGAAGAGACCTTCAAGATCATCGAGTCCAACCGTTAACCCAGCACTGACATGTCACCACTGAAACATATTCCCAAGCACCACATGCTTGGGGATATTGTTTTTAAATACTGGCAGGGGTTGTGACTCCACCATTTCATGAGCAGGCTGTTGCAGTGCTTAACAACCCTTTCAGGCAATAATTTTTTCTTAATATCCAATCTAAACCTCCCCTGGTGCAACTTGAGGCCATTTCCTCTTGTCCTATCACTTGTTACTTGGGAGTACAGTAATGGATACAAGTAATGGGTACAAGTTACTTCTGGGGAGATTCTGATTGGACTCCAGAAGAAAAATTTTCACCATTAGAACAATTATATATTGGAATAATCTCCCAAGAGAAGTGTTGGATTCCCCTACACTGGACAGTTTTAAGACTCAGTTTGACAGGGTGCTGGGCCATCTCATTTAAATTATATATACATATATATATATATATAGTTTACTTATAAGGTTGGACTAGATGATCCTTGAGGTCCCTTGCAGCCTGGTATTCTATGATTCTAAGATCCTAGAACAGACTGACCCCACCTCGCTACAACCTCCTTTCAGGCTCAGTTTTCTCCAGACTAAACAACCCTAGTTCCCTCAGACGCTTCTCACAGGACTTGTTCTGTAGACCCTTCACCAACTTAAAGCAACTTATTTTTATGTGATTTTCATTTCGAGCAGGGAAGTGTTGATGGATGACAGCCAGTGTCTTATGTTGAAATGTTCACCATCTTTGGCAAGATGTCATTCTTAGAATCATGGTCTGACGCCTCAGAATCAGATTTTAATACACTTGTTTCTGGTTTTCAAAGAGTGTGCAAAAAAGATGAGGTAACCAGGGCAAGCACATTAATTTTAAAGTACGTTTTAAAGCATTTTTATGTTATTCATTAGTAAGAGGTCTTGTGCTTCACCCACGTTTCACCATGTGGCATCTGGCTTTACTGACAGTGTTTTGTTAACATCTAGTTATTTTGTGATTTCCTGGATGTTTCTGATTTTGAAGTTTTGCTGAGCAGCCTATAATTTTCTCAGGCCAAACCTAGTAGCCTTCTTCAGCAATCAGGTAATTCACTTACTTTCTATGTGTTTTCTAAAGGTTTTGAGGTGTCTTTGTAGTTTTCTAAACAACGATACCTTGATGTTCTTCAGACTCGTTTTTAGTGCTTGGTGTAATTTATGTTGCATATAACCAGCAACAGCTGCAAGATTGTCTTCGTTCCTTTACACTGCAAGTTAATTCCCAATAACACTACTTATAATAATAGATAGTTTGCAAAGACAGAAGAAGAGCAATCTCTTTGAAAACACCAGAATAAATAAGAATAAATGAAAGTTTACTGATTGATTTATAAATGGGGAAATTAAACTTAATTTATCATGCTTTATTTACTCTCTAACCGAATGTAGGCATTAACTTCCTAATGAGAACAAATACACATATTACTGTAAAAGTTTAAAAATACAGTACAGATGTTTAGGGATTCATTGGTTGACCAGTCTGGCTTTTTTAACCAGGGCCTCAAAGCTAATAACAAAATAAGCATGTTATACATTGTTACAGAGGTAGGACTTTTAACGCTGACAGGGGAGGGTTTGAAGAGATGAAGGAAGAAGTTGCTTTAGCCTTCAGACTGGCTGCAGGCTCTAGTGGGGGTAATACAAGGACTTCAGCAGCCACTGCCAGTGCAGTCTTAATGGGAGGCTACGCTGAAGCAGAAATTCAATTCAGTTTGGATTTATATTGTATTATCTCTCCCTCCCGAACATTCATACTGGAATTTGGCACTTTGTCTGAGAGGACAGTCTCTGTCTGAAGGACTCAAGATAGGTATAAGGATCAATCAGATAAAATGCAGGATGCAGAAACAATTCACTGAAAATTAGTTATTTGAACCACAGCCACATCAAGCCTTTCCCCTTCTTATAGGCAACCATAAATCTATCAAGATGAAACTATCCTTCCTTTCTTGAGTTTTGCCAAGAAGTTACACTAAACTTCCTGATCAGCATTTTTCTTGATGCTTTTCACAAAGCTTGGTGTTATAACTCATCTTTATTTAAACCTGGAGTAGTGCCAGAAGAACTGCACCTCAGTCATTTCAGGAGGCAATGTCTGACTCTTGCCCAGTGCAAAAGAAAAACTTCCAAAAAATTGTATTTGCAATGACAGCACAGTTCCTTGTGACTGCAGCTCTCACACTGGAGAGTATGGAGCCTGCCTCCTCCTGGTGCCTCCAGGAGGGCACACCATCCCAAAGGTGCGGGGAGGAGATGGAGATGGGGTGGTACTCTCTCAACATCAACCCATGGTGTTGGGCTGGCTTTCAAGGGAGGGAATAAGGCGTTACTGAAGTACATGGCAAAGGCCAACTTCTCCTGTTCCACTCCCCTACAACTCCTGCAGGCATACCTGCATCCTCTAAAATCCTTAAAATCAAATGGATCTGCTGAAAAGTCTGCCTAGGACTTTCTAAACCCTCATCAGCAGTCCGTGCAGGTCAGGTAAGATTGATAGCTGGATATGCCCCCAGTTTCATCTTTTTTTGATCAATACAATCGCATCAGATGCTGCTGGTGCCTGGAGGTGGGGAGCTGGGTGCAGTACAACGCGCGCTCACGCATCTAAATGAGCTGTGTGACCAGAATACAACCGCACTGGGCGTGTGGGATACATGAACCCTGAGAAACAAAGACTAATAGTGGTGAAAAGGATCTAATTATTAAGTAATAGAAGCCAAACAGCTCTGCATCTTTTTTGGAAGCTACACTTTCAAGCCTTTGTGTTTTATGAGTGATGCTTAGGCACGGTAGAAGTGGCCAGGATGTGAAAAGAACAAACAGTTCAATGTCAAAAGCGAATCATGTGGCTGCAAGTCAGACTGCTCGCTCGCCGCACTAGAAGCGCAGCCAAGTTACAGCTGGAAATTCCCACTCGGGACATTAAATGGGAAACCGTTTTGCGCTGGAAATAGCGGGAGCATACGAGGAGACGGCCAGCCGCTACAGCAGGGAAACTCCTGTCTTCTTGAGAGGCTTTCAAGAAGGTGGAAAATCAGATTTCGAGGTGAAGGTGAAGCAACAAAGGTACCTCAAGGCTTCACGGCAGGCCACCGAAAACCTTGCTTGTTTTGGTTTTTTTTTTTTTCTGTAGAGGTACTCTCGCCATTCTTCTTGGGGTTTTTTGGCAAAGATATCCCCTACATGCACTTTAGCAGGGGGTTGACGATACGTAGCAATCGCTTTTTGACGTTAGGCTGTTCTCAGAGCAGCAGGACTCACTTCTGCTTTCTCTCCCTGTTTAACAGTTAATGATCTGGAAAAAGAAATGAGGGTTAAGGTGACATTGGCAGCAGTGCAGCTGCCAGAGGAGACAGGCTCTCTGTGGGAGCTCATGCCCTGTCTAGATGGTGGTGGACAGTCATCTTACACGGTGCGTGTGCCAGGATGACATGTCTATCGCTAGGGCCACCTAGCCCAGGTTCTGTGCTGGCCCCACGGCACCCTGGCAGCTTGGCTGGGGATGGCGGGGTGCTGGCACAACCCAACTGGAGGGGCATAGTCTGGCTGTGCTGGACAAAATGGGTTGCAGCCAGGGAAGATGGCAGAGGGACCTCTATGAGTGGGTAGCAAATTGGGAACAGAATTCAGGTGCTGACAAATATTGGGGGAGATGCAAGGGAAACTTGAACTCTGTGTGTTGCAAATGTAAGCCTGTACAAGCAGCCACACCAAGAGGTAATCATTGCCCCAGGCGGTCCCAAACCAGGGTTGCCAACTTTGTATTAGTTGTGGCTGACTTTGTCTTCTGGGAACACGTCCCCCTGCAGTAATGGGCTGTGCACCATTAGGAGCTCTCCTAAGCCTGTGTTGCATGTTCAGGGGAGACAATGGCTATTAAGATGCCACAGCTGCTGTCTGAGCAGGTACTGAAAACACTCCAGACATAAACACCCTTTGGCAGCACAGCGTGCTTCTGCCACAGCCCAGCCTGCCAGCCCATTTAGTGGCAGTGGGCACAGCAGCAGTGGATGTATATATGCTTCTCTTTTCCTGTAGGTTACAGATGACCTTTTTGTTGTTGCAAGTAGGTTAAACAAAAGTCAAAATGTTTTCTTGTGGCAGGGCCAGCAACAGCTAATGGCCGTGTCTCCTGACAAATGCACACGTGTGTGTGAACACATCACCTGTGCACATGTCAGTGGGTGTGTGCGGGCATCGTGCTGCAAGGCAGGGGTTTTTGTTCCAGGGTGCCAGGGTGGTATCTGCCTTCAGCAGGGCTCTGAGTGTGGGCCTTGTCCAGGAGCCCCCCAGGAGGAAGGTCCAGCCTAAAGAGGGCTGAGTCCTGGTGTTTTATTCCCTCAAAAGAAATCGCAGTAACAGCAGGGAGGAAAAGGAAGCCGCACAAGCTGCTTTTGGCTGGAGGTACCTCTGCACATTTCCAACCTTTGCTATGTGAGCTTTATTACCTCTCACCTCACAGAATGGCCCTGTTGCTTGCTATGGAGATGTGACTTCCCACAAACAGTACATTTGCACATGCCAGCCTGGACTTGAGGCATGAAGCAGGCAGACAAAGATTTTGAAGGCTGAAACAGTAGAGGCTGGTGATGGAGAGAGCAGCCTGCGTGCAGAACACAGGCAGAGGCAGCACTCCTGTGAAAGCAGCCTCATTTTGCCAATGGTGCAGTGGCAACTGTGGCCACGGGTGTGTGGAGGACTGCAAAAAAAGCAGCAAATGGTGATTGTTGAACTTGCTGCAGCAGCTAATAATTCCCAACGAAGTGCCAATTCAGATGAAATTGAGTTATGCTTGATGTAGTTGCTAGGTGAAGTTGCTAACCACGTCATGGAGAGTCAAAGCTGCAGCAGCACCTGCAGAAAGAGCTGTCAGAAGCACTCTGGGTTTTGCAGTGAAACCCAAATCTGGACGGGTCCTGGGATGTGAAAGGAAAAGTCTTAGCAGTGCAGTAACAGAGGTTCAAGACAGCATCTCTCTTGCCCAAAAGAGATGTCAAAACTTTCAAACTCAGGAGACTAAACCTGAGGTCTTAAATCGAAGATTTATCATGTGAAAAAGGACCTGACTATATTTTTAGGTAATGTTGAGTAGTTAGTAACTGCTATTTATTTAATTACTCATTTCTCATTTTTCTGTATCTGGGCTGTCACTTTCAAGTAGCTGCTGATATTCACAAAAAGCAGACAGTTCTCATTACATCTCTTATCTTTGAGACTGGAATGGGAAGGCAGTACTGGGAAGTGCAAAAGATCTTCTTTGAAAATCATTGTTGGACCAGGATTGACTTTATTTGTCATCCTGATTTTCAGAAGATGCATTTTCAGAGAGAAAAACCATGTATGTTTGTGAGATATAAAAGCCAACTGCTGTTTTAGAATTGGCAACATCACAGCTGCTCAGGTATCAGTAATGTCAGAAATACAGTAGGGTGATGGGAGGAAAGGACTTTACCTCCTGCCCTAGATAAAAATGCTATGATAAGAGTCATAATATTCAGATTCTTCAGTTTATGGCTGATAACAGAATTAGAGGTGACAAGGAAGTATATTTCGGTTTTATGCTCTTTAAAATATTTCCAATATATTTACATTTTTTTTAGTTGAGTGAACTGCTGGAACATTAAAAGCTTCATTTCTTCCCTGGATCAAAGTAACTGTGAAGCATTGATTTAAGAATAAGTAAGGATTAATCCCGTTAGTCATTGTCACTTTAAAACTCACAGTGGCAGTGCTACTCTGAGAAGGTGAATGATGTATTTTGTTGGCTTTTCAGTTGCACAGCAGAGAAGACAACTTCCTGATCAAATTCTTGATGGTGTCCTGCAAAATGATATGATAATTACATTACATCACATCAAGTGCACGTTCACAAAGTCAGCATCTCAGTTTGGCTTAGCTTGCAGCATGCAGTGGGCGCTTAGGGATGCTTTTCCATTCACTGGTGGGATGGGATGTTTTGCACAGCAATATGGCTTTGGGACTTTAGCCTGGAGATAATCAGAAGATATATGTGTGGTATTTTCAGTTAGACCTTCTCCTTCTGCTTCTTCAGCCAAATCATACACATATGCTCTCAATACTAATATTTCTGTTTTGTTGTCAGTCTTTTTATGTTCTCAGTTTGTTTCTGCAAAGAACAGATCTACTGCATTTTTTTGGAGAGGTGATGAAAAAATGTGGTCTCCTAGGCTTCAGAACCATAAAAATGTTGTTGGTTCAGGTGCTTCACTTTAGAAAGTTGAAACCATAGCAATTCAGACTTCTCAATTTCCCTGTGTCCCATCATGTGAGACACTTTAGGTCAGGTTACTTGATCTGGAAGGGCAAAATGCTTGCACAACTGATCACGTGCAGGAGAATGCAATGAGCACTGCCCAGGCACAAGGGCGCACAGACTGGTATATCTGCTCTCCCTTGCCCCTGGGGAAGGACCTGGGGTTCAGTGATTAGAGATGCTGCATTAGGACAAAGAGAGGCTGCTGCACTAGGGTAAAGAGAGGCTGTGGTACTGCCACAGCCATGCTACTGGGTGTACCAGCAGCACTGAATGAGGAGTACAGAGCTGCAGCCATTGGGAAGGTCTGATCTCTGAACATGGAGCTGAGCAGGCATGGGGGATTTTGTGTCAACTTCGGGGAGAAATCTTCCATACAGTACATGTGGTACTTGCTAAGTGATGAGCTCTTTGCTTTCCAAGCAGAGTAATTCATTCCAAATAACCATGATTCCAGTTCAGGTATGGGATCCACAAAGGCTGCTGGGAGCTGTCTGTATCCTCACTACCTGTGCCAGCAAGTTTCGTTACGTGAGTGGTCCCTGGTAACATTGGTAAGGGATGTGGGCAAGGCAGGCTGATCAGAGCAGCTCTTTGAAAACTGTTAAAAGCTTTAGGAAAGAAATTGAACTATGAGCTGGCCTTGGAGGAGGCAGGGAGTAACTGTTGCTTAAAATGCAGCTCCAAAATGAAGGAACCTGTCCTAGTTTCACCTTTCATGCTCCTTAGGACATACCTACAGAGCATGGCTAATTCTGCTATGGTCTGTCAGGGCAGTTAAAGTGGTACAAGCTCAGTATAAAGCAAGCAAGTTTTGTGAAGAAAAGTAGTAGCCCTGCTAGAGGAACAGGTGCACTGGAAAATAAACAATGAGCTTTTTTACTGTTTGTCTGCTCCTCACGCAACCACAAATACAGACATGGTTACTACAACACTGTATAGGTGCTCTGTTTTACATAGCTGCTCCCATGTGGAAAAGGAAATAAAGACAAACTTACGTACAACAGGTAACAAGCCCTGCAGTGGGTTTTTGTATTTAAAAAAACCAAACAAACAAAAACCTCCCACTAACTAAGACAATTGAACCCTTCCCAACTCAGTTGGGCTTTGGGCTTTAAATCAGGCTTTAAAACCCTTACATTCATCCTGACACATATTACTAACCCGTGACTTTGCAAGCAAGTCCAGGTTCTCTGTCTCCACTCCTACATAGCAGACAAAAGCTTTTTCATTGAAATGCAAAGCTGATCATTTCTTTTGCTGACAGACCAATTTACACAAGGCAGGTCTACCTGGATGCTTGGTCACAAGCAGGACCTGAAGGTTGCTTCCAGGCTCCTGGCTGCCATGACACGAGGTCAGAGCAGGCTGGAAAGTCCAGGCAGACACTCTGAAAATTGATGAGTTTCTGCACAGTTGTGAACAATATTTTCATGCATTTGCTTTCCTGATGCTTGTTGCATATTCAGTGTTAGATGCCATGTCTGGATTTCATGCTATTTAAAAGGTCCGTATTGCCAGTTCATCAGTATGCCGTAGGAACTGTGAAGGATGAACCTGAAAGGTTTTGGCCACCAGCTAGAAATCAAATGGCATGAAGAGAGGCGTATGTTTTCTCAGTGGTTCTGGTGGCACGATCAGTGATGAAACAGCTAAAAAACTCATTTATCCAAATCCTTGTCCATAGTTTGGTGACCAAGCAACCCATTGAAATGCGTGAGGCAATTCACGCTTTCCGAACACCATTGATTTAGTCTGCCTGCCAACTTTTGGAATTAACGCTGTAGCAATTTGCACTTGTTTCACGTTTTCATTGCTGTGGACCTGGAGACGCAGACAAAAACAAGACCTTAAGTTTTGTGCAACTGGGGGATCCTGAGCTCCATGAAGTAGTGATGAAAGACTATAAAATCATGGACGTCAGTCAGCCATGCTTGTTAATGCAACCTATACCTTTGTTTTTGGTGGCTATTTTCTAGACTTTAAAAATTATTTCTTTTTTGTTCTTCCAACAGACTTGCAGGGAGATCTTTTAGACTTACAATGGCCTTGCAGTGGTATTGGCTTTGAATTCAATCAAGTTTCTCCAGGCATTTGAAATAACAAGGAGGTCATTAAACATGAGTTTTGTATTGGACTAAGCAAACTGAGTAAGAAGTGGTTACAGAGAATGCAATGAACATCTCCTAAGTAAGAAAATGCTTCAGATGTGGGAGGAAAAAAAAGTGTGCTGGCTTTAAAAGTGGCTGTAGAGACAATAGATCCTTTAGGACACTCAGCTGAAAAGTTGCTTATTTGATCCCCCAAGATGTAAGATCTCTCAGCACAAAATGCTGAGCCATTAGGCGATTTGGATTAGGAAAGAATAATTTCTGTTCTGAGAGTAAGGGAATACTGCAGCTGAGATTTTTATTCTACAAAGACATATAAAGGGCCAGCAGCAGAACACTGTGCTCCTGTATTGGCAAGATGACAAGATTTGAAAGTGGCAAATGTTAAATAAATAGATGGAAGTGCAATTACTTTGAATAAATTTCTTTTTCTCTCTTTTTCTTTCACTATTTTTCCCTCTTTCATTATTGCTGTCAAGTACTAATTACATTACAATTTGTGTTGCAATCTGTAAGAATAATTGATCCTGTTTTAAAGCACATACTGTAAAAGGACCGTTTTACAAGGTGTTGACTGGAGATTGTAAAGCCATTCTCATTCAGCATCCAGTACATCTCTGATAAGACACAGCACTGATTTCGAGAATGGGCTTCTGTGGTTTTGATTATTTGTGCAGGATAACAATCCTAATTAAATTTTGTATCATACTAGAAGTCAAAGGACAAGACTGCATCACTAATTCCTGAATTTATGCACAATAAAACAATTTCAACCCTTTACTGACCTCTGATAATTTTAATGCCACCATTTTTACTATAAAACAATGAAAAGTAAGAGCAAGGATATGGATACATACAAAGAATGATTTTTACTTTAAAGGTTCATTCCTGATTACCCTCCTCTGAGGTGCAAAACTACTTATGGAGCAATGTTCTGAGGGGTTTTTTTTTCAGGAAAGAGGGATAGACAAAACGACACATGGTCAAGCATTAACCAGAGTAGGGACAGAAACCAGTTATGCATGCCGAAGAAAGTCTGCGGGCATAAATTTGTTTAATGTCTCCTGCCTTTGGCTGCGGGGGAGAAGGGAGGCTCCTCTTCTTGGGGGTTTCTGGTGGGCAGCCAGCCCCTGAGTCACGTGGGGGAAACTCTGCTGCTTTTCCCCTTTGTCAGAAAGGGAGAGTGGAGGGACCTCCAGCAGCCTCGGCATTAGAAAAAAGTGAGAAGGGAAAACAAATGAGCATACATTTAACCCCAAGTGATGCCATGGTGAATAAAACCAACCCAAATGCCCAAGGACATAATAAGGAGAAATTATTTAGCTACTTAAACCAATGCAAGGGTCCTAGATAATAAACAGAGGAACTGGAATTGCTCATTTATGAGCATAAATTCAATAGAGATGGCATTGCTGGTACTTGATGGGAAATTTCTGGTGACTGAAATCTTTAAATCATTGGTTATAATACCTTAAGAAAGGTTTAGTGGACAGAAGGGGATGAGAAATGGCACACTATAACCAAAAAAATAAAAAAGGCATGATTTATTTACTAGTGACAAATGACAAAGAAATGATCTCATGGATTGATTTCTCACTGTGAAAAGTGCAAAATGGGATATGAGTTGCTGTCTGTGAGAGAGCAGACGTTTTTATAGAGGAACAGATGACTGGCCTCTTCAGTTACTATCTGTAATGTATAGGAGGAAAAAAAAAAATTGCATTTTTGTGAGGGACTTTAATCCAAATGACATATGCCGGCAGTCTCATCCAGCCAACACTGAAGCATCTTCAGGACCACTAAATAACATTCTTAATTTTTTTGCTTAAGAGATACCAGAGAAACTCTAGGCCAGAATTTTGCCTCAGCAGAGAGAAGGAACCACAGTACAAACAAATAACACTAATATTAACAAAACAAAACAAACAAACAAACAAACAAAAAAACCCAAAAAAATGAACCCCAAAACCACTTCATAACTTGATTACATTTGTTGAGGGCAAACAAAATGCAGATTAATAGCTTTAGCTGATATAAATTCACAATGTGGAAAACAATTCTGAAATAAGTAACTTGGGGGAAAAAATTTAAATGGTAATTGGAAAACATCTAGAAATATTTTACAGATCACCTAATAAGCCACAAGTGGAAAAAAATATGGGTACCCTATTTTCAAGAAAAACAACCAACATCCTGTCTGTGAGGGAGCTGTTAAAACAGTAATCCTCCTCTCCATGAGTATATAATATGTAGAAGAATGGGGAAGCTGAGAGTGACAAATATAAGACAGAAACTTCTAACTGCAAAAGCTGATACAGCTCTTTCCATAGGTTAAGGTACTAAGCACTTGAGATAATGTAAGATATTAAACACTTGACCCCTAAGCTTTCTTAAGAATAAAAATCAACCTTCCCTTCTCAGCCCAGATGTGCTTCTGGTCACCAGTGAAACCAAAGCTTCGTCACTAACAGCAGAGAAAGGACTTGAAGCTATTTATGGATATGAAAATGGGGTGTTATAGCCATGTAATATGACTATATGATATCTATCCCTCGGGTAATAAGTTGGGAGAATGCTAAATCACAGCCAAACATTTGAAAATGCATACCTTCCCTCCAGGAAGCTGAAGGATGCTGAGTGAACTTTGGTGTGACCGTGGGGGAAGCCCCAGGGGAGGAGCCAAGGGGGCTGACGTGCTAGACCTGTTGGCATTTCAATGGACACAGCCAATCAATGTCTGCTGGGTCTTAGTCACAGAAAAAAGAATAGAAACTGTGACGGCAGGACTTGACCAATAATGCTTTGAAAGCAATATAATGAGTGTCAACAGACTGATAGAAAAATGCTTCCCATCAAACTAAACTGAGAGCTTTGTAATGTCACTGTAAGAGACTGCTGATCAAAATCATGTTGCTATTGTATGCTTAGAGCTGTAGAGTGTTGTTCTTTTTCTTGGATGATACTTGACCCTTGTGTAGAAAGTGGGAGTTATAACAAAATCAGCATAGCACACTAAAGTAAATATGGCCTGTTTCAGCAGAACAGTGAGAAAAATGAGTTCTTGCAAAGTGATGCAAGTCTCTGAGTATTGGCCTTGTCCTTGTAATGTTTCCTCAGGCTCCTGGAAGGCAACCTCATGTCTGATGGCTGATCAAGTTTTCAGAAGGGGTTTCATGAGTACAGAGGTAAGTCGCTTCTGAAAAAGTTTGAACATACTATCTACAGTTTCTCTGTGTAGCTTCTCTTCCTCAGTAAAGCAGAAAAACCCAGTGCCTCCTACCTATTGGTAAAGATTAAGATATTGAAAAAATAGTAAAATATAACAGCTGTTATAACAAGTGGCATATGGGTAGGGACCTGACAATGTCAGCCTTAAAGAAATAGATATCTCCAAAGGTTATTCATGAATAATGAAACTCATTTTCAGTTTTCATCTTCATGTTTGGAAAGTTCATACCCCAGTCCCAAAGGACTGTTTTAGGGTTTTTTTTTCCAGTATTCTTTAATGATAACTACAGATGAAGCTTAGTGCTTGCAGCAGGTCATAGAAAAAAGACTTTAAAATTGAGGACATCAACAGAATAACATAGCAGGATTTAGTTTTCCTGTCCACCACCCATCCACTGCTCTGATACTTGAAGCAATGACAGCAATTTCTGACTGTGAGAACTGGAGTTTGAGATGCGTTAAATTCTCGTAGCTTAAATAATATTGCAATATTCTCTAAAATGGCTTCAAATTGTTGTTAATTCAACAGCACATCCACTCTGGTAATACGAGACTGCATGTAAATGTGACATTTGTTTAGTGAGTTGGCACATGAAAGCCACAGGCAACGGTTTAGGGAATGTCTGTGCTTTCAGAGTGAAGAATGGCAGGAGAAGGAAGTTTTGGGCACCTTTGTTAGGCAAGCATGTACATTACTGTGTTTAATGATGTTTCTTCTTGACAACAGCACATCCATTCCATTTACAGGAAATAGAAGCAGTTTTCTTTTCGCTTGTGAAATGTTTCCTCCACCATCTCCAGTCTACCAATGTATTCCGTGTATATTGGACAAATCCATTAGGAAATTTTGGTTTTAAATGGACTAAATCAAGTGGAAATGAAGTACCAGACTGGAAGAGCAGGAGTCAGAGATTCTCTATATGAAAAGCACAAAGGTTGCACAGAGAAGAGCAATAGTTCCCTAAAGTTCCTCTGTGCCATAACTTGTCTCAGGGTCTCACTTTTAAAGAAGAAAGGGGAAAAACCATGGAATCATAGAATGGTTTGTGTTGGAAGGGACCTCTAAAGGTCATCTAGTCCAACTCCCTTGCAGTAAACACAGACATTTTTAACTAGATCAGGTTGCTCAGAGCCCCATCAAGCCTGACCTTGAATGTCTCCAGGGATGGGGCCTCTGTCACCTCCCTCATAGTAAAGAACTTCTTCCTAATGTCCAATCTAAATCTACTCTTCTCTAGTTTAAAACCATTGCTACCCATCCTTTTGCTACATAACGACCTTTATTTTCAGTTAGGGTGCTGGTTCAGTGAAGGTTCAGCTAAATGCTTTCTTTCAGCAGTTCAAACTATGTTAGATCAAGTCCTAATCCTTCAGTGCTCCAATTTGGTCTCACTGAGATGGTGGAACTGGAGCAATGCGCCTCCTTTTCATCAGTCTGTTTGCAAATGCAACTGTGCTCGAAGAGCAAACGAATTAGAGTATTTTCATGACTTGCTTGCAAAAATATTTTTCTCTTTCAGTATTCCATTTTGTCTCCCCTCATTTTTTAAGGTAGTCTACAATTCTGCCCCTTCTCCCCCCCCCCCCCCCCCCCCCTTATCCCCCTTTTCCTCTTGTAGGATGTACTAGGAAAGGGGAATTTGATTTTCAAGGAAAACATGCTGGATGGGAGAAGTACACTTGGCACCTGCAATGTCTCAGTGTATATTCTGGGGACAAAACAAAGAATATTTTTGTCTAAGAATACTGTGTTTCACTGAGTTCCTCCCTGGGGAGAGATACTAGGAGGTGTAATCTCCTCTCCCTTTGGCTGAAGATCAGCAAAGCCTGTTTTCTTACCGTGTGAGGAAGTCATTCCTGACAGGATGCACTGCAGTCCTGCTGGGCTGCCCTCAGATGAGAAGGTCTCACGGCAAAGGTATGCAGCAGTGTTGGCTACAACTCGGAGAGAATATTTTTTTGGCTTTGAGGGTGATTCTGTCAACTGGATGCTTTAAGTCCCAAATCAAACAGGCATCAGCAGAGCCGGGTCCTTGTTCCTCCCTGAGGATGTTTAGGTACATTCAGCAGGGCAGACCTCATGCCTTGGGATGTGTTATCTCCTTGGCTGCATCATCAGTGTTTCACATAGGCCTCTTGGCTTTTTTGTGTTCCTCACACTCGCCATGTGCTTGCTACTGTGGGTGCTTTGACCCTTGTGTTTGATTCAAGATTGGCATGCTAAATGGACAAATACAAATTTCATAGAATCGTAGTAATACAAATTTTATAGAATCATAGAATGGCTTAGGCTGGAAGGGACATTAGAGATCATCTAATCTCATTTATCATTGTGTCCTTGGAAGCTAAGAAGCCTAATAATTATTGTCATCACTGTGCTTGAAAACTGTAAGTACTGATCTATTACAATACAGTCCTGAGAAATCACAGAATCACAGAATTGTCATGGTTGGAAAAGACCTCTAAGATCACCATGTCCAACCATCAACAAAACCCAAACAAACAAACAAACAAACTACAACAAAACCAACAAAAAACACCTCACCATCCTACCATAGCATGTCCTAAAGTGCCTCATCTACACAATTCTTTAATACCTCCAGGGACGGTGACTCTACCACCTCCTGAGGCATCCTGGTCTAGCGCCTGACTACTCTTTCAGTAAAGAAATTCTTCCTAACATCTAATGCGCTTCTCCAAAACTTGGTACTAGCTTTCCTATGGGCCAACACTTCTGGCGTGGCACCAAGTCTGCCCTCATGTCTCCTCAAAGACAACCTTTGTGCTGATGTAGTGGGGCAGCCCTCTCAGGAGCAGTTTTTCCTCCTAAATATGTTTGGTGTCTTGTGTGAACAAGCTGATGGAGCACCAGCACCTTCCCAGCACCACTCATCTTCACAGCAGACAAGCTGGTGTCCCTGGGAGCAGGTAGATTGACTCAAAGCCGATGCCTCCAGCTCAAAGTCTTTTTGAGGTACTTCATGCTCTTCCTGAGCAAGGCTGTATTGGCAAAGTCTGCATTGTCAGCATGGTGCTGTAGCACAGGGGACAGACACAAGTACGACCCAAAATTGAAGACCCAGAATGAAATGTAGCTTTAAGCTCAGTTCATTAATGTGGACGTCCCCTGCTTGTCTCATTCCTGACTAGGGTTTCAATAGAGAATTTTGTTGCTTTTCTGTTTAAACACTGTGAGGTTAGATTTTTTTTTTTTTTAATGAAATAAATGGTATTGGTTTACATGCTGTATGAAAAAAAAAAAAAAAAGCACAGCACAAACTTTGCAACACAGTTAGGCTTTTTCCCCCTGTTTTTTGAGTTAGTAACTGCTAAAGTGCTACAACGAGAGTATCTTTTTAAAGCAGCAGCATTTCCCCTGTTTAAGTGATGCCATTTTCCTTCATGCTTTATGCTGTCCACTCCTCTGGGGGTAAGTTATAATTTTCAACATTGAACAAAATTCTACACTTTGTGTATGAACAAGAAAGTAACATAACGGCCTCTCCTTTTAGCCCCAGTTGCAGTGACCATCTGGAGGCTTCCCTGTTCAACTTTGGATGAACTTCATCTGAAGTTCGAGAGCCAGATTCACTCCATACAAGCAGTTCCAAGCCTCATTGTTGCTATGAGCAGTTTGTCTTAGTGACAAGGCTGCCTTTTGCCTATTGAAGGTTTGGTTTTAGTGATTCAGCGCGTTTCCATTGTTCGCAGTTGAGAGTAGCTCATTCAGGCTCTTATGTTTCCAGTGCTGTGGATACAAAGCAAAAAGGCAGCTCTTGTTCACAATAGCTTATTATCATGGGGTGCTTTTTTTGTTGTTGTTTTTATGGGGGGTTTTGGATAGATGCACACCAGATGCAAGTTCTTTTCAGGGAGAGGTTCTTTTCTTGATATTCTTGCAGAATGTTTATCACAATGGGCATCTGTTTGCTTGTAGCCTTCAAAGCAAGTTATGGAATGGAGGAAGGACTAAAACCCAAAGTTTTTGTTAAGGGTGGCTGCAGCTCTTCAGCCTGTGTCTAGCTGGTGCCTTATCAGCATTCATCAAGGTGGAGGTGAAACTCGGAGAGGCCACACAGGAGAAGCTGAATTTTACTGTCCTGCAAGTCCACTGGAAACAACGGCTTGGAAAATGATTGCAGTGAGAGTAAGGTTATGGTAATAAGTACAGTTACATGAAGGACACATTCTTTGTTTCTGAAGACATGAAGCTGGGAGTTTCTGTCAAAACAGCGGAGAGTGGAACCCTACAGGAAAAACTAGAAAACACCGATGATTTGAATAGCAGTAATGAGAAGGAGTGCAGGGTCATGAACCTGGAGGCTTAATAATGAGCTCTCAGCTCATACCAGAAATGCTTAGCCACTGAAAGCAATGGAGACAGAGAAAGCCCAGAGTGCACTGGTTAATCATAAATTGGCTTTGAGCTACTGGTGTGGTGGAACGTGGCTGAGTAAAAGACAAGTGCGATTCCAGAGTGTGCTGGGGAGGAATTTTTTGGGAGTGGTGGGGAAATAGTATGCTGTCGCACTTGTAAAAGTGCACCTGGAATTGTCTTTACAATACTCGTCACCCATGTTGGGAGACAGATGGATTCAGCTGGAGCAGGTGCACCGAATGGCTACAGGGATTAGCCCAGGGCACTCTCCTATACAGGAGTAAACTGGAAGAGCTTGACTTGTTTGTCCTAGAAGAATAAAGGCTAAGGAAGAATGCAACTGTGCTTTATAAATACAAGAATGAATTAAACATAAGGAGCAAGAAGGCGTATTTAAACAAAAGAACAACATTGCCCTGAGCAAGTAGGTGTGTGTGGATTGGCTGTGATTAAAGTTTCTAACAAAAGGTTCTGGAATAGTAATAGAAGAGAGAAACCAAAATACTCTTTAGGTAGATTTTATTGTTACTGATGAAGAGAAACTGAGCCCATGAGGTCCCTTTTGCAGTGTGCTCCTATGCTTACTGAAGTATATTGTTAATAACATGTTTTCCTTTTGATCTTTGTTAAGTATGTATTGTGTGTCTGTGCCAGGCATTGTGTGCCTGAAGAGCACTCACTTTGTGACTAAAAGTCTTAAACACTCCTGTCTTGGGTTAAATCAAGCAGACTCTCTTCAGAGAGGTACAATTCACAAAGGCACCCACCTTCAAAGATTTAAACTCAAGATCATGAAGTTGGAGCCCGTCCTTCACCAGAATACTTCAGCTTCCTCACCCCTATGTCATTTATCTTTTCAATCTTCCTCTCTTAAGTCTGTGGCTTCTTGAATAAGTTACCAGTTGCTATGACACGTAATCCTTCCCCTCTTCCATGTGTTTTCTACCTCCTGGTGTTTCACAGCCTGCCTAGGCAACCTTTCTGTACTTCTCTGTGTCTCTTCTCAAGCTGAAACGTCCCTTCTTGGGTGGAACAATGAAATACCTGGTGCTTTTACTCCACACACTGCAGTGCAGGGGCTTGTTTCCCTGTTGGGATTAGTGTTGGCAAACAGCAATTGCAACCCAGCAACTGTCCCAGTTCACAGTACAGTGCAGGTGGGTGCCCAGTTGCTGCCAGCCAGTACTAGCCACCTACCACCTCTGCTCCTGCTCCCTTATTCCTGCATCTTTTACACCCACCTGCAGGCAGCCTTTCAGCCAGCCTTTCCTCCACCCTGTAACTGAGCCCTTTTCCTCTTCCATCACTCCCGAAGAGGGGCATCTAACCCAGGAGTCTCCGTTGCCACCTTGGATGTCTGAGCCAACATGTGTGACAAAAACCTGTCCACCACACGTCACGATGAGTGCAGCAAGGCAGGCCACACAAATCCCTTCACCGATCAACACAGTGACATACAACAACCATCCCTCTAGCTAAAACAACAAAAAGAGCAGTTCCCAGCACTTGGAAGTCCATTTCATCGCATGCCGCCATGAAGGATTTGCTTGCAACTCTCAGCAGCACTTGCACCTTGATTGTACAGGTATCAGACCATAGCCCAGGCTATAAAACTGCACTCAGGGCCAGACAAGGTCACCTGGCTGGGTTCCTGTTGCTTGCTCTGAATGCCCTGCACTGCTGAGCTAAAGACCCCCTTTTATTGCTGTTCATCAGCGAGCACCAGAGGATGCCCACTCTGGGTGTGAGAAACCTGTTCACCAAAAAAAGGGTTAGTTTGGAATTGCTTAATTGCATGTGGATATTAGTCAAGCAACAGTGTGATAAGCTAATCAAGATGACTGTGGTTTTAATTTCCTGTCTCTTTCTAACATTCCTGTAACAGGATACCTTCCGCATTTGAGAGACATACTGAAAAATAACAAACTTACATAAACCCTTTTTTTGCTCCTGATGTTTTTGCTTACTTCCCTGCCCTCTGTGGTGGTACTGTAGGCACCAGTTTAACATGAAGTCTGACTGCCCTATGACCCTAGCAGTGATTTTTAGACATGCCATCTTTTCATCCTTTTTCAGTCACGCATCTTCTGTGAGTCCAGTTGTACTGATCTAAGTATTCTGGGGGGCAGAGATGTAGTGAGGACCCCTGGGACACCTCAGGTAGGCTACAAAGCTCATTCCCCATTGCAGCTCTCCAGACAGAGCGGTTCCTAGGTAAATTAAAAAAAGTGATAGAGAAGTGACTAGTACTATGTAAGGAGAAGCTACAGTGAAGTTGTGGTAACTATTAAGTGCCCAACGCCTGAAAACTGAGAAACAGCAAGAATAGAGAAGTAGCGGAAGTCAGGTTAAATTTTGCTTTGAATTTCTCCTTACTGTGAGTCTGTTAAGGAGGATGAAGAGAAAAAGACCTATGGGGAAACTGCACAAACTACAAAATCAGATTGCAGTTGTCTTTAAAAACATCTTAAGCAAAAGCTCTGAAACAATATTCTTCTCAACAATTACTTTTCCACAATAGAATGTCCTTACAGTTTCTCATTACCTGAAGAAACAATTTTGCACCCCAAAGAGTTGTTTGCTTAAGCTCTAGCTTTTGTTTCTGTCAGGAAACACTGGAATTATCTGGGTTCACTGTGTGCTAAGGTTACACCCACCCCCTGCTGTGGCTATGCTGCAATGCCATAAAACTTTCAACTCTATAACAGAGAATTGTTTTTCAAGGCACCTGTACAAAATGTTTGTATAGGCAGGTTTGTTTTTTTTTTTTTTTTTTTTTTTTAGTTTTTGGGTTTTTTCTTTACTCCTAGACTTTCCTGCTCCCTGGAATTCCTCTACTTTTGTAACAAGGGGTTTTGAGAATCTAATTATCCATCACAGAAACTTTCTAACCCTGGAGCCATGACTTGGCACTGATACAGCTGCACAAAGCCATGCTCAGAAATACCCCTCACAACTTCTGTATCTGTAGGTAAGCTGGGGTGTTAAGTTGCTTCAGGAAGTGCTGAGAGGCCCAGGGTCAACCACCTCAAAATGGTTTTCTAATATGAAGGCAGCAAAAGCCTCTTAGATATCCTCTTGCACAACCGGAAGACCTCTTGCTAACATCCTGAAGCTGCTTGACCACACACTCATTCCCAGGCTCTCACCTCTGCCTTGGTGAAATTCCAGCATGAGACAGGGGAAAGCAGAAAAAGCATCAGGTATATGGGCACCAAAAGTACAAAACAGCTGGAAATGGGAGCAGGACAGAAGCCTTGTTGGGACTGTCTTGAACCTAATAGTTTAGAAATGTAAGTATCTATCCAATTTTGTTTTCAAGTCTTTACAACCTTTAATTCAAAGATGGGTCTCGACCACTAATATAAAGTGACTGAAGGCGAACCTGATGTGAAAATACATCTACAGACTTAATCCTTCAAACTTTTTCAACTTCTGAAAAATGGAACTACAATGTTTAAAACTGGTTATTAGTTGCTTAGTAGGTCTTCCAGTCTACTAACATTATGGTTTGGAAAGAATTTGTTTCAAATTACTATTGTGTTGAATGACTGTCCCTGAAGAAACAGGTGAAGAAACTCTCTCTTACGGAGAGTTAAACCAAAGAAGGTAATTTCTTTATTAATAAGTATTCATTTTGAGTGCTGATTGACAGCAGGATTAGGGCTGTGATCATCCCTCCATACTCCGCACAGAGCATCTGAGGCCACACCTCAAATACTGGGTTCAGTTTTGGGTCCCTCCCTACAAGGCAGCCGTTGAGGGGCTGGAGCATGTCCAAAGAAGTGTAGTGAAGCTGGTGAAGGGCCTAGAGCACAAGTCTTGAGAAGAGCAGCTGAGGGAACTGGGGTTGTTTAGCCTGAAGGAAAGGAGGCTTAGAGGAGACCTTATCGCTCTCTACAACTACCTGAAAAGAAGGTGTAGCAAGCTGGGTGTTGGTCTCTTCTCCCATGTAGCAAGCAATAGGACAAGAGAAAACAGCCTCAAATTGTGCCCGGGGAGTTTAGTTTGGACATTAGGAACAATTCCTTCACCAACAGGGAAGTGGTGGTCACCATCCCTTGAAGTATTTAAAAGATGTGGTGCTTAGAGACGTGGTTTGGTGGTGACCTGGCAGTGCTGGGTTAACAGTTGGTCTTGAAGATTTTGAAGGTCTCTTCCAACCAGAAGAATTCCATGATCCTACAAAGAACAAGGAGGAAGGAAAAAGAAGTAACTACTCAAGGAGTACTAGGTAGTTTTCCCCAGAAGAAATCTGGAATTCATCATTCTTACAATGGATGCAACCGGAGTAATCTGCATAATTTGTAAATGCAGAGGTTTTTTCACCTCCTGCATAAGTTTGCTAGAAGCACAAATTATTTATTTATTTATTTGAAGTGTCTCTATGTTTTTCCCTTGCTTCCTTTTGTACTTACCTGTTGGTGAACAGGTCATTGACACCTTTGTTCCGTTACAGCTTGTCTGGTTGTTGCCATTACCAAAGTCTACGCTCCAGAAGGAAACCAAGCCCTTTGGCAACCATGCAATTATCACACAAAAGTTCAGGTTAGCTCTTTAACGGGCCTTACACACCCTCTGGGGATGGAAATAAAAGAAACTCCACAGACATAAGATACATAATTTCAACTGGGTGTTTTTAATATCAGTTAGGTTCTTAATAACAGAGACATGTTTACTTAATGATTCACACTTTGCCTTAATTACACAGTAACGAGTTGTTGTGATTCCATCAGGCGTTACTGCACATGGTCTTCTTAAAATGCATTATTACTTCCACAAGAGAATTAATTGCAGGAACACATTTTCAGACCATTCCCACAGCTTTCTTGCTTGAGCTGACTAACAAGTCCCATGTTACGAAAAAGAGGCAGATTTCTGATGCTGAAAGACATCACAGTCATGCCTCTTCACTTCTTCTAGCTGGATCACTGGGAATTTTACTTGTTTTTCAAACCATTTGGCCACGGTGAGAAGCTGCTTCTCCTGGAATGAACGTCCAATGAACTGCAGTCCAACCGGCAAGCCTCTCTCTGAAAGAGCTGTAGGAACATTTATGGCTGGCAGCCCTAAAAACAGATATACATGCAAAGACTTACTATTAAACAAATACATTTCGAGTAATTTTTCTAACAATTCTAAGAGAAAACCCAAAAATTTAGAGGAAAAAGACTAGTTAAAATAATTTCAGTCAATGAACTAAGGATTCTGATAGATGACCAGAAGAAATTAGAGTAATTTAAGGAGTCAGCATCCTCCAAAAAGAGAATCATCTCTCCCAAGGAAGAGATTTCACTCTAGAACTTGAATGGATTCATTGTATCTGGAGCTCCTACCCAGCTCCAAGGTGCCTCATTTTAAAATCTAATCTTGCATTTTAAATCATTTAATAAATAAGCTGTGATTATACCTGGTCATCACTGTATGAGTTACAACACAGAGGTGAAATATCTTCATTTTAAAGAAGAGATTCTACAGATGAAGGGAATGGACAATAAAAATGACTAGGCAGAGGAAAACATAATTGAATTCCTGTCCCCACTCACCAGCCATGTTTGCAGCCTGTGTTAGGACGTCATCTTGTGTGCTGCGGGTTCTGTTGTCTTCTTTGATGAACTCTGTATAAGGTAGTGCATCACTCAGAGTGGTAGGAGTGAGCAAAATATCAACACCACTCCCGAAAACCTTCAGAAAATCATTGGCAATGAGACGTCTGACCTTCTGTGCCTTGACAAAGTAATTCTCATAGTTCCTAGAAAGAAATATGGACATGAGGGCCTGACACTAAATCCAAAAATACAGACCTTAATTTCTTAGCTACTGTAAAAAAAGACAAGGCCAGCATTCCTTCTGGGTAAAAGACTAGCACTGCTACTTGAGTTTTTGATCATGGTGTTCATGCTCTCACAGCAATGAAGCCACCTGAGAAGGGAGAGATGAGGGCATACTGCTAAAGAAAGGTGAAGGCAAAACAACAAAAAAACCCAGTTCATAATAATTAACTGAAAATCAACACTTTTAGGACCTTTCTGAAACTAAATTGTATATTGATTTTCACTGCAGGGCAGCACAGCAAAGCCTAGAACCATTACAGAACTAAGAAGGCCTGAAAGACAGGCATTAATCACTTAGGATTCAATATACCAAGATACTTAAAAATGAGAAAAAGTCCCAGCATCTAGGGAGGACTTCATGTGGTCTATGGATTTCTAGCTGTCTCTTACACCGAAGTAGAAACAAATTAGTCAGCTTTATGCCCACTGTTCCTTTTAACTGCATATGCAGAACTGGTATATGTGGATTCCTTAAATTCAGAGAAGTTCAGTTTCAAAAGCAACTGCCATCTAAAACCAGAGACATTAAAGAAAACAAAAGAAGTGTGGGTATTAACAACTGCTCCATGCCAGAGTGTTTGCAGATAAAACAACTGAAATTGCCCAAAGAACTGAAATTGACAGGTTGTTAGAGCAATGTAAAGATTTATGATTCTGAAAAACTGCAATGAAAATTGTTATTATCAATACACAGCAGATTCAAGTTAAGAAGTTGTATCATGGGAATTAGCCCTTTTTCTACAATTATTTCTGAAATCACCCTAGCTGTTAACTTCAGAAAAACAGTAAAAGGAACAAAAAGGACCTTAATATTTTAAGCTGGAAATACTATTTTGGGTATTAAAAAAAAAGTGAAAAAAACAACTGTTAAGTTAAACACATACTCTGTTAGTTCTGATACAACTCTCACAAGCTTCCATTGCTTCCTAGTTAAAGATTTCAAATGCAAAATAAAAACAATGTGCAAAATGCAACATTTGCAGGAGAGACAGATTTTTTTCTCTACTATTTATTCTAAGAATGCTTTGTGACCCTTGGTTTCTGTTCTTCAAAAGTTATTTACCGTGGCCAGAACAGGACTCTCCTGTTCAATCTTGATGGAAGTCAACTGTGTATTCCTTCACAGAACAGTGAACTACATGAATTCTAAGGCAGTCTTAGGAAAGCTGATCCGGATAGTTGTAACCAGAAGGAGCACACTTGGCAGGAATATCGACATTCCATAAAAGCTGGTTGTTACATACTGACAGCATTCCTGTCTCAGAGCAGTGAGATGTCACATCTGATGACTACTCCTGCTGACAGAGCTCTTTCAGCAGTGCCCTTGCTTTGAGCCCGATTACACAACTGATATTTCTGTTATTATCTGAACAAATTAAGGCAGAGAAAACGAGCAGTTTTACTAATATAAATTAGGAGGACTGTTGGATGAGGTGTGAAAACTAAGGAGAAAAAAAAAAAGAAAAAAAAGAGGTGAAACTGATCCATGCACCAGTTTCTCTATATAAACTAGATAAAAACCCATCTTCTCTAAAGAGATCAGTTCAGAACCTTTGCCAGGAAAAAGCACTGGCCTTTCTCTCCCTGTATACTGAGGCAAAGAGCTATAGTTAATTCAATTTAATTGGTGTATCTTCTGACTTTCTCTAGAAGTCCTCACTAGAATGTACCAGCAGGTTTTTTATGCAGTTTTAATGAGTTTAACAACTATGGAATTTTTAATGCTATGACAGTAATGGCTTCAGTATGATTTCAAAGTGATACCATTTGCTATATTTAACTAACGGGTGCCAATAATTCTCTAGTAGGGGAAATAAAAAAAAAGATCACTAAGTTGTTTTACTTATTTAATTCAGAAGGCTCACTGGTAAGAACAAGGAAAAACATCTTCATTCATTATTAACAGTTCACTAGGTATTATAGCCAGTTCACTAGGTACTAGGACTATATTACATACAGCTAAAGCAGTAATAATAACACAAGTAGCTGCAAGTATAAGGATGATTTTTTTTTCATGTCATGATGAACAATTAATCGCCATTTGCTTAAAAAAGTTGTTAACGTGGCAAATTTGAGTTTCGGTATTTTCTGCTTACTGTTTCAACAGGAAATAGTTTCCTGATAGAATTCTTCCTCTTACAACATCATTAAAGCCTTCTCGTCGTGTTGCAGCATACATACTTTCTGTGGACTTGTTCATGTCGGAACGGTGTCCTGAAAAGACAAAGCAATTTGGAAAGGAGTACTTTTTGTAAGATTTAACCACATAAGGAAATGTTATACACAGTAATACAATAGATCACTGTCTGCTGTAGTCTGACATGCTACTGTTCTGGAAAAAACAGCAAAGCATATTCCTGTTTTATTACAGAAATAATAAACAGATTTTAAGACCAGACCCTTAGAAGTCTGTAAGTGAAATGTATTAAAAATTTTATTTATTTACTGATTTTTCTTTGGATGGGGTTTCAACTCTATTCCATCTTTGAGAAATAGCATCAAATATTCAACCATGAAAAGCATATCTATTAAAACGAGTCATTTTTAATGGCACCCAGCCATATTTCTATTGTTTGAGAAAGAAGTTTTTTCTGAGGCCTTACCATATTCCAGTCCATCAAACCTGGCCATGTTTGATGCCACTTCTGCTGTGCACAGCACATGATAGCAGACAATTGAGTAACGAGTATGTGGTAGACTCACTTCAATTACTTTAGCACCTGCATTCTTAAAGAGATCAGCAGCCTTTGACCAGAGAGCCAGAATTTCACTAGAAATCCCTGGTGCATGATATTCCTTAGAGAAAAACAAGAAGGGGAGTGATTTTACATACTGGTTTACTTCTAATAGCAACCGAAATGCAAATACTCCTTGCTAAAAATATATTGAAGCTATTACCTCACCACTGTATGATTTAAAGTGCTTATTAAAGCTTCTTGCATATACTAAATATTATACAATCCAGCAGTATTAAACTAACAGGATTCGGTCTTATTAGGAATACTACTTTCATCTCAGTAGGATCAACCCACATACCACAGACTATGGAATTTCAGCAGTTTCTTCTGAAGGAGAAATCACTCTGTTATCCACTTACTAGCCTATTAATGGAGGCTACACTGCACTGCCCTGCAGTTCATGGGTAGAAACTCTTCAGGTTTAAATCCTAATACCAGGCATATTGTGAGTAGGAAAGAAAAAAGAAATTATGGCCACAGCATATCAGCAGCAACTGGCATGAAACAAACAAAACAACCCACCAAAGAACTACAGTCATGGTGTTGGGGGAAGACCTAGGAAATCTATGTTCCTGTTCAAGAGCCAAGCTAAAGATACTCTATTAACATTCTCTATTTTTGAAGATATGTGCTTGAGTACTAACACAAAATATCAGGGTCATAATATTGTCTGATTTCTGAGTAGCTATCACCCACCCATGTTTAATATATGCATGGATCTCTTTAGGATAATCTGTAGCAGTAGAAAACAACTGTCCAAAGGATATGAATAATTAACCAGCGCCACTATTTGAGAGTTCTCAAACAGTACACAGCTAATTAATTTTCTAGGCATACATTTTTTGCAATTCACAGATCCTGAATAATTAATTGGTAAGTGGAAATCTGTTTCCCAAATTAAATCTTTTTCTGTGTCTGTTCTAGCACAGGTTCAAATACTTTGAATCAAACTAATAGATGTTATTCTCATTGTCTCCTTCGAGCCAGAGCCTTTACTGAATTATAATAGCCAATTAGAAATAGGCTGAAGTGCCAACTGTTGTGCCTAAACTATAAGTATTCTTAAAGACATGACTGAATTGCATGCATCAGGAAACAGATTACAGTTGTCTTTTAATCCCTGTTACAGCTCTGCAAATCACAGCTCCTTGTGCCACTCAACTGCCTTCAGCATTCTGCTTCATATTAACACAGTGCCATTTACACAAGTATCATAAACCAGCACTAACCTCATTGTATGAGAAGGCACTAAGAGCAACTTGTTTGAGTCTGTATAGGTGACTGATGAAAAAGCAACAAAGAGAACCAAGAATTGAAGTTCCACGTTTCCCTTGGCACTTCCCAACACTGCTTCCCACAACAACAATTTTAGATGAAGCATTAGTGTATGCTCACTCTGAGTCACCTGCACAGGCAACAGAGCACATACTGCTTTTTTCCAGGAGCTGCCTGTATTGTCTTCACTGTTCTACATCATGAGAGACTGGGAGGTGATGGGTAAGACACAAATATTTTTTGCTTAGGTGTCCTATTTGCTGCTCCTGTGGCTGCAATTGCTGACAGGATGTGCATGTTACCTTTGGAATTCCTATTGAGAGCTTGCTGAGATCTGTTAAATTGGGTAGTTCAAATGGCTTAAAGTTGTCCTGAATTGTGGTAGAGTCTTTAGGATCATGCCCAGCAAGTGAACCTGAAATATGACATGACATTTGAGGAATGGGAAAATATACATCGGGTAGCCAGAATTTTGTTTTGAGACAATGAAAACGAAGTTACATTGTCTACAAAGACACATGAAGTAGCAATACCTAACATAACTGCTGCATCATCCACACATCTGGTTAGGATTCCTGGCACATCCATGGAATTCACTAGAGGAATGAGACCATGGCGAGAGATCAGTCCATATGTTGGCTTTAAACCTACTACACCACAGTGAGCAGCCGGGTTTCGGGTAGATCCTCCTGTGTCTGACCCTAAAGCTCTATGGTTTCAAAAGGATTATCGTTAGTAAAATAAATTCAGAACATTTCCAAAGAATAAAAATGTATGGTTTCAAAATGCATGGATTAAAAAAATCTGTGAATTCTTACAGATTAGAAGTCATAATCACATGGCCTAAATTTCTGTCTGCTCCCTATGTCTGCTATTTTATGCAGAACTTAGGCTCTCTGAACATAGCCCCGAATATCTACTTCTGCATTCTCTGTTGCCCAGTTCCAATTCTGTGGACTCCAAAAGGTATGCCTTGTGATTTAGAGTATGATTTTCAGACATTGATAAATTATTTATTCAGTAGCCAATACACTATGAAGTAGCATTGTCCACTATACAAATAAACAACAACACAGTACACATTTTGTCCCTAACAACGACTTTTTATAGTTTAGTATGTTCTTCCTGTTACCAAACCTATGAAGCATAGCATCAGGACTCACAGTTTAGCATAGCTTAGGTGTGCTTTTATTTTAAGTTGACTTGTTTTTTTTTTGTTCTTTCACAGGTGAAACCTTGTTCATTCTAAACTGAATTTTTTATTTCAAAAATTGAAACAGCTTCAAATCTGTTCTCTTGTTTCTAGTAATTTTAACTAAAGCACCATTAAAAAAAAAGGACTGTTTTCATCCACATTTTTCCCAAAAATTAATTAAAACTCCAGAAGGAGGCATAATTTTTATTTAAGTGGGTATGTGACTTTTCCCATAGGCATCTGAAGTGGTTGAACCAATTCAACTGACATTGCTGAAGTGGAATTTTTTCAAAGCCTTTGTGTTAATATAAAACATCCTCAATTTTGTAGCATTTCTGTACATCCAAATCTCAAATTAAAAAGACAAAGACTGGCAGCATTCCAGATGCTTGAAACAAACTAATAGGGTGGATATACGACAGGTTATAGGCAATAAAATAGCTGGACAAAAAAACCCTCCCAAAGTGCTGAGCAGTGCAAAATGGGAGTTTAGCACTCCCAGCAACGTAAGAGAAGGTGCGGAAGGTGCCAGACCATATCAGGATCAGGACAAGGATCAGCAGTCCTTGGGAATGGTTGCACTGAGTCCAGTTTCGACAGTATTAAAATGCTGAGTATACCACACCCTAGCAAAGGGTTATGAGATGACGAGAGGTATCATGTAAAAACATCATCAAATAAATTAGGTTTTGCATATAAAAATATTTTAAAAAAAATCTATAATGAACATTAGCAACAAGTATTTTAGCAATAAAATAGATGCTTATAATATACAGCCTATGGGTAAACAAGGACACAGTAACTAAAGAGTATTCTTAAACACCTTCCAGTTACAAGCACAACTGAAATAATCTCCTATAAAATGTGCTCAATTATGTAGCTCTAAAAACTGCATAAAATGAAAGGTGTAAAGCTTTAAGGATCGGATTTCTTTTAACAGTAGTAATGCAGTTACTGAGGAAGAGGATGTGTCATGAACCCCATGTTAATTTTAACAGAGTACGTGCGAGTAACAATAAAACTGTTGCTCCTTTACTGCCATTATAATTTTACTTCATGCAGTGCAAAAGTGGTCATACCAGTACGCTGAAAAACACTCCAAATGAATCAGCCTGAATTTGCCCATGTGGATTCACTGGCTTCATGATATGGCACAAATAAACTCGGGATGCTCAAATAAATTCTCACGTCAGCACAAATAACTCTCCAATTTCAAACTAGATGAGGAGAGAGCTAAAAATTCAAAACCTTGCAACACCTTTTGAGACAGTTAATAAAAAACAATTTTAAAAAGTCTCTTACGCAAAACACGTGAAAGATGAGACAGCAGCTGCACTGCCTCCTGAGCTCCCTCCTGTTATTACCCAGTTTGACTCTTCATCCTCAGAATGGGATTTTGGGGCAGATTTTTCCTTGTACTGTCTTGAATAACTCCAGGGATTTCTGACTGGTCCAAATACCCCATCCGTACTCCCAGATCTAAGATAGTCAAACAGAACAAATACAGACAGAAGTGACAGATGACATACTGTGTTCACCAAGTTGGGTAGGTTTTTTTATTTTATCCAATTCCTTATCTTTCATTCTAGAAAACTCAGTTTCAACACATAAAAGACTGGTGGACAGAAGTCCTTGTGCAGACAACTTCAGCAATATTACAAAGAACTGTGAAGTTTATAGATCTTTCTGACACAGAACCTGAACTCTTATCTTTTTCTAACTTCTGCTAATGCCACTGCAAAAAATGCAATCACAAAAACATAAAACTGATTTAAGCTGTGTAACAGTAAAGCTGCACATCTGCTTCAAAACAGAGGTCTTCTGACCACAGTCTTGTGGAAAACCATGCTGCTGGGGGTGGGAGGGAAAGCCCCACAACAGCAGGAACAAGCATTTCTCTGTAAGTAACACGCTATTACTCACTCTGTACCCTCTCCCAAGGGCACGCTTCAGTGTACTAGACTGGCTTCTCAGAAACTGGTTTTAGTCAGCCTGTGGTCACCTAAGTACGAGCTGCCACCAGAAGTGTGGGCTGGGGGGGGGGGCAGGGGGGGATGGGTGGGTTGCTTTCCTCCTTTCTCACAACCTCCACCCTGTGTTCCCCCAGACTCCAGGGTGCCAGTGCTATTACTCCAATCACCAGACAGAGCAGGCAGCTCTGCAGTTGGAAATTAATCGGACACAAGCAGTTGAAGACTAACCTTATTGAGACATCAGTACTTTAGAGCTGGATCCACTCCCTCGGTCCAGCTCACGGTGCAGCTGTGCTGGTGCCAGCGTGAGAGAGCACGCAAACATACAGACCAGAGATCAGAGGCCAGCACTGGGATAAGCCTTTTTAAGAGTATCCTGTGCTTTAATGAGGTTAGACCAGTTGTAATACTGCACAATCAGGGTTTTTTTTCCCATTTTTTTCCCCTGCTCTTCCTCCAAAGAGTGTCTCTGACACACATCCCTAATGGCCCTATACTGTCCCCCTGTTATAGCTTGGCTGCCTTCACTGATTTGCTGGAGAATTGATTTGTGAGAGTATTTTCCAATGTGCTCCTGACAAAAAGTCACCAGCATTAGTTCAGGCAATTTAAAGCGTTGCTCTAGATAAGCCTGTTTGCAGCAAATCAAGGAGTACTCATATAAATAACTTTAGTGGCTGACCAGACCAGGTAGTATCTGCCATCAAGGGCACGATAATAATGAACTAAGGGCAAGAAACACCAGTAAGGGGAAAGAAGGAGGCAGCAATTAATTGGTGTAACCAATTCTACTAACACACTACTGGATCTGGAAGACGTCTGCCTGTCTTTGGCCTTCTGCAAAGACTTCCTCCCCCTCAAACACAGCTACAGTTGAATGCTCTTTTCATAAAGCTTAGCATTTATATAATTTACAGAACAGTACAAATGCCCAGTGAAAAATTCATGCAACTCTATATACTCTTCATGGATAAGCATTCATTATTTCATAACCTCACTGAAAGAGGAGTTAAGGATTACAGGTAGATCAGAACAGATGGTGTGCATTCTGTTTAAAGCAGTCACACATTAAAAATAATAAACATCACTCACCCCATTGCAAATTCATCTAGGTTTGTTTTTCCTAAAAGCACAGCTCCCTGATCCAGTAATTTCTGAACTACTGTAGCATTATAAGGAGAAATATAACCTGAAAACAATCAGAATGTTAAGAGTGATTGGTGAGATACAGTCAACTGTTACAAGCAGCTACTCTGAACACTTCAAAGTGGTCATTATTTGTGCATTAAATTGTCACAGTGCCAAAATTTTGCTTTCAGATAACATGAGTAATTTCCAGATTTTAGCAAAAGTAAACCAAATGCTTCTTTGTTTGCAATGTATTTTTTTTTTCCCTCCATAACTGACAACCCAGTAATTCTGGACGACACATTTTTAGAGCGTGGAGCTAAGACTTCACATAATCAAGTTACCATGAGGATAGTAAGTTACTGCATTCAGACAATTTGCACAAACTGTCTGAAATAAGAAGAAATGAGAAATAGCTCTTTACAGAAAAGTGCTAAGCTGTATTGAATTATCTCCCATTACCAGGAGGTAAAGGAGCATATGGTTAACCACAAGCTCAAGATGAAAAATACACACCCTCGACCACTCCAACCTTACATAAACTAGGATGAGAACCATGACAGTTACATGAGATCCTAGGTAGCAACCAATTCCTTTTCTGAATATTGACAGGGGTTTCTCCACCCCCATCCTCAATGGGAACAACAAGGACAGTATCACGCCTAATACTCTCAGCCATGACATTGCAACAGGTCTGAGAATGTGCTTTAAGGAAAAGGATCTCAGATAATATAATACCCCTTAAAATGGCAAAGTCACATTTTGTTTCTTCTGCTATGAAATAAACCCCATAATCAGATTTGGGTTTTGCAAATTTACTTGAGCCATCTTCCACAAAACACTGTGCAGAATACAACAGGTATGAAGAAATAATTTTTACTTTTGCTTTTACTATGAAAACATTCTAATTGCCTTGAAAATGTTCATGGCATGTTAAAAGAAACAATGAACTTAGGAAAAAAAAATTAAAAAACCTTATAGAATGTGTTTGTTTATTTGGAATATAGATAAAAGAATTGTTAACATCTACTCTTCCTACAGCTCTACGAATAAGCTACTCAAGCCAACAGTTATCAACAGAGGAAAAAAAAGAAGAAAAAGAAAAAAAGTTTCTCATTGGCTTTTGTTAGACAGAACAGTACAGACTACTCTCCTGTAGACCTAAAAGTAACATGAAGCAGAATGCAAACTATAGATCAATTTTATGTTAGTCTACGAGTTGTAATAATGACTGTGCTGTTAAAAGTATGCAACTATATGAATACAGGAGATAATGTGCTTACACAATAAAAAGATGCATCTGTAATACCAGGTGTGCTTGTCAGAAGAAATTAGGTAATACCAGATGAGCTTGTCAGAAGAAATTAAAGCATATTTTCTCAAATGAGTTCAGCTCACTGTTTGAAAATAGGAAGATTTCTGGAAGACTCCACTCCATAAGCCCTCTGAAGAGGGGAGTAAGAACTCTGAAATGAAATCTGATTTTCCTTCAAAAGCTCTGCTGTACCTTTTAGCATGTTTGATGCACATGTTGTCTCAATGCCAGCCGTATTAAAGTTGTCTTTTACTGCAACAGGAATTCCATCTAAAGTGCCCAGTGGCTGACCTGCATTAGGAATGCAAAGACAACAGTGATTAAAGCAAAGTGTGATATACGTATAGCCTTCTCAACTATTATGATTTATTTTACGAGTGTCTACTGGAAGGAAAAACGCTATCTACTTAGCATTTGATGGTTGTCACTTTTTCAAGAACCATCTTCCATTTTAACTCTAGAACTGAGCGTTCTGCCCAAAGCAGACCTGGCCCTGCAGAACTCTGCTCATGTGTCTAAACTCAAAAAGACAGGCAGCTGCTTACATATATGTTAGCTAACCCAAAGGCATGTTTACCTCTTCAAGTCTGACCACGCAGTGCTTATTTCAGCCATAGATGCTGTTTAAATCTACTCCATCTCTAGGCTGGAATCTGTAAATTGTGCCTATCTGACACACATAGTAGATATGATCTAAAAAAAATTACTGATGCAGAGAAAATCTTCCCCAAGTGATTGATTACCCACCATCCAGACAGAAAAAAAAAACAAAGTTAAAAGGCCTGTGACAGGAAGCAAAACACTCTGGCTGGCAATTTTCTTAAGCTGCCAGCAAACAGCAACTGTCACCCAGGAAAGAAAAGAAGTAACCTATAAGGTGAGAATTTCCATTTACTGTCTTTTGGGAAATGCAAAAGAAAACGATGATGCTCAGCCTCTAAGTGCTGCAGATAACAGCAGTGAATGCTGCTCTGTTTGACAACTAATAACTGCTATTAACAAAGTTCCTTTATTTTAATTGGCTTTCCTAATTGAAAACCTGATAGGCTGAGCCAAGTGTTTGTCTACCCCAGTGACCAGGCCTGCGGAAGACCATCGCATCTTCCTGGTTTTGGTAACTGCTGGCTACCAATTCAAAATAAACTGCCGAGGGAAAGAGGAGGCAACCAGTAGCAGTGCTGGTTAAGAAACACAGAGCTTATTTCATCTGCACGGCCTGGTCCACATTTCACCTCTGATTTTTGAACTGAATACAGGACTGGGCACAAAGCATGAGCACGCACCCACAGAAGCCTCAACCACAAGCCTCATCCCCCAACAGTCAAACAAGTAGCGCATACCTCTGTTTTAAACAGAAAGCGTGCCTCATCTAACACAAAGCGCCCCTCCCCAACAGCTTTTTAAGGCCCAATATTCACTACAAACAAACATACCTCTTCTGTATCTTTTCTCTGACTCTTCAGCCTGCTTCAGAGCAGCTTCTTCCACCACAGTAATATAAGCGTTAAGAAACTTGGTGCTTTTGATGAGGGAAAGACACCTCTGGCACAGCTCCGTCGGGGTGACGCGCCCTTCCTTCAACGCTGCCGAAACCTGGAAGCGCAATCCTCCTGTCACGGCAGCCGGGTGACGGAGCCCGCCGCGGGGCCTTCAGGGGATAAACAGCCATTCCCGCTGCCCCTTCGGGAACGGGCCCACAGGAAGACTCCCGGCCCCGGCCTCTGCCGCCACTGGTTCCCCACCGCCCCGGGCTCCCGAGAGGGGGTACACCGAGGCGGGCCCGCTCACACCGGTCACCTTGCGTGCCCGCCCCGCCACAGCCGCCACCCCGCTCCCTGACGCGCCGCGGCATCCCGCAGGGCGGGCTCGGAGCCACTCACCTGGAGAAGCGAGGCGCGCAGCATGGCGGCCCACTACCCGCCGCAGCCCGGCCAGCCCGCCGCCACCACCCTTCTCCTGCCGCGGCGGATGGGCGCCGCCATCTTGCGGCTAACACCGAGCGGCACCATTGGCAGGGCCGCTAAGAAGGCGGCCGCCTATTGGCCGCGGGTGCCGCCGGGACAAGGGAGGAGGAAAGGCTGTGCCGGCTCTCCCAGCGGGAGCGTGGAGGCGAGCACCGCGTTCTAGCCCCTGTCCTAGCCCGGCTGCGCGGCCCGGCCGGGCTTCCCCGGCCATGCTGTCGCGGGGGGCGGTGAGCGGGCGGGCGCTGCGTGGGGTGGCGCGGACGGGCGGGCAGCCGCCGGTCCGCGGCCTCCGCGTCTCTCCGCGGGCGCGCTCCGTCATGCCCTCCTGGGTCATAGACAGCTACGGCCGCAACGACGTGCTGCGCTTCACCAGGGACATGGTGTTCCCCATCATACACTTCCCGAACGAGGTGATCATTAAGGTTCACGCTGCGAGCCTGAACCCCATCGACCTTAGTATGAGAAGTAAGTGCCGAGCCCTGCGCTTGGGTTGCGGCTTCCCCGTGGCCCCCGGCGCCCAGGATCGTGCACCAGATTTGTCAGCGGCCTGCCCCGCTAGGCACCTGTCCCGGCAGCGTCAAGAGGGCTGCCTCAAACAAAGCACTTGTAGCCCTGAGCCCCGTGCTTTTGAGCTGAGTGACGAATTGCTGTCCTCCACAGCTCAGCCAGCTCACAAGCCAGCTGCCTTTTCTCCACAGCGTAGCCGTGGGGGGGGGGTTTGGTTCCTGGCCTTCTCCCCAGTCCCCACCATCTGGGCTCGACTCAAGAGACGAGGCCTTCCAAGGAGCAGCGCTTCCCTTGGCTGTTGCTGGGTTTTCCTGTGTTTCAGAGATGAGTGAGGCCGAAGATACAAGTTGCCTCAATGTCGGCACGTGCGACCTCATCCAAATCGTGTTGTTCATTGTCATGCCCTTTCTTCCTGAATCTGGGCACCTGCTGTCGTATTGTCCAGAGAATCTCTTGCCTTTCACTGACCAGCTCTTTGTATTTGATGCATTCAGCCATAATTTTATTGAAGTTTCAAGGTCTGAAGCACGAGAAGGAAGTTGTGGTAGTAGAAGACCTTTTATTTCCTGTTGAGAAGTGATCTTGCCTATCAAATCAAATTCTGTAGCACATGCAGAGATACTTGAAGGAAGCCTGTCGACAGCTGTAATTTTTGGTTTGGGTCTCATAAATGAATTTTAATTTTTTTTTTTTTTTTTAATATGGTTGTGGGTTTGGTTATGGGATGTTTGTTACCTGAGAATTCCTGTTGAATGACCCACTTGAACTGCTGGGCTGCAAGTAGTGTTTTGAATTAATGTGAAAGTATTTGGAAGAAACTACATTTTCATTCTGCTTTTGAGGTGTCTTGTTTCTTTTTGCAGTATTAAAACACTTTCTGGCATAGCAGAGCACATAGGCAGACTTGTCCAAACACTTGAAGGGTCATACATGCCAAAATGCAGACTCTTTTTAGTTTGGGCAAAGCTAATAGATGGGTAATTCAGGGACTTCACAGCATTTAGCTATTGTTTACAGAATAGAAGTTCATGTTACTCGTCTTAGGAGATGAGCCTTAGTATTTTTTGTAGTTATGTTCGTATTGCTTTTTCAGTACTTTATTTGAAAAGACAAATGGGAAGCTTGGAGTTCTTTTGGGTTTACAGCTACACTATGCTTTTGGGAAATGGATCATTTCCAGTGGACTTCTTAGAATTTCTGATAGTGTTACCACATACTAAATAGTTTTATAAGGGAGAGTATTTTCACAGATAAATAAGCCAGGATGAGATTTGCTCTTTGTTTGTAAAATCTGCAAAAGTATATATTATTGCAGTTTTTTTGCATGATTAAGTTATAACAGACATGAGGCCCTTTAGGTACAGACAATGCATTCTAACTGGAATTGTCCAGTTAATAAATGAAAACTCAGTACGGGATGTCATGGTTAGTTTCATGTTTTGCAGGTGGTTATGGTGCAACTGCATTAAATATGAAGCGGGATCCCCTGAAACTCAACAGCACAGACACGGAATTTCCACTGACACTTGGCCGAGATGTCTCTGGTGTTATTATGGAATGTGGGCTGAATGTGTCTTATTTCAAACCTGGAGACGAGGTGATACACCAATCTCTTTTTTTCTAAAATGTATATTAAAATAGACTGTGTGATGTTCAGTTTTTGTTTTCCTCTTAAGAAAAGTATTTTTTTTAATGTTGTTCCGCTCTGAATGTTGCTACTCTGGAAGTAAATTCCTAGAATGCTTTATTCCCTAACTTCTTTCTCTAACAAACGTGGTCTTTCCCAGACTTGCTTCTTGAAGTTAAATCCCCTTCTGGTTTTTGTGTTGGCTTTTTTTTTTTTAATTACTGGTCATTTTCGGTGGTAGCAAGAGAGGAATTTATTTATAAGTGCACACACAGGATTGTGCTTCATTTTTGACAGAAGGTAGAATTCTAATGGGAAGGGATTAATTTTTTTTCTTGAAAAACTTAGGATAGGAACTCGGGCATAACCTAAGAACTGCTTCATGAATCCCCACATAAATACTGATATTTGCTTTCATCTTCACCATTTGCTTTCACATTTCACCAGTTTTAGTATAGCAAATCCTGATTCCACCCCTCATGGCTTCCAAGTGTGCTTTCTTCACATGGCAGTAGTTTGGGATTTTTAAAAACTCATGTCCTACACACAGTATGGTACAGTTTATTTGCACAGTTCTGCGGTCCTTCATTTAGTTAGTCCTGTGCTGTTTTTTGTGTGAAAGAGCAGGCTAAAACCAGTTCCTGATAAGCAATAGCGAAGACATTCTACAAATTGGGGGCAAAAAACTGAATTCTTTAATGAATAGAACTTTTCTGTGTATATACAATCGTGTGCAAAGTCACAAAAATTGATAGTTGTTTTCTGTTTGGTTTTAGGTGTGGGCAGCACTTCCTCCGTGGAAACAGGGCACTCTGTCAGAGTTTGTGGTAGCTAGTGGAAACGAGGTAAACCTTCAAAAATGTGGCTAACAGCCCAAACCCCAAAGCTGTAAAGACAGGCCTTTTTTTTTTTTTTTTTTTTATTCAGTGTCTAAGTAACTTTATTTCTTAGTGCTTGGGTTGATTTAGACCCCGTCTAGTTATGAAGATAGCTGCAAACGTGGAATACACAATGTACAATTTGGCAAAGCTTGTTTACATATTTCAGGGTCATGTAGGATCTGCTGGGTGACTTCGATGTGGTCTTATTTCAGGTGTCTTTTAAGCCAAAGTGTCTCAGTCACATAGAGGCTGCCTCCCTACCATATGTAGGTCTCACAGCGTGGTCTGCAGTTCACAAAGTTGGAGGACTGAACCAAAGTAATTGTAGTGGGAAAAGGTAAGTAAAAAGTTCTGGTTCTAAAACTTAGTGTTTGATTTTTATACTGATTAGCTGCTTCCAGGGCATGTCCAACAGTGATGAAGGCTGTTCTACTATGACATTCACAAAGACCAACTGGCCTGAAGATGCTGGGTTCAATCCACACAACTGCTGATAAAGAGGCTTCTAATGGAATACCTAGTCACTTGCTGCGTGGTTCACATATATAGTGACTACGTAGAGGTAGTCCAGTGTGTAATGTATAGGGCTACATAGAGAAATTCATAGAATCAACTATAGAATGGTTTGGGTTGGAAAGGACCTCTAAAGATCATCTAGTCCAGCTCCCCTGCAGTAAACAGGGATATTTTTAACTAGATCAGGTTGCTCAGAGCCCCATCAAGCCTGACCTTGAATGTCTCCAGAGATGGGGCTTCCACCACCCCACTAGACAACCCATTCCAGTGTTCCACCACCCTCATAGTAAAGAACTCCTTCCTACTGTCCAATCTAAATCTACCCTTCTCTAGTTTAAAACCATTGCCCCTTGCCCTGTTGCTACATGGCCTTGTAAACAGTCCCTCCCCAGCTTTCTTGTAGGCCCCTTCAGTACTGAAAGGCTATTATAAGGTCTCCCTGGAGCCTTCTCTTCTCCAGGCTGAACAACCCCAGCTCCCTCAGCCTGTTCTCATAGGAGAGGTGCTCCAGCCCTCTGGTCATTTTTGTGACCCTTCTCTGGATCTGCTCCATCAGGTCCGTGTCCCTGTGTTGAGGGCTCTAGAGCTGTACTCCAGGTGAGGTCTCACCAGAGCAGAGTGGCAGAAGCAGCTCTTGGTCTGCTGGACACACTTCTTTTGATGCAACACAGGATGACATTGGCCTTCTGGGCTGCAAGTGTGCATTGTTGGCTCATGTCCAGTTTCTCATCCACCAGCACCCCCAAGCCCTTTTCATAGGGCTGCTCTCTATCACCTCATCCCTCAGCCTGTATTGATAATGAGGATTGTTCCAACCCAGGTGCAGGACTCTGTCTGCACTTGGCCTTGTTGATCCTCATGAGGTTCTCCTGGGCCCACTTCTCCAGCTTGTAATTAAGGATGATATTTCTAGGAATTTATAGGGATGTTACCTTTCTGCCTGCTGGGACAGCTATACAAATGTAATATTGGTATCTCACAAAAATCCCTCTCAACCACACAGGTGTGGCTCACTCAGTTCCTGCATGCGTGGGCTATTTGGAACAGACTGGTTTTCCAGATTTATAGAAAAAATGAGCAGGTGACTGGGTCTCATTTGACCTGTAGGCCACATCTTTGATGAGGTCAGGAACGCAGAAGAGAAGAGGAAAACGTGCAGGATGAGCAGCCAAATCAAACAGAAAAAATGGCTTTGTTTATCAGCCTGTTAATCTGACAGTGGTGGATGAGGAACAGAAGAGAAAAAAATGTGTTGGAAGATTGGAGCAGATGCCATTTTTCTTCTCATAATTGAAATTTGCAGTTATTTTGGCCTTTGGATGTTTGTGTAAATAGATAGCAAAATGTTCAGAATGGAAAGAAGGGCAAAAGTAAAAATACTGGAATTGAAAAATAATCATTAAAATTTCTCTGCTGCACCAGAAAATTAGGTCATAAAGTAATTACTGGGCAGTAGGAATCTAGATGCCTGACCTCCTTTGTCTTGGGTGTTACTGTTGTAATGGAACACATTGTAAAGGACACTAGATTTATGGAAATTCTTCATGCACATCTTTAGAAGGTAATTGAGTGAGTGATTGTTCATATGTCATGGTAAATCTCGTCGTGAAAATACCAAGTAATAATTCTAAAGATAAACAATGTTTTGAGAAAATGAAACTGCAAAATTTAAAGTAATTCCAAAGAGAAGTCATTGACATTAACTTCCATCTAGTGATAACATTCTAGATACGTTGCCTTCTTTTTTACTTTTCAATATTTAGACTTCTTTATTATCTTAACTTTCACATGTAAATAGAATTAACCTAAAGATACATTGACAGGCTAGCCTTGTTTAAAGTATCTTTGCAATCTTCAGGTAAGTGCTTGGGTTGTTAAAAGTGAAATTCAAACTGCATTTATATCATGAATTAAATTACATTTAACATTTACTTTCAAGTTCCCAATAAATATTTCATTACTCTGTCAGGAGAAAAAAAAAAAAGTACTTATAAAATTATGATGTTTCCCATCTAGAAGTTTTGAATTGTACAACCAGCAGAGAATGGTTTATGTGGTGGTAGATTTCCCCTCCCCTCCCCAAAAAATTGCTGTAGGAAAACACATAAAATGCATTGAGGGAGATGTGCAGAAATACATTCTGTGAACTTTACATTACTCTCTCAAGGCAATAATTTGAAAATACAGGAATTTACATAATGTTTCTTAATTTCTTGCAATAGTTTACTGTGTTTAGTAAGAAGTTACCTCCATAAGTGATTTTCTGTTGGTCTTCTTGTCTCCTGTAGGTGTATTGTAAGTAGCTATGTAGAAGGGTGTATATACACAAGTGTCTTACTATGAAAGAGCAGCTGTATTCCGTGATGAAATCTACTTCACTGACACTTTATTGCAGTGTTAAGACATCTTAGAAACAGCAAGATTTTTTTCTATTGGTGTGTATTGTTTTCTTTGCCTCTTTAAGGTGGAAGGGTGGGCTATCCAGAAATACTCCCTAACAGTCCAACATTTTGAGTGTATGTTGATCTGAGAGGAGTTTCTGCTGCATCAGCACACGTTCACAAGTTAGTTACCTGGAGTGTGCTTACATTGCTCATGATACCTTCTGCTTCACTATAACTCCAGCCATTTCTCCATAACTTTTATGGAATTTATGTCAATGTTCTTGCACAAGCTAAAAGTGAATGTTGTTTATATCCAAAATGTTCAGAATGACTCTGTTGTTTTGAAGGTCTCTGTAGATAATACCTGGAGAGCTTTTCATATGTGCCACTGTCTTGTTTCAGTAGAAAGGAAAAAGCTCTGAAAGACCTTACAGCAGCCTTCCAGTACTTACACTGAGGCCTACAGGAAATATGGAGAGGGACTCTTTATCAGGAAGTGTAGTGATAGGATGAAGGGTAATGGTTTTAAACTGGAAGAGGGTGGATTTAAATTAGATATTAGAAAGAAATTCTTTACTGTGGTGGTGGTGGTGAGACACTGGAACAGGTTGCCCAGAGAAGTTATGGATGCCCCATCCCTGGAAGTGTTCAAGGTCAGACTGGATGGGGCATTGAGCAACCTGCTCTAGTGGGAGGCATCCCATGGGGAAGGCCCATGGCAGGGGGGTTGGAACTAGATGATCTTTAAGGTCCCTTACAACCCAAACCATACTGTGATTCTATGCTTATTCAACAACAGCTGTTAAATACCTTGCTTGCTATATTCACAAAAAGCATGATAAAAACAAACCCAACCATTTGAGAAGCTCTTGAAAATGTTTATGTTAATATTAAATAAAGGTTTTTATATAAATACAGCATCAATATTTTATACATTTAATTATGCTGGGGAGATGCAGGATTTGTCACTGTAAGCTATTAAATGTACACTCCTGGTTTATATTGTTACAATGAAAATTTGAATGATGTAATACCCCAAGAAAAATTTTTTTTGAAGTCTGTGTTTTATTTCATCATTTTATCTCTGCAGAAGTACAAAGTGAGTGTAGGTTGTAAAACACCTTGATAGCATAAATGCTTCTTGATACAGGAATAAATCTCTTAGGAACATTTTGTTGGCATAGTAAAATGGAGTTTAATTTTATATATATATATATAAATGCATAAATTTATTCGATAAACATAATAGTTTTTTATTTGTCCGAGTCACAGAAAATTGTTCTGTGCTCATAATCTAGAGAAAATTCTGGGCCTTGATCTGTACACTCACTCTGCTCCCCCTGTGTCTTTTGGTGGGACACACAGAGAGCTGAAACAGGTCCTGTCTCTTTGATGCTAGTTTCTGACCACAGCATAGTTCCAGGCAGGGCCCAGGGAGAAGGGCTAAACTCTGAAATCCCATGGTATGCTCATCTGGAGAGATCTGCTGACTCTGGTCATTTGAACCGCTAGAGCCTCATACAGTGAATGCTGGCTTGAATTGTGTGCCTCTGTCAGAGGGGAACAGAGCCAGGGGTGTGAATGTTTGTTTTATTCTTTTGAGAGAATTGGTTCTCTTGGATCTCTGTTAAGGTCAAAAAATTCATTTATTTGTTCCCCTGTGCACGTGCTTTTACAGTGGTTTACTCCTGAGCTCACCTTTGCAGTGAAATGGGTGGTTTCTATATGTTTTCTCCTGGCTGTGTTTTTCCAAGGTGATGCAAACAAAACTGTGCCTACTTTGGCACTTTCCACCATCTGTGGTCCTTCAGTACCATCGTAACAGTTCCTGCACCTTCAAACACTTCACACCTTCGTGTTGTGCTAAAAAAAAATGTGTCTTGCTGTCCTCAGTCCTGTAAAGGTGGTGATCTGTTGAGCTGTGACATGTGGGTCTCCTACACATAGTTTGTCTCTGAAGTGGGGGGTTTTCTTGAAGTCCCAGTGTATGGAGAGAGTCTGAATAATTAGAAGGTTTGGTAGAAAATAGCCCATGTAACACAGGAACAGATGAAATCTGAAAAGTATTTCTATCTGAAGAATCTCAAGGACTTTTACTGAATGTCCTAGTCAAGCACCACCCCAAACCAGAAGATGTTGCATAAATCCTTGAGCAAAATGCACATTTTAAAACGACAGCTTTATCCAAAATTTGTAGTAGAAGAAATGCCCTTGAAGCAAAGAGTAAAATTGTAAAGGCAGTTTGACAAGGTCTTTTTTGAAAGGATTTAATTGTGACTGTCCTTTATAAGGGTAAAGATGGGCTTAACCCAGTATCTTGAGTGTAGCATCCCTGAGCCTTTTCAAGTATAAAAAGAATGTTGCTTCAGGCATCTGTTGTTAGAAGCATGGTTCTGAGGATAAGTATTTTTTGGCAGATTTAAAAGCTGCAGGCATTTGAGGTTTCAAATTCTTGATCTGAATTTTGCAGCTTGGATCAGTGAAACAGAAGGAAACAGAATCTGAACTGTTACAAAAGAGGAAGCATTTTAAAATGGATGCTGTGACCGAAGCCAAGTCTCTTAGGTTACTTCAAAGAATTTTTGTAAACCCAGACTCCAGATTGTACAGTACAATTTTGCACTGTAAAAAGCAATTTCCTTCAACATCCAGCACGGTGAGATTTAAACCAGGAACATTACCAGCTTCTGAAGATAATGAAATTTTTCTGGCAAAGTGAAGGTCTGAGGAACATGATGTTCCCTGCTCCTATGCCAAGACTTCATCTTGGATCTTCCTTTTGTCCTAGTATTAGCAAATGGGTCCAAAGTCCAAGCACTGTTTGTAACTTCAGCAGCAAGGCTTCCTTACTAATTCACTCTCTGAAGTGTAGTTCTTTAATAAAATATCTGGATGAAATTTTTGACCTTGTGATAAGGCTGTTAGCAGTAAGGCTCTCACACAACTAAACTTGCATTCATTTTTATGAAATTTAAGGTAGTGTGTTCGGGTAAAACGAAGTCTCTCTATTTTTTTTTTCTTTAAGAGATATGTAGTCTGGGAGACAGAAAGAATCTCAACTGATTTTTGTCCCAAACTAAGCAATTGTGTTAGGGAAATTGAGGGTGGGTACAGGGGTTTTGGGAGATCAGTGTTACTGCCTGACAGCTCCACTGCCTGGATTTTGTAGAAAGCACATATGAGGAATTCCCTTTGGCTGTGCTGACATAATCCTCTTGGCACAGGAAACGTGGTCAGCAGTGTTATGTTATTGGCTCTCTGAAGAGTTAACCACAGAGTAACATTGAATGACAAACAGTCTTTTGCTTAAAATAAATTAGTGTCAGGGATGCCTAAGAAGCATTAGGACACATAGTAACTGTATAGTTTACTTAAAGAACTATTTAATATATTTTAATTTTCCCTTACAGAGTATTAATATTAGGAGCTTCAGGAGGAGTCGGTACATTTGCTGTACAGGTAATATAAACCAGCATGTCCAGGATGCATCCTCGAATTATTCAATATGAAAACAAACAAAAATGAACAGAAGGGAATTGGTGGAAGGAATAGTGAAATAGAGAGCTACCGATCAATCTGTCTGATTGGTATTTTCCAAAAATGAAATATTTTCAGATTTATTGCGTTCCTTTTTTTACATTGTATTAAAGTAGGAAGCAGGGACTTCCAAAGAAAGGAGTCATGGGTGCAGGAAATGTCTAACTGGTGTCACTTCAAGTATGTAGCCTTTTTTTGGTTATCTTTTAGTCAGCTCTGCTCCATAAATAGGAAAAGAACTTGGTGTATGAGTAGAAAAACTGTTGGAGAATGTGTCATACACCGTAACTGTGGTAGGTGGTCAAATAGGGCACCAAGCTTTTATCTGTAGTGTATGTAAAGCACAGTGGCTTAGATTAACTTTCCTTCACTGTCTTTTCTCTGCTGCCCTTTTCTCTGTCTTCATTCCAGTAGCTCTAAACTTCTGAGAGTCTATGGTTTTGTAGATCAGTAACTTTACATTTATCTGGCAGATCCAGACAGCAAACTGAGTATTTTATTTGAAGCTTTATTTATCTTGAGACCGGATATCTCTAAGTGGTATTAAAAAACCACCTTCCTTCCTCCACACCAACTCCTCCCTCCCCCAAACTTCCTTAAATATTGATAAATTCTAAGCATTGTTTGTGGGATGTGTGACAAGTTATCCTGTGTTGGAAGATGGTTTCCCCACTCCCTACTAAAGGTGCTCATTTATTATATAAATATAATGAGACTTTGGCTTTTTAAGTTGTTCTCGATATTTCACTAAATGTAAAACTTTGGACTTCTTTATTTTTTGTACTTTTCTTTTTTTTTTTAAGCTAGTGAAGGCCTGGGGTGCTCACGTGACAGCTGTTTGTTCTGGTGATGCCAGCACATTGATGAAAAGTCTTGGAGTGGATGACGTGATTGATTACAAATCTGGAAATCTGGAAGAACAGCTTAAAGCGTTGCCCTTGTACGTGTTTGTGTTGCTTAATACTGAGATGAAGGAGCTGGTGGTCAAACCTTCTGCCTCTTGATTGCTTGACTCTGGTCTGTCAGAACTCTCTCTCTCTTTTTTTTCTCCCTTCCCTATTTTGAAAGTATTACTTTGTAGAGCAAGTTCATCCCAGTCCTTTCAGAATGCAAATGCCAAGAGAGTATCCAAAGCACAGATTCCATTCTAAGACTAAGCCAGTTAATTGGGCTTGTGGAGGCAAACTCACTTTCACATGATTCTCTTCAATGACTGTGATTTGAACAGTTTTGGCAGCTTCCATCCAAGGATCTTGGAGCATTTACAAAGCATGAATAAATTAAATAAGTCTAGAAATCCTGTGTGAGGTTAGTAAATAGTAAAATTGATCTTTTAGGGGGAAGAACTGTGTCCAGAAGCAGTAAAGTGACTTCCTGAAGGTCTTTAACTACTGTGCAACTCAACTGGAAGTAAATTTCTCTCACGTAACATTGGATACGGCCACCTCTGATAAACAATCACACTTATCTTGCCGCAGCAGTTATGTTTAAAGTAGCTTGGGAGTTTTCTCAAGAACTGAAGTCTTTTTTTGCTTTTGTAATCTTTCCATCTGTTTGAACTTAGTTTACTGTGACTTGTATTTGAATATGGTATTTACACTGCTGTCTTTAGCTAGATTGAGTTAACTTTCTGAGAGGGGAAATAGAAGTTGTTCAATCTCAGAAAGAATCTTACTGATAACCGCGCTGAGGTGGCATGTGCCCTTTAACTATGGTGTGATTGTCAGCAGGCCTGAGGTCAACTGTGAGGGTACTGGCACTGTCTGTACGGACAGGACATGCAGTAACAAACTCAGCAGTTTGCAAGCAGTGCTAAATTTGCCTTTGTGCAATTCACCGTCTTAAATGCTAAACACCCATTCCAGCAAGTGACTTTTCAGTTGTGCTGGCTCTTCAGACCCCAAAGTGAGCTAGCTTTTCTGGGAGCATCACTTTTCATGATTTTGATTTCTTTTGCTGGCAGCTAACTGTTAGGATGCATGAACTTTAACTTGAAATCTCATCCTTGGAGGACTGGCAGGAAAAATGTCTTTCTAGAGATAAGAACTTTCCTATTTAATTCGCATAAAGTATTTTCCTCTTGTTTATAGGTTGTTTAGATTAGATGTATATGTATATGCATATCTACTGTACCTGGAAATTGCTGGAAGTTTAGAGATGCAAATGAGAACGAGCTGTGCATCTAACAGAATAGGTGCATAAGCTCCCTGTTGCCCTATTCAGCCTTTGCAGGCTCCCATGCTGGGATAGCGAGAAGGTGCTCTAAAGCTGTGGTTTGTTGCCAGAGGCTACATACACCCATCCCATGGCAGGAAGGTTTTAGATCCTTTGCATTCCGAGGTTCTACGTCAAATAGGTGGATGCGAAGAAAAGAGATGTCAGTTGAGATAAAATAGCCCCAAAATAAATAAGGAGGTAAAAAAAGACTTTTAGAAGTGAAACTGAGAATTGGGTCACAGAAAAGATGTAAGGAGATAAAGGTTAGTAGAATAATTTGTTCATCTAACTTTGGCCACTGGAACTGACTTGCATGTGAGTGCAGCATATACAAGAGATATTCCCAGTCAGGGTGTGAGTCAAGACTAGTTTTTTGATGTATATACCATTTTGTTCAGTGCTAGGAGCAGACCTCTAGACTGTTCCTTCCAGTAGTCTCAGTGGGATAGCTGAAGAGACAGAGCGCTAGAAGGCTTTAAGGAAGTAGAGAATGTAGTTGTGCATCTAAGAGTCTGCTTTTTGGAGTCCTAAGTGCAGTTTAAGTTACCTAAATAGCCTATGTCTGCTGTGAAGTGAATGGGTAATAACCTGTAAATTTAACTCCCATTGTACAGTGAAGCTGGGATTTTAGTTGAGGTCTCGTGAGATTTGTGACACTGTCTTGCAGGCAGAATATTTTATTGCATTGCAGTGACACATAAAATGTGAAGTATAGGAAATTTCTGATATGAATTAGCTTAATTATGATGAAATTATTTTTCCCGTATCATGATTTTAAACCTATCCTTTATATGTCTGCAGATTTGATTTCATCTTAGATAATGTTGGTGGATCCACTGAGAAGTGGGCTCTAGATCTCCTGAAGAAATGGTCAGGAGCAACATATGTTACCTTAGTGACACCTTTCCTGATCAATATGGATAAGCTTGGAGTGGCTGATGGGATGTTACAAACAGGAGTCACCGTCGGTTCCAAAACTGTAAAGGTATTTGACAAAATGCTTTATTCTTTACTACTCTGTAGAACTCTAGCGGCTTCCTTTGTGCCTTGGGTGCTAGTCATGTGGCTTCTCTAGAGGTATCTTTTGGATTTTCCTCATAAGCACATTAAGTACACTTCAGATGCACTTTTATTCTTTACTTCTTTCTTGCACTGAAAAAACCCCACAGTGTGTTGGGGTGGTGCTGATTGGCGTATGCGGTAGTTTGGGGTGCTTTGAAGTTTTGATTCCTTATTGTGCTTTTCACTGTGACCTTTTCCATACGGCCTCCCTAGCGAGTCCTGCTGACAGCTCGTGTTTCATAGTAAACAGAGCAAATCCCTGCCTCATTGAAGTGAGGGTCGTTTTGATACTCGCTTTAGGCTGGGCAGGCTTTCTCTCAAAACTTTGTTCCATGACTGATTCTCTTCATCCTATTCCAGCACTAAAGAGCAATAGAAGTGGTTGAGAGTGGCTAGAAAGTCTTTCATCTCTTTCACGTTCATGTGTCTGGATGGTGATACTGATTTTTGTAGCTTTCATAAGTGGATCTTAAAACATTCTGCCGGTGGCATGGTCAGCGAGGCTTTGTAGAACTTTTTTCTTTCTTCTCTCAACACGTGTGCTTGCTCCGCAAATGAGGGCTTTTCAGGCAGTTGCTATGGTATCCCTGTGATGGCATGGCTGAATGAGATTCCAAGTCCTGCACCAGTACGTTCAAAGGAAAGCTCAAAACCAAAATGAAAAGGCTGGGAAGAAATAGTGTGGTATTATTTCTCAGTGAGCGTGTTTCCATGATGAGGAGCGTCATATGCCATGTATTAAAAATCATCTCTTTGTTAGATGATGGCTCTGATTCCTGTAATGAGTTACTCAGAGGAGTAAGTCTTGACTTGTGCTTATGAGATCTTCCCAAAATGCTTTTCATGTGAGCTGCCACCTGTCATTGGATGGCGATGACTTTGGCAGATGTGATGGTGGAAAACTTAATCGCTGACACTGAGGTGGAAGGTTCTATGTGAGGTGAAATGTGACATTTCACATTGCTGCGTTTATTTCATCCCCTTTGTGAACGTGTATGATTGTATAGCACCATTTCTCTCTTACGTAACAAATAATGCTGTTTCTAGCTGCAGAGACAAGGTGGTTGTTTTTCTCAACTAGCTGACTTGTGCAATTGGACACAAAGTTCACCCTGATCCTATTGTGGTAATACAACATCCCTGTCTGTACATTTAATCCACATGCTTAGGTGACGTTTTTTTTTCAGACACTGACATAAAATTTCTGTGTCTTTTCCTTAAGTTACTTGTCAGTGATTTTATCATTAATTTTGATTTCAGTTTCCTTTCATGATTTTTTTAATACATTTGTGATCTTTCTTGCAGCATCTCTTTAAAGGAGTTCATTATCGGTGGGCATTTTTTATGGCAAGTGGCCCAAGTTTGGATGAAATAGCAACGCTGGTCGATTCTGGAAAGGTATGTCAGTAAGGGGTATTTGGGTATTTGTGCTGAAAGAGGTGCTGCTGAAAGAGGTTCTGCTTTAACTCAAAAATGGTCTAATTTTATACAGTTCAATACAATTAGGGAATAAAATGTTATGAGAGTCACAGCGAGGATAAGTAGTTAAGAATTGACTTGCTTCATTTTCTAATTTCTGCCTTTTGCATGGAATTTAGGAGGCTGTAATCCTTAAGATTGTTCTGCCTTCTTCTCCACCCTACCTGTTTTTAAAAACACAAAGCTTGCTAAGTTATGAGGAAAAAATGTCCGGTGATTGCTTATTTTTTCCAGTGGGAGTAATTAAACATGAACTCTGGTGTTGAAAATGGTACATTTTAAGAGGCCTCATTTGGTTCATTTGCTCAGAATGAACATGACTGTGTCTGTCTGCATAGATAAATTTTCTTAGCCTGGGTGATCAGGAGCCCTGCTCATAATGTGCATAGAACTAGAATATTGCAGGTTACAGACGATCTTCATTGGCAGAGTGGGGACAAGAATCTTGTGTTTCATTATTTCAGTGCCTCAGAGTACAATCTTTGTGCTAATTCAGCAGAGTAACTTGGAATATTGTAAGCGTTCATAAGCTTTTGGGAAATCTTAGTGGATTTGAGGGAAAGACACGAAGAAGGATATTAAGGTGCTGGAGCGTGTCTAAAGAAGGGCAGTGAATCAAGTGAGGGCTCTAGAGAACAAGCCTTAGGAGGAGCGGCTGGTGGGACTGGAGTTGCTTAGCCTGGAGAAAAAGAGGCTGAGGGGAGACCTTATCGCTCCCTACAACCACCTGGAAGGAGAGTGTACTGAGGTGAGGGTCTGTCTCTTCTCCCATGTAGCAAGCAATAGAACAAGAGGAAACAGCCTTGAGTTATGCCAGGGGGAGTTTAGATTTGTATATTAGGAAAAATTTCTTCACCAAAAGGGTTGTCAAGCACTGGAACAGGCTGCCCAGGGCAGTGGTGGAGTCACCATCCCTGGAGGTATTTAAAAGCCATGTAGACGCGGTGCTTAGTGACATGGTTTTGTGGTGACCCGTCAGCGCTGGGTTAACACTTGGACTTAATGATCTTGGAGGTCTCTTCCCACCAAAACAATTCTATGATCTGTAAGTTGCAGGTAAATCAGTGCTTTTCTGATCTGTGCAGGTTTATGAGCTTGTTACAAAATATGAGTGAGCAGCTGATTGCCTGTTTATTGGACTGTGGGGTGCTGTACTTCAGTGTCCTCTCTTGAATAATTTTGTATCGCCAACATTCCCAGAGTAGAGAATACAGACACTTGCAGTTAATTTTTCTGTGTCATACCTAAGCAGGAGAGGAAGCAGCGTTTGCCGTGACTGCTGGTCCTTCCAGTATGTGAATTCTCAGGCCATCTTGGACTCAAAATTTGTGTATATTAGTAAAATCTAGATCTCTCAAAGTACGAATATCGATCTCTTTTTTCACTGTGCATTACGTTCCAGAGTTTGGAGAAGGGTGAATAAATAGCTGTTGTACTGAAGGCTGGATTGCTTCTATTTGCCACCTCAGTGCTGATGATCAGAATACAAAATTTCCCAAATTCAGCCACTTCTACCCCTCCCTCGTGACCAGTGTGCTGCTGACACAGTCAGTGGAAAGTCTGTGTTTCCTAAAAAGTTACCTACTCATAAATAGAGGTTGCAGCAGGAAATAAGCTGTGTTGAATCGTGTCCCTGGCTACAGCTTTGCATCACTCTGCTTTGCATTATATCCAGGGCTGTAGGCATTATCCCATGGTCAAGAAGGAAACCCTAGGAGATGCTCCTCATCCTGTGATTGCATCCGGTTACACTGCTAAATTATAACTGTCAAAGAAACAGAAATGCCCTTGTCTTTGTTCTCACCATTTATCCTGATTGTTAGCCAGTCACAACTTGTTTTGTGTTCTGCTCCTACCTTGTATGCGAAACAAATGCAGAATAATGCCCGTGGATGCCTCTTGGGAAACACCTGTGTATGCAACAGAGATAGGGCTTAATCGCTGTTCTCAGCCTAATACTCTGAACAGGTGAATTGTAATGCCATTTCAAATGTATGTCATACATATATGAACATCCTGATGTACTTTTTGTTGTAAGATGATCATGAGGACAAAGATGTTTGCTTCGTCTTTTATTCCCTGTGCAAAAACAGGTCATAATGTCAGGCTGGTTTATCTGCATAGTCATTATTCTAGCAGCGTTTTACTGTATTTTGTAAAATGTTGTAAACACCCGTGCTCTCATCAGTATTTTGTATGACCCAGATGAGTTTCATTTAGATAGATGTTAATAAGACCATGGCCTTTATTGTCTGGACACAAGAGTTCTCTTAAAATTGAGAGATCATCCATTCAGAGGAGTAGGTGTTTGGAAAAAAATGCAGGAGAGAATTACTGGAGGAAGTGTACCATAATTTCCCATAAGTAAGTGAAAAGAAGCATTAATGTTTGACTGGGAGAGAATAACTGAGAACTTAAAAACCAAAACAAATTAAAAACCAGCCAAAACAAACCACAGAGCAATAAAAGTTTAGCAAAGACTCGGGGAAGCCAGCAAAGTGAGCTCATGGAGTTGAACTTCTTAGTTCTGAGTGAATGTGCTTTTGAGTAATGCCAATTTACTTTGATATTTCAGTGAATCATCTTTTCTGCTACAGACATCTTAATTTTGAGATTGAATAGGAGAGCAATTGGAGACCTCCTGAAAATGAGTGTCTTTTTTCAGGAAAGTATAAATCATGAGGGGGATTTAAATGAAGGAAATTTAAAAGAATTGATGGTTTAAAGAGATGCTGTTACAGTAAGTGTAGCTCAAATCTTCAGAGCATACTTCTGAAGCAGTTACAGATCATATTGATTTCTCAGTGGTTTTTCTTGTAGTACTTTTGGACCAACACAGATTTTTATTTCTGATGAGTTCATCATCTCCCTTTGCGAAAGCAAAAGGATTCTCAATCCTTGAGTGGATGAAGAATAAATACAGAGGTCATTTTGTTTAAAGACACTTGGTTTTCACATGGATGACCTTTGCAGAAAGGGGTACAGATTTGCAAAACATCAGCTCTGAGGAGGAGTCCTTATAACAGCCTTTTTTATTCAGGAGGAGAAGGGAGGGATTTGATTAGCTGGTAGTGCAAGGAAGGAGAATAATTTGTCTTTTGTAGATACCTGCACATCAGCTCAGTTCTGGGGATTGTAAAACCATTTACAGTTTATGATCTGTTTTCTCTGCCATGCAGCTGGACATCTTGCAAAGAGACTGTTGCGAGACTGAGGGCCTGGGAGGCTGCTGCAACTGTAGTGGGCACTGAGAACTCAAGTATTTGGTTGCCAGGTTTTAGAGATACCAGTTAATTTCTAAAGTGCTGGGAAATCCCTGTTGTGGGTTGAACTATGCCAGCTAATTACGAGCCAGTAAGGACTGGTTTAATGTGGGTTCCTCCGATTGAGTGGATGAACTGCGTGTCAGAAGCTGGGGTTCTCTTTACTTGGCTGGACATTTCTGCGGAATTGCAAAGTTCTCATCTGAAAACAACTGAAGTCGACACAGCCTTTAGTTCAGGACACGTATCTGCTGGCACACGGGTCGCTGAAGCATCGCGGTCTCTGCTCTCTGCTGCCAACATGGTCACTGAAAGGCTTGTGAGGAAGTAGTTTGATGTATTTGTGGTTGATGTTGTGACTTTAACACTGGCAGTCTTGTTTTTTCACTGCTTGCTTAACTTTTTCATCCTTTCTAAGGATGTGCCATATAGTCCTTGGTAAACATATACCCAGCTCCTATAACTGCACAAGTTTGGCAAGAGCCTCCAACTTGTAACTGAGCTCTTACTTTGCCTTTTATAAAGCCTGCTGGAGGAAGGCGGGCCCAAAGGACTCCGTAATGTCATAAGGGGGAGCACTAAGTATGTTGTGTGTTCCTGCTGGGCCATGATCAGATGTGGGTTACCATACAGCCCTACAGAAATGTAAAATTTTTATTTTAATTCTAATTATCTGATGGTTGGAAGTTGATTTTGCCAGAAAAAAAGGCTAAGAGACAAGTAGAGTCTCCAGTCATGAAATGAATAGATTATTCTCTGGGTTGATCGCTGTCTAGATAAATGTTACAGCACAGGCACACATAACAAAAACAATTGCATGCCTATATTAATGTAATTTGTGCGTAGTGTTTTGCGAAGACTCTGGGTGCTTTGGAGTTAGCACCTGCTGTTGTGGTTTGGAGAAGAGGATGCTGACTGTTCTTTGGCCCTGCTGCCGTCTTCCTGTGCAATGCTGTACAAATCACACAACCTTTTGCCGCTGTAATTTCTCTATGTACTGATGAGGGCTGATGGCCTTTATACATCTTTGGTGATGTGCTGTGAGAAACCCTATTAAAGTCTGGAATTCAGTAGTTTTCTATTGCTAGTCCTTGCTATTCAGGAAGTAAATAACACAAATGGAAACGATCATCCACTTTGACATTGCTTGGGCTTTGAGTTGTTTGGATGGCCATGATTTAAGATGGCTTACAGTCCTCCTGATAGCACGGGTTCTCACAGCTTCTTGACTCTGTATCCCAACCTGTGCATACTGATTTGCTTGCAATCCATCTTGTTACAGTTCTGCAGGTAGCTTTTTTCCCTGGCCCTTGCTGCACAGAGGTTGCGGATTTCTCTCATCCGTATAAAGATCAAGCAGCTAATGTAATACATTGAGCCTTTGAATGTTCTCCAAAGCTGGCATCTCTAGATGTGGCCTTCTCTGCAGTTGCTCCAGTCTTTGACTTTATGGCTGTGCTAATGCATCTTGATGTGATTCACCCCTGGGTGGTGCCTGTCCCTATCTGCAAAAGGACGCTAGGGTAGTGATTCTGCACTGAAATGTCTAAATTGACTAGAGATCAGTCCTTCTCCCACTTTCTTCAGTCACTCACACTCGTTCTGATGACCATCTTTCTCCATGCTAAATTGCAAAGCTTGCACTTAAAAAAAAAAAAAAAAAAAGAAAAAATTATGTTTTTTTGTTGCAGTGCTTTTGCTTGCCAGGTTGGTTGGCTACAGCCCAGAGGTGTTGATCAAGGAGAGGTTGCCAAAAGCTCTGTTCAGTCCTTTCTGTTCCAGAAGAAACCTCTATCTGCATTGTGTCACAGCCACCAAAAAAACCCCAGACCACTGTGATTTTTATTAAAACACATCTGCTCCTCTTTCTCCAGGGCATACACTTCTTATGAAAGTGCAGTGTGCATATATCAAAAACTGTCTGTGAAGGAAACTAGTAGAACTTTTGCATACCGTGGAGAGATAGGGTTCTGGAAAAAAATTCATCATACACCAGGTATTTAATTGAATGTGTTGCTTCAGCCTGATGTAATTGCATATTCTGTAGAAGGTTGGTCCTACTTTTCTCAGCTCTAGCCCCCCAGAGTAGGAGGGAATTATGTCCAGCACAGTTGTGTGGGTTCAACAAGACAACTCTTGTCTGCTGTGAGTTTAATTTCCTGAGACCTGGGGAGATGCAAGTCATGCAGGATTATTCTTCTAATATATATAAAATATATATAATATGCTTACATATATAAATACATAAATATGTTCCTATATATATACTCCTATATATAGATAACTGTACTAAAGTTTGTTCTGTCTTACTTCTATGTTAGCATTGCCCCAGATTGCTTTAATGACCAGCATGAATATCAGGACAGCTACCATGAACCTGACTGCTTCCAGGGGATTCAGAATGGTTCAGTAGGTAACTAAACCCAGGATCTTCCTCATTTCTACGGAGTCAAGCTTGGGCTAGGCTGACACACATTACAGTTCTGGGCTTGTTGCAGTTTCTTACTGCTCTTCGCTGTGTTCTGTAGAAGCTCCTTATGCCAAGGCCAGTTAATGAACTAGAGATCTTTTAAGCCTCTTCTACACTCCAAACCATATCCTGATAGCCTGCTTAACTGGGATGTATCTTCTAGCATTTTAATAGTTGTAGATGATACTCATCAGGTCCTGTGGGCTACTTGATATGAAAGAACATTTGGAAGAAAGCAAATGTCACTCCAATCTTCAAAAAGGGTAAGAAAGAGGACCTGGGTAACTACAGACTGGTCAGCCTCACCTCCATCCCGGGAAAGGTGATGGAACCCTTGGTGCTGTCTCTAAGCATATCAAGGATAAGAGGGTCATTAGGAACAGTCAGTGTGGTTTTACCAAGGGAAAGTCATGTTTGACCAACCTGTTAGCTTTTTATGAGGACAATCAGATGGATAGAGGATGGTAGAGCAGTGGATGTGGGTTATCTTGGTTTCAGTAAAGCATTTGACACCATCCCCCACAGCATCCTTGCAGCTGAACTGAGGAAGTGTGGTCTGGATGATCAGGTAGTGAGGTGGATTGTGAAATGGTTGAAGGATAGAAGTCAGAGAGTTGTCAATGGGACAGAGCCTAGTCTAGTGGAGGCCTGTGTCTAGTGGAGTGCCTCAGGGGTCGGCACTGGGAGCAGTACTGTTCAATATATTCATCAGTGATCTGGATGAAGGAACAGAGTGCACTGTCAGCAAGTGTGCTGATGACACCAAGCTGGGAGGAGTGGCTGACACAGCAGCAGGCTGTGCTGCCATCCAGTGAGGCCTGGACAGGCTGGAGAGTTGGGCAGGGAGAATTTAAAGAAATTCTAACAAGGGCAAGTGTAGAATCTTGCAGCTGGGAAAGAACAACCCCAGGTACCAGTGCAGGTTGGGGACTGACCTGTTGGAAAGCAGCGTAGGGAAAAGGGACCTGGGGGTCCTGGTGGACAGCAGGATGACCATGAGCCAGCAATGTGCCCTTGTGGCCAGGAAGGCCAATGGCATCCTGGGGTGTGGTTAGTAGCTCAAGAGAGGTTCTCCTCCCCCTCCACTCTGCCCTGGTGAGGCTGCATCTGGAACATTGTGTCCAGTTCTGGGCCCCTCAGTTCAAGAAGGCCAGGGAACTGCTTGAAAGAGTCCAGTGCAGAGCCACAAAGATGATGAGGGGAGTGGAGCATCTCCCTTGTGAGGAAAGGCTGAGGGAGCTGGGTCTCTCTAGCTTGGAGAAAAGGAGACTGAAGAGTGACCTCATTAATGTTTATAAATACATAAAGGGTGAGTGTCAGGAGGATGGAGCCAGGCTCTTCTCTGTTATGTCCAATGATAGCACAAGGGGCAACAGGTGCAAGCTGGAACATAGGAGGTTCCGTGTAAACGGGAGAAGCTTTTTCACAGTGAGGGTGACAGAGCACAGGAACAGGCTGCCCAGAGAGGTTGTGGAGTCTCCTTCTCTGAAGACATTCAAAACCCATCTGGACACGTTCCTGTCTGACCTGCTCTAGGTGATCCTGCTCTGGCAGGGGGGTTGGACAAGATGATCTTTTGAAGTCCCTTCCAGATCCTAATGTTCTGTGATTCTGTAAGTAGACCCCAGGACACATGGGATCCATTCCCATGTTTTAGCCACTACACTACCATTCTTCTTGTAGACGTATGAGTGGATCATTGGATCATTTTTCTTCTGTTAGGCATTTAGGACAGAAATATCATGTACCTGATGTCCTGTAATGTGGTCTTAGATGAAAGTGCTTATTCTTTGAAATAGAAAATTATCAAAACCAAAGTATTGTATATTTGCAAAGCTACCCATACAACGTGTGACCTGAGCAAGATGTTCCAGAAGGTAAGAACTTTTGTCTTCAGTGAGGGTTGACCCTAGAGCCTAATGTTGGCAAGCAGTATGAAGCTCAGCATGCACTGTTGCATGCCATTTTAAGCACAAGGAAAGATGAAGAAAGGGTTGGGATGAAGACCCAGATAATATGGAACTTGAGTACAGCAGAGGAGTTGCTCAGCTAAAGAGAAGAAATGTCAGAAACAGCAGTGTCCCAAACAAGCATTTTTTTTTTTCCATGAGCTGACAGTAAAGTTCTGAACAGGTAACTACATGTCCAGTTACGGGACAGGGACCATTCTTTGTAGTGACTTCTGCTCAAGTCTTCTGTTGACACTGAAGGGAGACTCGCTGAGGGCTAAAGGAAAGTATCGAGCTCTGCATTTGTGCTCATACACTGGGATGGGCGTGGTGGTAGTTTCTGGAGGAAGACAGCCATTCTCTTCTGACTCAGCTACTCAAAGCAAGCAGGTCTTTTCATTATGGCAGGCCCTCAAGAGGATTTTTGTGTCTGGTGGAGCACATCACAGCTCCTGTTCAGTGCATATGCAAGTATCTTTTCCAGAGCATGTACACAAGCCGTGAGCAGACTCCTGGCTACTGACTGAGGTGTAAGGAGGGTGTGTGCAGGGGGAGGCAGCAGCCGGGCAGGAGGCACTTTGCAAAGCAAGGCTGGCCTGCGGTTTTGCCACGGCTACCCGTTGCAGACCTGGGGGAGAGCCAATGCACTGTCATTGCCCTTGGAGTGAGGGGACTTTTTTTTTTTTTCTTTTCTGCTTTGAACTAGGCTTGCTCTGAGGTTCAAGGCTCTAGCTCTCCCTCCAGTGTCAAGAAGCAGCTCCGCACTCCCTGGAGTCACTTGCTGCCGATATGAGGGTCGGAGCCGTCTTCATTCCCTTCATGTTTCCTTGCTGGTCTCCTCCTGATAAATTTGGACTGTAGCCTTGCCACCACAGAAATGGGGGCCTTCGAGGGTGGGCTTGAATTTGTCATTAGCGGGAGCATGTTCCTGCTGACCTGTCAACTCCTGCCAGTGCCTGTGCACTGCCTGCTGTGGTCAGAGCTGGATTGGCTGGGGTGCCACTTCTGTGCCCTATGTAGGATAGCCTTAATCAGCATCAGCAATTGCTCTTTCTGTTTTTCCAAACACATGAGTTCATTTCAAGAGACCTGAGATTCATTTCTATAGTATGTCCTGCATCAGAGAGAATGAAGAGGAAGAAAATACCTTTCAGGCCCAATCTGTTTTCAGATAAAGATTTCAATGCGGGCGTGTGTAATCCTTTCTCTCCCAGACTTTAGTTTAATCCTTTTTCCCTGAACAAATAGGTGTCCTCTGGCAAGGAACTGATGCGTGGCTGTAAATAGCCAGTGTTTTTATTATCCAGTTAATCTCCATTTAGTATCACACATTCAGCAAACAGCAGACGCTCCCCTACTTGTTTGTCTGTTCACAGGAAGAAATTTTATCTTAGTCAGTGGATTATGGTAAAGGCTGAGTGAATCACTGTGCTGCAACATGGTCAGCCCTTTCAGGGTTATTCAAACAATGGGGCTGACCAGCCAGCCAGATAAAATGTTTAATGCTCTAGATTGTCAGGATCATCAATTTAGTATTCATGTCTCTCTATAGCACTGCCTAAAGCCAGCGTTTAAATGGAGCTAGAGGTTACATCAATGTAGCAGATGAGCTTTTGAGTGTGTGGTGGCTGCAGTACACACAGTGTTTTGAACTGTGAGGCTGAATTCAGGTTTCCTATGAATCCCTGTGTCACCGGTTTTCAAATGCAGTGCTTTGAGCTATACCTAATCGCCTGAGGACGTCACATACCTCGCTCATAACACCCAGGGTTATAAGCTGCAGCCTACAGCAAGTGACTGCAGGTGGCAGAACACTGAAGTGTCTTGTTCATTTTTTCGCGGTTGCTGCAGGTATCTGAAATGAACTTCTGCCTTTCCCTGAAATCCCTTGTGCTTCACATCACTTGTGCTGCTGCACTGCTTTCTTCCACAAAGGCCTTTCCCCTCCTCCCAACTTCTTGCCCTGCTTGGATCATCATCCAGCATGCTGAGTTTCTCTGTTCTTTTTTTTCTTAACTGAAGCACAGCTTTGTATGTAACTGCCATCAACAAGAAGTACTTGCACCAGTGCTGCACTTGTGCTTGGCTCAGCAAGGTTACGGAGTTGCTTTTTCCCCGGGCTTCTGCTATGAAAGCAAGGGTTGGTCTCCCTCTATAGAGGCACTGCTGATCAGCAGCACGTTCCTCCTGCTGACTGTCACAGCAGCTGCAGTTTACTCAGAAGCTCAGTGTACCCAAAGCCATTGTCTTCATTGTTATTGCTGCTCTGCGTCTACATCCCTGACTTTGCTGATGCCTGTGACGACATTTCCATTCTGTGCTGGATGCTGACCAAACACCGTTTGGTCTTGAACTTGATACATTCATGCCCCACATTTCTTCTCCCAGCAGAAAGTGTTATGCAGCATCTCTGTGGCTTCTCTGCTGTGTGTCACTACTGGCTTTACTAGAGGTTTGTTTACAGACTGTCCTGGCAGAACAAGGGGAAGAAATTATCCAGCCTTGCACCCTGCAGCATGGCAAGTTTGAGGCACTTACTGAACGTATCTGTGTGCACAGTTAGTGATTTGGCTGCTAATTCAGATGTGCTTTGGAGAGCAGTCATTTATTCATTCCTACTTTTCTGCCATGTAATGTTTCCTACTACTGCTAAACTTGCCTTGACAAAATGAAGATGTAGTGACAAGATTAGGAGATACTGCAGTGTAATTGACTACTCATGTTTTGGGTTACTTGTTAGCATATGAACAAACCAGTAGTTACTTCAGTGTGTGTCATTAAAACGAGTTGAGAAAAGGACCTGCATGAGCACAGACAAGTGCCAGATGGGATTTGTTGTGCTGTTGGGGAGGGTGCTGGGTGGGCATTGCTGCTGCTTGGAAAAGGTGCACATAAGAAAACCTTTCCTTGGTTGTGCTGCATGTTCACCTTTCAAAGCAGCACAGCTGAATACAGACCCCTTGCCTTCTGGTAGAAGCAAGCAAGCAAGACAGCGCTGTTCTGATACTGGCAAATTGTTTGTGTCCTCATTGCTGTTGTATTCCTTTGCTGTTGAGGGAGATGCGTGGCCTACCCAGCGAGGGCAGTCACCAGACAGTGTGCACACTACTAGCTCTGAGGAAAAAGACTGAAGTTGGTTTTTCCCTGACACAATAAACAGGGTGTTTGGATCTGTGTTACTTTCAATCTTCATTACTGCAGGACTTAGCTGCAGACTCGCCCGCTGTTCATGTTTTCCTCTGACAAGTGGATTAGGATCAGTACATCAGTGCGAGAACATGCACTGAGCTGGTGCTAAGGGATCCAAGATTAGAGACCAACCTCAGGCTAGGTAGGATCTTTGGGAGGTAGGATCTTTTGCCTTTTGGAAGGCTGACTCTGAACTTCATGATAGAAAAGGTCTCTGCCCCTGGACCAGCAGCATGACAAGTATTTTACAGAAGCAGCTGGGATTTCTTCCGCCTCTGTCAGTACCCTGTGATGTCTAAAGAAAATGCTTGTAGGATTTTCATGGCAACAGTGAAGAGGGTAATTTCACTGTCGTTATTAAGAAATGAGTCTTAAACAATCCAGAAGACTACTCTAGAAAATTAATTCCAATATTGCAGCTGATGCAAGCAGGGCTTAATGATGTATGCCTGCTGGAATATATAGTGTCCGAGTTTCCGAGTGTATCTCCATGACTCAGCAACAAATGTTTGTGGATTTTTTTAATGTTTTTTTTTTTAACTTCACTTGTGGCCAAGTCTGTTAAGGGTCATGAGGCACCTGCTGATGCAGACAGGCACTAGATTTATGGGTATCTTTGAAACATCTGACCTTGGAAATTCTTATAATTAACAAGAAAACCAGTAGTGATATATGAGGAAAAAAAAATTCTTCCTTTTCCTTGGTGTATCATTGTGGGCAACAAAAAGTTGAACCACAGTGCCAGCTTTTAAAGGGACTTAGAAGTTGTTAAGAGTCTTGTGGGGCGACTTTATTGTGAAGTTCCAGATGAGGGCTCCAAACTGCACTGGTAGAGGTTTCAGAACTCAGGCAAAGAGCAGCAGAAAGCCTGCTCCTGCATGTAGAGGGATTGCTGAAAAAAAGGTAAAAGCCTACCTCATTTGGCCACTCGTGCCCCAAATACTATAAAGAAACCTTCCTCTTGTCCTCATACGCCTATGAAGTGTGAAGGTGATACATTATTTTATTCCTAATATTGCATCACTTTTCTTTTTTTTTTCCTGTAGATTCAGCCAGTTATTGATGAAGTCTTCAGTTTTTCTGAAGTTCCACAGGCCTTTCTGAAATTGGAAGGAGGTCATGCACGTGGAAAGACAGTGATCAACGTAATTAGTAAAAAATAAAGTGTTTCTAACCGTTATTTTGCCTGCAGTTAGTCCTTTACCAGTAAATTACACTTGAACATAAATTGGTACTTAGCACCTGTTTCTTCTTTAAAAGCTCACACGGAAAGAATTTTTTTTTTTTCAAGAGTATGGTTTAGAAAAGACTCTTTGATTCTTTCCTACTCTTCCTGTTAATAACTTTTAATAAACAGACAGGAAACAATAACGTCCTTTATTGACTTCTACAGGAAAACCACGTTAAGAATGTAGTTGTGACTTCTGCAGAACACCCTCACTCTTGGGATCAGAGGAAGAGCGGGCAGCATTTTCAGTTTGTAGATCTTGGAGCTTTTACTTTCCATATGTTTTGGCTAAGTCCTGAAATGGTGAGGCACGCTTTCATCTAATTGTCCATATGAAACTTGTGCTGCCCTTTTGTTCTTGGCCTCTCCTGGTTCTGTTCACCTTTATTAATATATATTATTACTCAGAGTTCATCCACAGAACCTGTGAACTTTTCCTGTGTGAAGTGGTCGTGTTCCTGTCTCAAGGCCAGTACTTCACTCTTGCTATGCCATAACTAATCCGAGGAACAGAATCCATCCCTAACTGATAATCACTCGCATTGTTTAACTCCTGGCACAGTTTCAGCTCACTCCAGCTTTCATGCAGGTAAGCTAGACATGATTTTGTCAGTAATCGGGAGACACTGTTTCTGCCATGCCCCATCTCATTGCTGGAGGGGGGGTGAAGTGGTATGTGTCCGTCAGTCTGGTTTTAAACTTACCATTTTGCCAGAGATGGCCTACAGAGTGACTTCCTCTGCAGTTACACAGGTAGACGGAAGGAAAGTGGTAACCTCTTAACTGAGAGCTGCACATCAACTGCGATGCTGCTGCTGCGATGGAAAAACCACGTCATGCAGGGGTCCCAGCAGGGGACGGAAGCAGCAGCCACGTGAACTGTGGCTCTGTGTACAAACACACTGAACAGGTGCTTGTACAGGAGAAGCACCCATTCCTCAGAGCCTCCACTCCACAGCATGTAGTCACCCCTCATTACCTAGCTAGCTGTAATGGAGGAACTGTAGACAGAGACGGGCACAAGACAGAAGCAAAACTAATTGTAAAATGTCAGCTTTCTCCCTCTAAAAATGATTTCAATAAAAGAGTTCCCTAACTTACCTTTATTTGTAAAACGCTGTATTATGTATAGCAAGAAGCGCATCAGTATGACAAAGTACCTCTGTTTGGAACCAGTAACACATGATCTATGAAGAACTAAAAGCAGCACATTTCTGAGCAACAAAACTTTACTAGGTCTGTACAAAAGGAGGAAAATTAGTAAGGCACTTCTAGGGTGGTAACAATAAAAGCACCAGTATCCTTTGAGGCAATACAATAGTAACAAGTGTGTTAATTTTAAAACAGACTTACTATGCAAGACAAAGGCCTGGATGCTCCTAGGAGCAGCTTGTAGTAACACTGGTCTAAGCCAGGAGAAAACACAGCAGCATAGTACAAGACTTGGTTTGTATTTTACCTTTCTGCCAACATTATTAAGGAAAACTAACGAAACGAGGTTAAGAGTGGGGCAACAGAAGAATCTCCTGCAGTCACCAATATGTCTCACTTGCCATGAGCTCATTACTAAACCGGTAACGCTTACTTTGAACTGGCACAGCCCCTGGGACTGGGCACGTCTACACCATTGGCTGTGCCCCTTACTGGAGCAGCCCGATGCCTCTGTTCTGCCCAGCAGCAACCAGGAACCAGCAGCCCATCACAGACATGGCTCTTCAGCATCAACAGAAATGCTTGGGAGTTTGGCATTCTCTGTGGTAAGCCCAACAGGCAGTGGCTGAATTTTTAGGTCTTTTTGCAAACACAGTGCTTAGGTGCTGCTGCAGTCATCTTTACTGATACTTTGCCTAAGAATTATTGGTTTCGGTATGATTTGGAGTTCAGGAACTGTTTTAAAAAGGTAAAAATTCTACTTGGCAAAGAAGTAAAATACCTGTCACTCAAAAAGTTAGGCAGCCAAGAAAATGGGCACGTTCTTCACATTCTGCTGCATCCTTTTCCCAGCCCTCTCTTTTTCTAACAAACATCTGCTAATTTACACCATCTCTACATGAGGAAAAAGAATCTAGAATTTTTCCTTAATTTAGGACTTATTATATTAGTATACTAACTACATTGAAGCCACATGTTCAAAATTCTTTGGATATGCTGTTGCTAGCAGCCTTTAAACTTTAGGTAAACATAAGTTTGTTTCAGTGAAACAAATATATTAATTTCCAGTAGTGAATATTTCTCTATACTACAGCCCATAGGTCCAAGTTGCTATACCCACATACACACTGCTCTCCTGTCCTTTATAAAATAAGCTTTAATTATTTTCAGCCCTTCTCTCCGTTACATAGAAATCCTTTTAAAAATAATTTAAAATTATGCTTATTGAGTATTCTGGATTAACTACTCACTGACACAGCTCACTCCCTGGGGTCTCTCCCACCTTTAGTTCTTCCACTCTAGCCTGAGGCATACTACCACTCTCTATGTCGAATCCAGTTGTGATGATAAAGCAAAACAAAAGAAAAAAAAAAAAGGTTGAGAGATAGTGAAGCTTTTATAGGGATAATAATCTCGGATAGAGGTGAAATCACTCTGTTGCTTGTTCTTTTTAAAATTGCAAAGAAAAGACAAAACTCTGATTGTTGATCCTGCATCCTTCAGAGAGGGCCGTGCCAGTCCTAGTGTCTGGAATAGTGGGTAATTCAAATGTCATCTTTGCTCATCCGGGTTTATACAACTAGTGGTTCCCAACACTGTGTTAACTTATCTTCGTTGACTGTGTTGACAACAACGTGGTCACAATCATACTGCGTGCCCCCTGTAAAGAGAAATTTCAGAGAGTGTAGATTATCCTTGAAGTAAGAGACATTTGCTCCAGGTTTCAGGGCAACTCTACTGTACAGTGCTGGTGTAGACAGTTTCTCTTCTCCCCAAGGCGCTGAAAAGACAAACTCATTTTCATCACTGCCTGCTTTTGTTATTAATTTTGACAGAAGGGAGCCTGCCTGCTCTTTTCCACCCCCTTCAGCAATTCAGTACCTTGGCTTTCTCAGCCTGGATGGGAAAGGAAGGAAACGCTGCAATACAGGCAGGCGTAGGTCCTTTTAAGACCGGCACTTCATTTTCCCCTCAACAGCTGTCAGTTGTCACTTTGTTCTACAGATGATGTTTACACAATGAAATAAATCTTGCCACTAACAGACAATACAAGCAGGACCACACCAGGGACAAGGTCTGGTACTCATTTACTTTACTCTTCACCACTATGATCCTGTATTTTGAGCAGTTTCATCGCACGCCGCCATACACGGAATAGCACCCAACGTTCTGCTGTTTCCACTGGCAGCTGAACATACCCGAATGTGAAATACTGCCCGTTCTTAGAGGGGCTTCATTTCCTCATGTGACACAATGCCAAGCATGTTCCCACAGGACAGCACCGTTAGCGTTTTGACTTCAAACTGAAGCAAAGAAACATTTGACTAGAGCTGGAAGTCAGAACTGACATTTCTTTCCCTGCTGCAGAAGCGCAGGCCACACATGTATCGCGCAGCACAACACGCCTGCCACAGCAGGCTGCAGCCCCACTGGAAGCAGCCATCTGAGCCAACCGGTTGTACTGAGCACCAGGACACTCCTATGGACACTCTCTTTCATTCTGCACTCCTACAGTCCCACACTCCCCCAGAAGATAAGCTGACAGCTTTTGAGAAGTGTAAAAAAATACAGATTGTAGCAGATCTTGGGAAGAAATATGGTAGGCCCCTGGAGTCCTGCATGGGCAGGCACATTTAAGAGCAGCTCTTTTGTGCTGAGGTAGTGCCATCTCGAGCACTTCAGCAGTTGTCTTCAGGAATCTGGGGGAGGTTTTCTGGTGCCGCTGTCCCAAGTCTGAAAGGCCTGATTAACACCAATGCCATTCCTCTCCTTGCCCTCACCAGGAAATTACAAAAAAAGCAGTAGAGACAGACAGCAGAAATACTTGTGAAGTTCTTTGGAAAGAGGGGAAAATGAAAGGAATACTTGATCAAATACTCTCGCAAGGAAAAAAAAAAACCTAACCAGCAGCTACAGAAAACAGTACTAGCTACATAGCTCAGTTAACACTGCGAGCATAGAAATTATTCTGTAAGTGGTGTCTGATAGAATGTAAACATCTTCTAACAGGCACACCTGGTTTGCTTTTTCTATGTTTTCCAGTGGAATAAGAGACTATATGCTTCGACAGAGTGGTGCCCTGGAGAACACTTTGTACTATGCCACCGCATCCACAAGGTGGCATTGGTCCCTGCTCAGACAAACAGCTGCATTCATTTGCTGAAGAATTCATCACGACTAAATTTGTGCTCAAGTCTGGATCAGCAGAATTGCCAGGAATAGGTTAATGTTCATACTAGGCTTTCTCAAATAAAAGCTAAATGTACCTGCTCTTTGGTACTTACCATACAGATTTACTTTTTTTTTTTTTAACTATTCATGACCAGCCCTATATCCATTGTGAAGTTCTTCAATTTTAAACGCAGAATACGTAATTACTTTTAACACAGTTCACTGAAGGCAAGGCAGCATAACAAAATTTCTGCTTCTTTGGTGCAACTTGGGGCTGACTTCAGAAGAACGTATGCAGAGTCATTGTGACTAAAGAGTCTCCCTTAATGGGAGTCTTTTTGATGAATTTATAATTAATCATCAATAGCTTTTTAAAGAGAATTTGTGACTACTTGTGGCAGTGTTGTATTACAGTCAGACATTAGATAACCCTTTCCTCGCAGTTCTGATAGTCCTATCTTTTTTAGTTTCAAAGTGACGACTGTTGATGCTGGTATTTTTCTTTCTTTCTTTTTTTTTTTGTAATTGCTGTAATTACAGCATTAACACAAAATTAACTTTAAAACAGCTAGAAATATTAACAGCTATAGAAAATGATTACTCCGCCCACCCAAAACTGCAGAGTTACATAAGAACATCCGATTACGCTAATTCTGCTAATTATTCCATTTCTTGCTTTTTCAGACTTTCTATGAACTATGAAAACAAAGTGCAGAAACATTGCTGTGACAACAGCTGCTGTAAAACACGCATCAAGTGTGCACAGACCTTAGGCTGCTATGGCAGAATCTGATGTTCACAATAAAAGTACAGCCATTAATAAACAAAAAACTTTTTGCATCTAATCACATCAGCGTATGAGACTGCCATTGCTTTCCTAATATCCTTTGGCTGTTGCATCTACAACTACTATGTAAGAAAATTTGCTCTATACAAATGAAAGTTAATGAGAAGTTAGGTTTTTCTTGCTTCAGCATTTTAAATAATTATACTCACATCACCCAGCGCCACCTAAAATTAACTGAGGATATCTGCAGTGAGTGGACACTGGGAATACAAGATAAGCAAGTACTGTGAGTTACTAAACTCTATGTAAAAAAAAAAATGAAAAGAAGTCCTAGTGACTGTATAATTCACAAGGTCAGACTCGCTAATCATGTCTTTTTTGATTCTAGATTAAAGTAACTATAACACCATCTTTAATTTATAGGCACGTTTAGTGCCTATCCCACATGATAAATACCATGTGATTAAGACACAATGTAATGAGATAAGACATTTGCTTACCTTTGATATCTAAAACCAGGTTGGGTTTCATCTTGCTATAAATCCTGCCATCAGGACTAATATGCCAATATTGTTTGTCTTCATTCCGCTCAAATGACAGACCGAGTTTAGAGCCAGGAGTTATGAGATTCCCAACAATTGTCAAGCAGCAATCCTCTGCCATCTGTATCATCAGAAAGGCAACAGCAATTATTCAAAACGGCTTTACTTCCAGTATCCATGGGTTTGCAATCAGGTAGGAGAGACGTCATCAGGTGAAAAGAGAATCTAGGAACTACTTTCCCTAAAGGAATGTATTTTTTCCCCAAAATCAAGACTACTTATTTTTGTTCACGTTTCTGCTGATATTCTCCACTACGTCAGAACATGAAAATAACCACACTGTCTCAGATCAAAAGGTACAATTAGCACCTGCCTCTAGCAGTGGCCAGTAAGAGATGTCATGGAAGATTACGTTCACTCTGTTCTTGGATGCAGGATGTTCCTGGTGATCTCTCACACGCTACAGCAATTTCCAGACCAGAGACTTCTCCATGCAGAGCTGGTACCTTTAGTACCTTTAATACTCAGACTGAATTTGTTAGTCACTACCCACAGAGATCAATGTAACACTTTTACATGAACACCCTTCTGTATCATAACTCTTCTGGGGCAAGCAGTTCCAAATTTTAACTACTACTATTACAAAAAACCTAGTGTGAGTGGCAGCTACTAGTTTGGCTTGATCCTCTCCTCAGCCCCCTTATTTTAAGGCATGTCTTGTCCACGCTATTATTTGGAAGGACTTCAATCATATCATCCCTCAAACTGCCCCTTTTGCAGGCTAAAGCATCCCAGCTATCTCGCCTCTTCCTTCCACAGGAGCCCTCCATCTCCTCTGTGCATCCGGTTTTTATTCTTTCGGCATTTCTAGTTCTGCAATAACCTTTCACAACTGCACAGTAACGAGTCCAGGAATTTCACAGTGTATCACAATAATATTTTCTTCTTTGTTCTGTATTCTTTTCCCAGTCGTTTATATTACTTGATTCCGAAACTCTGCAAATGCCTTTATGGTTAAAAATAAAAAAAGAACTGGCAAAAATGAACCTTACTTGAAAAGAGTGTTAAGGCTGTATTAGTAGCACATTGCACTTCTGTATTCTGTGTGAACAGTGATTGTTCAAGAGATCGCCATAAGCCACCTTGTAATTCTGCTGGGACTTCAGTGGCACATGAAACACCCATCTGCCACTGTTGATATGGACCTAAACTATTATATATGCAGTTTTGAAAAAGTTTTTACTATCATAACCTAGGATTGAAGTAAGTCAATGTAGTTCTGCAGTTCTGAAATTCTCATCTGTATCTAAAGTGTTTTCTAGTGGGACTTAGAGGACTCAGAGCTTACCCATTACATCTACTAGGCTATTGCTGCACTCATCTCCAAGAAACTCTTGAAGAGGAGACCTGCACTGGTATCTGCTATTCATATCTGTTTCTGACAAAAGGAGCAGAATTGACTTTCATAACCTGCTTACTGGTTATCCCACCTACCTAAACCAGCCCTTCCCTGAAAACCTCAGGCATACCTCAAGGTGCTGTGACTCAGCCAGTGAGATGACCTAAGCTTACCGGAAGAAAGGCATAAGTTCTTCCAGTGACCTACCCACCACCCACAATCTTAATTTTCCTGCTAAAATGCGGTGGAAAAACATTTTTTTTGGTGCAAAATACACTTACTGCCATTCAACAGCCAGATGGCAAATCTCTGTAAGAGTTCACTCATTTAAGATCAACGCTGCCAGCTTGCACTCCACAACTAAGCGACCTGATTGCTATACAGCATGAGCTGTGTATTTTCTGTGCACAGAAAAACTGCTTTGAGACATGGAGATGGGGACAAAACCCAAAAGCATTTAGCCAAAGTCACATCACACCCCAGTGTCTCGGTATGAGGATTTTCAGTGAAACGTTTGAGAGGCACTGTCAAGAGAGAAATCTTTTGTACACGATATTAAAGCTTTTAGCTTACTTTGCACGATTTTGCTGTCTGCATAAATCCCTTCTACTACTGCATGTGTCCTGTAAACATGTCCAAACAATGCCTTAGCTTATTAACAGTAAGATTCTACCCTCCAGCACAGATGACATAGTTATAAACGTCTCCTTTGAAGTTAAACAATCCTATAGAAAAAGTTCACATGATTCTTCGCCGTCAAGCTGCTTAACGTTATTAAAGTAACTTAATTTTCTTTGGCTGGCTTTCCCTACCTAAGACTGTTCATGCTTAGACATTATGAACTGTGCATACCTCTGCTCACCTCAACGAAAATTCGCACACGATTAGTTTTATGGACTGTGAGAAAAGCAGGACGTTGTTTGGAAACTCATAGAGGAACGGAAGAGGGATGAATTTGACAAATACAGGGATAACCAGAAACGAACCAACCCCCAAACAGCAGGGTTTTATCTTTATGTTTGCTTGAATGCAGGAGAGGCCACAACCTACATTACACTAGCAGACCTACCACAAGGTATGCAGAGTTCAAAGTATTATCAGGAAGGGCCTGCATTTTGAAAGGTCTCTCCTGATCTGACACTTCTGTGACATATTTTCACTGTGGAGGAAGAGGGTATGAATGAGGCTCATGAAGAGCAAGGCAATGTTCTTCTAGTGTTGATTGTACTATGAGGCTACTATTCTTTAGGAGAAAAGTAAATCCTAACTAAATTCTCTCAAAATTTCAGTTACATCAGAAAAAGTATCATGCAACTAGCTAGATCACCTGAGAAAAAAATCCAGAATTCAACAAAAATCTTGTATTACAGCTGAAACAGAGTAAGTTTATAAAATAAATTAAGATGATACAGTAAGAATTGAATTCCGAAAGCCCCACCATTAAGGAGGAAAAGAAAAAATTCACATTGAACTTGAACCTCACCCGGCACTTTATGAATCCATCCTGATAAACCCAGATTTGATCACCTGAGTCTACATCTTCTGTAACCTGTATTCTGAGAAGATTCAGACTGTCCAAGTTTCCATCAGCTGACATGAATTTTCCTGTTTCCTTGTTTCGAAGCCTGAAGTACACACGTTTCTGCAGAAGACAACATAACTCTTTAACAAGTCTCAGCACAGAGTACATCATACTCTGGTTAACTGCAGAGCAATTACTGTTGAGTGCTGAACACTATGCCTCCCTCTTTCTGAAAGTCTAACGTTCCTATTTTAGAATTTAATTCCAAAGTCCATAAATGCCCAGGACAAGGCAAGCATTGAGAATCTGCCATTCTGCATGGAGAGTTCCAGGTATTCCCATGCACACAGTGGAAAACTAAGAATTTTTAATTCAGAGAAGCACTAACTTCTCTCTGCTAACTTCTTGTATAGATGCTCTTTATGTTCATTAAGGGTGTACTTGTGCAGTGCTGCTTCTTTATTTCACTGGCAGCAGGTATTACACTGCACATTCATGCTGCACCTTAACACACATTAACATTCCTGTTTAGACAAGCTCTCAGCCAGGGCAGTCAAAATGCATTATTCCTAACTCTGCTTAAGGCTATACAAAGACAACATTATGACAGCGAGAAAATGCCTTTGGTTACAGGTACAGGTAACTTGTGAATTAGAAAAAGCTGTTTCCTCAATAAATATGTCTCAGCAAGAACCTCAAATGCTCACAGGACTGCTGGCTACAGCACTGGACCAAATCACATGGTCCTTATTTAGAGAAGGAAATGAAAAGGGTATCATGAGAATAACTTTTGCATTAGATTTGCAAATTATTCTGCCAAGTAATAAGCGGGGAAGGACCTTCCCCCCAAAATCAACACCAAATCACTACTCACTGAAGTATCAGATATTCTTGTCGTTCCAAAAATAACAAAGATAGTACTGCCAGTGTCCAGTCTGGGCGCTAATTATAAAACAACTGAAAATAATTTCTATATAGTAGTTATAGCCATTATTGCAACAAATAATTAGGCAGCCCTTACAGGCTGTCCTCGATACTTTGTTTTAAAGTATACGCTTCATGAACAGTTTATGCGATAAAACTGCAAAGCCATGTAGCATAATCAAACAGTTCTTATTACAAGTGAGACTGTAGAGTGATTTCTTCACACAATTGGCATTGCTGAAGCTTGTGACATGCATCAAGACTGTGACATTGCTTTCAGCTGTATAGTATCCCCCCCCCGCCCCTTTACAAAAATGTAAATTATTACTTGACAGTCTCATGTCAGAGCCTACTCACCTGCAGTAGAGGTCTCAGAGAACCTATTTGACAACAGCCACTCACTTCATACCAATCTGGAATTTCATTCAGTGGTAACAACATCTGACGCCCCCTGTAATTGCTGTGCTCATAAATTATCCATCTACAAGAACAAAAAAAGAGACAGAATGCTTTTACTGCCAAATCCCGCTTTAACAGAAATCTGCCCCACAAAGTAGTAGTGTTTAGCTATGGAAAGGCAATGACCTTCTTTTTAATGGGTCTTCAAAATTAAAATTAAGTCCTGATTTACATCAGCTGCATTACGATAAGTATGCTGGAGTTCACATCTTAAAAGTTCTGTTTAAAAATTACAAGCTGAATGAAATCAAGCATTTTCTTGCTTTTAAATGCCAGATTTTAAATGCCACTTATTCTCAGGAGGCACTGTGTCTCCTCAAGGAGCATATCTGTATAAGCTACATATGCTGTATATGCTAGACAATTGCATATGCAGAACCAGTAGTTCTGTGTATCTTAATCTGGACAGGCTTGACCTACAGGAGAAAGAACTACTGGGGATGTAGACTGCAACAAGCAAATCCTGGAACTGCAACAGGGTGAAGTTCTCTAGGGTATTCTGATAGAAGTTTTATTTCAGAATACCTTTCTTCTTTCCAAATACCTGAAAGTGAAATAATAACTAACAAAACCTAAAAGAGAGAGAGAGAGAAATCCCATATAGAACTATTCAGTATTCCCTATCCAACCACGTTTACAGTCACACTGAGAGCAATCTGACAAGAACCTGACTTTTCCTTCTCTACTATAGGCACAGGCAGTGAAATACAACTTGGCTTTGAAACAGGCTGCAATACAGTGCAATTTGTTGAGCCACACTGATTTGCTGAGATTGTACAACAGCCATACATTTTTGAGCACAGAAACACTCAATATGCACATTCTCCTGTTACCTCCATTCCTCTGACTGATTTTATCAGTAGACATCTATAGCCAGAAGAAGGCCGCTCACCTTAATTTTGGTGCTTTTGCATAGCTTAGTCATAGAATCATAGAATGTTAGGGTTGGAAGGGACCTCTAGAGATCATCAAGACCAACCTCTCTGCCAGAGCAGGATCACCTAGGGCATGTAGCACAGGAACACATCCAGAAGGGTTTTGAAAGTCTCTAGAGAAGGTGACTCCACAAACTCTCCAGGCAGCCTGTTCCAGTGCTCTGTCACCCTCACAGTAAAGAAGTTCCTCCTCATGTTGAGGTTGAACCTTCTATGCTCAAGTTTATACCCATTGTTCCTTGTGCTATTGCTGGGCACTACAGAGATTGGCTCCTTCCATTTGATGCCCACTCTTCAGGTATTTATAGACGTTAATAAGGTCTCCTCTCAGTCTTCTCCCCTCAAGACTAAACAGCCCAAGATCCCTCAGTTTTTCTTTGTAGGGGAGATGCTCAAGTCCCTTAATCAACCTCATAGCTCTCCGTTGGACTCTTTCCAGTAGATCCCTGTCTCTCTTAAATTGGGGAGCCCAAAACTGGACAGAGTATTGCAGGCGTGGTCTCACTAGGGCAGAGCAGAGGGGGAGGAGAACCTCCTCCCTAGACCTGCTGGACAGCCTAATACACAGCATAATGCACATCTATGCCCAGGTAGGAAATTAAGAGAATTATAAATGGATGTCTCTTAGCAAAGGAAGAGAAGACAAAAACCCCTTCAATAAGGGAGGCAGTAGGGGCAAGGACACTCTGAAAACTATTTTTAGACACATTTCAGCAGCTGACACTGCGATAATGAAATTGGAATTTTCTAATCATACACTCTTTGTCTCCAGTGATCAATCAGAAAACCCCATCCATATATGTTCACTGGACAGGATACATGCACAATTCACGACTTCATTACCTGGAATCATGCCAACAATGTTCTTGGCAAAGAAGTAACTCGACGTTTGACTTCATGTCATTTCATGTTATAGGAGGTGAGAACTGATGATATTGTGGTTATGATGACAGATACTGAAAGCTCAGGAGACAAGAATATGGAGCATATACCTTTTCTTATGACCTTTATGGTTCAAACGTCAGTTCATTGTACTAAGGAAAGCCTTGGACCATCTTTTCCAGATGAGGAAAATGGTTTGCTCTACAGCCCTGGTATTAGCTATCCACTTGAGGGCAGTCTTCAGCTATCCAACAGCATCTCTCTAGCACACACCTTGGAAATTTACCTCTTCAAAAGAACACATTTAAATGCAAAGCAACAGTGACATGGATCTATCGTTAAAAAAAAAAAAACCCAATGTCACAGTCTTCAAGTTAGGAAAAAAAAATGAATATATACTAGGGGCAAGTATCTTGGAGGTAGAGGCTGACAACAACAAAAACACAAAAAGAAATTTAGCAGATGTACTGAAACACTGGAAGAAGACAGCACAGTAGTTTTCAAAATTCTTCCAGTTTTTAAACTTCATCACAGACTATTTTTCACATGGTCTTCAGAAGTACATTTAGACAACACACCTTAAAAATAGCTAATTAATTTAACAGCTAGATTTACAACCAAGAGTCTCACCCAATTCCTGATGTAAAAAGGATTATTACTAATGGCAAAAGGGACCAGATCATGATCAGATTGTAGCACTGTGTCCATTACATCTAGGTAGAACAAGGAATGTATAGACATTAACACATTTGAAACATATGACACAGAGCACAAACTGAATAATCTTTTTGGGACTGAGATCTAAACCAAAAGCACAGAAGTTGGTTTTGTGATGCAATGCAAGCTGGCTTTTATAACATGGCACGAGAGAAGACATCAGTTTCCTTCTGAGCTTTATTCAAATTAGTTTCAACTTGTAGCATGGGGCACTAGTCAGTGATCATGTTGCCGAAAGAGGATGTGAAAAAGTTCTTTAATAAGAAACTGCATTAATGCACTGCACACATTATGATATTTTAATTTCATACTCCTTGGTTTCTAATACCTGTAGTTTTTCTGCTAAGTAAGTACATCACTCTAAAAAATCAAAAAGGGATTTTAAACTTACATGCCGCCAAGGACTTGAACTGAAGCTACTCGAGGACTGTATCCCAGGAACTGAAGATTTAAGATTTCTGTACTGAATTCGATTTTCTTTCCCTGGAAACCCACCTTTTCATAAAGAGCTATGCGTGGCTCAGACAGCTCCTGCAAACAGAAGAGAAGTGCTTTTATAGGATGTTAGAACTCCAGATAGTGACTATGAACATCATTACTCTACACAGCCCTTTTATTTCAGAAGTTTCTTCTTGACTGTTCAAGATCAAAGATGCTGAATAATGTTTTTGCCGTGCAATAGGTTACTTAAAAGAAATCTGAAAAGTAGTAAAAAGCCCTTATACAAAACACACAACCGATCTGCTTGCATGGAACATAAAACTTCCTTATCTCAAGTCACACACAAATGTCTCTGTGGTTGATTCTTGCATAATATCTTAAGTACACTTTAAAATACTTTTTAATTAATGTTAGGTCCCTCTTCCACTGTACTAAACCCCGCTCATTGTAGGAATTTTCATCTTCAAATCAGAACACACAGCAAGATAAAATTGATTTCTACAGGTTCAAATGATGACAGCCTTGTCAGCACTGCTTATTGCTCCCTGCTCTCATTTTTAACTCTTACGTAGGTTATGGCAACATCAATCTCTGACTAAACAAAAGCTTTAAGTTTCATACTTCTGAAGTGAAATTCATGACTCAAGCAAAAACTGTAACAACTGAACCCTCCAAATTGCCGTGGGGAGATGATTCTTCCCCCTCTGTCAAAACACTTCTGGTGTCACAGGGTTTCATCCCACATAAAGCTCCCTGCATCACCAATTCCATTTTAAAGGTCTTCTGGATAAGGAACCTCAGACTCTTTCCTGTGTTGCACAGTATCTGCAGTGGACTGGGAATAACTTCTTGAAATTAAGGCCTTTCCCTGGAAGCTGGGAGATATGGGTTTGAAATCCCTCAGGGTAAAGTCAATTAAGCCCGAGTGTCCTGATGTTACAGTTTACACTCATAGACAGAAATGACCCCACCACTCCCTTTCTTGCAAGTCTTCAAGCAATGACTGCACTAAATCAACGTGATAGCCAGAAAGGCTCCTTCCTGCTGGCATGTGTTCAGCATGCTCAAAACACATCAACTGGGATGAGGAACGCCTGACATGACGCAAAGTCTCGACAGTCTCCCATCTGACCTCAGGCACGGAAACAGGCCCTCCAAGGCAGAGGTGTCTCCATACCAGAATGGCCACAGATAACCACGCTTCTGTGTGGCTTTTAGGCAAGACCTCATGTCTACCAATTTCTAGACGGTGCTTAGCCTCCTCTTTAATCTCCTTTTGATGTTTAAGGGGCCGGGTGACAATGTTGCACAAGTGTCACCACTATCTCTGCAGCAGTCCAGGTTACTGCACAGCAGCCAAGCTATGCTTCCTGTAGATGCTGAAAAGCTGCTAGCAGAGGGATTTTCTCAGGTTCTCATAATATTCGGTGAGAATCCTGCCTTTCTCACACAAGTTATGAGAAACAGTAGGATGGTTTTTGTAGGCTGGACCAACACCTGGTGTTTTGCTAAGTTCTGTTTATGGTACATTGGAAAAATATTTTGAAATGGGTGTTGTAGGACTTTAGCCAGTCACCCTAGGAGACGGGTGATCACTGACCAATCGCCCTATGGGGCTAGGGGATATAAAACGGGGTTATAAATTAATAAAGTTGCTTCTTTTGCCTGCTCTTGCTGAATTTATATGTTGCTGCATCTCTCTGCTCCCGATATAAACAGCGACAGCTTCCCACTCGCGCGCACGCTGCTAGGCTGCGGAAAACACCAGGAGAGGCCTTTCAGCTTACTTCAAAATCAGAGTATGCTCATCCCCACCATTAAATGTTAACACCAGTTATGACTACCATGCATCATTGTGGCTCAGGAGCCCAGCAGGAACAGTCACACCATGATGATGTCTCAGTGTCTCTGACCCCTCACAGCCTTTTTACACACTGAGATGTGCAACTGGTCCGGCAGCAGCCCCTGAGACACATGCAATGCTTCAGAAATAATCTACTTACAAAGAAAACACAAACAGAAAAGGAAATCCTCCAATTTTCTGCCACACCTTCCACACTGGGCATTTTTTAGATTCAGCAGCAACACTGTTATATAAAAAACATTCACCCCAGAGAGAAGTGCAAGGTCACCTCTTGAGTTTTCTTTCATTACTTCCCATGTACTGCAGTGTACCAAGTTGGTGCTCCTGCATAACTACATTTAGTTATTCCAGAGTTGCTCATTAAAATGTATTTGCAGCATGACTGTTCAAACATAAACCACATTCATAGTTGGTTTTATAGTATGTTCAGGAAAAAGAACAGGTAACAAACTCAAGAAGGAAAACTGCTATTTCCTCTCTGCAGTACAACCACGTGGAGCATGCAAAGCAAGCACAATTGAGTAAAGATAGTGGTAAACAAAAAGAACATCAAGCAAACAAAACTTTGAGCTTATGGACAAAAGCCCTTTTAACTTCCACTGTCAAATAATCAAATATCCCTTTCATTTCCCTTTTTTATGGTTCCTTGGAATGGATTCCTGCAAAGAGGAGTTAAACTAGGTGAGTATAGTAATGTGACATACTAAAAAGAGGAAAGGTGCTTCTGTATAGAAATGCCACAGGAAAAACAGAAGGGAAGTTAAGGGAACAGCAGAGGGTGGGGAACAGTTAAGACTGGCACTGCCAAAAAAAACCAGTCCCCAAATCAATCCGACAGGTAAAAACAGATACCACTAACTAGAATAGTAAAGGTTAAGCTTTTGTAATATTATGAAAAAATGAACACTATACGATCATTTCCACCTAACTTATCCTCTGTATTCTGGTTTGTGAATAAACTGCGGAGTACAGTACAGCAACCTATTTTGCTCTTCTCCACAAGTAGTAAGCCTCTGAGGAAGGCAGCAGCAGCACATGATTTGCGGACACAGCTCCATGCTGCTGTCTAAAGCGTGATAAATTCTAAGGCTAGAACAACTTTCAGAAGTTGTAGGAACTTTCAGAGGTGCCGAACTGGCATTTGAATCTTTTACTACAGCAGTCTCTGTCACAAACAATAAATTCCCAAAGTCAGTTGATCCTTCTGGTTTGAAAGAAGCATTTTAAACCCAAGAACTCCATACCAACATGTGCAAAAGAACCTATTTTAATTCGTGGTGATCACTCACCAAGCTTGGCTCAGAAACACTTCTGTTGCTTTTAATAGAATCTGTCTACTGGACAGCCAGAGAGTTCAGAAAGCAGACATACTTGCTGCAGATGTTTGTTTACACTGTACATCAAAATGCTCCAGAGACATGAAAGAGGATGACACATTTCAGTTCTCCTTTGTCAACTGCTACATCACTGACGGGTTACCAAAATTACAGTGGAGTGCAATAAAGTTGCCAAATTCAAAGAAGAGAGTCAATAGTGTACGCCTCCTTTTGTAAAATGAGTACCATCTCTTCATATTGCTGTAAGTTCCTGGATTCTTGACCACATTTTGCTAGTAATTACTTTGATCTTAAAAGATACTTGCAGATTCCATAAGTGATCCATCGTAATGATTGGTTATAGGCTTGAGCAAGCTTGTTCCTCACCACTGAAGAGTTACAAAATATGTAAATGTTGTTTAGTTTGCATCCACCACTGTCTGATTTTGCCACACGGCGCTGTGTGTTGCTTTACGTTATCTAGAAGGGTCCATTATTTCCTGATTAACTCAAACTGCGTTTCCCAGATGATACCAATAGTGTTTTATAATTGCATGTATTTCTTGTAAAGTTGCTTCGTTAAGTCTGCTTTTTAAATATGTACAATAAATGAAAGGATATTTCTTCATGCTGTCCTACTGACGTTTCTCAAGCCAGTCTAAGTGATCTCTCCTACAGAGAAATAAAAGTGTCTAATAGATCCTTGACTCATTTTAGAGAAGTCCTTTTAGAAGCTGTTATTACGAACAGTGGTCCCAGGCAGCTGCTTCTGTGATGTACCCTCCTTTGCCAAAACAGCACAGAGGTCCAAAAAACCCCATAAATGACTGCCATTAGAACATTTAACTGCTACTGCACAGAAAAAAAAAAAAAAGAATAAATGAAAAATACTCCTGTTTCCGGTGTATCCCTAGCTTTTTTACTGTTGCACAAAATGAGGAGGGCAGAGTCATCAGTGTACTTAATCTTTAGTTTATAATATTTCTAATAGCTTTACTTACAATATTTATAATCCGTAAAGATTTTAGAACTGCTTGGGGTGGACAACCCATCGCCACCAGATCAGGGTAGGTTCCTTCTTCTAACACATACTGGTTACCAGAGAAATCTTCCTGGTCATACACTATGCAGCTGCAGGAATAAGAAGAAATTCTCTCTTAAGGAATCTGTGCAAGTAGCAAGATGCTGATGTTTCTCAGTCTATAGCAAGAGCTACTGACAGAAACATTATTTACAACGTTTTGTCCAGAGAAGCTAAAGATTGATGAGTAAACTGCAAAGCTTTGTTCTTTGGAAGTTCTCTCATATGAAACCACTTCAGGTGTTAGAAAGCTTGTCGTTTTTTAAAAACTTTTGCCATTTTAGTGGTTTGGTGATATTCACTCAATGTAACTTACCTTCCATCTAAAATTTTTGAAGACTTCACGGCAAATAAATCAATGCATCCTGTGTTTTTTTCAAATATTTGGCAGGTACCCTTGAATTCAGGCTCTGAAAATAACTGGACCTTCAAAAAGTTATGAACATATTTTAAAACAATTCATTCTTCAACCTTCAGTAACACATCTCTACAATTATTAAAACATACTTAAACCACCTCAGTTAGAAGTACTTATGGTTTTGGTCGCCTCTTTGGTGTTGCAATCCTTGTTCAAGACAGCAAGATATCAATACCAAAAATTACTTATGGCTGTAAATTACTTGGTAACATACAAAATAATTAAAACAAAACTAACAATGAAAGCTCCTTGGACTATCTGTTGGAGAAGATTTTTAAATTCCCACAGAATGGTCAGAATAGGCATATCTTTAGTAAAAGACCATAAAGGGTTATATTTCAGATTACTAATCCATTTAATCTCCAAAATACGTAATCTCCCGAATAAATAAACAAACAAACAAACAAAAATAGCCTTAACTGTCTATCTCTCGGGACATACACAGTGCATAATCTTAGCAAAGTACTCAGACAGTATGCCAACCGGCATGGTGTATAGATTCCCAGGGTAAATGGGCTTTATCTGCCTGTTACAGCTATAGTTACAATCATGTCAGTTCTTCTTCCTCTGCTCGAAGGGTAAGAGAGAATACATCACCCAGAGTCTTTTGCCCTTGTTAAAAAGAAAAAAAAAATACTTCTGAGCAGCAAACCTGCTAATTTGGTTAGAGGGTAATTAACCCTGATCACACAGAAGTCATTCACATTATCACATGCCTACCAGCTTTATTCACTCTTAACAGAGATACGAGTGTGGGCATGTACAGCGTTCTCCAAAGAGGAACATGCTGACAAGGGAGGCAGCCTGTTGGCTACAAGCCATTACTTCTTTGTTTCCTTAGGATAAGGCCTTAATAGGCACATAATATATAGATGCAAATAGCTTTTCATGCACATGGCTGAAAATAAGCAGCCTTGAGATTTATATGCCCCATGATTTATACATTAACCCAATGCAGAAGATGCCAGTCAGGCATGCTACTAATCAAGAATGCAAAATGAGGTAACTTAGACTTTTCTCACTAGTTTTCAGTTCCACGACATTTCAACTGAAATGGTAACAAAAGAAACTTTGTACAAGGACAAACATGAAAAGATTCAGAACTACTAAAGGATGAAAAAAGCCACTCATTAGCCTCACTGGCAAAGCTATATATTAGTACTTGCACAGAGGAGATGGTCCAAAGCAAAAATATGTTAACTCGCTGCACAGGCAAGTTCTCCCTGCCATTTCCTTCTCTTAGTTATTGACAAAGATGGCATTAACTTTTGAGCACAACTCGGTAATATTTGTGAGTGAACCAAGTTCCCTTAAAGTGCAACCACCACTAGCAGAACTGTTAACCAAAGAACTAGGTTCAAAAGGAATTAAGTCACAACTGCACCATGAATAACAATATCTAACTTGTAAGGCCCTCATTTCAGGAACAGAATCCAGGTACCCGTGCTTCTATTGAGAGGGCTGCGGGCTCCAGCTCCTCAGAAAGCTCACCAATACCCCAAAACACCTCACTTTTTGAGCCAAAACATTATGCCCTGAAAAAGTTCTGATGGCAGCTGCACATTAAATCCCACCTTCCTTGAGCCTTAACATGCCTCACTTCAGAAGTTTGAAAGCAGCCTTCCTTTACATGCAGTTCTTACTCTTTCTCCTACTAGTCAACTAGCTATGTAAGTACCTGGGTGTTACACTGAACAAAAAGCTATTTCTTCATTTATTCATTACAGACACTACACAGTATGTTTCATGCACTTAGTTCAATATCTTACCTTGACTTTACCCCTCCTGCTTCCAACAATATCCTGCAAAAGGTTGGAGAGGAAAAAAAAATAAAAAGAAAGAAAGAAAAAAAAAAAGTGGTAAAATAACAAACATACAAAAAGTTTACTATTAGTTATTGTTTAAAGAATGTCAATAAACTGAATTTGATAGAAACAGCATAGCTCCAAACACTTCAGAGAAACTTGCAAAACAAGTATAAAATGAACTCCTTACCATAACGATGGGTTGCACTGAAGATATTTTGCAATTCTTTCCCCCCCATGCCTCCGGGCTGGGATACAGCCCTTTAGACAGTATGTACTGTTCCCCTGTAAACTCTGGATTCTCATAAGCCACCCATCTAGGAGAGACAGAAGAGGGAGATAGGTATAAGTCACAGTACTTTTCCAGAATAAGGTTGTATATATTCATGATTGTCTTAATGTAGGAACAAATAAAAGATTTCTCCCCTGAAGTGCCAAACAGTGATGCTATTAAAAGCCTAAACAAACCCATGCATCTGATACTCCCAAACCATGCAAATTTACCTTCCATTCACCCTACTCTGTCAATATGAATCAGAGTTAATTAGCTAAAGCAGGCCACAAATTCAGATACATTGTCTGCTAGATATCCTAAAAGCTGTCTCCAGTAAGAATATTTCAAGATGTTTCACAATTCTGTTATTATCTTATCTAGATCAAGTTCTTCTCTAGAAAAATAGACATATTCAAAATATCTGTAAGTTTTTATAAACTTGCAGAGTCACCTGGGCAATAAAGACAGGAATAATTATTTTCAATGTTGCCTGTACCTACAGTCCCATTGCATTTAAGGAAACACATAAGCCAACAGAAAGCTGAGTTGCAATGACAGGAATATACACTAATGAGAGCAGGCTGTTCCCAGACACCAGCAGGAAGAACATCCTTGAAGGTTAAGCATTAAAACCATCACAAATTTGACCAGATTAACATATTTAAATTCAAAGCCATTACAGCTACTCAGTCAGATCTCATGCCTGACACAGGCGTCAAGCCCCACAACTTCTGTCTCAATCAGAAGTGACATTTTGAAAGACAATGTATTTTTGAGATACACACTTTAGGTATTAGAAAAGCAATCAAATCCCTACATATATCTCTCCACCTATGCTCTATGTAGTCTACTGCATTCAGTAAACCTACTATTATGGCATTCTTCTAACCCTGGCTCCATACTGCAACCCCAGATAAAGCATTCCTGCATCATCACTACCTTTGGTTTTGTGATAACCTGCACTGACTTCTGTTGCCTTCCAGTGCTAGAGTTCCCAGACTTTGTCATAATTGCATTCTGGTTCTTTTTTTTAAACTCGTTGGGTTTTTTTTTTTTGGTTGGTTGTTTTTTTGAGTGACAATATTAGAATTGGTCACAGTAAAAGCTTGTGATCATCGTTTTAGTTGTTATATTTATGCTGGGATCAGGACATCTTGCTGGCTCTTGGTTCTGTGACAATCTCCTACTCTTAGCCAACCAGCTTTTACTTTTAGCCAATGCATTGCATAACAATTGTATGCTGGGTTACACCAAAACCTACTTTCAGTGCAGTCTTCTCACAGTTTCAACAGTAACAAAAAAAAATCTCACATGATAAAGTGGTAAAATATACGACACTTATGATTTGCAGTAGTTGCTAACTCCCACCATCTAAACATGTGTCAAGCAACTGGATTCCAATAAACCTATTCCAAGAGCAAATACCAGAGTCTCTGCAAATATAAGAAGTGGGATAACTTCAAATTGAAATAAAGCTGAATCAACACATATGTGTGGAGAGTATGAACTTGGCATTACTTGTCCACAGCAAACAGTCATGCAGTGATTCACATTTATCACTATTCACATCTCTTGGTTTGCCTCAGATATAATCAATTATTCTAACTTGTTATGCACTAATTACTTAAGGCATATTTCAAGGCACATTTTAATTACTATGAGGCGATTTTTAATCAAAGAGACATCGGTATGTACAATAAATTGAGCAGACAGTTCAAATGTCTCAGGTCTGTCTGTACCTGTATACCACATACACCAAAAGCTGTGAAAATGAGGTTTCCTTAACCAATTTCTTCAGCAGACATTCATTAGATTTGTCAATGCACAAATGCCAGGATATAACTACAGTTCCTCACAGTTTAACTTGATTGACATCTATGCAAACAAGTGTTTCTGATGTTAACTGAATGATAAAACATGCTAGATGCCTCCAAAGAATCCCTCGATAGCAGTTCTTTCTTTCCCTCATCTAAAAATAAGCCTGATTGAAGAAATAATCAACATATCTCACTTGCACATTTATGTTGAAATCAGTCAGATTTAAGTAAGTCCCACTTAAAGTCCCAGTTAAAGACTTTCTAGAATCAGGGCTTATTGGTAAAATACTTGTGCTTTTCTACCTCATTCAGAAGCCCATACAGGCTGCTGAGAGTAGTAACAACATCAAGGACAGGCAGCTGAATTCAGTACCAGCTAAACCTGCCAGAGCTCAGGATAATCCTTAGGAAGAAGCACTGCCTTAATGCAGCGTCTGATTTAACAGAATGGCCTGGGGAGGAAGACATCGCGTCTGTACGTGAGCAAGAGAGTCACATCCCAGCTGCCAGGCACCACAAAAGCTGAAGTACTGCTCTGCAGCAGGGCAACAACAACCCTGCCCCACAGGGAGCAAGATTTTGTAACCCCCAGCCCTACAAATTGCCCTAGGTAGGCTGAGCAACAGCCTCATCCCAGGATGCTGGCAAGGTGGTGCTGGAGACCTTCACCCCTCTACACCCTCCATACCCCTGGAACCTGTGGTGTAGGGAAAAGCAGCATTTAGATATTGTTAGTACTGTTATACAAACAGTATCTTTCCCCAAAGCCTTCTATGTATTATATCCAGGAGGCACAGCTCCAAAAAGGGTCTGGAATAACAGCCAAGAAAAGAACCCAGACAGATAACACCAAAAATCAGCTTTGACCATAGTTAGCCTAGGAATCATCTTACCCAACTTTATCTTTGAAAACACTGTCCATTTTTCATCATGTATGCTCTTTCTAATGTTAGCCGAGAGGGATAATCCCCCTTTTGGCATTGCTCAGACTCATTTTAGGACAGGACAGATTACCTAAATCCTGGGAGGACCTCCTCTCTCAGCTATGGAAGACACGGCAACGCCTTCATTGAACTAAATGCCATGACTGTAAAAGTAAGCTTTTAGGCACAGAAGCACTCCATCGGGTCTGAAATAAAGTCAACAACCTTTAAAGCTTAAACACTACACACAGACAATGGTTTTAAATTGACCTATATATGCTAGTCAGATAGATCACGAGGGGCCAGCAAGTTAACTGGCACTTCCAGATCTGTAGCATGATTACAGTGAGGATAAGGTAATAAAATTCAGTTTGTAAGAAAGAGAGAAAACAGGTTCTTTATCATACCCCTTTGTGCTTGTGATTCCTAGTATCCCAGCAAGCTGTGAACTTTAATTTTGTGACTCTTTGAAAGGTTTTTTCGACTGTCAGTTCAGCTCAGTTCAGAGATGGAGGGAAGAGGAAGCTTTGTCTGGAATGTTCTCCCACGGGGTACCCAAGGGCTCTTGCCCTTTTCAGCTCCCAGTGGTTTGTTCTTGTACCTCATGTCTCTCTAGTTTCACCCATGGTAGCTTCCCAAGTGAACCTAGATTAAATTTCACTACATTCTGGCTGCTGTATATGAACTACTCACCACTTAATGATTTCCTTAATATCACTATCCATATGTATACTAGAAACAGCCAAATCTACACTGTGGACTAATTACTTGAAAATTAGGGGAAAACCAGGCTGATTACATGACCACAGTAAAAAAACCAAACACGCCTACGTAAAAAAAACCCCAAATCTTAAAAAAGTTCTTCCACCAAGTTCAAAAGGAATCAACTAAAAGACAGGAACTTTTTCAGTAATTTTGGCAGAAGTTTGATGTTATGGAGAGAAAAGAAGTTACATTTCAAACATTCAGTTCCTCCTTTTGATCACTATTAAATGTAAGCTTGAGGAGTTTTTCAGAAGAGAGGAACTCAAAGTTGTACAACAGTCGATTTTAGTACTTGCTTAAACTTGTAAAGGGTGTTACCCGTTGCTAGTAAATACTTCCATTTTCCACCACTTAAAACTCTGCCAATTTGGAAGAAAAGACAAAACCTTACTTAAAAGAAGAAAGGCCTCTCCTATTTTCAGGTTGCTGGATTGCTTTCTCCCACACCAATGGCAAAAGAATAAAATATCCTGGATTTTATGCCTGGCCAGTCTCTGAAGAACATTTAAGAGCAAAACATTTTAATTTCCAAAAGAAGTCAATCACCTTGAGGTATTTTGAGGGGGATGTCTTTACAATGGATTTAGCAAAGACATTATTGCTTGGAATCATCCTTTAGAAATTCAATAGCTGAAAATTTTAATGCAGCTAGTGCTTAATTACCCCAAAATGGAATATTCACTCCACAAATGCACAACTGGGTTGTCTTCAGTGTAATAATTTAGCAATGCAGTTTAGCTTAGAACTTGCTCAGTAGTATTTCTGCACTGCAGTGTCAGGCTTTCTTTTCTTTGATATACCCTTTAAATTACAGAGCAATCAAATTAATTATGTCGGAAATACAGATCATCTGCTACCTGTTACTGCTGTAACTGCTTACTCCAGATACCTGCAGTTAAAAAACTTCTATGAAAGGTTCAGGACTTTTTTTCTTTGAAAAAGAAGCATTTTCAGTTCGATGCCAGGAAGGTTACTTCAAAATACTATGACAAGATTTTAGTGAATCTGTCACAAGTCACTATGACATCTACACTACTGTTTCAACAGCTCAGGAAATTTCTCAATGGATTATTCACCACTCAGTGACTGATTTCTTGGAAGAAAAGATAGAAAAAATTTCTACCTTAACAGTTACTCAACTTTTAAAATGAAGCACTTTATTACCAAGCATGATTTAATGCTCAACCTTTCTGACACATTAGCATTTAGTTAAGAACACCACCAACAGAACTCCCAAACACTCACACACTCTTTGGAAACAAAGAAGTCATACACAAGAATTAAGAGTTGAGTGCTAGCCACCTGTTACGAACAACACATCTCAATTTTTTAAAAGCTTGCTGTTACAAAAGACATCTTTAAGAGACAACAAGATGAGATTACAGGAGCAGCTGCAGAGTCTGTGGGACAAGAGTTTTGTTTGTAATGACTTCTAGCCGCCTATTCCATCAGAGTATTAGAGTCACTCTTAATTACTAGAATACTCAAACTCAAGTATGATTCCTATCTCAGCTGCAACAGACACATTTACTAGGACACTGACACAGAGGGCACAATAGGTAACCCACAATTTGTTTTCCAGCCTTCAGAGGTGACTCTTTTCCATGAATCTGCCTTCTATATTACAGAAGACAAAAGGGCACACTGGCTTCAAAGGTCACCAAGCAGAAAAAAACACTGCAGTCGCACTATATTGATACACAAGTTAAAAGCTTTCCTCTGGAACGCGCTGAGCTTGATTCTGCAGTCTCTATCCAGACAAAACTTGTAGAGGTATTGCACAGATAACACACAAGAGAGATTTAGGGTGTGGCTGGTTAAGGCAGAGCTTTCAGCAAGTTGCCTGCATACCAGGCAGGGAGAAAGACTGCACAGCTCATACTCTTTTGGTTCTACTACTTAAAATAGCTTTGTATATTTGGAGACGACTGCTAATATTTGTTTGTATTTCCAAAATGCTTTGATGCAGTCTGCAGGGCTCTGAAACACAATATGCAATCGATGTACTGAACAAATCCAACAGCAAAGTCTAGCAGTTTATCAACTAAGTGTGACACCACACATGGTACAAAGACTAGAGTTACTAATGGCCGTGACAGTGCAAAGTGCTGGGAACCACTGTGTTTAAGAAAAAAAAAAAAAAAAAAGAAGAAAAACAAACAAACCAAAACAAACAATAAAAAACCCAAACAAACAAAAACCCACCGAAAACCAACAAACCCTAAACCAACAATAAAAAACACCACCACAGTGCTAAAACATTATTAACCTACAGGATACACTGCAAAAGCAATGTTACTTTTCAGAACAGTTACAGTCTCCTTAATATCAGGGAACATATTGGTGAGCATAATAAGAGCTATCTCTGTATTTTACACACAAGTAGGAGAAAGAGCAAGGAATTTGGCTCTGGTCAAACACCAGAAGCCTGGGAGTTAGTTCTATAACAATTTTGCTATTGAAAAGCTTTAAGAAAGACAGCCATGAGAACAAGCTATTTCTACCTCTCTGAAGAAATATCTCATGTTTTCATACTTGGTGTATCAGTTAGTCAACATTTCCTGGGATCACCTGATCTTATTGTGAGAAGAAAACCAATTTACTGTAATTTTATCTGAAAACTCCACCCAGACATTAGAAGTCAGAGTGCTGAAAAACTTCAAATTCTAAAAAGAACAGCGCATTTAAAATTAACTAATTTAAGATATCACTTACACGCCACTTAGCACATTTATAGACTGTGTCCTCAGCCCATATCCAGTGTCTTTCAAATTGGAAATAATTCCCATCACATTAATATTGGCACCCTTCGATCCAAAGTCTTTTTCATTGTACATTATCATATGGGAATTTGTGAAGTCCTGTTAAAACAAAGAGAAGCATCATAAGGAAAATCACAGAATCCTAGAATTGTCAGGGTTGGAAGGGACCTTAAAGACCATCTAATTCCAACCCCTCTGCTATGGGCAGGGACGCCTCCCACCAGAGCAGGCTGCTATAAATACAACATGATATCCCAGCGTACTCAGGAGATGCCAACTACATGTCCTTGGAACTTACACCAACAATCGGTCGCAGTGACTGCAACTCTTCATCATAGCCACCCCAGTCTGTCCAATCCTGATACGCTCCTTCTTCCAGCAAGTACTGATGGCCTTCAAACCCGGGCTTCTCATAAGCGACCCAACTAAACGACAATGACAACAGAGGCTGTGTGTGAAAACAGACAACTGCCACTCCGTGTTGCGTGAAATTCATTTTTTTGCTGTGAATATTTGCATATCTAATGAAGGCATATTTCTAAACCCCAGGACTAGAAAAACAAAGAAAATAAATGGACTCTTAATTTGTCCACTGCAATTTGCAGCCTATGGGGTTACTATTTCAACTGAAGGGGAAATATTGCTGGTGCTTTCCCACACTTACACTCCTCCTAGTACTTTCATGGATCCTACTGATGCAAGAGGAAGTCTCGTCTTGTCTTCTGATTCTTCGGCATCAAGCATAAGGATCTCTGATTCTATTTCCACACACTTCCCTTCAAAGAATGGCTTCTCATAAACAATTACCTGTAGTAGAAATGACGTAAAAGAAAAGCTGCAGAGAGCATGGTAAATTGTAACAACAGAGAGTTTCTTTTGCATGGGGCACAAAGATGGAGAGGGCAAGATTATAAACTACTTAGTGGGATCTCTCTATTCTCTTCAACAGTCTTTCCCTTAAAGATGCAACTTGAGGGTATGACTGCTCATTACCCATCTGCATTATCCAGACAGCTGTTAGTTAATACTGTCATATATGGATGTGACAGATGCATAAATGTAACAGAAATTGCAGTTTCATGATGTGCTCACATACAGTAGGACCAACCACTAAACCCTCAGTAGTTGATAATCAATATTTATCTACCCATGTGTAGTTCATCTGTTGAAATAAAAAATTATCTTTCGACAATCAAATAAATACTGTGTTATACCTTTGGTTCTGCACCGAATTCAACTTTGCGACCACCCTGTTTAAAAAAAAAAAAAAAATAACTTACCTATATTTAGACAACTTATAGACAACTACAAGAGTCATCAACTCTTCACAAAAAGACAAAATTAAGATGAAACCTTCCTTGAAAAACACAAGTGAAAATAAGAAGGTAGATTAAAGGCAGAAATGAATGCAACCAAATGTTGATAGTTCAAGAATTTTAGAGACAAAAAACTTGGGGTTTTTTAAAAGAATTACATTTTTGTGCGTCTTGGAAAATCTAGCCATCTTAACACATTATTTCTAACATATAAACATAAGTCATGTAACTTGCAAGTAATAACAGTATTTTACCATTTTCAAGGGCCTCATGGACCTAATGTAGGCTTCCTTCTTCTCCCAGAACGCTAAATTAGGATATTCACCAGGCTCCAACATTAAAGGGATTCCCTGGAAACCAGGTTCTTCATAAATTAGCCATCTAAAGATGAGGGGGTGGTGGGAGGAAAGCAAAAGATAAAAACCATAGAACATTTCTGTACAGTAAAGAACAAGACAACATGCTTAATTTAGAAAACACATCATTGTACCCTTAATAAAATTTTGTTTCTTTACCACCAAAATTGCCAGCTACGAGATGGCATACTGGCAAACTTCTGTGCCTGTGCAGGTACAACCAGTAATATTTTTAAAATATGCAGAACCAGTTTTCAAGAAGTTGAAATATCTCTACTAACCTAAAATTTGGTTTGTTGCAAAATCTGTGCAATAGAAAGTTCTAAATCTGTGCTATTTACTATTATGTAGAAACACCTCACAACAGCTTAGACATCTGCTTCCTCATGGCTTATATCTGCTAATAAACCTGCTTTGAAAGACATAACTTTCAAAATTCCTGATTAAGACAGCAACAGCAGTTTTTCAAAGCTTTCTCAAGAAAATCCTAGCCAGTAATTACTTCCTAGAAACAAAGAAACAACTGTTGATCTCTGCATAAGGATTGGCAATGTATTTTTTCCAGTGAAAGTTACTAATGTGCAGCGTGGAGCAGTATAAAACACATACTGATCAGGAACACTTTATGCAGCCAAGTCTTTAACTGTGAAAGGATCATAATGTATAGATCTGGTGATACCAGAAAGATGTTAAAAAAATCTATCATTCCATCGTGGTTAAGAGGCAGGTTCCAAGCTGATGTAAAGTGGCACAAATTGGTATAGTTTCATTGCAGACATATGGTTCCAACAAACAAACAAGGAAATTAAGTTTTATTTCTGTCTATAGCTGAATGTTTGATGTATTTTTTTGTCCTGTAGTCACACTGCTCAGTAAGAGCTCAACTTACATCCAGTCACAAGCGGTGCTCCCCAGGGCTCAGTATTGGGGGCAGTTCTGTTTAATATCTTTATCAATGATCTGGATGAGGGGATCAAGCACACCCTCCATAAATTTGCAGATGACACCAAGTTAGGCGGGTGTGTTCATTTGCTTGAGGGTAGGAAGGCTCTACAGAGGGATCTGTAGAGGAGCAGCTGAAGGAACTTTGGTTGTTTAGCCTGGAGGAAGGGAGGCTCAGGGGAGACTTTATCAGTCTCTACAACTACCTGAAAGAGGCTGTAGTGAGGTGGGGTTCAGTCTCTTCTTCCATGTAGCAAGCAATAGGACAAAACGAAACGGCCTCAAGTTGCACCAAGGGAAGCTTAGATTGGATATTAGGAAAAATTTCACGGAAAGTGTTGTAAAGCACTGGAATAGGCTGCCCTGGGAAGTGGAGGAGTCACCACCCTGAAGGTCTTTAAAAGACGTGTAGATGTGGCACTTGGGGAGATGGTTTAGTGGTGGACTTGGCAGTGTTAACAGGTGGATGATGATCTTAAAAGGCTTTTCCGTCCTAAATGATTCTATAATTCTCATCTTAAAACACACACTTAAAACACACGGAGGATGAAGAAGAGAGTACAATCAGAAGATAAAGGTGCATTGACTCATTTCTGTTGGCAGCTTTTGGTAAACAACAATTAAGCACAAACACTGGGAAACTTTAAGAAGATACAACCACACCCACACTGGAAGGTGACTCAGAATCAGAGCCTCCCTCGACTGCCAATGCAGTGAGCTGTGTTATACCTGTAAACTAAAGGAAAGAAAAAACTGTGCAATGTGCAAAAAACCCAGCACTAATTTACTGTATTTCTCATGTAAGCAACTGGAAGGACAAACTTCTTTCTATGTCAGACTAATGAACTGACATCTGAGAAAGGTTATTTTTCAACTGCCTATTTTGCTTCCTGGTGCAAATACTAGTCTTCCTTCCCTCAGGGATCCAAGTGCAACAGAGAGAAATCAAGACTGTAAGAGGTTTACGCAGATGTAGTGCAAAACAATGCTGTCTCACTTATGTAATATAAGAACCAGTCTGAAGAGAGATGTGCACAGGCTCTGCTTCCTTTCCAAAAGCTGTGTAATTTCACAGAATGCTTTTAAACACAGAATGCTTTTAAAGTGAGGAACACAAATGGAGATGTATGTTAAGTCAATAATATCTGACTACATCTCTGCCAAGAGTAATGAAATTAAGCTTGCAGTTCAACAGAAATAACCTCCTGGCAGAGAACCAACTACTTGGACATCTTAAAATTTCTCTATAACCAAGTGCTTAATTTTCTCCCCAAATCAAGATGTAAAGATTTCATTAAATAAAATATCTTTTACCTAACAATTGAAGTGCCCTATCTATCATGTGGCATATTTGAATACACCTGTGCAGTGGTATTAACACTCATGTTTAGTTGGGCAGTATTTGATAGTTAAATAGACCATTTGCAGCAAGACAAATACAGCACAGCCAACAAGTAACAACCAAGGTCTGCACGTTGTAAAATGTTCTGCAGGACCCATCATCATTGGAAGTGGTTCCACTCTCACTTTTTCGGAAAGCAGACTCCCTTTTCTGCATGCTTTTGCCAGTACCAGTTGGAGGCATATTTTCAATACCTATTTACAAGTGTGTTGATAAGTTAGCAAAGCTGCCATTGGTACAGTACCTCAGAGGTCTCGTTTTCATAAAAGCTGGCTTAGTTCACGATGTACATTATGCTCCTAACTCAGCCGGCTAGTTATTTTCAGGTGATGTAAAATACATGTCCTACATTTCACCATAAAAACACTGATTAAAATGCACTGTAGAATACAATAACGCTTTCCAGAGTCCACACAGGACACTATGTAATATTTTCTAACACAAGGGCTTGAAAATTTTCTTCTTTTAGTACAATGATTTCAAGTGTAGACGAAAGAAAGTAGGAAATGCAATAGTATTGTAACAGTTAATCCTCTCACTCTCACTGATAAATTTGCCTGAATGTAAATGAGCAGGAGAGGCAAACTCATTCCTTTGTTACAAATACCCAAAGGTTACGCTGTCTTTACTACACGCTAGCAGAAGAAAAACTGGCTCCAACAAAATATTTTAAGAGGTCAGCCTCTCCAAGGATGAGGCATTACAATGATGTGCTAATGCTACTGTCAACAAATAATACCAAAATATAGGACTGAATAAATACAGTCCTGCTTGCACGTCTGACAGGTATAACCAATGGTTTAAACCAAATTCCTTTCATAGCAGCACACGTTCATACAGAACTACGCACTTACATGCCCCAGTGTACTTTGATAGAACAAGTCTTCTGAGTGGTGCCAAACACTCCTGTTTCTTCAGTATCGTCAAAAAAGGAAGTCACGATTCCTAACCCTTCAGGTTCTGTATACAAATCAATCCGGCAAACCCTGTAATCCTGAAAAAATGAAGATTGCCATAATTACTTAATATGTGCTGTGAGTTCTGTAATTAGTATGGGTAACGAAATCAGTTTTGAAACACCTCTTATTTTAAACTGTTTCCCCCCTTGTCAATTACTACTCCTATTAGATGTCTATAATAAAAGTATAACTAGGCCAGCTTGCCTGTCTCTGTTTGGGCCAAGAGAGTCAATCTAATCAGCATTAACATTGTTTACTTTCTGACATCTAGGCAGGAATGCATCTTCTTTTCATCAGTTAACATCTCCTCTAGCAAATTAAATCCTAAGATAACACCAAGCAAGCCACTCCTGAAGAGAACTGCAATTTAAACAAGAATTGTAGTTACAAGCAATATATATTCCTCCTTTTTCTTTTCCTAGTCAAATAACTTTATAGCTCATGCTTGTTTTGGCAACCTACAAAGGCAACTACTTAATGGCAGGTTAAAAGTGCATATAGGAAGGCTGTTCTTCCACGTGTGAAGCTCTCTTATATGTTTGTGCATACAGGGCTAATTTTTTTGAATATCAAACAGGGTTTGATGTTTGACACAATTTGTGTCAAGTGTAAATTTGGTTTATATATAAAAAAAAATACAGAAAGTAATCTTTTGAAAAATATGAGTCTGTGGAATTACTGATTGTTTGCTGGGATGTTTTTTCCTGAGATTGAACAGGATAAAAAGCATATGCTGTACATAGGATTTTGAAGGCTGTTCTAATAAACCCCACCATTTTCTTCCTGCCCTATCCTTCCACGGGATGTTACCATAATCTCCATTTTGCAAAAGCCACCACCATTTATTTTGTGATTGAACAAGAAATTGAACATGGAACATTGCTTCACACATTTATATCTCATGTTACACTCGCATGCTAATACACCAATCACACTTTGTAAAACATCAACAAACATTAAAATCTCTACAAAATTTTCTTTACTTCTATTACTTGCCTTAACAACATGTCTTATCGAACCAATCACTGCAGGTTTGGGAGATGCGCATTCATTTTCCTCTTCAGAAGTACCTGCACCCCAGATATCTGGGAGTTCCACATCTCCTTCTTCCAGGGGAATAGAGGGTCCTTCAAAATTTGGTTTCTCATAGAGTATCCAGCTTCAAATAAAGAATTCTCATTTTTAATGGTGCTTTATCAAGCGTGAGTTGCAAAAATCACGTTCGCATTTAACAAATCATTTCACAAGAAGTGTTTTCAGACCCTTTCTGCCACCCCAATACAGTATATTTGCTGAACACTGCTGATGCAAGCCATTTCTGGTCTCTGCGATACTTTTAAGAGCAATAATAAAACCAAAAGGTATCTACTGCTGACTTTGTACTTTAATCAAAAACTCCTCCGCCTTTTTAAATTGATGATTTGGGGCAGCAAGCCTACTGTCTATGAATACTACACTTTTGCATGAGATACTAATCAGAAACGATTTGTAGGTCAGAAAAGGTTGACACTGCAGACTGCTGTGTTTTGTATAAACAGACAAGCTACTTGGATCCTGTGAACAACAGCCTGAAGTTCCACAGGGGCTAGTGTAGAGGTGCCAAAAGATGTTAAGAATGCTCAGAAGACAAGCACAATTCTATTTTTAATGTCAGGTTTGAATATATAACTAGATAGAAACTATAGCCATCTGCAAACATAAACCCCTCCCCTGAAGCTCTCAGTTGAAGGTGAGAAGAAGCCCAGTCCACTAATCCCTGCTGGGAAAGAAAACCTAGTTTGCACAGATGAAAATACTTTCATTCCAGCCTTCTGAAGCTAAACAGCAATCAGTGTGCTGCCCAGTACCTCCTTCCGCAGTTAGCCCTTATTTCTGCAGCTTATTATCAGATCATTACTTTTGAGAACCTGCTATTTAACTGTATTACAGCCTGGCCACAGCTTAATTTGCCATGCTATGCACATTAATGGCTGTTCTGTTAATACTACAAAGAATGTAGGAGATGAACTTGTTTTGAATAACTCTTAGGCAATCTGGCTTTTAAAGAAAAATTCCCTCTAGACTAGTCAATTATCTCTACAGCACCACCTTAAACTTCTGGACATGGAATTAATCTTCTGAATCCAAATCCATGTCAGACCTGGCCTTAAAATCCTTTGCTAGCCTTTTAGTCAATCCAAATGTTACGCAAATACCCATAAAGGAGAAAGGAGTCAAAGGCAGCATAGCTGGACAGAATCCATCATTTCATCCTACACCTATGCCTGGTGAAATGATCCACCCCTCTAGATGGTAACACTCAATTTGACAGAAAAAATATATTTCCTGGCACAGAACTTCCTACTGCACAGGTAAAATACCACATTTCATAGAATCACAGAATGGCAGGGGTTGGAATTGACCTCTGGAGATCATCAAGTCCAACCCCTTTTCTTGCTCACACGTGTCTATGTTAATTTGCCATTTGCAAGGCAGACTTACTGTGAATTCCATGCTAGTTCTGTTTCAAAAGGTTTTTGGACAGACCAATGACAAAGAGTAAAAATGAATGTCTTACCATCCTCTGATGACTTTAAGAAAAATTGTTGGTGACAGAATCCAAGAACTGCAATCCAGTACATCATGGAAAACTTCAATGCCATTTTTTGGAGAGTCTGATTCACAGTATATCACCAGCTGTGTTAAAACAAAAAACAAATAAGGGAAACCAAAACAAACACCAACAACATGTAATTCTATCTTGCTATGCTTTACATATATAAAGCACAGTAAAGATAATAAAATTTATCTTACCTTGCCAGGTCTGGGATTGATTTTACTTTGTCCATTTCTTGAAAGTGCCTAATATACAGTGGGGAGAGAAAAGTCACAAAAAAACCAAACAAAAACTGTATTCAATGAAGACACTTAGCTATAAAAAAAAACAGAGCTAGTAAAACAAAATAAAAATTAGTCTGAATAGTAAAAAGCTGGTAACACTTCAACTACACATACTTACAGCTTCAATTCCTTCATCCTCTTGAAGAGGAATATCTTGCCACAAATGTACAAATTTACACACTTTTTCTTTTTTTAAACTCCGAATTATCATCTCACCGAAGCCAACTAACCTCAGACTCAAAAGGCCTTAAAATCCTTCTGATCAGCCTCCTATGTTTTCCTTGAGTTTCATACCAAAATATTACTTTAAAATACTGGCATTAATAAAGTACATGCTCTACAATGATAAAGTTATTAATGGACATTCAAATGTTTGGTAATCATAAAGGAAGTAATTTTTAAGGAATATATGAACAGACTGAGGTGGCATGATGCATATACATGTATGAACTAATTAGCACAATCAATTTTGTGCTGTACACCTTGTAATGAGACAGGTTTCTTAAAAAAGAGTGAGACTGTACAATATGTGATAGACTAAAAATGCTGAGAACAAAACACAGTGAAGTACACAAAAATCTAAACCTGTCCTGTAGTCAGTGGTAAATTATATGAGGTAGAACATATGGGAAAGTTGTGGTGGCATCATGTCACCCTGAAACAAATAAAGAAAGCGTTGCAATTATGTGTTTAGTTTCCTAGCAAGGACAGGAGTGCTCCTTCTAGGACAGGGTCCTGCTCTTCACACAACTTCACCCACAGGAAAAAAAAAACCACACAAACCAAAACAACAAAAAAACTCTAAACAAAACAAAAACAAAAAAAACAACCCAACCCCCCCCAAAAACCTCAACCAAACCCAAAAACCCAACCAACAAACAAACAAACAAAAAAACCAACCAACCAACCAGATCCTGCCCCTAATTAGGTTGCAACCTAAGATTACCAGCAACATGTGCAAGGAACTAATGAGAAAGTGTTAGTCAGCACACAGGGCAGGCAGTGGTCTCAGGACAGACTTTCTAACCACCATCAGATTTTTGTAGGCATCATCAAGACACACTGAAGCATGACTGGTTTTTTAGCTTGTGCTTCCATTCCAGTTAGAACTTGCTCTGTGTTTTAAGAAATGCCAAAGTCATTGTTTTGGGCTGCCCTTACTCTTTTCCTTCTCATGACCCATTAGCCATTGCATCATCATTTTCTTAGTCAGTAGAAGATGCACAGTAGGTATACATCATACAAACATTTTCAGTTCCTGTCTGATTTGAGGAAGACAATTCAGAGCCAGCAATAGTGCTGCAGAAGTCCTGCAACCCTTTGGAGCTACACAGCCTTCTCTCAAGAGCAGTCTTATGTCTGTACATACCCCCTTGCCATATCGGGCCTCCACAACCTACTGAAAAAATGAAAACCCCTCAGGCACAATAGTCTAAGTAGAAAAAAGAAAAATAATTAAAAAAAATCAGTACTAGTCATTCAGCTTTAAACTCAGGTTTTGAAATCCAAACAGGACCATCCAGAGTAAGAAAGCCTTTTTAACTGGCAGTGTAAGTCTACAGCACTGCAAAAAAAACAAACCAAAACAAATCTCATTTTCATCCCCACACAAGTTCAAAAACTTCCCATGAGAGAAAAAATCTACATCCTCAAAACTGCAAGGTGCTATAGATGACTTTCTTCTGCAAGATGAAGAAGAAAGGAGTTACTTCTACTACTCCCCCACTCCTTTTAATAGACCTTTAACGGCAAGTAACTATTAGATTTGGAAAAGTATTTCTCAAACTTCTTATATGATGCTTCAATTCTGCAGGTTACATTAATGTGGCTATTAAACTTTGCACAATATATTTCTCCACATGGCTCTTACATCTCCCAGTTACAGCTTCCCCCTTGGGTAACAGCAAGGGCCTACATCAACAGAAATAGCAGATACCATAAGACAGTGGTTCTTCATTTTGAAACCAGAAATTACAAAGTTGTCCCACATTAGGGTAAAGTTGCCTCGCAGGGAAAATGAAGGTCTGCCTTCACTTGTAATGAACAGATGCTCGTAACCAGACAAAGGTAGAGCCCTCCACTGTAGCAATACTTTCAATAATCACTACTATCCAGTTCTTAAGACTGTTCTTTAAGAATATATATTTTCTATCAAATGCAAGAGAATACTGGGAACAAAGATAGAGGGCTAAAAAACCAAGGTTGCCCTGTTATTCGTTTAACAATACAATGGCCAAATGTCTTGCTGGGAGCGGAGAGACATTACTGTCAACAGAAGCAGGCACAGGTTTTCTGAAGTTCACAGAAAGCATTCTACTTATTTACAACAAAAAAATAAAGTTAGCATGAGATCAAGATAATACAAAATCAAGTATGGAGACATTCAAACGTACAGTTTCAATTCATATTTGTGAAGATTATCAAAACAAAACAATGTATGCATATTATCTATAGAAAATAAAAAAGCTGGGTAACTTTCCAGGCAGATTTTAAACAACATAATACTTACATCCACATCTAATAAACCAGGGGGGACATTTGATTCATATCTGCTTGTCCCTAACCAGCTGGAAAAGTTTTTCTCAGGGTTCCCATAGTTGGGCATTTGTAAACTTAGTTCTTTTTTTGCGCTATCTGCTTGCATGTACTTCTCCACAAAACCTGGAAACTTCATATCTGGAAGAGACTGAATTGCAAAATCAAAATTAACAGTCATTCAACAGGTAGACGAAGTTTTACATGGTTTCATTTCATGAATCATCTTTATTACCTCAGATTTTTGAGGCACGCTGAATGGCCCAGAAGCATCCTGTGGTATAGGAGGCATCCCTGAGGAGTCAGTTGTAAAAGCTGTTGCAGTGTTATTTATTGAGGCAACAGAAGGATTAAAAAACTTTTCCTTAGATGTAGAAGACAGTAAGCTTGAGAACAGGGAGCTTTTTTCAAGTCGAGATCTCTTAATTTCACCATCTGTACCATCAACGTTCTCTTTTCCATTTATTTCCTGAGTAAAGGCAGGCTCCTCTCTACTACATGACTGCAGGGCTTTGAAGATGATACTTTGCTCTGTTGATGCACGCTTGGGCCTGACTCTGGCTATCGTCTCCAGGCTTTGCATTTTAATTTGTTGGGTCGGTAACAGATCCTGTGTCTTCTCCCTCCTCAGTCCCAACCCAAAAGTAAATACACTAGGATCAAATACTTTCTCTAAGTTGTCTTCATGAATGGGAGGCATTGCGAAGTGGGGTGCTGGGGACTTGGGAAGCTTTGACCTCTTCTTTTTCTGGGGTAAACAAACCGAGCTGTCCAAGTTTTTTATTGTTTCAGCAAACTTCTTCATGTCGGATGGGGAATCAAAAACGCTATCCTCTTCAGCAGATCCATTACACATTTCACCCGGGCTCTTTGGTGTGTTGATGTTGTGCTCCAATACTGATACACTGTCTTGACTGCTGTCATCATACTGCAGTGCTGCAAAGCTCAAATCTCCCAGCTTTGCCTTTTTATCTCCATTTTCTGCCTTCTTAAATTCTGGTCTATAAACCTGATGAGATAGTAGTGGATTTTTATCACTGCAAGGTGACAAAACCTCTGTGTTTGGCAGCATCTTTTCTTCATTTCCATGGAATTCCAAGCTTGTGTTATTCCTTTGGTGGGAATTATCTTGAGCATTTTCACTTCTACTGGGCAAGTGCAAAGACAATTTAATAGGTGAACTTTCTTTTTTAGCTGTGGTTAATTCTGGATCAGGTTGCTTCAGGGAGACACTACTAGCATCAGTTTTGCTGCTTTGGTTAAAAAGGGATATCGCAGCTTTTACTTTAAGTTCTGTTGTCTTCCCCAAATCCCCATAACAGGCAGAGCCTTCCTCAGTTTTGCCTTTTAATTCTGCAGTGTTTTCTTTCTCTGGTGTGCCGTTCTCAAACAACTTCTGGCGACTGCTTTGCTTATTTAACGTTTTATCAGGTTGTTCGTTTTCCTTAGGTTGTTTTCCAAATTTCAGCTTCGCTCTGCCAACAAATGTGCTTGGTACAGTACTGGTTTTGGAAGCAGGGACGTCAGGAGGCCTCTGGCTTTGGTTAGCACATTTATTTTCGAACAAGGAAATTTTGTTGGCAATGTTGCTATTAGTTTTATTAACTGGCTTTTCAAGGGAATCCTGCTCACTTTCTAAACTGTCTTGATTTGTAGGCGTTTTAAAATTCAGCTCCACATTCTTTGGTTTGGCTGGACTATAGGAGGCAAAGTGATACAGAGTTATAACTTTGATTAATCTTGAAAAGACTTGTAACAATTTTCAAAACTATAAAATTTAGTAATAAAATTAAATTTTCCGTAGTCATATTCAGTTTACATTTTGGTATCTCAAAAGGAATTACCTGATAAAGGAGTAACTATGAACGACAAAAAAAATTAGACACTAAATAAGGAGAATACATTTCAAACATGTTTGTAGTTCTTTAATGCTCAGTAAAACAAAAACCAGGGCACCCTACAGCACCTGCAGTTGAGGCAGAGAACTACTTAAGACAGACAGACATTAAAATTTAATAGTGAAGAGGCAGAATAAATTATATACATGCAATTCCCTACAGAGTTTAGGAAACAAATCCCAATTCATTAAGATGATAATAATGAATTGGTTACATTTGAATATACGTTTCCAGCAAGTTTTGAAGACACTTGCCCAGACTCTTCGCAGCCCTTACACTGCAGAAGCAACCTTAAATTAAGTAAAAGACTTCTTCTGGCCTCATTAGTGCTGGTGGAAAAGGTTACTGTCCCTGATCACTTCATCACCACTTGGCTAAGTGACACTATGTGAAGACTCTCCCATTTCCTTCGGGTAACATTAGCTAATAATTTAAATTGTGTAAACCAACCCTGCTGATTTTACAATAATTTAATTAGGAAACACTCACATAATCTTCTCCATCAGAGTGGATAGAGAAGTGTGTACAAGTACGTAGCACACAGTACTCATGTGCTGTAGCAGAAGGCTGATGACAAGCAGCTGAGACCTTTAAGCCTCCTTCCTCTGCATACCTACATCCAGGAAAAATTGTTTGTCCATGTCACTTGCTACTGCAGGGACAGCATGAACAGCTGTGAAGATGCAGGGCACGTGTCTTCAAAGTTTATCAGATATAAGGAACGCCAAGGAGCCCACCATCAGCTCAAAGGCAGACCTGTTCTCCACAGAGGAATCTGGAGTGGGAGAACTGACAATGGTGGGAGATAAACTGTCTCACAGCAGCAATCCCCAGAGCCTCAAATGTTTTATCAAGTAATGGATGATTCTGGTATTTAAATGATTTTTTCTTTTTTTTTTTTTTTTTTTTTTTTTTTCTTTTTTTTTTTTTTAACCTACACAAATGGTGTTCACTGAGCTCTCAGCTCTTTAGCCCAAGAAAGCAGTGTGAGGTACAAGTGAGCTAACATCAACTACCCAGAAACTGAGATCACTCTCCTCTTCTTCAAGAGATCCATCCCAAGTAAGAAGTAAACCCTACTAAATCAAGTCTCTCCACTGTACAAGCTTTTTTCCTTGTCAAAAGCCTGAGGAAAAAAACTTACCGAAATAACAGATGGAATTCAAAATCTATACAGATCTCTACAGAAAGCAACTGTTAAAAAATCACCATGTCTTTTTGGAGCACTCACTGTTAACTACCAGCCTGCTCATATTGGTTCACAACTGGAAGGCTCTTATGAAGAACATGTGAACAATAAAAAAGAAACCATAAACTTAAAAACAACTGGCCAGGCTTCAGATACATGCTAATAAAACACACTTGGAAAATTTAAGTCTAGAAACAGAAATAAACAATTCCTGAAAGAGGGAACGCAGAGAGGCACTACTTTTTATTTGCAGTATGACTGTTTTTCCTAAATAGCTCAAAGTGAAATTATTCTACGATTTTTCTTTTTGGGAAATAAATTTAAGTTGCAAGGGACCTCTAAAGGTCAGCTAGTACAACTTCCTGCTCAAAACAGGGACATCTTCAAAGTTCGATCAATTCGCTGAAGGCTTTGTCTGACCCAGTTCTCAGTATCTACAGGGGTTGAGATTTCACATCCTTCCTAGGGAAGCATTGCAGCAGGTCAGTCACTGTTAATTATTTCTGCCTTATATCCCATTGAAATGTCACAGTTGCAACTATGGCCTTCTGGCCATGCACACCTCAGGGATGAATAGGTAGCGAGAGATGAGGTCTACCCATATCCTTAACAAGTCAAGGTGCTTCAGCTTCTCCTCATACAGGGTATGTTCCAGGGCCATCACCTTCTTAATGGCTCACCACTGAACTCATGCCAATTTGTGAACATCTCTCCTGAACCAGAAGAGCATTAGAAGAGGAGCAAGGGGTACAACTTGATACTGAATTTGCTGTTCACCAGGACCCTTCATGTCCTTTTCCAATCAGAAAAAGGTACTTAACCTCTTCTTCTACTTGTATTTTCAAGAGGTATTGCTAACAGCCTAGTTAGCTTAACAGACTCATTTCCCTATCATCCCACCAGCCTGTCACTTGCACTACTATGTGCATTTCAACATAACGCATATCTTCCCAATACAATCCGCCTCTCTTCATGAGCTTTGACACAAGCAGGTTTAATGGTTAACACTGCAGTTATCAGCCACACCTAAAACTTGTTTTAAATGAACAGTTAACACCTCAAAGGTATAGTTTCAAAGTTTGCAAATTTACACAGAAACAACCACTTCAGCACTTTGTATTTTACATTCTACAATATTTTTCCACAGCAGCAGAAAACCAGCCAAGACTGAGGAGCGACAGAAAGTTCAGCTGGAGCTCCATCCACTACAGCTGGCCCCAACTCCAACTCATCTTTTTCATTACATCTTTACCACACTAAGAAATACTGATTTTAGGTACGGCCAAAAGACATGTCTCCTTGCAAGACCTGAGTTTCTAAGCCTGTTTAAAAAGAGGAGATGTTTGAGTATCCTATAAGCTTCCTCTCTGTGGATGCTGAAAAGCTGCTAGCAGAGGGATTTTCTCAGGTTCTCACAATATTCGGTGAGAGTCCTGCCTTTCTCACACAAGTTATGAGAAACAGTAGGATGGTTTTTGTCAGCTGGACCAACTCCTGGTGTTTTGCTAAGTTCTGTTTCTGGTACATTGGAAAAATATTTTGAAATGGGTGTTGTAGGACTTTAGCCAATCACCCTAGGAGATGGGTGATCCCTGACCAATTGCCCTATGGGGCTAGGGTATATAAAACAGGATTATAAATTAATATAGGGGCTTCTTTTGCCTGCTCTTGCTGAATTTGTGTGTTGCTGCATCTCTCCGCTCCTGGTATGAACAGCGACACCTCTCTAGTGTGAGGAAAAAGCACTGAAAGACAGATGCAATTAACAGTGCAAATGCCTTCTTGCAAGCAGCCCAGTGTGCCCAATTCCTACCACCAATTGCTGATCTGCAATGCCAGAAACAAGCAGGCACAAGAGAAAGACTGATGTCCTTCTCTTCAGCTACACCTTGCAGCTAACCTGTGGAAGCAAGCAGTTAAACCTCTCCCAGTGCAGTCATAAATGGAAGGCGAGTCACATATTTGAAGGATAGTGTCCAAACGACCCTGTCAAGCATGGAACCGGTGCCAAAGCACATTGATGCCAAAACATCAGATTGAGGTGAGCAAAGAAAAATGGCATGTTAGCAGAGCAGAATAAGTCAAATGTGGGCATAGATGTAAAGGCAACTATAAAATCATGTCTGAACATCAAATATCACAACTGAAGCCAAGTTTTCTGCTAAGCACAAAGTAACTACTGCCTGAGGTTTTATTTGCCAATTAAGATGTACCAATAACCTCAGTTTAGCCTCAAACCTGACAGGTTTCCCTTTCAAAAGCTAGAAGCAAAGTATCCTGTGACTTCCCAGTTGCCCAGTACACAGACATAAGAGGGGAAAAAAAGACAGAAAATTCTATCCTTACTTGCAGGGAACCAGCAAAACCTACTTCTTTTTAAATTGTTTCTAAAGAAACTTGATTCACAGAATGTCATTAGTAAGAGACATTAAGCATGTTTAAGTGAAAATGACTTTGATCATACAAAATCCATCTTATAGGAGGCAAACAAGTCTGTGAGTAACCTGAATGGGATTCACGTGAAGTACCTAACAATTTTTTAATCTCTGAAAATGGAAAAGTTATCCATTCTCTAGTTCAAAGCAGGAAAGTGAGAACAAAACCACACCTGTTTCTAGTAATGGCACCATCTTCTCCTTTCCCATTTTACAGTAGTTTAATCTATATCCATGTTTATAGTTCACATGTTCTCATGAATGACTACAAATTATACGAGGGGAATGGAACCGTATCAATTTGTCTGAAGAAACTGTGTGGTGCTGTGCAGTGACAGCTATCAGATGCATCAGGAATCTCGCGTGCAACACAGCAGTCCCCACCCAGGGCTAAAGTTCCTATAGCAGCAGATAAGGCCAAGACACAGAGTGCCACACACACCACAAAAATCAGGTGAAACAGAACGGGCTGTTTATTCATTGAAATTAAAGCTGTCAGAAAGGATACCGGCCTATTACTTTGAGTACAGTGGAAGATAATCCATTGTTCAGCAAGCCATAAAAGTGAAATCCAGCTACACAAGTATTTATAACTTCAGCATCACTAGTGATAATGACACAAAGAGAAAAATATGAAAGCTACCTTTCCTTCGCAGTTGTGAAGACACACAACTTCAGAGTTTAAGATTTGTGACCTATACCGCCTGATGGCAAAGCATCACCATGTACAAAAGTACCACAACTTAGCTTTCAGTTCTAGGTGAGTTTAATTTGGTTAAGAATGGACAAATAAGACGTAGAGTATTACAAATAATGCAAAGAAAATTGTTCCTAATGTGCCTGCGCTTCTCAGATGTGGGAATCATAAAATTGGAAACATATGTGTTTCTTAAGCCATAATCCTGAACCTCTACATCCCTCTGACACAACTGAGCAATTCTGAAACTTGGTGAACCTCAGCTGGACCTATGGGATTCACTTTACTCTGACATCTCTAAATGAACGTACCAGAAAGAGGAAAGCAACAGTGTATAGTACACAGCCGTGACAACCAAACAATACAGATTATTAATGTAATAAAAGAGTTCACTGTAGAAGAGAATGCAATCGAATGCAGGAAGCTGGTCAATGGACTCATATGAGTGATTACAGTAAAAATTATAAATGCATCCACTTCTTTATAATCGCAAGCGAAGCACTGATCACCTGTTTGACAGATGCTAATATGAGTGTAAAACTAAATCCTGCAAACTAATACATGCATAATTCTGCAAATGCCTGATGTTACTCACATGCATAAAAATTTACATGATTTGTCCTGCACATACGTATGAAAGCAACTATATGTATTCAAATTTCTGGAGTGGGATTTATCCTATCATTTGAAGGATCAAGTTCTACGCGGCATTCTATGCTGCTTCACAAAGTAACTGCAGAATTTACATTGTTTCAAAGAACAACTCAAACTCATGCCTCATTCCGAGATTTTCACCCAGAACATCCTTCAACCACATCCTCCAGTTGGCTACAGGTGGCAAAACTACCTTAAGATCAGTGACAGGTGACCTAATCTGACCAGCAATGGTGGCACTGACAATGACAACAGAGCAGCTTTTTATGTTTGTTAAAATTATTCCATATAATGGTATTGACATACAGAGACATTCCCTATCCATAGAAAAAAGTAAGTCTTTCTGCCATGCTTTAAAATATGTAAACTACAAGTGCTTGGTAGGTGGTAACTGTAATTACGATAAAAACTGCCTTTTAAAAATGTAAGTGAAAATAAGATAACAGATACATAACTAATATTCCTATAGAATCCTAAACACAGATACAGGCAGAATTACAGGTATGGGGATAAGGTAAAATATTTTATGTTACTTACAGGCTAATCTTTGTCATGACTGTTCTGGAAGCATCCAAACTCTTCAGCTTTGAGCTGTCTAAATCAGAGTTTGTCGGTCTCTCTGTTGACATACACAGCTCTCCATTTTTAATCCCATCAGTACGCAAGAAAGCTCTTCCATCTGAACCATTACCATGCTTTACTGCTTTGGTCTCGTGTCTGCCTTCAGCAAACACCAAGGCAGTGTCTTCTGTCTTAGCAGCCAAAGAAACTTTGGAAGACTCCAAGCTGTCTTCACCAAAAGCCACAGGTACAGTTCCTTTTTCCACCAAAGTTCTTTTTGTCATTGGATTACTCTCTGGTGATGATAAAGATTGCCTTTTTGATGAGTAATCTTTTATCTGACCCTTCAAACCAGTAGGGGAAATGGGTACAACATCTGACTGATTCTTCTTATATGATCTTCTCCTTGCAGGGGTTGTGTTTGAGATCTGCTGCTTGCCTTTGTCAGCCTCAGTTTTAGATGCCCCTTTGTGAGCAGATCCAACTTTTAGGTCCTGACTGTTACCTGAGGAAGAGGAATTCCTTTCAGGAGTCTGTTGAGGAGACTTTGCTTTTCTTTCCAAGTTTATTATCTTGTCTGAAAACACCTCAGAAGGGACATCATCCTCAAAAACAGATTCTTCTCTCGCAGTAGTCTCAGTCTGGTTTCTCTCTCCGTTCGGAATGTCACTAGTTGACTGAGATTTTCTCCTTTTTCCAGATCTTTTATTTGAAGATTTTTTATCCATTGTGTCCGAGTCACTGCAATTTTCTTCTGCTGCAACAGTCACAGGTTCATTAAGGACTTCGTCTGTTTTTCTTAGATAGATATCAACTGTTAGCACTCTAGCAGAATGTGTGTGCTCACTCGCCGCAGATTCCAAGTCGTATGACAAATCCTTTGGTTTTGCATGCCCAGGCTCCTCAGGCACCCACGTGTTCACAAGCTGCTTGTGGCTTAAGATACTCTTTTCTAAGTCTTCACTAGACAAATTTCTCAAGCTTTTTATGAAATCTGGAGTTGTGGAATTATTTATATCTGTGATGGATTCTTTCTCCAGTTCCAAGGTGTCCACATTCAGGCTGCTCTCAAGGAAAGAGTTTTTAATGGTTTCACTGCTGCTGCTCCAATCTGCTGACCACTCACTGTCAGAAGAAACTCCCCTACTACTCCATTCTGAAATGGTATCGTGATACAGTGGTCCTGCTTCCCCACTGAAATGATATTGCTGTGTCTCAGAAACGGCACTTATGTTTCTCACTTGCTTCTGTACTTGAGGAGCTTCGTGTTCTTCCTTTATGTGCCTACAGTATATCGGCTGCGCTCTGTGAGGAGAAACTGATCTCTCCCCTTTCCGATGCGAAGTGTGTTCTAGCGAACTTTTGACATTTTTCCTTTTCCCTGTACCAAACAAATTTCCAAGTCTTTCCAAAACCGGTTTCTTTTTATTCTCTTCTCTGGAAGAATCTGGAAATTGCGAGGACTACAAAAACAAACAAACAAACATTCGGTTAATGTCAAAATTGTTTCCATAATACACTGTATTAGCACCATCTATAAATCAAAAGGACAGAGCAAATGGAACGAAAACAACTCACCGAACAATGCTATCTCTCAAAAAAAACCACCCAAAAAACCCAGAAAAACCAATTAAAATCCCAAGATGCTTCTCTGTTTTTACCTGTGCTCGTTTACAAGTGCACTGAACTTGCTTTAAAAAGCCAGCATTATATGTCCTAAATCTCAAACTTTTGCACAATCAGTTAATGCCACCCAAAATAATGCAGGAAAGCATCCCGTTGCCAGCAGCACTGGGGCCAAACTACTATTTTCCTTACAAAAACAAGAGTGGGGAGTTCCACTTTCCTCTCCCTACCAGATGACTTTGTTTTGACACCTATGCTGGTAAAGAATAGTTTCAAAGGCGTAAGCTGTATTACAATTCATACATTTGTCATTAACGAAGTGCAATAAATACTCGGCTTATGTTTTGGGCTAGAAAACCCAGAATTATAAAAGCCACTGCATCATTCAATGAGCACTACTGGGTCAAATACTGCCCTGGATTACTCTTGGTCAACTTTTCCCTTACAACTTCTAATTAACATGGTAAACAGGAAACACGCAACAGCAATGCCGACTATACATGCACATTTGCATTTTAATATATTAGCCCTTTTTACGTGCCGGTACAACCAACACTTGTTTTGAGATGTCTATTTCAAAACACCGCCGGTTAATTCCTACTTCGGCGGACCAGACCTCCCGAGGACAGCGGGTCCCTCTGGGCAGCACGGAGGCTGCTTCGGCGCCTTTTGAAAAACTCGGGGTGTTTTTTTTGTGCGGCAGACGCCCGGACGGGCGGCCAGCGCCCAGGCGTCTCTGCCCCCGCCGAGCGCGGGCCGGGCAGCGCTGAAGCACCCGACGCCCTCCGCGCAGCGCCGCTCGCCCCGCTCCGGGGCCGCCAGAGCCAGGGTCCTCCCCCGCCACCCGTTCCTTCCCCGCGGGGGAGGCTTCGCAGCACGGGCACAGCCAGCGGCCCCGGGTCGGTACCGCCTCACCGCTCGCCGTCCCACAGCCCCACAGAGATGCGGCTCCCGGCGGGGGAAGAACGCTCCCCCCCCCCCCCCCGCAAGGCTGTCGCTGTCCTCCCCCGTCCCAGAACGGGACAAGCGGTGGGAAGGAGCCGCGATGGACTTTACCCGCCCCGGCCGCGCCGCGTCCTCGCCCGGCTCCGCAGCTGCGGACGCCTCATCTCTCACGCCCAGCTGAGCGAGGGGCCCCGCCAGCAGCCCCGACACTCACCGCCCAGCCCGGATCGGCGGTCCCTCAGCGGAGCTCCCTCACGCGCACCGCGCCGCTACCCGCACAGCTGCCCCGGCGCCGGCTGTCTGGGCGCTCCGCCTCGGCCCGCCTCCGCAGCGCCCTTCGGCCCGCCCCGAGACACCGCCCCGGCCGCGGGCGACGGCTCCACCTGGCCGGGCCACCTTCTTTGGCCACAGAGGGAGGGGCGGCAGCGGCTGCACCGGCCTCCAGCGAGGGCGAAGGCTGACGGACGGCAGAAAGCGCGGGAACGTGGGCGCCCTCGGCCACAGGCGAGGCCTTCGAGGGGGCGGCGGCGCACGAGTGGGCGCCGCATCCCGTACGTGCCCCGGCAGCCCGCGCTGACGGCGGCTTCCTTGTTATTTAACGAGGGCGAAAGGCCGCCCTGGGCGAAACCGACAAACGTTTGATGTTGAGCGAAAAGCGCCAATGGTTGAGGGCGGGCAGTTCACGCCGCGGTGGCGGCTGTGAGCGCTGCCTGGCGTGAACCAGCGCCCGCACCAGAAGAGGGCCAGCACCGGGCTGAGGAGAAGGGGGTGGCGCGGCACAGGGAGGGGCACCCGTTTGTCTCCCGCCGCCATGAGAGCTGCGGGCGCACCGGCTGCCAGCGGGAGCAGTCCTGCCGCAGCCCGCGACGGCTGCGGAGTGGGGTTGTGGGGAGAGCGGCGGCCCGGTCGGCGCAAAGGTGCCGAAGCCCCAGCAGCGGGCGTCGCTCTCCCCAGCCCGCGGCAGGAGCTGCCCGGGTAGGGTAGGGTAGGGTAGGGTAGGGTAGGGTAGGGTAGGGTAGGGTAGGGTAGGGTAGGGTAGGGTAGGGTAGGGTAGAGTAGGGTAGGCGTGCTAGGGCCGGCGCCGCCCGGTGGCTGGGGCGCTTGTGGGAGATGTCGGTTCGAAGCCCTGCGGGGAGATGAACTCGCGTTTTCCACCTCGCAACCGCGGGGCGGCGGGGCCGGCGGGCGCGGCTCCCGGCCGTCTGCGCTTACAGCGGCCCGCGGGCCCTGGCCCCGGCTGCAGGCGGCTGCGGTGCGGGCGCCCCACACGCCGAGGCGGTTCCTTCCCGCTTGCCCCTGTCCTCGGCCGGGGAGGCGTGAGAATGACTCCCCGGCCTAATGGTGCCGGCGCTCAATTAGTATTTAATGTTTAATGAATGCTAAACTAGTCCTCTTCTAATTAACGCTTAATTACTTATATGAAGTGGAACAGCTTCAACAGGAAGGACCACTCGAGTCTCACTCCAGTGCTTCGAAGGGCCCGGCGCAGAGGAGGGAGAGACACCAGGTCAACCTGCCGGCGGCTGGCCGAGCAGCCCGGCGCGCAGTGTGTGGCCCTCTGGCTATTGCAGAAAATAAGGGCTTTTTTTACACGGTCGCTTCCTCCTCCGGGTGAAAAAAGTGTTTAGCTATATTTTAGCTTCATCGTCAGACTAACATTTGGCCTCTGTTCTAAAACTCCCTCAAACATGAGGTGTGACATGTGGTCTTTGCTCCATGAAAGCCCCACAGAGCCCACTTACTGCCAGTGAAACTGCAGCAGCAGGGCTTGCCCAAACACACGAAAAGTACAGCAGCCCTAAACTGGGGAATATGTAGAGTTAGCCTATCACACTGAAACCAAACAGAAATCTGTAGGAACCCTCTTTGGATACCTTTCTTATGTCTGCTACTTACACAACTGACACGCAGCTGTACCACCACCAAAGTCCTATGTCCGTGTATGGGTATCTTCCCCCGGTGGCTTTCAAATAGTCTGTGATGACAACCTTGAGCTTAAGTTTTGGGGGGTTATTTTATTTATTTATTTTAGAGATAGTGAAATATTCTGTGAAGGAGAAAATTTGATCCCTGTGTTTTCCCTCCCTTTGCCAACTTCTTTCAACCAGTAGAACCAAAGCAATTAAATGAAGAACAACTTTGAAGGCTGCATTGAGTTCATACAGCTCACAGTGATAAAAACAACTACAAATTACCCTATCAGATGCTACAATCATAAGTAATGCATCCCAATTACTATCCAATTTTTCGATTCTATATATGTATTGCCAGTACTAACAATTATAGGGAAGGGGTAAGGAGACACTAATGAACGTTGTTGCCTAAAAAAAAAAGTAAAAATATGACATTTTCAGGAACATTTAAAGCAAGCTAATAAAGGATGAGTTACACTAATTTCTCTGAAATAACTACAAGTTTGACAAGGGTGCTTATATTGTTCTTATTAAAATCTGCAAAACACTAAAATAGGGGAAGTCTAATTTCATTACAGTGTAAATCTCCATATTAAGATTTGGGTGCATAATAGCTGTCAATTCTATATATTAGTTGGGATTACATTATCAACCTGACGGTCATTATTACACTTCCAGTGAAGCTCTTTGGGTTTGCAAGATTACGCTTGGAAAAAATTAGTTATTTGAACTGTGGATCTGGATTTCTCTCTTCCCAGAGATGATTTTCATAAAGTCCATGGGAACTTAATTATCTTTGAGACGTCTCCCCCTTTCAAATGTAGTTTCAACTGTCCAACAAGTTCAAAAAGTGTCGAATGGAAGGGAGGAGGGACAGACAGACAGTCCAGTCACATAAGCCTTGTTTCCTCAGGGAACGAGGCTAAAGATTTTTTTCTTGATCTCAAAATAGCTGCCCTATGTAAACCGTTCTAAAGTAATTTCTTCATACAAAGTACCTTAATTATATACAGCTCTTTCAAAACACATAAAAGGCCAGGTACTTGCCCTGAAGAGCTTGTATTTTAACTCAGATAAATGTAGGTGAGCCAGTATTGCCAGTGCAAGAGGGCACAGAGACCAGGCTTCTCAAGAGGCTCCACAGTGGGGCCCAGCCTGACAGAGCACAGCACAGGAATGTTTGATTTCTGAAGTGTTTGATTTTCAGAAGGCAAGAAGTATTCTTGCTCTGTGGATCAGGCTTCTTCAATGTGTTTCTGCTCAAGCATTCTGACCCTTGAGACTTTAGCTGTTACTGAAATCCCTGATCAAAGGTGCTGGTAACTAAAAAAATGCCAGAGGGCTTGCCTGTCCTTTCGTCGGACAGCATGGAGGAAGCCATTTCAAGATGCTGCATGAATCTTTAAAGCCAAGTTGTGATCTAAAAGCACAACGCTGCCTTCTTCACCAAGAAATGTAAATCTCGTTTGTATTTCTATTCATACCTGTCTATGTTAGCATTAAAATATTTCCTCTGTTTTGGGATGGGGTTTTTTTCTCATTAGTTAATGTTAAGTTGCCACAGCCAAACCCCTAATTTAATGACATCATTAAACATAAGCTACTGTGATTTGTTGAATCAAAACTTCAGGCTGTGTCTCAAGGGATCAATTGGATGCTATTTTCTTAGATTACTTCATCTGAGTCAGTTGAACATGACTGAAAACACTTCTTAGAGCACACGATACAAAAAGGTAGTATTTTTACTAGTCATTAGCAACTTTGTGGTAACTAATAGGTGGTAATACTAGTGTGGACAGTTCTCTACATATTTATTTGCCAGCATATGTTCACCTTCAGAGAGGAAAAAAGCAACAAACAAAAGTGGTGAAGAGTTAAGTTTCAGCTTTATCATTCCCTAGGTCATAAATAACTGCATTTCAAGTAACATGAAAACCTCTAAGACCCTTCTGTGTTGACCAATTCTAATAATGCAGGACCCTTCTAAGTTCATACTGGAAAGCCAGTTAACTTTGGATATCTTTAAATCACAGTACTGTAATTCTCACAACCATGAGAAACACAAAGCCTCAGAGTTCCAGCAGTCACGTGATAGCCCAAAAAGTGCATTAGCCAAAAACATTTAAATAAATAAACTGCTACTCTCCAGGCTCTAGCATTCCGCAGCGACCGAGACTCAAATATTCAACACTAGCAGAGCCAGGCTTTATTAGGCTGAAAATTCATCTGGAGTATTGCTGGCACAATGTGCTATAAAAATATTCCCAGGAAAACTAGAAGGAAGGATGTACGAAAAAAAGACTAAGGGATAAAAGTCTGAGAAGGACCCAGTCAAGTCCCTGTTTCCAGACCGACAGAGAGAAGATTTCCTACAGCTCTCCTACAGGTGAGTGCCCTGACTACTGGCAGAGAGAGAGGGAGCTGTAGATGGAAATAAAGGAACACAAGCTGCATTTGCTTGGGTTCTTATTTTAAAACATGGGAGAAAAAAAACCCAACATTTGACCTGAAACAATCTTTTTGGGTGATTCACTGAGGGGAAAAAGGCAATTATATTTCAAGTTAACCTAAATGATTTATAAACTTAACCAGTTGCCTTGCCCTCAGTCAACTAGATCTGAAGTTCTTCAAGTACACTGTAACAATTTTTCTTTGTTTATGCTGACCCTTCATAAAGCCACAGAAGAGGGGTTACTGTTACGAAAAGTACAATTTAAATGCTTTTAAACGACGTACTGACTTAGGAATACCAAGAGTTTAGCATATACACATTCAACTTTTTTAGCATTTCTTTCAAATGTGTCAGATTCCAGGCTGACAGTGTCCTCTTCTGAGGCAGAGAAAGAAACACACTTTAAATTTCACAAGTCCACTCTAGCACAGAATTTACTCCCTGCCTCTTCCAGCTCTTTGCTTGCTACACTTAGATGATATAAACAGCAAGAGGTGGATTTTAAACCATTTCAGTTTTACCTGAGCTCTGTATGCAGGGAATGTAGTTATCTAGATTGGGGAACTTAACTGAATAACCAAGAAGCTATAAACAAGAGACTGTTGAGCAGAGTGGAGTGAAACAAACATAAGTTTTCTTAATCATATTTTTCCACAAACTATTTATTTTTTCTATTCTCTGCTAAGTCAGGTTATTTCATCACAGCAGTTCATATCTTCAAGAGAACGATTCCTATCTGCTTCCAGTCTATTTTTTCACTGTAAAACTAAATTTTTAGTTCAAATGTACACTGCAGATTGACCATTTTACAACAGCATATAGACTACTGAGAATAATGACCCTGCATGTTTAACTGGTCTTTTTTAAAAGGTATCATCACTTCAAAAAGCACCAATACAAATATAAATCCCCCATTACTTCCTAGGTGCCAAACACAGAGATTTAGATACCAGATGCATCAAAAAATCCCAGCAAAACTAAAAGAAGCAAATCAAGCAAAATCAAATAAACAGAAATCTTTTGAAAAAGCTCAGGAAAGACAAAGAATCATAAAGAAAAATAGAACAGATCCTGACATGAGTTATTTAGGAAAAGAGGTTGATAAAAAAGAACAGGCATGTCAGAAAGGCATGCCTGCTCCCATCTCCTCTTCCCCAGAGCTAGTTATTTCCATATACTAAAATCTTTACCCCCTCCCCTTCTGTCAACAGGAGCATCTGTCAGTTAAAGAGATGCTCTATAAACCCAATGGAGATCAGTCAATTTGGGGATTTTTTAAAAAAGTAATCATGTATTAATCCAAATATTTCTCATGGAGTTTAAAGAAGGAAAAAAAAGAGAGTGCTGTTTGCCTTACCATGATGATGGTAATTCTTTTTGCTCTTTACAGAAGAATAAACAAACTATGGTGTGTGAGATGCAGTCCTGTGTGTCATTAACCAAACCCTTTTTCTTAGCAATCCTCCCACGCTTTAACCCCTTCTTTCTTCTGGCAGCACTCAGTTTAAAAACAAGAAAAAAAGGAAGTAGTATCTGACTCGAGCCTTTCCAACTGATAAGTCATTTGGCAGACAAATTACAAATATGAAAGGGACTCAATTAGAGGATGGGAGAAAGAGTTGCAGAAGGGTGGCAGCAAATTCTTCAGTAAGCACCTCTACAGAAGCACAGAACCTGTTGCAAAGAACTATGAAGTTAGTGTTGGGCAAAAGCCTCACATGCATTAATTAACATGCAATACTAGAATGTAGATATGCAACAGTAAGAAAAGATATACCACACACGTTGGTTCTCACAAACTCAGTTACTGTTTTCTGATCCACATTTAAGATGACTAAAGAAAAAAAAAACACTTGTGCCTTTATTCTGCAAGAGATTATTTAAGCAGGCGTCCTTGCTTCTTTGGCTTCCTGAGTTGGTATTTTACATCTGTGTTTTTCTAGTGGCTTGTGGAAAAATGATACTGAAAAGCAATTTGAAAAAGCAGAAAACAAGCAGCACCAAAGTAGGAGCAGGGATCATTCAACACCAAAGAACTGTGAGAATATTTAAACTCTCCTGAACTTGGAAGATTTCCAGAAATAAAGTTATATGCAAAAAAATAGCATTAACAGAAATTATTGTCCTTGTCACTCCTTGTTTCAACGTAAGAGAAAGTAAGAAATTTTGACATGAGTTAGCTGAGGCCATCTTTGCTCTCAGGAATTCAAGTCTTGCTTCTGGATCAGAGCTGTATCATCAGATAAACTAGTTAGTGTAAAGATTCAGCAAGACATCACCCCTTTGGTAGTAAAGAGTGAAAATAAACATATATTATCTGTGTTTCTTTCTAAGAGAGAAGAAATTGAAAGTACTGTTTCTGTTAAGCAATACAGGATAAATGACAAAAGCATTTTGGAGGGTAAAACTGGGGTTTGGAAGTCTTTTAGGTCTCCCCAACCAGAAGCCACAACTATGTAACCACTTTCATCTTTTCAATTCTGAATTCAATTCAGAATGATAAAGAACCTGTTACATAAGTGGCTTTGCATTTACTAAGTCTGTTTCTTCTAGCTTTTTAAGTCTCTGTTCTGTTTTGTGAGAGCGTACAGTGTCCTGTCACTAACTCCAAATGGTGTATGTTGGTAAGTATAGATTTAACCTAAGTTGTCTGAGTTAGATTTATAGCTCACCGTAACACTTCCCAATTCCTTTTAGATCAAGTATTTATGTACAATTACTGAAGATAGGACATATGCTTCTTTTGCTGAAAATCTGAGTGTCTGTAAAATAGATTAAGCTCTAAACCTCTGGAAATCAATTCTTTCTTAGGCACCATCAATTCTGATCTCTTCCCCTTGCTTTCATGCAAAACTGTTGCTGTCAATAGGAGCTCCACAGTCTTGAAAGTATATGACATTTGAAAAAGTCTTGCAGCATTTCAGGAAACACGCAAGAATTTCATAAAAGTTTGGAAGTCTTTTAGGTCTCCCCAACCAGAAGCCACAACTATGTAACCACTTTCATCTTTTCAATTCTGAATTCAATTTAGAATGATAAAGAACCTGTTACATAAGTGGTTCATCCATAAAAGTTCATCAGTAAATTCCCAGAGCAACCCAAAATCGGTGCAACAGCCAAGACCGATAGTTTTCGCTAATACTACTGAGCTCACAGTCAAAAAAACCCTATTGGTTGGGTCAGCTATAAATGAGCAGATGACAACTCATTATGTTTTCCATTCTGCATTGTTCTCATCTAAGAAAAAGCATTTTATGTAGCCATCTGAATTTATGTCTTTGCTAAGCACTTAGATACAGTAAAACTGATATATATTCCCAGAAGACAAATTATGCACACTGAAAACACCTTTGAAATCAGATTGTGGAAATTGTATTAAAACTGCCAGACTCATTGTAATCCTTGGTCTCAGTCCAGATACTCTAATCCATCTCCTCAAGACTGTTTGTAAGTTTTTACATTAAGTGATTATGGGACAAAGAGGAAATAATCCCAAGGAGCCACATGTATTATTAGCCTTTGCAAAACACAGCACTGATGTAGCTACTCTGTGCTGTCTTAACTGAGCTGGCTCCTCCTGGGATACCTTGTGCACCTCTACATGATTCTGCATGTAGCTGAAGAGCAAGACAGGGTTCCTAATACGCTCTTGTGCCCAATCTTTCTTGTTAGCTAGCTCTAAGTGCTCAGCAGATGAAGCACATAGATTGGCTCACTCTCTGTGTGCACTGGGTCCTTACCTACAAGCTTAATTCAGTCTAGGGAAAATAGGCCTAGGAGTTTAAAGCATCTAAGTGCTGCAGTCCTTTGGAGCTCTAGTTCTAGATACCTAAAAGTAACTTGTGACATCATTTGAAATTTAGAAAACTGGCATTCTTTTTATTAGGTAAAGCAGATAGTCTGAAACTATAGATGGAAAACTAAAATTGTTTTGCTAGCAACACAAGGACTTTCCTCAGGTCAGACATAGTACAAGATACACTGTCGCCGACACACATGGCAAGAGGCAGAAAGCCATCCTTCCGAGAACTGTGTTGCTAATGTGAGACTGTAAAACTGCAAAAGAATAAAGACAGTACACAAGCTACAAATTGGACTGCTAATCTGACCAAAGCCAAATTTCATAAACAACTAAGTGAACTGCATGATCGACATGCTTGCTTTTCCCTGCAACAGGAAAAAGTGTATGTTTATGTCTCTAAAACCCATTTAGTAGGATGAAAAATAACAGCATTTAACAAAAGTGTATTTAAATATGAAATAAATAGAATCTCTCCCCTCCACAGATATTCTCATTAAATAGATAAATACTGCTCAAGGTAAATTCTGTTACACAATATGGCCATGGTACCATTTGGTACTTTTAAACAAACAGATCCTTTCAACTGAAATGTGTCTCAAGTCAACACTCCAATATGAAGGCACCCAACATAGCAGCTGCTTTGGAAAATTTGGGCTTGATAGTCTATGTGCTTCAAACAGCCCTTTTGTAAAACGTATGAAGTGTTTACATCCCTTGATAACTTCTTTGATGTACATTTTGTTCATCGTGTACAGATGAAGAGTATTAAGTACGAGGAGCTGTTATTACTAAAATACCTTATCCTGACTTTATAAAAATGGCTGGACATCTCATTTTACATTTGAATTACAGTGTTACACTTTAGCATTTATTCTAAATAACAGTGTCCACCTAAGGCTCCCAGAATTCCATCAATATAATTATTATAATAATTATTACAGAGAATTGCCTTATTATTAATTAGAAATAACTTTAAAAAACAGTACAGAGAAGATAGGAATGACTCAAAACTCACTGCTTCCTTGCAGTGCAGTGGGCAAAAACTAAACCAAGTGGAATAGTCTGGAAACTCTTCGATCTTAATCCGATTACATTGGTATCGCCCAATATCCACCATTAAGCAAGAAAAACTTCGAAGAAAAAATGGATTGTGAAATGTATTTACATTCTTAGGTGTGTTTGGTTTAGGCTCTGAACAGAACTAGTTAGTACGCAAAACATCAACACAAACAGTATGTCTGTCCAGAAAACAGATACATTATTACTTCCGAAGAAAAAGGGAGATGTGTGTTTTGCTGCTATTATAGATATATTCTTACAGATATATGGAATTATCCTACTGTGCACCCCAACTACTAAATGTTAGCTGATGAAGAGATGTAGCTACAATAGCATTTATATCTCACTACTACTAGTGGCTTTATCCAAGTTTGAATTTCTACCTGGTATTCTTAAAAAAAAAATAAAAATCAGGTCTTACCTATAAAATCTATTTTGTTGACTAACAATAACACATCAGGGAATGTGATCCAACTGAATGAAGCTGTACTGTTCAGAAATACCAGTATTTCCAGGAAACATCAAGCAATACATAAGATTATTGCTTTTGCACTTGAATTTCTGAGTAAGATGCTCGTTTTTTCTGAGTAAGATGCTAGTTTGGGCATAGGCCAATCCAGCATACTCTAGGATTGGGTTTGGTGTCTGTGCCTTAGCACAAGAGACATTACAAAGGTACTTTTAAAGCTAACCCTTTAAAAATTGTGCAGTTTTAACTACAATGGTTCTAGTGTTGGGCTCAAACTATTTTAGATCCTTTCTAAATAAACCATGGTAGAAACCCTCCACTAGCAACTCTTGGGGACCATTCTGCATAAGCTTACCCCATTATTTGTCAGTACTTGAGAATACAGGAGGGAACTGGCTGTCTACCGTTAAAACCTGGTAGATGACAAGTGCTTCCTGTACATAGAAGGCAGGTGTGTGTCTTCTTTCACATTCCTACTCTGCTGCTTCCCTCCCACGCCTTCTTGGCACCGGGTGGGAAGAGGGTGGGAAGACAAATCTCTGCTGCTCTGTATGGTTTTCCTCTAGCTACCTCCCCTTTTTGTCTGCAGCTGACTCCATCTTTTGCCTCTGCTGCAACTCAGGCTTTCCCAGCCAGCCACATGCTGAACCTGACAAGTCTCTTCACTTTCCCAGCTGTGCACAAGGCTCTGAACAGCAGCCAGCAACAAGCAGGGTGAGCTTCTGTTTCACTGGGCGGTCGCTTAGAAAAAAACTCTCACGAACTGTCTATACCATTTTCATGTTTGGAAAGTGGTTTTCCTTTCCAGGTCCAGAAATTTACTTGACACAAAATAAGTCTTACATGCCAAACAAAGGCCATACCCTCAGCATTCCCAGAAGCAAACCAATCAAAACTCCCCTGCAGAACAGGGAAGGGGAATAGCCACAATTACCACTGATAAGCCTTCTAAAATCACAAGTTTCTCTAGATGAAATACAAAAAAGTACAAAGATCTTCATGTTATTTTTACCTAAATTCCAGTTGTCAAACATTTATGGTGTAGCTTGTTCAGATTTTTGAGGCTTTTCATAAGCTACACTTTTCAATCTCTATTTTCCTCCTAGATGATTATTCTCTTTTACAGCAAATAGACCCTAGAAATCAAATTGGCAAAATGAAAAGAAAAAAAAAAAAAGAAGATGTGAGAGGAAAAGAGGCTATATTTTTATTTGCATGTCATAAGCTATAATTTTAAGGAAATTAATATGTCAAGTTCCATTATAAAAAAAAATGTTTGTAGAAAAAAAAATCTATTCTATTCTATTCTATTCTATTCTATTCTATTCTATTCATATTTAAATCTTCAGATAACGCTTGCAACCACAACAAACTCAAAGTTTATCTGCTACCCACTATGATTTTGAAAATTTTATGAACGCTGCTTGTTTGTAGGAATGGTACATTTCTCTAAATCTTAAGTCAAACACTAGTTTACACAATTCTTTTTTAAAGTGGATCACGCTTTGCTTTTGCAGATCTTGAGCCATGGCAGGTCGAGTGCTTGTTTTAAAGAGCTAAGTGAAGGAGCATTCCAGCTTATTCACTAAAATTAATTTCTCAAGAGAATAAAACCAGAAAGATGAAGTTTTTCATGACTACCCTTTGCAAACCCATTATTACACTGCACCTGGAACTACAGAGAAATAAATTATACATATATGTATATATATACACATTCCTAATTGTTATATGCATTATATAGTGTATAAAGTGGCAAAAGCCTGGTCAGGAGGAATGAGCAAGTACTAAAAGTTTTGTGTCGCAACCTTCTCAGATCTGAGGATGCACAGGTGTACTCTGCATATGCTGAGCCACCTGGTCACAGAGCATGGCAAGATGGAAATAGGGTCACACCCAAGGAGAGAGCACAGCTAGCTGCCAAGGTCCTGAAAACCATTCCAACACATTGCACAAGTGTGGGAAGTGGTACAAGAAAAGCATGATGTAAAACAGTCTACAGCTCTCCACACAGACCACTGCACAGTAGCCCAGCGTGGCGTCCAGAACGAAACCCCTGGTGATTCAAAGAGCAACTTCTCAGGACTGTACTCATCAAGGGAAGGAGAAGGGAGGGGTGTGCCCTTTGGGAAGAAGGCAGTAAAGTTCCTGGTGTCATCCTGAGAAAGAGTTACATACTAGCATGAGCAACACCAGTGAAATGTTGAAATGCTATATAGCTAGGTGTTTGGCATGATGATACACAAAGGTGGGGCAGATAAAGGATGGCCCATGATAACACTGGGCTGCCTGGTGCACACTCCCATGTCACCATTACCAGACTCACTGTGCTTGATCATTGATGACAGACCTCCTTAACACTTTGCAATACATGGACGGTTCACTGCCTTCCCTGGGCAATGCCACACCGAGTATGTGGCTATCCACATTATCTCACTCCTGCAAAGTGCAGTATTGTGCCAGTTTGATAGACCTTTTATTTTATCACTGCTTGGGGGACTGCAGATTATTCAGCAAGCCATCCCTGAAGACCTCAGCACTATCACATTCCTGGACCATTGTTCATGTGACTGTCTTTTAAGCTGCAGCTAACCCTCTCAAACAGAAACACATTTTCACCCATTGTATCCTCTACATTTGTTCACAGCATTACATGGAACATGCAGTAACTAAGATGAAATTAAATTCCAAACATAGCTCAACATGAAGACTACGCAGGATTGAAGTCCAGTGTAAAGTTGGACATAGCCTTTTTATAATTATCCTACATCAAGGTGGATGTCTTGAACTGCTTGCAAGGAGAGTTCTCCAAGTGACATCTTGTCTTAAGTTGCCAGCCAAGAGTAAATATATGTAAGCTTTACAATACATGTTACAGTTTTGTTTGGTTTTTTTAACTGCATGTAAAAAACCTCAACAGTCTTCTCAATAAACGTCATCAGTACTTGAAAGGTGTCTGTCAGAGTAAGCATTTATTGGTATTCCTACTCTGCCTTCAAATTTATTTATATTCTAAAGGGATGGAGGGAACCTTCTTAATTCACTGTATCAACTGCCATCTTGAATGCCAAAGTATGAGTCTACAAGACAGATTCCTCTCACACCAATATTCCACATGGCTATGTTCCTTCTGTGAAAATGCTAAGTAACTCCATGCCATCTTCCACCCTGTCTTTTGCACTTCTCTGAGGCCCATCTTAGCTGTCAACTGTAGTCCTATACACCTGCAATGAGCTTAAATGCTCAAACTCCTCACTGAAAAGCATCAGAAATACAAGGGAGAAAGCTGTTTTCAAGGTCTCTCTGAATCAGACATATGAAGTGGACATAACCTAGATATTATTTTTAGGAAATACCAGAGTTGCTGTTTTAAGCCAGGTTGGAAATAGCAAACCGAAAACCTTTGTAAGTCAATACTGAAATGGATTTGTGGTTCAGTTGGGGATAAGAAGAAAAATGATGTGGGAATACAGAAAAAAAAGTGGACTGACAAGGAAATTACCATGATGCCATCAGTCGAGTCAGCAGAATGGTATTTTATTAAGTAGAGAAGTAATTTTGTTGAGCAATACTCAGTGAGGTGCTGTCATGGACAGCTGAGAAATTCTCTTGTGCTGTAATTAGCCATAAATTTCCAGACTTTTAGGAAGATAAAAGGATGAGCAGGTCTTCAGTGAGCTGTGTTGCAAAGCTAAATCATAATAAACAGAAAGTTTTGTACTGGACCTGATATCCAAGCTTTATGACATTGGGACTTCTCAGAATTTCAGTCTCTGCCTACGCGGTAAGTACATCTACTGCATGTATAACTAGCTGCTGGATTGCTCTGTCTTCATTATTAACAAATGTGGTTGAATTGAGGGCACCTGGCATTTTCTTCTATGTAAGAGTCATGGGTTTGTATCCAGAGCATCTCTGCTGCAATGCCAGAGATGCTTGCTGTGTCCTAGGAAATCTGGGCAGAATGAGGCTTAAGTAAAGGTACGTACCATTATGGATACTCTTATCTCGGGAATTCTTATTTTCATTGTGTGCCTCGCACAGTTCAATCGTGTCAGAACAAACATTTTGTTGGCTTACTCTTCTGGGGATGCAATTACCAGAATTGTAGTTCTTTAAGCAGAGACATAAAATAAACCAGACTTACAGCAGAAGCCTAGAAAAGCAAATCTGATAGCAGGTAACTGAAATCATCTAAATGACAGAAACAGCTTATTATGTCTTCTGAGCACTGCTACTTATATTTTCTGTTTTGCTTTCTTTCCCATCTGCTGTGAGTTTAATCGATAAGCAATTAATGGTTCTTGCATCGGTGTTTTTGGCTTGATTTAGTGTAATCTTTTCAGCTTCTCCTCTCTGATTTCCCTCTTGTCCCCTCTCCCTCCTCCTGTCAAGGCCCTGACAAAGAATAGATACAGACAAAGCAATGGACATGCAACTATTGCAGCCCAAACACAAAAGTGCTTGATGTACACAAATTCATATCACATTTATCTTTATTTTTTTTTTCTTTAAAGGAGACATGATATCAAGGTTCTGTCAGCCTGAGAAGCTTCACCAATGATGACTTGCAACTATGGAAGGCTGTCCCCAGTGTCCTGATTCAGCATTTCTACAGGTACAGAAATACCCATGCACTAAAAAAAGTAAATTGCTTGTATAGGGGCTCTGCTGCTTATATAGTTTTTAGTGTCAACATTGAGAAATATTTATATTAAACGACAGCACTGTATGTTATTAAAACTGAAAGAATTATCATAGTTCAGTCATCTGCTGCTATTTAGTACTATTCTTTAGGAAAAGCTGACTTGCATGTGAGTTCTTGCTAGCAAGTGGTGTTACACAAAGGCTATCTCTGCATGCTAGAGCCAGTTTGGCTTTGTTTCCATGATTCTGAGCATCCCTTTCTGTCAAATATACTTATGGTAGTCAACACTGCCAATTCATACATGTCTATGTAGACCATGCTCTTAAATATTCTTTCAATGGAAAGTGCTTTGTTAGAAGCTATCATGAAGCTATTACCCCTGTTCTTTGTGGGTTTTAACATGATAGTGTATCATTTCAGGTTACTGGTTTATGACACTACTCACCAAATAGTGTGGACAAGTAATTTAAGATATAGTGGCTTCTCAGAGCACAAGTGATGTCTGGGAGACATCACTGTGACTTAAATTCTGTCCCAGTTTTGGATTTTCTGGCTTCCATGATGATTTCAGTACTATTTAAATTATGTTTGCTTCTCATTGGTTGTGGTGTTTTTGTGTTTTTAATTATGAATTGCATATTTATCAACTAAATCATTCTGAAAGAATATTTTAGTGTTAATCATCTCAAAGTATTGCAAAACGTAGCATGACTCAGAGCTAAGCATACTATAAAAACTTTAAAAGGTGAAAGGACGGAGCAAATTAAATATTTGCTAAGTGTATAAATCCTTTGTCAACCATCTAAGAAATGCTGTCACGGACAGGACAAAATGAGACATTCTTCCCACATCCCTCCACCCTGCTCAACTGGTTTGGTTTGAAAATTTTATTACTTTTTTTTTTCCCCCCATGAATTTCAAAGTGAAGACTTCAGTGTTCTTCTGCTATTAACATCACCTTCTTGCCCAAACCACAGCACAGTTGCAGACCAAGAATAGGAACAAATTGCATAGGTAGGATAAAAGGAAAAAAACCAACTTAGATAAACTATTACAATGCTCTTATGTTTTCCTAGACATTTTAAACCACAATAAGGAATTACTGTGCTGGCCAGCATAATAACATCCTATTAAAATCCGTGTTAGAAGACATACAGACAGTGAATAATGTTGCAATTCTCAGTGTTGTAAAAGAACTCTCATGATCCCTTTCCATTTTCTCTATGTAACATTCTCTCTTCATAAAAATACATCAGGACAGCAGTCCCAAATCCATGGCTTATGGCTAACATCCGCCAACATTTCTTCAGTACATAGAATCATAGAATCATGGAATGGTAGGGGTTGGAAAGGACCTCTGGTGATCAAGTCGTACTGCCTGCCAAAGCAGGATCACCCAGGGCAGGCCACACAGGAACACATCCAGACAGGTCTTCAAAGTCTCTAGAGAAGGAGACTCCACAACCTCTCTGGGCAGCCTGTTCCAGGCTCCATCACCCTCATGGAAAAGAAGTTCTTCCTCGTGTTGAGGTGGAACTTCCTGTGTCCCATTACCTCTTGTCCTGCCAGAGGGCACCACTAAAGAGACTGGCCCCTTCTACTTGACTGCCACCCTTCAGGTATTTGTAAACATTACTAAGACCCCCTCTCAGTCTTCTCTTCTCCAGGCTAAACAAACCCGGAGCTCTCAGCCTTTCCTCATAAGAGAGATGTTCCAGTCCCTTCATCATCCTTGCAGTACTCTGTTGGACCCTCTCTAGTCTTTCCCTGTCCCTCTTGAACTGGGAAGACCAGAACTGGACACAATACTCCAGATGCATTTAAACATACATCCATACATCTGTATACATATATAAATGTAAATAAAATTCCTATATATATTCTAGCATATAAAAATCTCTATTGCTGTATTTGCTGTTTGATCTAAACCAAAGAAATTTATTTCTGCATATTTCCCATAAATTAGCGCACTAGAAGCACATGACATGTAGGTGATTCAGACAGAGCTGGCTATTAAAAGAGGTTAAAAATTATGCTTTAAAATTTAAAACAGCTTTTTTGGGGGATTATAAAGAGATTATCTGTCTAGTAACAAGGGGGAAATCCTGGTAGGGGGAAGAAAAAAAAAGAAAGAAAGGAAGAAATGAAAGGAGGAAGGCAAGGAAAATGATTCGGCTTGTTAAGCCTGGCATGGAGGTAGAAAGTGTGACCATTATTTCAGGGAAACAAGTTACACTCAGGGAAGCATCACACAATAACCACAATCTTTTTGCCCTGAACATGTGCTATCAGCGAAGCTTACAACCCAACCTTGCTATATTTCCCCCATGAATAATGAATGGCAGTAATATTACCAGGTAAAGAACACAATAGTTATACCGAAGAAGACAAAAAAAAACCCCAAAACAACAAAAACCCCACCAGATCAAAGCGCATTATTTTATACAAAAGTTGAGTGTTAAGTGTAGTTAAGCAGATAGAAACTCTGGCGAGAATCCAGATGGCCAGCACAGCACTGAGCAGGCTTTTTTTCCTTGTGTTTTTGTTTGTGTCTTTGTTTTGTTTTGTTTCTCAGGTAATACAATAAAACTTTGTCCTGCAGCAACATTTAATTAGCTGGAAAGGTATAACCTATTTCGAACAGTTGAGGACCTATCCAGATTTTAAAACAAAACAAACCCAAGAACAAGCTCACCCCTCTTCCCCATCTATGCCCCTCTTGCTGTACATATACACCTACATATATAGCCTTGCTATATATGCCCTTCACCTGAAAAGAAAAAAATCCTACAGCATCATGTAATTTCTTCTTACTTTTTCCCCTTCAATCTTAACAGTCCAGTTAGTGCTGTTCTGAATTTTTTTTAATTTCTTTTTTGCCTTCCAGAAAACCTACACCAGCAAATATTCCTGGCCCCTGCATGACTTGCTTCAAAGGATTTGGGCTACCATGTTTTGTTTAGCTTTCTGATTCCAGGCAGAAGGATGCCTTCTCTTCTTTCAATCTCAAGTTTTGGGAGGAGACTGGTTAGCCACTGGAAGGCCTTATCTAGTAAAACCTGTAGTGAACCTTAAGGCAAAGACTTGTTCTCCTCAGGGCAGGCTCCACTCCATACACCTATCCACAAACTAATCATTTTGTTGCCTGTTACTTTGGAAGTGCCTCACCTGCTTTCTCACTTTCTTGGTATTAGAAATGTATGAATGGCAGTATAAAATGCTTTCTTTCTACCATTTAAACATCACCCTGGGAGGTGATTTTGCAAGCCTGTGGGATCCTAACCAGACTTTTGGTTTTTTCTTGAGAAAATAAAGTACCATACAGAGAAGCAGTATGAGGATGGATGGATGGATGGATGGATGGATGGATGGTTGTCTTGGTAACATTTCTCTGAGCAAGGCAGAAATGAAATTAAAAAGCAGATGAAGAATCCCAAGTTAAAATATCCTAGACCTCAACAAGCTATCATCTTGAAAGATGAGTTAAAAAGAGCAGGAGGAATTAGGGATCTACATATCTGCTGTCTCAGGAATATGGCAAAGGCAGTGATAGAATAAACTCATTTAATCCAGTAATTTGACACAGAATCAAAATGGGCTTCCATAGCCACACCTGGGTGTAAGAAGTACTCCACCCAGTTTCCTTCGTTAAATATTCATGTCGTAGGACTGAATCTTTGTGTGAAAGGCAGTGGCTTTGTTCAGGTAGCAGGTAGGTGTGAGAACTCTTATCTAGATGGAAAATCCTGAGAAACCTTTAGACAGGTACCTGGTTATAAGTCTGAAAATATGACTAATCAACACCTGAATATAAGAGGAGAGACAGCAACAGAGCACACAGATGTGACTTAGAGAAAAAAACTGTTTAGAGCTAAGTATCTCACACGGAATTTTACAATCTAGATTTTTTGTGATCATTATTCCTAGTGCACAGGAAGATGTGTAAATAATGAAGGACTGAAAACTATTTTCATTCACTCATTTTACTATCAGCAGAAGCTGACCTAAATTTGAAATTTTCTCTACAGGAATAATTGCCTTTCAGCTTAACTACATGGAAACCTATCAGCTTAAAGCCTATTTAACTACATAATGTAAGGTCATTTGAGTTTGCCATATCACAGGTAGTACTCCTTCTCAACCAGTATTAGTATTTTGTCACTACTGAAGCTGCATGACTGCAAAGTATACATTTATCTGTCATGTGATCCTCAAATGGAGTTATTATTTATTCAAAGAGAACAGAATGAACCAAACATTCAGGAAGTTGTTTCTTCATTCATAGGGAGAACATTGGCTACATTGCTTTATTAATTAAACAGTCTTAAAGATACAAAGTCATAAAATTATGGCCACAGCTAATTTCTTCATATGGTACATGTTATATGACAGCTCAAATAATCTTCAGTGTGGAACCGCACAGACATTCTAAATATAAACAGGAATCTAATCAAGCTATTTTGCCTTCATTTGCAAACAGAATCAAAAGACAGCAAATACCTTTCCTATTTAGCTCCACTGAGAAATACTGTATTGTGCAAGTGTAAGCAGGGATGCAGTGCATTATTTGGGAAAAGAAGGAATAAGCTGAGGTTTAGAAATCTAGAAATAGGGTATTTTGTAAAACTGCCATTTAGAAATGATTTATGGTTTGGGATTTTCTGTTTGTTTTGGTTTTTTAAGTATTTAGTGCCAAATACTAAAAGAGAAACTGCTAACCTTCATTTTCATAAAACAAATGTTTTGCACATTAAATAGTACAGGACTAGAAGAGTAATGAAAATGAAATGTCCATTTAAACTCATATGGTTTATTAATTTCTTGTAAATCTAATGACCTCCACTGAGTTAATAAACATATGCTATTTGTATGTTTGATAAGAGCACTTTAAAACTCTCTTTAATTGTTATATAGCTGGCATTTTCAGTTCAAATCAGGAGCTTAAAATGAAACAAAGTGATAAATTCCAGATGACCTCGCAAAGTGAAAAAAAAAAGTGGAAATCTTTGGAAAGAACTAAAGTACACCAGAGGTATCTGAGAAGCATCAGAGGTATTTGAAGCGGTAACAATATTGATATAGGAAGATGCTGCACCTTTTCTAATACGATGATGTAGTGAGAGGAAATATTTCTGCCTTATAATTTGGGAAACACATGTACTCACTGAGCAACACTATCAAACAAGGGATTTTAAACATTTTTTAATTTCCTTCTGGTTTACCACCACTATTTATGAAGTCAAACAAAATGAAAGAGAAACAAAGTTACACTGTATATCAAGAACAGTTTCTGTGAAGTACAGGAGTAGGTAAGATGAAGATTTGTTAATCCTGGAAGAAGATGAAAGGAGAAAGCCAGGGTATATTATGATAGAAATTTATTATATGCTAGTTAATAGGGTGGAGAGAATACTGTTTTTTGATCAAGAAAGGGAAACATCCAAAAGGACAGAACCTGACAGCTTTAATTACTTCTTGGAATATTTTTTTTTTTTTCCTGTTGGAAAAGAAATACAAGACTGAGACAGTCCAACAAGTTCTTGGAATATGCTGGGGACAGCTCTTTTCTTCAGAAGGTGAAGAAAGCCATTAAGGGAGTGGTTATTTTAGATCTTCTGCTGACTAGTAGGCACGAACTGGCTGAGAATTTAGGTGAAAGTGAACTCCATCATTTAATGATCACTACTACAAAAATAAAAGGGAAAGCTGAAAAATAAAATCAGTGTTGTTTGGTAGTTTGTTTTTTTTTTTTTTTTCACAAACCAAACCAAAATGTTAACAAGCTTCAGAGACTGATAAGCAAAGCTTCTTAGGAAGACTGTTTAATAAAAGAATGGGAGAGAGCTTGTCTGTTTTAGTCATTGCTGGAGTCAGCTCTTAATTATCCAAGGTAAATTAGGCAAAACCAGAGGATAATACAAATTAGGCTGTATAAATCAGTCTGCAAGACTCTACTTAGTAAGTTCACCTTTGAAAGGCTTATGAACTGATTTCTAAAGAGAACGGCAACAGAGAGGAGCCTGGTGCAAACAGCTTATGTTCTGTGTCATGCACCGTTTTCTACTGCTCTCCCACAAGAAATGCTGAGGGAAGGCAAGGCTTCATTAAATCCCTATCCCCATAAACCATCTATCATCATCAGGTTTCTGTATATTATTATACACATTAGCAGATTATCCCAATACAGAAGAAACTGCTGTATTCAGACACACACACCAATTTCCTCTATTTTTATGATTTATTTTATTAAGACCTTTGTGTTATGAATCACGGTATAAAATGATGTGCCTGCTCTGATCTTAAATGAAGCATCTTTTAGATGCTTCATTTAAAGGCTTTTTCATGTGTTCTTAGTACATAAGGATTGGTTCCAGGCTAGAGGAATGACACCACAACAGTTTAACTTAAGTATGAACAATTTATTCCAAAAGAAGAACAAAATGCTAACTCAAAGCTCACTTAGTAACAGATGAATTCTGCCATTCTTAAATTTCCACTGAAAAAAATCAAAGACCTACTTTCTTTTCTAGGAGAACTGCTTGCAAGGAGTTAATACACAAGTCCATCCATGACAGCAGTAGGGTGAACAGCAATTTTTTGATGTTGAAAAACTAATTTCCCAGCTAGCTCTACTGCCATAGAAATGCCATCACATCACAGTACTGTGACATTTTGCTGTTTCATAACTGTGAAGAACTGAGCTCCTTTTATAGGTGTGTTTCTACACTATCAATAGAACTAAGATGCTGAAGGAGACCATAAGGGATGTTTGGGGTTTATATTATTTGTGTATTCAACTAAAGACCAATGAGTCTTTTCCAAAGCCTTCATATAGAAATCAGTAGATGAGATTTGCTGGCTTAAGAAGATGAGACAACAAACCTATTTGTTTAAAGACAGAATATTTTAAGCCCTCATCAGATGAATTCAGATGAGTGTTAGTTCCACAACCAAGAAAAAAGCAACTTTTTCAATTACTGGCCTGCTGTGTACTTTTGTTAATGTGGAAAAAAAGTATTTCTCTTTCCATGTAAAGATTACAATAAAGACAAGAATGGCATTGCACAACCTTGTCTGCAATCTGAAATTAAATTCTCACATTAGAACAGAAGTAATTAGCATTTTCCCTAGCTTGCTTTCAAGCAGTAATACTGCTGCCAAGCAAATGAGTAACACTACACGAACTAAATGAACACTAGAAAACAAAAGCGTAGCCATTTCTCCTTTTCTAGAATAAAACTTACCAGAGAAAACAGTGTAAGTTCAGAGAGCAACTGTAAACATGTAGGTGCTGTTCCTTTATTGTTTGGGCTTATATATATTTTATCAACAAAAGGAAAAAGCCATATAGTTTGTGAGAGCATGTGGAAGATCTCCTCGAGCCATTTTCTTTGTTGGCTCTTCGTGCCAGCTACAGTCATTATGTACCTTCCTTATTTCCGTATATGACACTCGTTTGAAAATTTTCCAGTACTTCAAACACAGGTCTTTTAAAGGAAGATTGCAATTATACCTAGTGTTAAATTCTGGTTTCAGAACATTCCTCTTCTTTATGATACATGGAAGTGTGTGCATATATGTATTTTTAATGTAAAGACAAATTTAGTTTTCTCTTACCTTTCCAAGTGCTGCTGGTAATGAGGCAGTAGACATTGATATTGCTGGAAGAACGTAAGAGTGTGGACAGATTACTGACGGTATTTGGTTTTCTTGAACAGTATAGTGTTTGCCTGATGTATCATAGTACCTGAAAGGAGAGTAAACATTGTTCAATTAATACATACTAGTGAAATAAAGTCCGAGGTAATATTTGCTGTATTTCTTGACAAAACTGTTTTCTCCTGTTGCAGTGGTTCCAGGCCTCAGGTATTTCTGAAGCTTACAGCTTCATTTTTGACAAACTACTTGCTCCCCGTATTAGACAATAATTCACCCCATCTGCTTTGTCTATCTGAAACTCTTTTTCAGCTTTTTCCTGATAACAAAACAACCAAAAAGTGAACACAATACTCATCAGGATAAGCACATCACAGCCACAAAGCAAAAAAATTAGTCATCTTATGTCACTCCACCTTTACAGGCACAGCAGATAACAACATTTGGGATTTACAGATCCATGTTACATCACGTGTTCTGTTCACCTTCCTTCTGGAAGCTGTCTCAGTACAGAATCAGTTTAATTCTCAAAACAGAAGGTCATTTATTGGGAAGATGCTGTCACAATGAAAGCGTGTACAATCTTTAAAACAATACACTCATTTTTAGCAAGTTGGTCCCTAATTTTGCTTATGTTTATTTCGCAGTCTCAATTTTGAAATTCTGAATCCAAAGAACATGGGAAAGTTCACTTAGTCTCCTTCTAAGAGAGAAACAAGGTAATAAAAACTGGCCAACTTGTATCATCTTCACTTCACTGTCTGAAAAATCAAAGTAGCAAGAATACAGAATTCTCTGAAGATACAGTTTCATTAAAAAGGTTTATTAAAATGACATAAATGTTTATATATTTAGTCCTTTATATGATTCAACAATTAGTTAAAATCCATCTTTAAAAAAAAAAGGTATTTTGGTATCTGTATTTCAAAGTTGGACTGCATTTTTCATAGGATCATAGGACAACAGAGGTTGGAAAGGAAGCCAGGAGGTCCCTAGTCCAAAGTCCTGCCCAAAATGGGGTCAGCTATAGCATCACACCAGGCTGCTCAGGGCTCTACCCTGTTAACTCTTGAAACCATGCAAGGACAGAGTCATCACAACCTCTCTGGGTAATGGTGAAAACGTTTTCCCTTACATCCAGTCTGAATCCCTCCTTTCTCAATTTCCGCCTGTTCTGTCTCTTGCCCTACACCACTGTGAAGAGTCTGGATCTGTCTTCTTGGTGACCTCCTCCTGTGTACTGGGGGGCCTTCATGCCTCTCATCACTCCCTAAAGCTGCCTCTTCCCCAAGACTTAACAAGCCCCAATTACCCATCCTCTCCTTGCAGTGTACATGCAGCCTCACAGGCAACCCCTGACCACAGTGGTGGCCATCCAATGAACTCACTCCAGTTTGACAGACTGGGATGTCTTTAAGCAGAAAATACCTGCACCAAATATTTTGCTTTGAACAAAATAAAAAGTTGCAAAATGGTTTTGTTTTGTCCTTAAAATATGCATATTTTCCATTACATCTATATTTCCCATAGGCTTCTTTTCCAGGCTCATCACAAAGTCCCAAACCCAGCTCTGTTTGTACAGCTTTAGTTGCCAATTTAGTTTTATGACTGACTGACTGACTGACATACAGAGTTTTCAAGGAGTAAATAAGGGAGCAGAAAAGCCTCAGGCGTATTTATAGAGGTGCTCAGTTTATTGCACAATTGTGGTGAAAATGTTTTGACATTTTCACACATATACCAGTAGACATGTGCAATTATTTTGTTTATTTACCTAGTTCTAAGAAAGGAACTGCATTGCTCTCAATAACTGGTTACATTCTCCAAGCCATGGCTGACCTGGAGCTGTCCATCTTGATTTTAATTTTCTGCTTCCACCAATGGAGGTTGCTTTTGGGGTGGTTCCACACACATTGTATATGAGAGAATTCACAAGTCACATTAACCAACTGCTCACCTAGTGCTGAAAGATCTTGTTGTCCTCTACCCTGCCTAATGTATATACTGGAGACCTCGGGAGCAGCTGTACACTGAGGACTATCAACTCAGTGACTCAGAGCAGTGGAGCAATGGACACAGTACAGGCAGGAGACTGGGAAGGTACTCGGTTGAAATCCAGGTAAGAAGTCCAGGTAAGGAGAAGAAAAATAAGGGAACTGGATGGAAGAGCTGTCAAGTATTGAGGTGACACCAACACTCCGCGAGAGGCCACCATTCACAATGGTGCTGCTGGGCTGCTGCCAAGCACCTGCACCCCAGCTGCTACATAATGAATGTATGTCAGAAAACAACATGCCGCCACTGCCACACATCAAAATGCCCAAAGGAGGAAGCTCTGGGAGCGAACACTTCCAAGGTAGAAAGTCATGGTGTTTCCCCAGGATCCCCTGTGTCCTCCTGCAGAAAGGGGCTGTGCCGGTTCCCAGGAGAGCCAGCAACATCCATGTGGGAGGTACCTGCTGGCTCCCCTCCAGCAATGAGGCAGAGCCCCCCTGGGGACACCCTCACAGCTCGCCCCCATGTCCCACTCCTGATGGGCCATCAGTCCCTGAGACACTGGTAGACCTCGGGGTGCTGGCAGGTCCGCAGCACAGTAGCCAGGAAACTGCTGCTTTCAGAGGATGGTGAAGCAGCACGGTTTCTTTCAGACACCTTTTTTTAAAGGACAAAATTGCATGCAAAAAGCTGGAGCTGACAGAAACAGCATGGAAAGTTTCAGCCCCAAAACGGCACACTGGGAAACAGCCAACTCCAGATTTCCAAATGGGTGAGAAAAAGGCGCACTCTGAATTTCTTCACAGTTTAAGGTCTATCCTCCCAACCATCTGCTGATGAGGTGAGCTCACCAGAGCCTCCCAAAAGCTTAGCTTTATGGCACCGGGCAGTCTTCCAGGGAAAGGCTGCGGTACGCTTCCCGCCTGAAGCCAGGGGCACGCACGCCAGCGCCCGCGGGCAAGCTGGGGTTTGCATGCACAGCGCTGCACCTCCTCTGCCCCAACTGCCCAGCCAACGTCTCTCCTTCCGAACGCAGAGCAGGTCACCCCAACTCACCGAGGGGCAAGGGCAGATGGGTGGACAGTCCCCGTAGAAGAGCTGACGCGCTGTCAACCCACACCCTGGCTTTCCTCACCTGGGCTTGTTTGTGTAACCATACCCACTCGCGCAGAGCCCCGCCGGCCCAAGGGGGAAAAAGATTCTTGCGACACGGTAAGCATGTTATGAAACCCTCCCAGACATTTTGCAAGGCCCATCAATTCTCGGAGGCAATTGGAGAGGAGCTTTATCTTGGAGGTAAAAAAGTTTTGACTCGGGAAAAATGGTGGGGTGAATATTTGTGACAGACTGAGTAGTTTGTTGTTCGCTCTGATGTTTGGCTGCTAAATTGTACAACTAATTGCGTCAAAAATGCTCGGAGTGTGTTTACCTGGTCTAAAGCAATGTGTGTCTGGCATGTTTTCATATAGCTAATGAAAATAATAACTAATTTTACAGTGAAGCAAAGGAAGAGCAGGTAGTAGGCCTTGGGAATTAACAAGCTTTTGAAGACAGCAAGGAGCACTAAAAGGAGGAAGGAGGAGCCTTGTAGGCACATGTATCTTCTCTTTACCAGCACAGGGATACTGGTGCACAGCAGAACTGCTGACTGGAAAAAGAAACCATCAGATAGGCATTAAACTGGGGAGAGCTCTCCTTATGCCACACACCTCAGCACCATCACTGGTACCTGTCTGTACCTAAGTCATTAGTAGCCACACAATGCTATCCTATTAACCGTCTTTAAGATACTGTCTTAAAACATCACGACAATTACAAATCATTTTGAAGGGAATAAACCTCAAGACAAAAACATACAAGAAAACACTGAGATAGGACCAATAAGCAAATAACTCACAAAGAAGAAAATAGGAGATTGCCATATGCTATAAGCTAATAATGGTTGTTAAACTGTCAGCTTTATATTTTTACAGCAATGACTTCCCTCATAATCCACCGCATTCAAGCCCTGACATCCATCTGCAGTCTGCTACTTTTTAGAACAGTCTTCAGTCTGTACCTGGTAGATAGTTTTTGCATATTAATTCCCATTTTCTATCAACACTTTTACCCAGGATGAGATCATATTTTAAAAAAGAAAGAACATGTACGAGCAAGAGCGACTTGATTAAAATGGAAAGACATTTTGTTTGTTTATTCAGATCCTCTGCCCAGCCTCCCCCATCCCATGCTGTATCAGCACTTAAATTTTACCCTGGGACCAGCAAATACCAATTTGATCAGCAAAGCGCTAGTGCTAAAGATTTACTGCAAAACACAGAACAACATTAAAGGGCTTTTCCCCACCACGTAGGTGCTCATGACTATGATGGGTGCACCTATGCCATCAAATAATTTACCTCCCTATCTCATCCTCTGGTCCTGGTCCACTTGTCAGCCATACTGCACATGCATCACTTTGGACTCCCCTCTGGAGGAAAGTGACTACTTCCCTCCAACAAAAAGCCGAGGTGCAGCTCTGTGAACAGACTGCCCTACGGACAGCAGAGCAAGGATGGGACTACACCAGCTTTGGCTCCTCCTGTCCTACACTATCCCAGCTAGCCTTCTGCCCTCAGACACCCCCTGTGTGCCCCACACCACACCCTACAGCATGAAGCATTCCTTTAGCCTAATGCTATGAAAACACCAGTCTTGCAGGCAGCAAAGCAGCCCTCACCTTACCTCAGACACTTTGAACTGAAGCCACAAATACATAATTATGGTCTTAAAGCCATGGGGGCATCAGACCCAGGTCAAGTGTTAGGTAGCACAAACACAGCCAGTTCACTCTAGAGGTGTGTAATCTTGAGAGGTGTGGATGCATATATAAGGATTGCTCCCTGGGGCAGGTCCTTCAGCAGTGTAGACTCTATTTTAAACAAGGGTTGTTGGTTGGGTTTTTTTATTGTGCATTATTTGAGTTGCTGTAGTTACAGTTTTAATGTATTATTTTGGAGCATTTCAAACAGTCTGCTCTGGGCTGAAGTTTTCCATGCAAAGCTACTGTTTGTTATTCCTTCTGTCATCTCTTCCACAAAACCAGTATGTGGACTTCCTGAACAGTCTGCAGCAAGCTACGTACTGCATTTACATCACCTCTTCCCACTACCTCAGCAATCCCATTATTGTATCCCCAGTTACAGAAGAGAAGTGCTGCTTCTCTTCCCTTCATTAGAGTATTGTTCAGACCTGAACTGACTTCAGCTCCTACACAAAGTAGTTTGTTACACTGGGGTAACTAAATACGTTTTGTACCTACCTACCTACTGGATGACTGACTGATGGACCGACTGACTGACCACCGACTGACCTACCTACCTACCTACCCTACCAGCCCACCCACCCAGGGTTCCTGGGTAAAAAGCAAATGCATGCATCCTTTAAGATACATGTGCTTGACACACAGATTTCTGCAGTGGGGTGTCAGGGAGTGTATGTATGACTTTTACAGGAAAACTGAGCATCTCAAACGTCTCCCAGGCCCTGTGACTGATAAGTGGCTCTGAGCTTCTCCTGGGACACGGCACTAAGAAGCGGTGGGGAGGTACAACATGCCCTCTTGTGCCAGCACCCTGCCATCTAATGGCCAGACTTCATATCCACAGGTGGATCAAGTTTTACCTTTCTGCCTCCACCTTTCTAGATTCTAGTGATAGAAGCATCTATTTAAACTACCTTAGGTCACATCTTGTCAGGGCAGATGTACTCCTACTGGCTTACTTCGAAGTGTTTTGTCATACATCTTAATAACAGGGTTAATACCTTACCTAAAAGTATCCTTTGTTATAGTTACCTTGCTCAGCCTTACTATGTCAGCCTAAATAATTCCTTTCTTTGTTTGTCCAATTCACACCATTTGAATATTTGCAGGCTTCAGCTGTGTATCTCACCCATTATTTAGCATAATTTTCCCTTTTGTAAATGAATTCTGAAATGCTTCCTTCTGAAAACAACCTCTCCAGCAAAGCTACGTCCAGAGCTGGACACATGTTCCCATTCTAGTCACACCAAAAATCACAGGAGAGCAGGTCTTGCTTTGTTCCACGATACATTTGCACACACAAAGACTGTAGAGAGCTTTTCCTGAGCCACTGCAACACCACAAACTTGTCATACTTGTTGTCCACTGCTATACCTACATGTATTTGTTTTTTTCAGCCCTTACTGCCTTCCCAGTACAATATATTAATTTCAGGTTATTAAATGTACTTGTTTGCATTTGGCAGTTTGTTGAAGCTCTGAGCAACTGCTCATGAGATGAAATGGTTTCAAGGTTGTCTGTCTCTTGTGCTTCAAACAGCATGCAATTGGAAATACTACAGTCATTAGTCCTTCAAAACATGTTTTCCTGAGTCCTAACACAGATACACAGCGTTGCTCCATAGCCAAATGTTTAATACAGTGAATCCAAGCAGCTTCTGGTTTCTTATTCCAAGGGACCTTTCCCATTTTATAAAACCAAAAAGCCCCACTGTCACAAAATTTATTTCATTACTCATTATGTTTAAAGTTAACTCCTTTAGCACCTCTACTAATTGGCAAATAAACCAAATACAGACACTGCAGACTGAGAATAGCTGCATTTGAATTATGAGGTTATGTCCTAGATAATGGGGAAACTTAGTGAATAATGGTTTTGGCTGCACCAGAAACCCAGCCACTATACAGCTAGTTAAAATCTTCATGAATTGCAGTGTAGAGCTTGAGCTACATCAGGCCTGTACCAGATGCTTGTCACTATTTCACTCTTTTGCCTCCTGATAATCACAACTAAGGAACTTAATCACTGTGATAGATTTCATTTTGTATCTTGCTGGCATCATAAATATCTTTGCAGCAACTTGACTTTTTCCCTTTTTTTTTAATGTATAAAACAGATTATAATTCTGTATTAATGTTGCTATGAGGAGACGCATCATAAATTTCAGTTAACACCTGCCACAGACAATCACTTGTCTCTAGTTGTAATTCTAGCTCTTCTTTGCATGGGAAAAATTCTCACTAACATCAAAAATAGCACCTCGGTTTGGTACAAAACCACTTAAACATATAGTGATAAACTTTCCAAAACCTGTTTTTGAAGGAGGAGCGCATTTTGCCATTTGATTACTTGGAGTCCATTTGAATTACCCAAAGCTCTTCTTTATTCTGTAATTTGAAGACCATTAACAAACTCTGTCAGTTATTACTTTTCAAGAAACTGAACCTCATGTGCTAATAATGAAGTCTAAAAAATAAATTAAAAATATATTAATATACTATTGCAAGATGCCCTCCTTTGAGCATGGGGGGTTTTTTTGTGTGTGTCCCCGCCCCAATTAGCCAGAAAAACTCATTATTACCATATGGCCACTGGGTGGCACCTCTACATAGGTGTCAGATGTGCCCCAACAAAACACATGTTGCCTGTGATAACCACTCCATGGCTCCCACAGCCAAGCGTTGACATGACATCAGCTCCGCATACGCAGCCACGTTTGGGAGACTTCGCAAAATATTCCTGACATTTTCCATGGTAATTATTCTACTTCTAATTTGGGGGGGAAAGGAAGCTGTATAAAGAAGCCTGTCAGCGAAACCTGATTGTTCAAGTACGTGCAAGTATTGGCAACATTCGAAGGCATCTGACATTGAACTGACAGATGTGCCAGAGGAGATGCATAACAAACTTTGTTGCTTTGTAGCAATATCGCGTCTGACATTACAGTAGCACCCAGAGAGCCCAAGCAAAGTCAAAGTCCAGTTTTCTCAGGCAGGCAATTAACAAGTACACACTAGTAACATCCTCACCACCAGAGATGGTTTCTAACTATGCTCCACTGGACTATCTCACCCAGTGTAAAGCTAATCTTGATATTTATATTCTGGCCTGGCTTAGAAACATTGTCTAAACAATAATCATCACATTGACTTACCTAACAAAGGTAGTATCTCATTTTATTTAGTAAGAAGGTCAAAGAACCAGATGAAGCTGTTTGAGGAGACAGAAAGCCAGCATCACTCATTCCTTTAAACACATGATGCTTTTCTTCCTTTGTTCATATTGACTCACCATGACTTGATGAACAGAAATATCATGTTACCGCATAATTCTGCTACTTTCTGTAGCTACATTGAGAGATACAGAAAGGTGTTTACAAATTCAGGGACATGAAAATACTTCTGAACATACAGACTCACACTTGCAGCCTCCCAGTTCCTTTATGCAAGCATTAGCATTTGCTTCAGAGTGATAGTTGGAAAAAAAAACCAGCCAAGTTTGTGCTCTGTGCTTTTTAAAATTTGTTGTGAGCATCTAGTAATCTGCCTTAGACTAAAGTTCCACTTTGAAAAAGGCCAATTCATCTGGGCATCTCTAAATACAGTGCCATTCCAGCAGCAAGTAGGAAAGCCTTTAATTCTTGGGAAAAATGTTTCTGTCCACAAGAAAGAACGAAATAGGGTCACATAGACCAGAATGGGCCTCTCAAGTTCCCACTGGCCAAATGAAGAAAGCCTTTGCAGGACAGGTAGGGAGGCAGCAGGGAGGGATGCTCTAGCTGAACACACCTGAACTCTATGTCTTGTGGTGGGGCCACATCTTGTCATACAGAAGGAAATGACCACAGGGCCAGACTGCGGACAGGGATGGCAGTTTACAGGAAGGTCCCTTTCAGCATGAGGTACTAGAAGATTACACAGCCTTTCAGCAGCCTCATGCTCTGCCTCTCCTCTGCTCCAGCCTCTCCTGCACCCCTTGGGCTGGTGAGCAGACCCCCGAGCTGAGCAGCACACAGCGGGGTAAAGCCCTAGCAGCACAGCCCAAGAGAGTGAGGAAAGGGCCAGATGAATGAGGAAAGGGACAAATGAATGAGATGCATGCAGGACTTGTGAGGTTTGGCGGGTGCTGCATAAACTCATCAATTTATCTATTCATCAAAATCTTCATAAACCACACCCTGCAATTACAGCAAAGGAACTTGCCTAAAATGAGTTGATTTCTGAGCTAAATTAGCCCACTGTCTAGAACAAAGACAACCAACGAGTGTGGTACCAGCCATTTTACATTCATGTCAATTATGCTGAGCCTAATTGAAATTCAGGCTTTTGGCAACAAAGCACTGAGCCACCTTCTTCTCAGAAAATAATACGAGGACTTATATTCAATGGATATTTGTGATTTACAAATTGCATTAATGTAAGTTTATTATGCCATTTCTGAAAATCAACAATCTAAATACCTAGGGAACCTACAAAACAGTTACAAACATGCTGCAAAAAAAAAGCAAATATATTTTTTTTATAAGTGGCACTATAAAGGCAACAGTTAAGAATGCAGACTTGCAAATTTAGCTTTGAAAAGTAGCCAATAAAATTTTACCGAGCTTTAAGTAGAAAGGAAAAACAGTTTATTACAATGATTGAGCAACTGGTTTTTGATGTCAGGAATGGAAAATTTAATTAAAATTATATATCCAGTAAGAAGTAACAGGAAAACATGAAGGTATGCTTAGATAAGTCAGCTCACGTCATGTGAGATGTTTTGTTGCTTTCAGACTTAATAATAGAGCGTATAATTTCAGGTTTCAAATAATTATAACTTCATTGCAATATATATTAATATTGATTTTCTTATTTGCCTAAAAACATGCACCTGTAGAAATTTTCATATAAATCCTAAAATTTCACTAGTTTGGTTTAAGAAATCACCAATTACTCTCATTCAAATTCTCTGCATGATTCTATATGGGACATTTGAGTGAAGGTTAAATCATGGCCCAGGTCCATGACTCTCATGTCTTAGAGCAAACAATCTTCATCTTATTGCGTATTTACAGTCATATTAATGAAAACAATTTTAAAATGCTTTAACACAGATATATTTTAACATACAACTTTAAGTAATCTTATTTTCATACTTCCTATGTCTTTTCAAGTCATGAGGCCAGAAGAAAAAGTAGGTTGGGGAAGCCTTGGAAATTATTAAGCCTTTCAACAGGAGAAAAATGGAGAAGGTGAAAAGGTGACTCAAAACCAATATACATCAAATGCAGTCACAGATGTGGCATAAAAAGTGGTTTTGTCTCAAACTCTAGCACAGCACCAACATGAGATACCATTTCACAATACATCCTGTATCCCTACAGTGTATCATCAGTGCTCTTCATTTTTACATTCTTTTAAGAGCAATTAATACAGATATTTAAATTGTCAGACGTTACACATCAAAATATACACATGGATGTGGACAGACTTTCTTCATATGTCTGCAGACATCAGGCTTTCTGCCAGCTCAAACAGACATCATAACATCGTTTTACACTCTGAAGTCCTTCTTTGAAGTCATACTGGCTTCCTGGGAAGGACTAGCTCACAGAACGACTAGCAGCAGACTTCAGGATTCCTCTTGGATACGAGCTCACTGAAAGGCAGCCTACCTGCATCTCTGCATCTTAACTCTACAGAGCCAGAAGATCACCAGCTTCACTTTCAGAGGGTGTTCTTCTTCACCTTTTGAAGAAGGAGAAGTTGCCTCCTGACAGTATTTCTGCCTCTTGTCAAACCCACTTATCACCCCCTTCTTTCACATCCTTCTCTCTTCCACAGTTATCAAAAGTGATCTTGCAGGCAGTGAGATAAAAGAAAGGAAGTAAAATACAGGAGAGGGGGAAATGAAAAATGAAAATTAGATGCTCCTGGGAAAGGAGGTGCAGACAAACTAGAGAGAGTATTTTTTAACTGGGGCACTGACAGTCCAGTTAATTTTGTGTAAGGCTTTGTTATTTAAAATTACGAGTATTTTGTTACAATTCAGTACACTTACTTAATGTTTCTCCCACTTTGCTCATTAACAGCCCTCTTCTGGATTACTAAACTACAAGGCTTTCAATTATTGGTTATGAACAGCTCATATTCCAGACTCAATGCTTGTTCATCCTAGGATGTTTAAATACCTCCTGAGCAGGAAACACCTTCAAGTTAATTATATTAAATCTCTGGGACAGAGCCTGCCAAGCGGTTCTGGACAGAGGAAAGAAAGCAGACACACTTTGTAATGAGTAAAAACAATGTGCACCTATGCGGTGACCACAGAAAAAGAAAAATCCGAAGAAAAAACTATGTAAATTTTTGACTTTGAGAAAGTTGGTTAAGACAACCATTTCTATATCTTGCACTGATCTATGGCCACAACTCTATAAAAGAAATACATTTATCTTGTCTCTTAAATTTAAGAGATAGCCAGAGCAGCTGACATGCACTTCGGAGTGAAAACAAGTTTGATTTGTCCACCATAAGCGTTAACTTTCAGCCACACCTACTCTTCTGATTGGGTCAAGTCTATTATTAATGAAAACTCCCTCTCCATGTGACAAGCACATTTAGATATAGTCCTCCTTATCTTTGATTAAAGATGTCATCTATAAAATGGTAAGATTACTACAGTTGTGTTTGAAGCTAAAGAAGAAAAACTTCAGGGAGTGAACTTGCTCTTACTAGCCTACAGCTATAGCATCACATATTCTTACCATGTCTACCTGACCTGATCTGTACCCAGCAGGTGTAGCCTCCACGGTGTTTGCTGAAGGAAGTAATTTTTGTCTCAGTGTCATGCTTCAGTTCGTCATCAAGAAATGAAGTATTTTGGTATGGCACTGACAAACCACATTGTTCAAGTGTGCACGCAAATGATCTCAGTGATTCTGATGCTTTGTGTACTTTGAGTGTGACTCCTGAAAGCTTCTAGTTTTAAAAACATCACATGACCATTTAAAAACAAATGAAGATACAAAAGCACCAAATACGAATTTTTCTGGTGTTTGGGGACAATGGAGTTTATACCATCCTACTATCTCAGTAGGTCAGGAAGCTCAGTTTGGAACTGGGTCTTACGCAAGACATCTAATTGCCAGTTTGAGTACAAAGAGTAATTAAGTAAACATCTTGAATCACACAAAATAATTCTACTACAATTTCAATCACATTTTAATTTTAAAATAGTTCACACATTAAACTTTATCCTAAAGCATCATTTGGTACAGAGTTTTATTACGAGTCTTGGACTTTACAAATGAAATGCAAGTCGTTCTGGAGCAAGTTCAAAGACTGACTTAAGTCATCTAGGATGTCCTATTTACAATAGCTTGCTACAGAGTCATCTGCCAGCAACTCTGTAGTTACCTGCTAAAACCTTCCACTTTAATTTCTGCATTTGCCTACTTTCAACCCTCTAAGGGCTAGAACTAGTTTAACAAGGCATTTATCTTGTCATTTGCAACACAGATGGGACAACTCATTCATAAGGGATAAAGAAATTAGAATGTCACACAGATAAATCCCCAGGATTTGGGGGCAAAATATTTCTAGTACTTGGTTTTAGACAGCAAAGTATTTTGTCTTGATGACTGATTTTCAAAGTATAACAAAACCCCCTCCTTTCTTAACAAAACTTCTCCCAGATAAAGGATCCACAGGTTCCTTTCCAAAACCCTAAGCAAGCTCCAAAAAAGATCAAGGATAAACAACTAAAGTAATCCGTGATGTGTTACTAGAAGCAGTCATGTTTCCATTGTATTACATACACAGCGAAACAAGTGACCATTTCAAAATCTTTGGACTTGGTCTCCAAACGCAGACCCTCAAGCTTTCTAAAAGCCTCTTCTAGGCTGCTGTGTGCAGTAAGTGCATATTTGAAAATACAGTTATCCCTGCAGCACACCTTTAGAGCTGAAAAGTTTCTCCCAGGAAAGACAGAGACTCTGAAATCCCTGTCAAAAAACGAATCATTACCCATAATGCAGAACTGGGTTTTCTTCTGTCTTTGTATAAAACTCACTTTAAAGAAGCCCAGAATCAGGAAGAGGCAACTAAGGATGACAAATAATTCCTAAATAGTTGACTTTCGTTTTCAAGATGGATTATTTTATCTGTTTTAATGTTGTAAATTGATAAGGAACAGCGTAAAAATAAGTTTACATGATTTTGCTGAAGCATCATAAAGAAATGACCTTACTAAAAGATTTAATGTGAACTGTTTCCATAAGAAGGCAGAACTGTAGCCTGGTCTGTAAGTCTGTTAATTACAAATCTTTCACCTAAAAAGTAAATGAAACATACCATTTCTATTAATGTTTCTATTAATTAATGGGACAAAACAGGAGGTACAGAAACAAGACGACACTGAGGTCTTGGTTTCTCTAATTAAAGATAGTTCAACATCATTTTAGTAACTCAGGTCTCACTAATTAACATGTGCAGTAACATTTTAGGAGCTTCAGAACAACAGTGGCTGGACCTGTAAACAAGACCCTATCATTCCCAGGCAATCATCTCTGGGGTAAGTCCAGTTGTAAAAAGTAACTTACACAAGCATGCCTAATGACCTGCTCCCTTAAAGATGTGGCAAGTCTAATGAAAACGGAGTCAATAAGCACTAATCAAGCTTTATTAATTTCAGCACAAAAATACAAAATTAGCAACTCTCGTTTTACATGCGCCTCTCACTGTTAAACCAGCTTGTTCATTAGAAGTTTTATTTTCTTACCACATAAGTCTGTATAATTTAAATATTGCCACAAATCCCTTTTTCTCCTCCCAGTACTGATGTTTGATTAAAAAATCACAAAATACATTAAAATGCAATGTCAATCTCCAAGAATAAGAGGTACAGTCAAGGTATAGCTAGGGTCGCCAAAAATCTGGGACTGTTTAGCCTGGAAAAAAGAAGACTGAGAGGGGATCTTAGTATTGTTTACAAATATCTGCAGGGTGGGTGTCAATTAGAAGGGGCCAGTCTCTTTGCAGTGGTGCCCTGTGATAGGACGAGAGGTAATGATAGCAAGGTGAAACACAGAATGTTCCACCTCAACATAAAGAGAAACTTCTTCACTGTGAGAGTGACAGCACTGGAAGAGGCTGCCCAGAGAGGTTGTGGAGCCTCCTTTCCTGGAGACTTTCAAGACCTGCCTGAATCTGTTCCTGTGTGGCCTGCCCTGGGTGATCCTGCTCTGGCAGGGGGGTTGGACTCGATGATCTCCAGAAGTTCCTTCCAACCCCTAACATTCTGTGATTCTATGATTCTATGATCTGTCTGTGTTAATTGGCATAACACAAATTAATAAAAGAAGTTAGTGTCAGTGACACAGAAGAAAAGACATAAGCCCTCAACCAGTAAACAAATACAAGAAGAGGCAAAACAAACTATGTTACACTGTGGTATTTTTAGCTTAATTCTATGCCCTTAGTCATTCTTTCTTAATGCTCTACGAGGCAAGTATGCAAGAGTTGGCTCAAAAAGTAGTTTTGCTACAGAAACCTTGCCAAGCACTTAGAAAACTACTTCTGGCAGAAGGCTCTGTTCATCTCTAGTAAAAAAGGCATGCAGCTCTCATTGAAGAAAAGCTTCAGCTCCCCTTTGTTTCTGTGAGCTGTGTGCAGTGGGATTTCTGCACCTCACGCTGTACACAAGTAGGAAAAAACAAACAAGGGCTCTGAAAAGCCTGAGCAGACTGAACCCTAGACCACAACAGCAGAAGATGCAAGATGAATGAAGGGTTTTCTTTTACACCTAACTTTTGAAAACAGAACTGCCTCTCCTCCACAACCCTCACCTTCATTATTAAATTGTAACTTGGGCTAGATTAAAGGACAGTGGAGCAGCAGAAAACTAGGGGTGGAAAGGTAACCAAAATAAGCACATTTGGAAAGGGACTTAGGGAGACAAAAGATTATTGAGCAGATGAAAATAATTAGACTGTTCCAGGCGTATGAGACACACAGAAATTAGTGGAAGATGAAAAAGACTTCTTAAAATACAAGAGATGAGAAAGGTGCTTTAAAAAGGAAAAAGAAAGGACGGTCAGGACTTAACGATTAATAAAAGAAGGTCTCCTCAAGCCATTTTTTAGCCATGTATTTCTTACTCTTGGAGGCTCACTGTGGTAGGTCCTGTCCCCACTGTGGTAAGTCCTATCCCAAAAAAGTGGGCATGTCCAATAAGTGGGAAGGGAGGAGACACAATTATGCTGAAACATCTGCAATTATCATAACAGTTTCAGAATAGCACCTGCTTCATCAGATTTATCACCACCAAGACCCACCATCTGACAGGGAAAACTTGTGGCAGGAGGCATCAGCACCAGGTAACAGCAGATGTGAACATCAAAGCCAACTGATAGGATGTGAGCAAGCTCCTGGGAGTCATCCAAGATATACACAACATATGTACCTCTATGGTCTTTCAAATCAAGATCATGGGACAACAGTGACAAAGATTATGGGACAACAGTGACGATTGCCCAAACTTGATGGCATTTCTAGTAACCTCCAGGATAACTTATCTATCAATCATATGTATCAACCTCATTACTAGCTAAGTAGAGAACGTCACATTCTGGTAAGATACGGTCAGTTCTTTGCTTGGACGTGGATTTCTGTTCAAATTCATGCTTATATGGATTAACAAACACAAACAGGTAAGTTAAACAACGTCTTCAAAAAAAAAACTGTCTACAGAGTCTACAAGGAAGAAAGAAAAATTACACGATAGTAAGGGAAAGAAAGGGAAATTATGTTAGATGTGAAAACCTGCATTTCAGTAAAGCGTTAAAAAGATTGTATTTAATTTATTGTGTAAATAAAGCCAGGAAGCTTTTTCCTGTGATTACACAACACAGTAAATACTGGGCAAAAATAGTCTTTCCTAGGCAATCCTACTAATCTCTGAAGTCCAGGACTTATTTTTTCTCACTGTATGCTTACTAACTACAAATGTTTTAATTTGTAAAAATTATCCAGGACTTTTCTAAAACTAAGCTGCAGTATTTGGCCTCATGCGCACCCCAGGCAGTTCATTTCAAAAGCTTTCAAAATGCAGTGTCTTTTTTCCCTCCTTAAAAAAAAAAAAGAAAATCAGCCTTAAATTTCCTTTCATAATTTGGTGATTCTTTCATTAAACACTCTGTGTGGGTTTTTAACATATATAAAACAATATTGTTTATCATATTTATGAAGAAGTGATAAATATGCTTACACTTTTTTTCTTTTCAACTTGGGTTATTTCACAGTGAGCTTTCTGATCTTCAAGTCACAGCTATTTTATTTTTCTCAGTCTTCAAGTATATGAACAACAAATGGCTACCTATGGAGAAGCACCTAAGAGCACGTACTAGAGTGCCATGGACTCCATTCTGGCTGGAATGGAGCAAATTTTCTTCACAGCATCCCATATGGTGCTGTGTTTTAGATCGGTAACCAAAACAGATAATTTATCGATGTTTCATCTCTTGCTGAACAGTGCTTGCGCAGCACCAAGGCTTTATCCATTTCTCATGTTGGACCCCACAGAAAGTAGGCTGGGAGGGAACAGCTGACCCAAACTGACCAAAAGGATATTCCATACCATGTAGCATCATGCTCAGCAATACAAACTCTGATTTGGTGATGGGATGTGTCTTTCCAAAGTAGCTGCTGCTCAGAGACCACCTAGGCACCAGTCTGCTGGGGGGGAGTTGGTGAGCAATTGATTGTGCACCACTTGGGATTATATTTTCTTCTCCTTTGCTTACTATTCTTATCTTGCCCCATGAGTTTTTTTCTTGCTTTTGTTCTTCCAGTTCTCTCCCCATCCCACTGGTGGAGTGGGAGAGAGGGGTGGGTGGGTGCTTGAACTGCTGGCCAGGGTCAACGCATCACAGAGTGAAATACTTTTTGTGAGGCTGGAATTAGGATCCCTTCACAATAATCTGGTTTTAGGAGATTACATATGGTGAGAAGCCTACTTGTGAAATATGTACTATTTTTTGTTTATCATGCATAAACATCCATTTTTTACTTTACTATGTCATCATGTTGCACCTTTTCGTTTTCATTCAATCCTGTGCGATGTGTCTAAACAGAAAAAAATAAGAAGCTGACAGAATTAAATTAGGACTGGCCATATGTATGCTCCAACAGAAGTGCACATAATGTAGGTACTCAGATTTGATAAGCTTTCTGTAGCCATACATATACATTTGATGTTCTTCGTACATAGCTTAATGTTCTTCACACCAATGTCATAAAGGGCAAAGCACGTCCAAGACATCAGTTTCCTCATGAGCATGTGATCCCAGGTTGCCTTATCTGTGGAGCATGTGATTGCAGAAGGTGCCTATGGACAACGTGTCTTCAGGAAAGCTAAATAACACCTGTTAAAAAAATTCCTTTCCTCTAATTGTGATTGTCCAGAGGCACACGTGAGTAATTACAAAGGAATAATCAGTCAACTCAAAAGGGGGAAGTAGGAGGGAGACTTCAAGGACTGTTTTGCTGAATATACCATCGAATTTGGATGCCCTTAGAATCCATGTAGTATTTTATGAATGTGAAAATGTTAACACTGTCCTTGGAACTCTTAAATAACATAAATACAGGTGCTGACTGTGCTGGAGGCACTAACTGCAGAGTCCCAGCAGCCTTTGTCAGTGTGGCAAATCCATCATCCAGAGTTCACTTGTTTGTAGGCACAAACACTGTTCCCAAGGCTGTCTGATGAACTTTCAACAATACTGGCTGTCTCTTTGATGTGGTGATACGTTGCTACTCCATCACATCTTAGACCTTAACTCTCTGAAATCTTCTCACTTGTAGAGTGCTCATCTACAGATAATCACTTCATCTTGAGAGGATGAGCTGGGAACAGGATCTCCAGCACCTGTGAACTCAATCACTGTCTTCCAAACATGTTCTTGCCCTCAGGACTGCTCCGGGGTGCACTGCAGGGCTGAAGGGTTGGTCTCTCATTGGAGCACACTGTTCACCGCAAATACCTTGCATCCCTAGGCTGTCTCAGAAACCATCTTTTCTTTCCAGGACCCACTCATATTGGCAAAGACAGAGAATATATACACTCATCACATCCTCCTAGATCCCTGCAAATGGCAAGGATTCATACTGAAAGGCAACACCCTTCCTCCACAGCAGTAACTTTGGTGCCAAAGTCAGCAGGGCCATCACAGGAACTGAATGCCATCAGCAAAGCAGTTTTCAGTTCTGGAGCATTAGTCAGTGTTACCTACTTCTCAGATGGCCTGACGTATACTGAGTTCTCAGTCAAATATAACCTGGCACCCTGGGTTGTGCCAGCCTGGTCTGAATGCCACAGCGGTAACAAGAATAAGACAACTAGTTGCCACAGGGAGGATCAGTGCCCAAACTGTTTCTTTATTGTCATTTGCTTGTGATACAGCCCTGGGAGCGAAGCAGAAGCCACCAGCAGCACCACGGCACCTGTTCCTCACCCACACTTTGGAAGCAGGTCACCAACATCAGAAGCTGCATGAGCATAACTGGAAAATATTCATGCTTCCAGTTTTGGGAGGTGCTCAGTACTCCTCCAGATGACCCTGATCACTACCTTCTTTGTTTGTCTGTCCTTCTTCAGCTCTGGGAAATCTGTGACAAAGGACCTAAATCAATGGACCCGGGCTTATAAAAACTACTGAAAACTGAAGTTAAAAGCTCCCCAAGAACAAGAAACTTGCACTAAGGCTGAGGAGTGATTGAAACACATGAAGATTTTTTGCCTCTTTTCCCCTGACATGAAGCACAAGTGGCAGCAGTACATCTATGGATATTGCTAACTTAAAAAGTCCTTACATTTGAGCACAGTAACCACACACACATCCACACCTGAACATGAATGAGGACTACTGCTCAAAAGCAAAACAATCTATTTAGAACATGGGCAGAGGAATAAAAGGTTCTGACAGATCCTCTTTCTGAGCCATTCATGGTGATCATTTATCTCTTTTTTAACTAATTTCTATTACTACCTGTAAACACCTGACCCTGAGGTTCAGAAAACAGCATCATCAAAAGACTCTCCAAAGTTTTGGTGTTCCTAGGCTAAGGAACAAGGAAAGAAGAGACAAGCAAAGGAAACCCAGGGAATCTGCAAGAAATGCTAAATCAAGGGAGTCTGTCCACATTTCAGTATGCATTTAGATAGTATTTAATTTCATGACAGTCAATATCCTTTGCTATTTTACACTCTAAAATAAAGTTTAGTATCAAGAAGTAATTCAGTGTGGGAATTTTTTTAAGTTTTATGAGTGGCAACCAAACCATCACATAAAGTGTGGGAGTGTGTTAAAGCAAAGTGATACACTAACAGTACCAACAATACTACAGCTTACTGAGGGAGATGAATATGCCCACAGAGAGTTCAAAAGGAGAGCTGGATGTTGTGCTGCCCCAGAAATAAGGAAAACGTGCTCAGATAGGTAAAGGCAACTCCATGTGTTCTTCCCAAAAACTGCGTAAGATGCTACTTGGAAAAGGGTTCAAAACTCTTTTCAAAGGCAGAAATGACTCAAGTACTAGATGACATATTACACACATGAATGAGCCAACCAACCAACCAAACCAAAAAGCATTAAATAGCAAAATCTATTCAAATCAGCACCCTGATTGCTTCTGAAAGTAAAAAAAACTAGAACGTGTACGCACACACACACCATGGCCTGCTACTGCCAACACGTGGCTGGTCACACCTGCTTCATTAGATGACATGAACACTTAATTTGTCATCACCATCAGAATTTATTTATAGTCATCTTCAAGTGTAATGAACATCCTGCTAGTAAGAAAACACAGTCAGTAAACCAAAATGTATATGTTAGAAGGAAAACAAGTATAATGTGTTGTATATACAGTTAATTTATATTTTACTCATTTATATCCAATAAATCTACTCTAAACACCTATGCTGCGATATAGGCTGTAAATCAGTGAGTTCTCTGGAAGTAATTAAAAACATACTTCAGAATATGAGAGAAAGAGATCAGATGGTGGGCAGCCTGGGGAATATTATGCCCAGAAGAACTGTATGAACTGCATGTTGATAAAAAAACCCAGCAGTATTACTGATGAGCGAGAAACCTGTCTGTCTTAGTTACAGAGAGGCGCAACCAGGAAATAAATGTTAAACTCTTATCAACTCTTACATTCAGAGGAACAAAGTCAGAACTGATACCTCTCTCACCGATACCTCTCACTGTGGGAAGAAACAAATACATGATAATAGATCCTTGTTTTGGCAGCTGTCCGAGAGTAATGACCGGAGGGTTCAGCTCCAACTGGAAGGGCATATCCAATCCATCACTGGAAGAGAAGGAATTCCATGGACCATAATAAAAAACAGTGGGAACAGAGAATTTCAGGACTTATGAGCCACAAAGAAATGAATTATCAAAACGCGGAGTCTTCAGAGCATAAAGGAGTAACTTCAAGATTGATGCAGGAAAAGCACGACTCCTGAAGAAAACAGCATGGGTGGGAAAAACACTGTTTAACAGAATTATACCAAGGAAATATGCCAAAGGTTGGCAAATAACTCTGATTTAACTTAGATCAGACATGTCCAAACAGGTATACAGAGGTTTCTTTTTCTTTTAAAACCAAACAAAAGCAAGCAAACCTAAACTGTAGAGTATGGCAAGTGGATAACAACTGAATTGGTATTAAGGAATCACCCCGATTATATTTAGTAAAATCACAAAGAAAAAAATAAATGAAAACCACTCCAGAGAAAACATCTGCTAAATAAACCTAAGAAGACAAACCAGGCAAAGAAAAAGGGTAGCCAGCAGTGAGAGGTGGTTCTGATACCTTTCAAACAGTAACAAAACACACCTCACGGACTAATTGTATTTTGTAGTTTTAAAAGAAATGTGCCAGAATATTAAAACGTAAATACCCATCACAACAGTCTGATTACGTCAGGCGACACTATAATGTCATCAAAAATACTGTTGTGCTCTATATTTTGAACTTGCTAGAGCTCACTTAGACACAGAATTTAAGAATTTAAAGTTGCCAGATACTTCCTGTTCCATTCCTCCTCAGCAGAGTGAGCACCCCTGTTAAGGTGTAATCATCACTCAAATACCTCCGTGTAAGCCCTGAACTATTATTATTCCCTCCAATGCTGCCCCACTGGTTTAGCAGCTAGTGGGACATTCTTCCCGCGCCGGCAGCCTGCCGGCTCCTGCCAGCCTCACGCACAGCTTCTTAGCACTGTACTCTACAATGGGAAGAAAACAGACACAGCCCACTAAAACCAGGTCCATTCAGGAGGCAGAACATTTGTAAAAGTACTCAGTTCTAAATTACTCCGCAGTTTCATATACTAGTAAACAAAATTGAGGTCAATACACATTATGAAGCATGTGCTGATTTTCTAGGCTTTTTTTTTACTTATAAGGCATTCTTAACCTGCTGGCACCCACATAAAAGTTTTTTTGGGATAATACTGTAAATTGTTTTGAACTTAAGCTTACGAAAGTTAAACATTTTCTAAACTATGCTTTAATGCAAACAATAGTATGCTTGCATTAAGAAATACTTCTTGAAAGTCAAGATGAGAAGTCAGGTATCTTGACAGAAAAAGCTGCATTTAGGCTTCAGATTATTTTTTGTCGTTGATCATTTTATTAACAGTAACGAGTCAGTAGAGAGTACTGTTGTACCTCTACCCATTTTTTTCCTTCCATAATGAATTACAGTGAACACATGAAATCTCTCCCACAGAGCTGAGCTTACTCATACATTTATCACATGTAAACCACTAAAAATCTTGCAGTGAACTATTAGCTCTATCTTACCTTAAAGGCTGTGTATAGTGAAGATTTGTATTTGTCCCAAGCAAGGAAGATATCATCTATATCTTATTAAAGAACTGGTTAGTTCAATTACCAGTCGCTCTAAGCCACAAATACATGGACTAAGATAGTGCTAACAGTGAGACAGACTCACATGAGTAATAGTACAACTCTGGCTGCCTTTGGATTTCTACTCTACCAACAGAGAGGACAAGAACCTCCGTAATTCAGACTTCTTAGAACTTTTTAAAGACAAGCATTTTGCTGAAACATCATCAGGTTTCATCCCAAATACAGAGAAGCCTCCCTGAATACCTGGCTATACTCGATTTCCAACAAATGTGATAGGAATGGGTATCAAGCTGCTCACTGGGAACCAGGCAGCCAATTTCACGTGAACAGATTTATCACCTGCAGGACTGTCACCTATACCATATTTAAAATACATCCCTGTGGAATGTTTATAGGCCTCTCAGCCTCTTTTTTAATTCTTCACCTCATACACACCCTTTAAATTACACACGGACTATAAAGCATGATGAGTTCCACTCTGAAATTGCAAATGATACATATTCATTCACAGCTTTTGAAAAGTGCCAACTTTTTTTTGGTTTTGTGTGCTGTTATTTACTATTTGCATATATTAGCCACAGTCAAAATCAGACTTCATTATTCTAGCCATTTGATAAACACACAATCCAAGCCACCACAGCCTGGGAGAGATTATTCAGTAAACTAACGACAGACAAAAGGTGTGAGAAAAAGATTTCTTATTGCAGAAACTGAAGACAGACAAGGTTGCCTCCCATTGAATAAGTTAAGGAATCCAGCCTCAAAGCAGAAATATCTCACAAGGTTAACTCAGAATATGTCTGCATGGTGGGATGGGGCAGACTTGGGTGTTCAACACATCCAAGTTTAAATCAGCCAGGTAAAAAGCAGTCCTAGTTGGCAAGCCCTGTCACTGTGTTAAGTCAGGTGCTGCATCTGCACATTTGTCCTTTCAGGCTGAATACGTGAGGTTATTCTCAGCGCTGTAGAAAAGCAATCAATCAGTCCAATTGATCAATCTGCCTCTCTACAGGATGGGACAGCGTAAGCTGCGCCTGTGCTGCCTGTACTATACTGCTTCAGATTTTACACATAGCTAGGGAGGTCACAAAGATACCTCAACAGGGGACAACAGGTAAGTTTCAGCATGTATCTATGGGTGTCCTTGCAACACCATGGAGTAGGAATTATGTGGACTTTATCTGCAAATTGGTAATCGTGGGTGAATCATCAAATGACTCTCCTTGAAGACAGAGATGGCACTATAATGTTATAGACTGTTACTAGCAATCAGATGGTGTGCTTTTACGCCAAACGTGCTTTTACTGTCCCAAAATTCTAAATATATGTTCTGTCAAAAGAATTACTGGTTACTCACTAAATGATTTCCAAATGGCACAGGATTCCCAGACAAGGGTAGGAAAACGTGTCCACGCTGCTAATCACAGAGTACTTCCCTAGCTGTTGTGGAATGTCCACTGTGAAATCCCAACTGGTGGTTTCAAGGAATTAAAGTTATGGGAACCAAAACAAACAGATCAATAAAACCTTCTGGAAGTCAAAGAATAAGACACTATAGACACTCCACCAAAAAAATCCACAGATTCACAGTAACACTTGGCATTACCTTGGACTTCTAAGTGCCAAGTCTCTGCAAGGCCTTAGTTTTCACGTTATTCTACTATTGGATATTATCAGCAGTGTGCCCTTGTGTCACTGAAGACATCTCCAGTACAGAAGAAGTGTACAAAACTAAATGAGTACAGAGAAGGGCCACCAAGATGCTTAGGTGCTGGAGCATGATGTACAAGGAGTGTCTAGATGAGTAATAACTCACTACCTAACAGGAGACAACTTCTCCTCAGAGGTGCACAGGGACAGACCAAGAGGAGAGGGATACAAGTTGCAGCGTGAGAAATTCTGATTAGACCTGAGGACAAATTTTCATAGTCTTCACAAAGAAGTTGTTGGAGTTTCTGTCAATGAAGATATTCAGCACTTGACTAGCCAGAGACCAGAGCAACCCAGTCTAACTTTGGGATGGGATCTAACGTTGCATTAGGCTCTGCTTTCAGTGGGGAATTGGTCAAAATGAGCTCCAGAGGTTTCTTCCAACCTAAACCAACCTATTTTCTATCTATGGTATAATGAGGATAGTATCCTGCTACTTTCCTGCCAGGAAAAAACATACAACCTCCTCACTTCCTAAAAAGCAGCCTTTTCTCCTCACAAGTCCACTTGTGATATTAGAGGTTCTCTCCTGCTTTCTTAGCATTAATTAGAAGTCATATGTGACTCTACACGAGCCCTGAAAGACTATGTTGTGGCACCTGCTCCTGGCCACAGAAGAAAGGACAAATGGAAAATGATCGTTTCCATCGGGCCATGCAACTTAAATGTTTTCTGCTCAGCTGTTTTATAACCTGATCAAGCTCTGATCCTCACTGATTTGAATGGCAATGGACAGCATTCCTGACCTACAGCCTTGCCTCAACAGCAGCACCACAGCTGTGGCCTCAGCAACAGTGTGAAGTACTACAGAGACAATACAGCAATAGCTTAGAAAGATGAAATGGCAACTATAGAAAGCTTGGTGAAAGGATGTACTGGGGCCCCTCTGTCTCCCTGCAGTTCTTAAAGTGCTTATGCCGTGACTCTAATGGTAGCAGGAGCGCTGGAATCAACGTAAGATCTCCTTACTGAGGAAAAACAGATTATTTTTTTTTTAATATAATAGCAGTTGTGCTTCTGATGTCGGGCTTTGCCTGAAACACAGGATTTCATCAAACATGTCTGTTCCACAAATCTTCACAGTTCAGGATATTCTTTAAAAACGTGGTTTGGTTGACTTTATAACTGTAAAATCTAGGTGAATGAAGGAGTCACATAGCAAAAAGTACTATTTTATCCAAGTAATATTCTTTCATTTTTGTTTCAGAATAAAAATTACAATTCCACAGTGAGGCAAACGAAAAAATACAGTACTTTTGCACACTCGGGAATGACAGATATGGATGATAATATGGAATTTTTTTTTTTTTTTTAAATTAATACTATGCTTTTTCTGCAGAGGGCACCAAAGGAGATGATTAATCCCTCATATTGATCAGTCTTTGCCTCTCTTTCCCTTCTTGTCACAAGGGAGCACCAACTGATGAAATATTTGATGATAGATTGTGTTAGCTCACAGTATGTGGCTGCATGAACAAACATGCGTGAGAAGGTAAACTGTGCAGCAGAAAGTTTGGTAGGTTTAAGAAGTGACTAATACAAGAATAGTATATACAAAGATACATGCTTATCAGATACATCATATTGCACACAAACCATTGATGACTTTTTTCCTGAATGTTTTGAAAGCTGACGAAGGGATTTTCTCCCTTGCACAGGAATATCTGATTATGGAACAGGTCCTCATGTTTTCAATCTACTTTAAAGTGCAAGCTGCTAAAGGAAGAACTGCCTAGTGTTAACAGTTTCTTATCTTTCTCATTATAAGATTACATTTCCAGCAGCCTTAAACTTTCCTAAGCATTGCCATTTTGTCTAAAATTATGCAAATCACACGCTAGGTATCCTCTCCCCTTTCTCCTGCTTCCCTTCTCTCTCTGTAATCATCTGTGAAAAGTTTGTTTTTCACCACTTGCCCACAACTTGCCCAGCTTTCCCTAAGAAAACCAGCAGAAGTAGGGATCAACCCCAGTTCCCTAAAGAAACTTGAAAACTCTTAACCACAATCAACTGCATAACACAGAAATTCTGCAGAAAATGAGTCTTTAACAGCAGACTGCTTGTGAACAAAGAAGGAGCCTTAAAGCTGCATGCAAAAAACAGGAACGTTGTTTTTGAAGCTCATGACTGTTTGACTTTACACTGTAGGATCTCCTGCATGGAAGTACCAGCCTGTGGACTCCCTGATATCAGGTAACGTAGATGGAATTCAGCTGTTGTTGGAGGCATCACCTTCAGGCAGCTTTTAAAGTCAGTGAGGAAAAACTGGCACTTCTAAGATGCAATTCATTTAGCCTGTTTTAGACATTCACCTTAGGGTGAGATGAACTGCACACTAGACATGCCTATTTGCCCTCCTTGATGATAAAGGGGATACCTAGTTCAGATGTAGATACATGAAATTAGAGGATATGGATCCCATTTTGTACATGAAGTAAGTCAAGCTAATTATATTCACTGTTTCGATAACAGATATTCATTTCTATCTAGAAAAGTTGTTCTGCCTATGCCCTGAGGTCATCACAGGTACAATAAAGCATCACTCTTCTGTTTGTTCCGTGTAAGCAAGAACCCACTAGAGAATGAAGGCTGAACTGCTTTACACGAATCTCAAGAGGATGAACAGGGAGGAGAAGATGAAACAGAGAGTTGTAGGAACAAGGAAATGTGACAAGGAGAAAAGGAAGAGACAAGAGACAGCAGTGTTAAGAAAGGGTATAGAGTGCAAACTGATGACTTCACTTTTGGACAAATGGAACTCACTGAATTGGTATGCATTCAATATTTAACATTGTTTTTTAGCACTCCATGCATTATTAAGTGCCAATTGTATGTACCTGCATTCAACAGGAACTTTTGTCTGTGTACCTTCCTGAGTGGTTTCCACAATGGTGTTTTATAGTAGTAAGTCCTCAAAACACCTTTATATTTTTATTTTTCACCATTTCAAAGTGTCGATTTGACACGCTAAAACCTAAGGTGTCAAGACTGGCACCTAGTCTGAGTAGGCTAAAACCTGCTTTTTTCCCTACAGTCCTTGTTTTAATAGACATTTAACTATTCAGTACAGAACTCCTGTCTCAGTGGTACTCAGCACTGCTACAGACCAGAGTCACCTGAATACAGTAGGGTACACCATCTCTCCAAAATAAACATGCAACAAAGATAGAAGTACCCCCAAAAAATAAGGAAAAATTCCTTGACTGTGAATGGCATGAGTCTATTGACTCACTTTATTTTTTAAGATCTTTTTTTCTACTTTAAGAGAAAAAATCACTAATAAAGAAAGCCAGCAATTCCTCTGCACCACAAAAATTGGGAGTGAGATCCCATTCTTCTACACCAGGATCTACCCTTCCACTGACATCCAAGCAGGCTGATCAGGAAGCCACCAGCAGTCTCACTGGTTCAGGTTTTTTAGACTGTCATTTGATTTTTAAAAGGACAAAATGAAAAGGAGCACGCTCTTCACACTGGTGTTTTCACATCCACCAAACCTGCAAAATCAGCAGTGCAGAAACAGCAGCTGATGTTAAACTCATGCAGGGCAGACACACTACTACTTTCACGGCATAGATGTCATTATGTCGGTTTTCACAGGATGGTATTTTTTACCTCTGAAGAATGCAAACATAGTAAGTGAATGTTTTCATATCCCTTCCTTATTATCTTAGAATCTTCCTACAAATATATATCTTTTCAATAAGCACTGATTTTCTCATTAGCTCATAGTACAGGTAAAATTTAAGCAAAAAATATTCTGCACTTAATTATTTGATCATGATAGTTTAAGAGAACTTCTTTCCTCTATAAAACAAGATTAAGCTAATAAATATTCCTAAGGCATTATGCTTACATTATAGAGTACCAAGAATTATACTGCAAATGTAATTGCCCTTTTCCATTTTCACCTCCCACAAAGTAAGTGCCACCAGGAACACTTGTAGACATCCACATCCTATCTTGCAAAGAACACAGGTGAACAATTCCACTTTTTCTTTCAACCAGACAACACATAAATGTAAAGTCACACACATAAAGGACATTTAATTGATGGTTCCTATTTTACTATTTAACACAGCTGACTCTAAGACAGTTTTCTACGTTTTGTTCTTGTCAATGAATCAAGCTACTAATGTTCTGTGTTATTATAAGCTCTGTTTTTCACAAGGTGAAACATTTGCTCTTTATTTTTCTGCAAAATGTGATGTTACGTGAGGGCTGTGAAGCACAGTTCCTTCACATCTTCTAATACAGAAGTTAAAGAAGAGTAACTCAAAGAATATGAAAGTAGGGAAGAGATATCAGATCTTGGTGTCACCACCACTTTCTCTACTTCACATTCAACATACCTCCTGAATGTGTATGTTCCTCTCCGAGACAAGGTATAATCATTCCACAGTCTAACTCTCCTTGGATGCATACTAATGCTGTTTCCATTTGCTTATTTTTACACTATTACTCATTTTTGTTTCCCTGGAAATTCATTGTAGAATAAGTCCTATAGGTTTCTTTGCCTTTGCATATTTAGTATGTTGATGAAGACAAGCTGAGTTGAATTTAATCAGGCAAGAGGAAAGTAGTAAATCCAAGGGCTGTTGCTGATGCTAGCAGTCCTGGCATGGCCAATACCAAGGCCAACCAAGTTATCAGTGTTTCTTGAAAATGAGGAAGCCATAAGCTGCAAAAATGTCCTCTTTTTTTCATGGTCATTATACTGACACATCTTTGGAAAGAATTTAGCTACTGTTATTTATGTGTTAGCCAACTCATAACTGGACTGAAGTGACTTGTCTGGTCTTGACCATCAAATACCGAAAGCTCCAGATTAACGGAGTAATACAGATTGTGAGAAAGACTACTCAACAACCACACCCCAAAGATATACGATTCTCTTTGTCCTCCTGTGGTCAACTTCCTGCTTCAAAGTTCAAATCCAAGTCATCATCTTGATTTTTAAAGTTGCCCTTGGGTGGAGATCATTCAATATCCACAACTTGACAGCTGTGGAGGGACATGACTTTCAAGGGACCAAGTAAAACTGCTTTCTTAATACGGTGCAGTTTTCTACTGCATGGTGACAACTATCATGCTCTTTCATTCTTCTCTTTCACTGCCTCTTCCGTGTAGAGGCTCTGATTTGTAGCTATTACTTCTGTGAAAGAGATTCTGCAAGCTTTTGCTGGAAAAAGAGACCAAAGGAGTTCATCTGGCTTCCCTGATTTTAACCCCAGACACCCATGAACAGAGGCAGTGCAACACAACCTTCATGGAGGCAGGAGAATGCACACTTTGCAGCCTCAAATCTAAAGGAGTTGGGCTGCTTGTTTGGTTTTTCATGGTAAGATTTTTTTTGTGCCTTACTGGCTACCTGTCTTCAAGGTAAGTAGCTAATGGCAAGGAAAAGTATTGGCTACCTGAAAAAAGAACATAAGAATAGTGGAAGAACTAATCAGATAATTTTTCAAGCATGTAACAGATGTCTTCCAACTGCCAGATGTCATGCTAGCTATATGCCAAACTCTATTCCTCATAGCAAAAGTCATGGCCATTTATTAAGCATCTCAAATTTTTGAAGTCATCACTATTAAAAGGATACTTTTATTTGGCCTATACAGCAGCTTTGCAACCATGCATTACAGCCTATCACTCATATAATAAAAATAAAATATTTAAAACAATGTGTTTTCAGAAATGCTACCATAATCTTCAATTTATTAAAAAAATGCATTGAGTGCTTTTGGCTGTGTACTAAAGGCTTTGTTTATTCCATTTAAAAATAAATAAATAAATCAAGGGTGGTAGAAAGCTACACAAACAAGTAAAGTTTGTGCTCTCTTAAGATGACCTACTGCAGTTAATGATGGTGACATATATGTGCATTTCCATGTGCTGAAGCACAAGCTCAACCTGTTATCAATAGCAGAATGATTGGTTCCTTGACCAAAAAGCAGAATTAAAAAAGGTGTTTTGCAACACGACTTAAAATCCTACCACTTCAGAAGCCTTGCAGTTATTAGACTTGTATTTTAGGCACAGAAATTGAGAACAAATTTATAAAGTAAAAACATCCTCCATTTTTTTCAAGTACAAGAAATGAACCTCAAATCCCACAAATTTTTGTTCTGGTTTGGCAGTACAGACTTAGCAAGGTATCTGGAAGAAAAAGGAACTCACATCTAAAGTGAAGATTTATCCCACTTTTCTTGACATTCATTTGGCCATATTTAGATAGTTTGTTCAGTTCCGTGCCCCCTGAACACAAACCAGATGTTAAACTGGAGTAAGTGGAGTATAAGGCCCCAAGAGGTTCAGGGGCTGATGTTCTTGCCCTGAGAGGAGAGGCTGAGGGAGCAGGGCTGTTAGAGACCAAGGAAGAGGTGACCTCAGAGAAGACCTATCATCTGCTTGCCAATATGAATGTGAGAGTCACCAAGAAGAGCCAAGAGGCTCTTCAGTAGTGCATAAGCAGAAGCAAGAGAGGCTATAAACTGAAAGAAGAGATGTTCCAACCTTGTACCAGGAGAAACTTCCTCACACGGTACTCTCTGTTGTTAGATTTCAAAACTCAGTTAAACACTGTCCTGAGCAACCAGGGTGTGAATTCAGAATCAACCATGCTTGGGTCTCTCTTCCAATCTTAGCTACACTATGATACAAAAATTCTGTTTTATCTGGCTTTTGGAAGGTAGAGGTCTGTTCCTGGTTGAGGTCGCCTGCAGCATCATCCTGAGCTTGGCCACTCGACAGCATTGTGAAATACATCATTTCCTTGTTTAGTAGTTCTGAAAAGTAGACTTCATTTTCTTTTTTCCATAAAGAAGTAATCATAAGCTCTTTTTTTTTTCTTTAATAAAAGGTGTTGATGTTTAAAGTTTTCAATACTACCTTTCCATACCAAACACAAACATCATTAGACTATATTTTAGTCAAGTTCACTTACGCATGAGGTCAATTTTTAAGCAAGTACTAGCATCTTCTGTATAACTAATAAATAGATATAAACCAGAATCATCTTCTGTAACAGTAACAGATGTAACAGTAACAGATGTCTCAGTCTGAACCAAACATTGGAGAGATTGGTGACTTACAGCTCTTTCCTTTTAAATCCAGGTAGCACTACTATCTCATCTTCTTGTTGCCTGGGTCTTGCTGTTCAAATCTGCGCGGCATTAACCACACCGATTCCTGATGCACCAACCAAATCCACCATACCCTGCTGTGAATTACTTTCACCTCGAAAGGCTCTGCTTCTGCTCGGCAACCTGACAGTGTCACCGAGCTTCCCCATGCTGCGGCCACAGGCTGTAAACAGCCCCCGGGAAATGCCCGTGTCCTCAAGAATTTATAGTCCAGCCAGCGTGCATTAGGTAGTCATTAGTCCTGGGAGACTCCGAACCACGCTTGAGCAACAGCCACGGGAGTACTGTAGGAAAGCGATGTCAAGCCCTTCTCTCCCTCCTTTCCTACGTCCAGAAAAAGCGAGCACGGAGCAAGCCCACCACTGCTACAGAAAAGTAAAAGCTATTCGCACACGCCAGCCGCACTTGAGGAGGCTGTTTTGGGTCAGGAAGCCTCCCTCTGCTCCGGGCACAGGGTGACTGTTACTTATTCACCCAGGCGCTGCTGTTTGTCAACACCGCTTAGGCGCCGCTCCGCCAGAAGGCTGGGGCAAACGCGGGACGGGACGGCGGCTGCGGGACACCCGCTTCCCTCCTCGGGAGGAAAAAAATCCCCTGGCCTCCAGCCGTGCCCTACCGCCAGTCCCAGGCACCGCGGCTCCCACCGGGCCCCCCCCCCCCCCCCCCCCCCCCCCCCCCCCCCCCCCCCC
>JANVCC010000018.1:47054724-47142091 GCA_025345505.1 Todiramphus chloris collaris | reverse complement strand
GCGGCGGCGGCGGCGGCGGCGGAGGGGCGGCGGCGGGAGGGGGCGGCCGCCCCCTCGGGCTCCGAGTCCTCCGACTCGCTGCGGCCGAAGAGGCGCTGGAAGCGGCCGCGCCGCGCCATGCCGGGCTCCGCGCCTCCGAGGCGGGCGGCGGAGCTGTGCGCGGCGGCGGTGCCCTCCCGCCGGCAGCCGGAGCAGGAGCGGCAGTGAGGGGAGCGCGGCTTTCCCGGCGGTTTCGGGCTCTCGGCGGGCATGGACGGGGCAGCGGTGGCAGCCGCCAGCCTCGGTGTATGCGTTTAATAAGGCGATTCCCTCCCTCCCTCCCTCCCTGCCCACCGCCGGCCGCGTCGGTCCCTCCCCGCGGAGGGAGCTGCGCCGCGGCAGGCTGCCCGCCGGTCGCACAGGAAGGGAGCGGCCGGCGTGTGATCCGTGCCCAGGGTGCGCATTAGGGGCCATTATCTTGTTGTTGTTTTCTGTTAACCCTCAGGTGCGCCCCGCGCCCCGGACACTTGTGCAAGCGGCGGGGAAAGGGTGAGCGCCCGCCCGCCCCGCGCAGGGGCAGCGCCAGGGACACCGCGTCCCACCCACCCTTCGGCCCCAGCAGCCCCGACCCGACACATCCTCCCCCGCTGCCGCCCTCCCCGGGGAGCCGAGGGGCTCTGCAGGAGCCAGCACACCCCAACCCTGCAGCGCTGCTTTTTGTCCCGGTGCCCGCGACATTAATTAATTACTTATCCCTTTCCGTGGGAATAAATTGGCTCTAACCGTCCTACCGGTTCGTTACTCCGCAGAAGAAGGGCCGAGCAAGTGATTTCTTGGGGAGGCAGAGCCGTTCCCGCGGGAAGGGCCAGGCTGGGGCTTGTACATCTGTCGGCTGGCAACGGGGAGGATCATGTCAGGTCGTATAGTGGCCAGCCTCTGCCAGGACGGGGTGGTCCCTTGTGTCACTGGGTGCTTTTAGGAATCTTCTCTGAAATGACCCTGAAGTCTTCTCCAGTTTTCCTTAGACTTATTGTTCTGCGCTGACAGATACCGTCTGTCCTAACTTGCAGCTAATAACCATTCATTTGTCTTGTATAAGGAGCTTTTAGGGTGTTCTATTTCTTCTGGTTTTGCTTGCTGCTGATGGAACATGGACTTTATAACTGCTAAAAACACTAACATGAGATAGTAAAAGTGTTAGAAGTCTGTATGCTGGAAAAACTTTAAATTCGCTGTTATGAAATGGCCTTAATCAGATGACAATTGACAAACGCTATATAAATTGCGATGGACATAATTTATTGCTGGGGTTTTTACAGCAGGAGGACAAGGACATGAGCAAGGCAGGGGAAGACAAAATGCAGAAGGCGTTTGGCTGAGCAGCTTGGCCCTACCTGCACTACTGTTTTATCCAAAGTGATATGTACTCCTGGTTTGGGGGGCAAAGTTAGTTATTTTCCTGAGTGGTGCATAATTTACTTAGCTAGTTATTAACTAAACAGATTAACCTATGAAGAAAGTGAAATTTCCCAAAATTAAATGTGTCATGGCAAAAATGGGCAGAACTGGAAAGATAGACAGTTGCACCCTCAGGAAATGCATAAGGGATCAAGAAAAAAAATGTCTGTTTCAGAAACGCATGGTGATCATAGAGTCACAGAATACCTGAGGTAGTAAGGGACCTCTGAGGCTTATCAGTGTAGCTTCCCTGCTCAAGCAGGCTACTCAGGACCTTATCCAGTTGGGTTTCAAGTATTTCCAAGAACAGAGACAGGAAATCTGATGACAGGTAGTGTGCTGTCTTTGATGGATGTCTAGGAACAAAGCAGGAGTTTGTGTTTCCTGTATCTGGATAGGATTTTTGGACACTGGCTATCCACTGTAAAGATCCAAATAGCTATTATACCTGTTCTCTTATTTTAGCCTAAAAATATCCCTTTCTATGTCCTTGACTAGACATCCACAACTGGCATAACCATGACATTTGATGACACCACTGAAGAAGCCAGATAAATATATTACTAAGCATGTGTACTAGATTTCCATTTAGCTCTCAGTTATAATCATGAATCTGTTGGGCTAGAGCAGAGGTGAATAAATTGGTGTTGGTGAGCCACTTCAGCTAAACAGCACTGAGGAGAAAGGAGTCTGGGCCTCTGCAGTCCTGATGTCTCCTCTCTCTGCCACGGTACCCACAAGGTACCACAGTTCTCGGCAGGCCAAGCAGCCAAGTGTATGTTCAGCAGACCTGTGCTACTTCATTCCATGCCAGAAGACACGTATGGCATGAACACATACAGTTTAAATCACAGAACAGAAAAAACGCAAAGTGAAAGACATGCATCTTTTCAAGTCTTTTTAGATTATCTTGGCAGGGTCTGGATGAGCATTAGCATCACAGAGTACCTAGAAAACATGCAGAGTTAAGTATCTCTCTGGAGTGACACATACAAGAAACATGCATGCAACACCAGCTTTGAGATATCCAGCATTTGTGCTTCAGTACTAACATCTACTACAGTATCCTGATACACAAAAATAGGTGAAGGGGATTTGGTTAGTAAAACTTGTGCAAACTTTGGCCAAAATTAAAGTCTGTGTGTTAAATATGGCAGCATCAGAACAATAAATCATCTTGATCCAAACATTTGTGGAAGCTCAGTACTTGTAGCAGGGCTTATTAGGTTTATTTAGAAGATTTGGACCTCTTCTTTCAGGAAAGCCATTTTTAAGAGCATTAGTTAGGATAAAAATTAATTGGAATTAGCTAGGCATTTAGGAAACTTTAAGTGATGGTCATGTTTATGTCAGCAGTCCTGACACATGCAACAGAACAAGTCAGTCTAGCTTTTATGTGAACCAACACAGTTTTGCAACAGTTCATAGTAATTCATATCATAGAAGGATATTATGCAATAAATGATCCTTCTCCTGTTTGTTTTCATTCCAACATGGTGAAAAAGAATATTTGGTATCTAGATTAGACTTTATCGTGTTCAATATTCCCCTAGCTTGACTGCACACTGTATGTGAGATTTACAAAACAAAAACCCATGCTACTTTTGGAATTATGATGAGAATCAGACAAATACAGACACTGTAAATCTATGAAGCTGTTACAGAAACTAAATAACACACAGGTTGAAATAACATTATTCAAATCATTGATCCTCTCTTTTTATTGTTTCAAAACAGAAACACTGTCTGAATAAAAACTGCTCCAATATATGGGACAATATACGTGAAAAAAAAACCCAATCTAAAGCCTATAAGCAAATTATAGAAAAATAGGAACAGACTATCATCAGCTTTGTCACAAATATTTTATCTTCTTTTCCAGTACAACAGAGTTTGAAATTTCCTCCAGAAACAGTACCTGCAAGTGAACATTTGAGATTCACGTAATTCACAGTCAAAATATATGAAGAGTGGTTCAGATTCTCACACTTTGGAGCTGGTGATAAAAGAGCAATCAAGTATGCAGGGACCAACATCCTGCCTGTGTCCCACATAAAACATCCAAACTATGGTCCTGAAATCCCACATTCATTTGACACCTAACCCTACGGGCACCTAAATTCCAGGGGTGCCTCCCTGTTTGTCTTGAAAGTGCCCCAGGTACTTAGGGATTCACCTCTCCACATGCCCAGAACTGTTTCAGTCTTCACAAGACTGAGTGTTGGGTGACTGCTTCTTGCCTAAGTCTGACAAGGAGCTAAAAACTAGGTATTGTTTGGCCTAAATCTCTGCTGGAATTCCCTGTAGCTGGCATATTTGGGTCTTGTTTAACACACATAGTAATAGCAGCCTCTGTGAACAATGCTGTACTGGCTTCCATTTTTTTCCAAGAGTTCCAGGTATGATGTAGATATAGTGATGGAAATGGTAGCCTTAGGAATATCCTACCTACAAAGGGATGTTCTACCTCACAGTCATATCACTAACGTTTTCTTTCTGGCCCAACAAGACTAGACTTGGCTCTGAAAAGAGCTCTCTGAAAAGAGACTCCATGAATTGGGGGGGGGAGGCAAAAATACATGTCCTCAGTAAATTATCAGACATAGCAGGATGTGGCTGATCATTCCTAGTTGTTAAAGACAGCCTGGAATAAAAAAATGGGAAATACAACTAAGTATTATGACCAGGGAAAGCCAAGGTTAGGAACTAAATTATCTCATGAACATGCCAGGCATATTTACAGCCACAGCAATAGGCAGGAAGCCAGAGAGTCCAAGAGACCCTTAAAACAAACAGCAGGACAAACCCCATAAAGGTCAGCAAGTCCACATCACTGTGAAAAACTTTGGAAAAATAGCAAGCAGAGATCAAATGAGACTAGGGCTAAGGAATTGAGAAGCAAAAGACAGGGATTTCAACTTCAACCAAGAAGTAAATTTGGAAGCCAAGAAGAAGTTGTAGGATTGTCTGGCGTACCTGGTAGGTGGGGCAAAACACCAGTCAGACTCAAAGGGAAAGCTTCACTTAGTCAATATTATTGGCATGCCAGTTGCCATGACTTACACTGATCTGCCTGGCGGCCATATGGCTGGATTGCCTGGAGAGACACACTGGTGAGTGTGCAGGTGCTGGGGCTGAGGTAGATGGAGGAACCTTAGTCTCTGAGGGACATTTTGGAGTGAGGATGAATATACGTAACATCATGCTCTTAATTTTTTCTTACTTATACACACTGCATGATTACTTCAGGCAGTACTTCAGCACTGTGTATTGGATGCTTTTGGTCTCATTTCAAAGTATCTTGTCGCCACCGTGGTCCAATTTGGGATCTTTGGCCTTTTAACTGCAATCTGTGAGCTGGTACCTCTGTTGAAAGCATGCAATGTCCAGCTCTTAGGTGCTAGTTTAGTTATTTATCAGATCAAGTCGAAAATGAATGTGACCCTTGTCAGGGTCAAGATTTCACCTTTATTATTCTGACAGATTTGGCTTAATTTGTAATCCAGTTATTCATGGATACTTCTGCTGAACCCATTCATACTCTCAGTAGGATTTTTATTCCTTAAACTGAGTCCACAGCAGATAGGAGTGTACAGAATTTGTAATGAGAAATTAGTATATTCAACTATTCAATATTAGCATGGTTTCTTATTGTTGCTGTAAAATTCAAACAATTTATTTGAGCTTTTTAGTCGCATATATTTGAGTCACATAGATGAAAGGTGTCATGTAGACCCCCCTGTTGCCCATAGACCTCCTGTCAGCTACAGAAGAATCGTGCAAACTATCTTTGGGCCTTTAAAGAGTATTTTGCATTAGAATCCTACAGCTCCAGGGAACGAAACAAAATAAGTCTTGTATGTAGTTCACAGGGTTATATAACTTCAGTGCTTACCTATTAAGTGTCCCACAATGTGGCCAAGATGTAGCACATGATCTTTAACTATTATACTATTACATGGGGTTTTACAGTGCTATCCACAGCCACCCTTTCGTTTGTTTGTTTGTTTTTTTAATGTAGAAGCAAAATACTACTGCATTAGTTACTACCTCTACATAATACTCCCATCGTGATGCTAACAGTGAGAGTGCTCTGTTTGATTTTAATGCCAACTAGGTGCAGCCCATGAGTCCAGGCAGATAGCCAAACAGATTTTGGTTATGAAATGTTCAGGAGTTCCCAGTGTAGGACATCACTTTTACTCTTGCTATTACAACCATGGTAGTAGTTTTCATTCCTTCTCCAATCAGTTCACAGAAAACAAAAAAAACGTCCCACAGAAAATAAACAATTAAAAAACCCCATCCCACAGAAAACTTTTCTTTTGGGGGTTTATTTCTCTGTTACCTGCTAAGTATTCTTCTCTTTCTATTAATGAAAATCTGATGTTATTTTCTCTTAGTGGTAACTACCTTTCATTGAAGCGCAGCATCAGTACAAAGCCAAGACAGCAGCCACAACCCACTTCTGTCTTGCTCTGAGTATCCCAGTGTTGTGTTCTTCTGCCCCCCTGTAAAAGATGAATGTTTCCTCTGTACGTTTTTTTCCATCTCATAGTTTCTTCAAAGCTTTCGATCTTTGGACTTGCCAATTTGCATAAAGAGTTTGCACAAGGGTTCTGTGCCTGGTCTCAAGCTGAACACTAAAATCTGTACAACACTATATGTATGCTGTTTTTCATACCAGCTCCCTTAATGTTAACAGTGGTTCACTATGGTATTTATTTGCTATCTGAGGTTTTTCAATAAGTAGTTTTTTCCTTCCTGAAACTGTGGCTATGAGAAAGCGGACTCTGTAACTAGACTGCAACAAATGCTGTGGATGCTACTCAGAGGAAAGAACACTCCAAATTTTGGCAAGTTTTATTTTTCTTTCCTATCCTGGTGGTTCTGTAGGCTGTTAGAAACTGACTGGGAGGTAGGAGGTGCTGCTCCTCATGAGGGCAGGATGCCATTGATGGGCAGCATTGTGCTGCTGTTTGCATTGGAGGCTCAAGGCTACTCTGGAGTTCGATTAAAAACCAACGAAACAAACAAAGCAAAGCAAAACAAAACAAAACAAACACCAACCAACTGGACAAAAATAAACAACAAACCAACCAACCCAAACTAACAAACCAACCGCACAAACAAACAACAAAAAAACCCACCGAAACAAAAAGTTTATTCTAGCACGCTGTTCTGTAATCACAATTTAAAGTTATACCAATAAGACCATAAATCAATACCAATCATACCAAATTTAACATAATAATGAAACCTTAGGAAGATAATACTGGTGAATTGTTAGTTTACTGCGTAATATCAATATGTGCTTATATTTTTCTGACTAGGTATAGCTTTGCTGAAATGTATGCTTTTCCAGGTTAATATTTTATGGCTTTGTTTCTCTTGCTTTCCAGTTTTTCACTAGTTAGTGTGCATAGCACCGCTACACTCTTATGGTTGCCCAAAAGCTAAGCTATAACTCATGTTCTTATTTTGCATCCTGATGTAAATTTTAATTATTCACTAGGTTGAAATTAATTTGGAAACCTGCCACCTTGGAGAAAAAAAATTCATTTAACTTTGACTAATCATCATTGCTATTCTTGTATTGTCATCATATTGTCATAGACAGCTGTCAGCCAGCATGGCCTAAGTTAGGTTTACTTGTTAAGAAGGAAGGCAGAAACTAGCACAAAATTTAAAATTAATTATTCTATAGAGATTCCAAGTATTTTACTTCATTGGTATCCCTGGAAATTAAATACATAATTATTGGTTATTTACTACTATTTATACTGACTAACTGATGAGCGGGGAAATGTCCAGTCATGCAGGAAGGCAGGTCTCTATCTTCAGCAATTTACAATCTAAAACCAAAATGCTAAAGACTGAAGTGTAAGCAGGGCTTATTAAATTGCTATGGGATATGAGTGTCCTGTGACAAATCCAAGAGCACCTAGTTAGGTGCTGAAGGATCTGCAATTAAATTTTTAGCTGACCGAATGTAATTAAAAGCATAACTGTTCCTATATATCTGCAGATAATATGGGAGCATTACTAGGCAATTGAAGCTGTCTATTCATAGTTATGTTTACCAGTTACTTCTGCCTCCTGTCTCCTGTATATTACAAAGCCCTTTTGTCTGTTTGAAGAGCCTGTGAAATCCACCTGTGCAGCCATCAGCTCTGTCCTTGTCTTAGATTAATCAAAACCTTGCACTGTGCCATGAAAAGTTACCCAAAAGAGGAGGTGTTGAAACAGCCTGATGAAGCAAACCAGTTATCGGGAGTCCCAGGGAGTAGAAGCACGAAGTGGCGGAGCTGTTCGTCAGCATTTGCTTTTCCCATGATAATCAGCTGCGATCGCAGAGAATAAGGATGTAATATTTAAAACAAGCACAGAGAGTGGCTGTGAGAATGCAGGTCAGTGAATTTCTTCTGTCAATAAACAGTAATTAGGGAGTTATCTACTAGCTGGTCTACAAAAAATAGATGAAGGAGAATGAGTAAGCTGAAATTTATTTAGTCTTTATAACCATGCCCTTCCCAATAGGTTATCAAGGAAACTATATACTTGTGGATTGAGAGAAAAAGAGCTGTCACAGACCAACAGAAATAGTAAGAATAATCAATATAGGATGATAGAACCGTCTAGGTTGGAAAAGACCTTTAAGATCATTGAGTCCAACCATTAACCATACTCTACAAAGTCTACCACTAAGCCACATCCCCAAGCACCACATCTATACGGCTTTTAAACCCATCCAGGATGGTGACTCAACCACCTCCCTGGGCAGCCTGTTCCAGTGAAAAAAAAAATCCTAATGTTCAGTTTAAATCTCCCCTGGTGCAGCTTGAGGCCTTTCCCTCTTGTTCTGTCACTAGTTACCTGAGAGAAGAGACCAGCACCTACCTCTCTACAATGTCCTTTCAAGTAGTTCTAGAGTGTGATAAGGTCTCTCCTTAGCCTCCTTATCACTCTCTGACATAAAACAAGCAATGGACTTCCTTAAACATCTCTAATAATAATGTTCTTATTTAAAGTATTGATGAGCAATGATATATATCAAGTCAGTAGAATTTAGGAACTTTAGAGAAGTTCATGGGGAATTCCAGGGGTATCCAACAAAAGTCACAAACTGACTGGAACCAGCACCATAAGGGTGAAGTAATGGGTAACAGTGGCTGAGACTCCCTTCTCTAGGGGCCAAAGCACCCTCCTGCAGGTCAGACCTGCTGTTGGGAAGGTGATTGCTTGTCCTGGGGCCTAGTGTGGGACACCATGGAAGGATTGATGAGGTCTTTGAACTACTACTATCTCTTACTGTCTTTGCACTATTACTATTTCTGCATATCCATCTGGACACAAGTGTTGCTGTCAAAAGAGACCTTGAGCAAATCAAAGATGACTGCTGCACTCTAAGCTGTGGTAAAGAGGCCAAGGTGGAGTTCCTTTCTGATCCTACCAGTCAAGGAGATGTGTTTAGTAGAAGGGGATTTATCTTGCAGATCAAAAGCAGTGTCACAAGCAGGACCTTTAACTTCTATGTCCATGGATAAGCCTTCTGGGAGCAAGAACTGCTGGGGAACCAGCATGAGAAAGAAAGGCAAGACCATCTTTCCCAACAGTCTTGCTAATCTACTGAGAAAGGCTTTTAAGCAGGCTAAGGGAAGTGAAGAAGTGAGTAAGGTATGTCACAGAGTAAAGACCTGGACTTCAAGAGAATGGACTTCAGCATGGTCAGGGAACAGGTAGGCAGGAATCCCTGACAAGAAAGAAAAAGGTCCCATTAGAGCTGATCTTCAATTAAAATCTCCTTGAATCACAAGAATGGCCCATCATGATTCCACAAGAGGATGGACAGATATGGCAGGAGGCCAGGTTGGCTGAAGAGGGAATTTCTAGCTGAGCTCAGACACATAAAGGAAGCATGCAGAAAGTGGAAGCAGGGACAGGCTACCAGGAAATCTAGCAGCATCACCCAGGTATGCAAGAGTTGAATTAGGAAAGCCACACATGGCTGGGGTTGAAATCACCAAGGAATGTAGAGGGCAACAACAAGGGCTTTTGCAGGTAAGCAGCCTTGAAAGAAAGGTGAAGGAAAATGTAAGCTCACTGTTAAATAATGCTTGAAAGCTAGAAAGGACCTAATGACAAAATGTATAGAAAAAGCTGAGTACTTCATGACCTCTTTGGCCTTTTTTTTTTTTTTTTTTTGTACTGGTAAGGCCAGGTCTCTGTGCATAGTAATAAACTGGAGGGAATGAGGTACTACCCATCAAATTAGCGAGAACTTAGGCAATTCTGGACATAGGACAAGATGAAATGCATCCACTGAAGCTGAGATGGCTGGTATCTTTGTGGGGCTCCTCTTTATCATCTTTGAGAGGCTGTGGCAACTGGGGGAACTCCCCATTTGCTGGTAAAAGGCAAACATTACATCAATATTTCAAAAAGCAAAGAAGAAAGACCTACAGCCTGATCAGCTCCTGGGAAAATTAAGCAACAAGTCCTCCCTGTTTCAGGCACATGAAGGACGGAAGGATGCCTGGAATCAGCCAACAGAGATTTATCAAGGTTAAATCATCCCTGACCAACCTGATTGCCTTCTATGATGAAATGGTTGGCTCTGCGTATGAAAGGGGAGTTACAGATGAAGCTTATCTGAAGCAAGACTTTCAACACAGTCTTTCATAGTATACTGGTACCTAAACAGAAGAGATGTGGACTAGATGAGTAGACTGCAAGGTAGGTGAAAAACTGGCTAGACTGCTTTGCTCAGAGAGTAGTAGTTAATGGTTCAAGGTTGTATTGGGTTTCCATGGCAAGGTTTTGGTAGTGGAGGGTCTACAGTGGGGACTTCTGTGAGAAGCTGCTAAAAGCTTCCCCATAGAGCCCCTGCCAAGTGGCCAAGGCCAAGCCCATCAGCAACAGTGGTAGCAACTCCGTGATAACATATTTCAGACAAGATAAAAAGAAAACTGCAACAGCAACTGCAGCCAGAGAAAGGAATCGAATCATGTGAGATGAACAACTCTGCAGACACCAAGGTCAGTGAAGAAGGAGGGGGACAAATTCTCCAGAAGATGGAGTAGAGATTCCCGTGCAACCTGTGGTGAAGATCATGGTGAGGCAGGCTGGCTGTTCCCCTGCAGCCCATGGAAGTTAATGGTGGAGCAGATATCCACCTGCAGCCTGTGAAGGACCACATGCTGAAGCAGGTGGATGACCAAAGGAAGCTATAACCCAGTGGAGATCCCATACTTGAGCAGGCTCCTGACAGGACCTGTGGACCCATGGAATGAAAGGAGTACATTGCTGGCAGGACTTGTGACTCTGTGGAAGGGACCCACGCTGGAACAGTTCATTAATACCTGTAGCCCATGGGAAGAACTCATGCTGGGGAAGTTCCTGGGGAACTGTCTCCCATGGGAGGGACATTAAGCTGGAGCAGGGGAAGAGCATGAGGAGTCCTCCTCCTGAGCAGGAAGGAGCAGCAGAGTCATGTGATGAACTGACCACAACCCTCATTCCCATCCCCCTGTGTTGCTTGGGGGGAGGTGGTAGAGAAATCAGAAGCGAAGTTAAGCCTGGGAAAGAGGAAGGGGTGAGGAGAAGGTCCTTTAAGGCTTAGGTTTTATTTGTTATTATCCTACTCTGATTTTGACTGCCAATAAATTAAACTAATTTCCCCAAGTTGAGTCCGTTTTGCCCATGATGGTAACTGGTGAGTGATCTCTCCTTATCCTTATCTTTACTCATGAGCCTTTTGTTATATTTTCTCCCCCTTGTCCAGCTGAGGAGGGAAGTGATAGAGTGCCTTTAGTGGGCTCCTGGTGTCCAGCCAGGGTCAACCCACCACAAAGGTCAAACTGGAAGATGGTTACTAGTGGCATTCCTCCAGCATCAATAGTAGGGCAGTGCCATTTAACATTTTTATCATTGACCTGGACAATGAGATGGAACACACACTTGTTGGGCTTTTGGATGATAACCAACCGTGGAGGGGAGTGGTTGACTTGCTGGAGGGCTGAGCTGCAATTCACAGAGATCCCAGTGAATGAGAGGAATGAGCCAGTGGAAAAATCATGGAGTTCAACAGCAGCAAACACAAACTCCTATGCAGCAGTGAAGGCCAAGCATATACTGGGCTATGTTAGACACAGTTGGCCAGCAGGTCAAGGCAAGTGATTGCTTCCCCGCTACTCACCACTGATGAGGCCACTGGTAATTATACTTTTTATGGAATCAGATAGGATTTTTACTTCTTTCCCCATCAAAACATCCATCCTCCTATTTTATGTGCATCATATACTTACTTTATTTTTCCTTAGAAATCAGAGTGATTTAACAACTAGCTCATGTAACAAACGTTGTACAAATATAACAGAGAAAAAGCAGAACTTGCATCCAATATTGATTTTAAATTCACTAAAAACTCTTTTCAAATTTAAACCTCCTTAACACACTTCATTAATGGAGAAACAAAGATACATCAGAGCTTTATAACCAGAATTATCAAGGCTTTATTACTACAAAATGATCCAAGTGAATTTCAAATCACTGAGAAACGTTCTTTCCCTGGGTAAAACTGCCGAAGATGATCCAGTCATACCACAAAACCAATTTTGTCTGAAATAGAGAAATCCTGTATTGCATTACAAACCAGAAGTATTTCCTTTCAAAAAACTAAGAAAGAAACCATAGTCTAGGTCACACGTAATAGACACACAGGTTTACTGAGAATAGAAAATCGCTTTTCTGAAACCACGGTGACTTGTATGGGCAGGGAATCCAACCTTCTGTACATCTGCCACACTTAGCAAGGTGTTACTCGTGAATCCCAATGATATTTGATACTTTAGTCACATAGTGTGTCAGGTTTCATAAACTAGCCAATAGACCTGCTTGTGATGAGTATCCGTGGATGACAGTGTCTAACTCAGATGCTTGAACTTATGTAACATAGAAAAGGAATTAAATGGTCGTTGAAAGTATTTTAATACAAAGCTGTACAGCAAGAAGTCTTCCTACCAAGATATAAAAGGGTAGTTGTCAATAAACATAAGTTAATTCTGGGTTCAGTCCTGAGAGGTCCTGAGTACTGGGTGACACATGAGCGCTTAGTGTCTTGTACTGCGAACTGGACTGCCCTTGTCTCAGAAGCTGACATTAACAGGAGGTTTCCATTCAGATTAAGGGTGAAACATCTTCTTGCCTAAAAATAAATAACCTAAAGCCTGTTCCAATAGCCAAACAGCACAGCAACATTATATTATCCTCCTTATATTTTTGTTTTACTTTCTGTCCATGCTGTGATTCTGCACAAAGCTAGTAGTGATCCTTGGTCATAAACAGCTACATTTATATATCAAATCTAGATGGAGAAAATCCTGTCACATACCGAGACAGCACTGACAAAGCCATCAGCCCTTCTTCCAGGATTCCCAACAGAATCATCATCCTACTGCCTTTTGACTACCAGGCGCTCCTCTTTGATAAGTGACAATATTTGACAGAGTAAGTATGACTTAGTTAACACGTAGAGGGGTGAAAATTTACCTAAGGGAACAAATGGCTGTTGGTACTATTAATATATTAAAAAAGAAAGCTTATGATCTGATTTATGTCCATAAGAAAGATCTATACGTACATAATGTGGGATTCTTTAAAAATGGTATTTTCCTCCCTCCTCACTAAGACCAAGATGTTTAATGGGACTTTGACAAAGTAGCAAACACAATAAAGTTTGTTCAAGGTAAATAATAAGCAGCAGACTTCAAACTAGGAGTTCCTAATGTCCAGTCACTTGTTTTAGCAATAGATTATTTTGATAGCCTGAAATATGACTTAGGAATTTCAAGTTAGAATTAAAATAGGAAATCAGCAAAGCAAACCAGAGTTAACTGCTTGAGGGAAAACTAGGACAGCTGTCAGCACACTTCAGTTGTTTAGACAAGAAGGAGTTTATAAACAGTTCAGAATATTTCCAAATCTATTCACCTGTTATAGAAGGCAAATATTAGTGTAGGTAGAGAGGGCGTGAATGGAGAATTATATCCAGGTAAGAGTAATTTTAATTTTTTTTTTCTACAACCATATAGATTAAAATTGTATCTGGAAAACATTAAATGCCATCAGACACAGTACTTGTATGTTGTAATATTTCCAGACACGTCTCAGATGAATGAATCAGCTTCTCATTTAATTAATCAAATGAATTCTTCACTGGGAGTAGGCAACAATGAACTATTTTGATAAATAGCAGCATGATGAGTTTCATTTGACTTTTACTTCACTGTTGCATGTTAAGAGGTGTAATGATTCTCACAATCTGTTGTTGTTTAAACACTCAAAAGACAATAGCTAAGATAATAAAGTATGTTTTGCTTTCTATTGAAGACTGTTAGGGAAATGAAGGGAAAACTTCAGTAGTGATTGCTGATCAGTTCCTAATAAAGCAACGCTGGAAGAAGTTAAGTTTCATGTATCTTTGTGTGTTTTGCCATTGATTTAATGGAGTTGGGATTTTACAGAGAGGAGACCGGCCTGAATAAAAGGAATTTTTTGTCCCCCCTGCCAGGGTTCTTTGTTATGTATGAATGATCCTTACTTTGCCTATGTGAGGGTGCCATAAAATACCAGTTCTACGAAAGCAGCATTACATTAATTCCATGTGATCAGAGCAATGAATATCAGTCATCCCAATTACAGCAAAATACACCAGGAAATACTATTTCACATTTTATTTCAGGTAGCTTTTCAGCAACCAAATGTTGCCTTCATCAACCTGATCTAACTTTGTAGCTACTCCTGCTTTGAGAAGGGGTGTTGGCCTAGAGGTCAGGAAAGGACACCGAAGGTCTCTTCCAACCTAAATTATACAGTGATTCTGTTTACAAATCTTCATCTCCACTACCATTACACAAAAACATAACTGCCCACAAATATGTAAACTATCTGTTCCATTTCTCTTATTTCTGTTAGAATTAATGCATTTTTAATTATAATCTTGTTCTTTACAAGCATCTTCACATTCCATAGGTACTCACTGACAGGTACTTTGATTTGGGTGCCATTAGGCAATGACTCACTGTGTGTTGTCTGATGACGACGTTTAAAATGAGGGAATACTGCTTGAGGATCTTTGGAATTGGAAATATGTTTGTCGAGCACTTCCTCTTCCAATTTAGACCGGTCCGTTTTGCCGAGTGATGATGCAACTTGAAGCTTTAGATAACAATGTGGAAAATAATATGCCAAATGAGATAATTTCCTTTTTATTCTATCTGTTTTGGCATTCCATCCTAGCAATTGTTTTTAATGCTTGAATTCAGAATCATTATTTATAGTCATACTAATAGCAAAGTTGGCATTCAGTTCGGGTTTACATCTTATGTACTTAACTACAACCAAGTTCATCTCGGTAGCAGAGCCTCATGTGCACAAAACTACTGTCTTTATCATCTCACACAGATTTGACAATCTATCCTGCTGCCTCTGTGTCTGGTAGCTACATCATCAGTTTGCTAGGATGTTTAACTAGAAGATACTCTAAATAGCAAGTTCTCTCACTTCATAACTTACTGTGTTTTATTCTCTAGTTTTCATCTTGTATCTAAATACAGCAAAAGACTTGGGCACTCTATGGCATTTCATTTTGGAATCCATATGCCTGAGGCAGGTGCCTATGTTCCTTTTACTCTACATGAGAGAATAATGCAAATGTTTAATCTGTTTGGTAGTTGTCATTAGCAATCAACAGAATGCTGATTACACACTCTAGCTGGCCAATAGTGTGCTTCAAGAGCTGCAGCAGCAGAGGTTAAGTAAGCCTTCAGGAGGTAAGCACAGGCAGTGTCAAGAATGGGTCATATCCTCAGTATATAGATGCTATTACTAGCATCTATACTACTAATAGCAGCATGGGCAGACTTCTTCTTGCTCTTGACAAAAAATGAGTGTGAGCAGTTGTGCCAGTGGGTGTTTCTAGGGCATTTTCCTTTCAATACAAGCTGGCAGCATCTTTAGTGATTCTGCTGCAACGATTAGTCAAACCTGTCAGCACTACCAAAACAACTCTTTCTGATAGAATGACTCAGAACTCACAGGAGAAAAGCACAAAGAATAAATGTGGTGGTTCTCCTTGATTTCCTGTAGAGAAACCCGTATGTGCAAAACATTCTAAAAGTTTGTAAATCTTGTAAGCAGGGCAAACTACCTTCCCCCCCCCCCAAGTGGTGCTCACACATCATAGCAGCTCCACTAGTCAATGCATCCTCATCAGATTGGTTTCAACAGACCTGTGACAGCATTAAGGGGATTCCTTGCAGAAGTCCAGAGAGAAGCCTGTAAGAATGCCCAACGCTTGTGGTCTGGATGCCTTTGTAATTGTGGGATCAGTTCTACATAGGTCTCCACTGAGATGTCCCTCTCCATCTAGAATTTTCTGCAGGACAGTCATTTCCACACCATCCACGCTAGTTAAACTGTTGTGAGCGCGCAGGGAATACTCCTGGAGGAATCCCTCCCCTTCCCTAATCTCAGTGTTAGCACAGCCTTTAGAGGTGCTGCCCAATACATGCACCCAAGGCAAGTGTAAGTTGCCTACATTTAGGGGCGTAAGGGAACTGGTCACTTGAGAGCCCAGAGCCCTTGCAACACACCACATGCAATGTGCTGTCTTTCCCTAAACTTTGGTGTAAACCATACCAAATAGGAAGTTTACTCCAGGTTTACACCAGTTTACCTGCTTTTGAATTAATGTATCAGAAAAACCCTTGGAGAGAAGGAAAGTTTCACTGTGTCCAACACAAATCACAGCAGTGCTGCAGTTAAACTTTTTGCTTATAGAGCATTAAGAAAAAAAAGGCAGGTTTTCCTCTAATAGTTTATAATAGAGTTTGTGTTAAGAATATGTTTTATCACAAAAAAAGGTGATTATGAGAAGCTTATTTCGACTGTAAAAAATAAAAGCTCTTCAGACTTCTCTTTCAGATGACTTAAAAAATACAAAAATTCCCTGAAGCACACGGCTGAATCAGCAACATACAAACTCATTAAAATGCCTGTCTTTGGGTGAAACCCACAAAAAAAATCAGTAGTAACTGTAGTTAGTTCTTGAATTCTTCTAAGACACCGTCAGCAACAGTGGCCACTGCATGACATCTGGTGGCCACAAGCCAGTACAGCAAGAACACCGCACTGCTGAAATTCGCACGTGCCAATGCCCATCAGCTAAAACCACATTTTACCAGTTTCCTTTCAAATGTTTTAAAAAGCTGCAGAAATGCCAGTTGTAATACATTTGCTACAGTCGTACGTCTCGCTACAGAAGAAGACAGCTTTGGAAACTTGCTAGTGCACAACAACTGCTACTAGCTAGGAAGCCATGATACAGGTATTCCTTGGAATTACTGTGTTCTCTCCAACCCGAAAAGCGCTGTCCTTCCTGTTCACTCCTGCAGCTGTGCGACATCGAGATGGGGATTCACAGTGACAGAACTGTAAGTGTTCTTTAAAAAGCAGAGATGGAATTTACTGTGAGTTTGCACCCCTTTGGCAACGAAAACTCATTTAGGATGATGTTTCAGCATGCAAAAGATGTCCCTGGTGGCAGCAGGTACTCCTCACCCTCCTTGCAATCACGGTGTACAATCAGGGTATATAAAACCTACATAGAAAAAACAGCACAACAGAACAACCGGGTAAGAAAGAACAGAGAGGCTTAAGTGGTCAAGTCGCGCTCGAAGTCCTCAAAACAGTATTTAAGCCCCTAAGCGCGGGTTCCAGCATTGCCCTTCCCTGGCACCTGCGCGCTGGAAGGTCCGCGGCCTATCGGCCGAGCGACTCCGCTGACGCCTCAGGAGCGGGCCCGCGCTCGGACCTGGTCACAGCTGCAACCTGAGACACCACAGCTCCCACAGCGACTCCTTTCTACCGGTGCCCGGGGCAGCCCCCGGACCGGAGGGCGGCAAACGCTGCGCCGCAGGCCATCCTAAAGCCACGTCTCCACCTCCTTCCCGCCCAGAGACATCCACCCCACCCCACCCCGCCACGCCCCTCCCACGGGCCACCTCCCACCCGCCCAGTCGGCACTTCCCCGCCACCACCCTCCGTCCTGCTTCCGGCTTCCGGCGCCGGTCGGGGGCGGATCCGCACCGGAGCCGCGTCTCCGGCAGCCGGGCGGAAGCTGCGTGTCGGACAGCGCGTGCGCCTGGGGGCGGGGGGAGGGCGGGGCCGCGGCGGGGGTGGGGCCGGAGTTCAGTTCTCTGCCTGGCGCGCCCGCGCGCCCCGCGCGCGGTAACCGAGGTAACGGTTGCCCCCTCTCCCCCCGCCCCCTTCGGCGGGTCCGCCCGGGGCGGGCCCAGGCCCCCGCGTCCCGCCGCCCCCCCCCCCCCCCGCGGGGGGGGGGGGGGCCGCCGCGCCCCCCCCCCCCCCCCCGGCCTTGCCGTTGCCCGGGGAGAGCACGCTGGGGGGCTACGGCCGTAGCGCTCCTCGGTACGGCCCCGTGAGACGGGAGCGTTGCTGATTCACCTCGGGCTGCCGCCGGAGAAGGAGAGAGGGGAGACAGGCAAACAAACAAACCGACAGACCCAGCGGGGCCTGGCCCGGCCGGGCCGCTGCTGCGGGCGCGGAGGGCGGCTGCCTCCCCGAGCCTGCTGCCGGGGCGCCCCCGGGTCTTAGCGCGGCGGTGGGCGCTGCTGGGGCCCGTCCTGGGGCCTTGCTGACCGCTCCGGGCCGGCCTGCGGCCCCCCGGCTGGCACACCCCTTCGCTTCGCCGCCGCCGCCTGTCCTCCTGCTCGTCTGCGGACGCCGGCTCCGCTGGCTGCCCGTGGGTCCGGGGCCGCTCGCCCGCGGTAAAGCCGGGCCCTCGGCGGGGTGTGGGAGCTGAGGGGTGACTGCAGAGCTGCAACAGGAAAGCTCCCTTTGCCTCTACGGTTGATGTAGGCTTAGAAAATGCTCATTTACTTGTCATCCACTGTGCGTTTGTAGTTGAGAAAGTGTCTTAACTCGTCCCATTTTCTGTACAAACTGAAACATCTTGGTGACGGAGTTGATTGTGCTTGAAGGGGTGTAGTTACCATAGAACCTCTTGCAAGGTGTATTCTATTTGCAGTTGTGCTAACTTTTCTTTTGGGGGGGAATGGGGCTACAGTTCTAGGTGAAGAACCAAACTGATCTACATGTGCTTCACTGTCCATTGGAAGAATGACAGATGACAAAGATGTACTTCGAGATGTATGGTTTGGACGAATACCAACCTGTTTCACTCTGTATCAGGACGAGATCACTGAAAGGGAAGCTGAACCTTACTATGTGAGTATAACAAAGGTAGTCACGGATAGTCCAATGCCACAGTTACATTTGTTGCCTTAATTCTCATCATGTGTGCATGTTGGGGGGAAAAAAACCCCAACTTTTTTCTTCCTATTCCTGGTACCTTCTGAAAGTAAATTGCATGATCACACTACATGATTCATCTCTCTTCACGGCATATTCAAAACTTTAAGCTTGTTTTCCCAGTGAGAGAAACTTTTCACAGATAACTAAGATCTTTAAAAATTATGAAAAGGTCAACAAGTAATTCAGTAGAAAGAGGTGGCTGTAGCATGAGTTTGTGTTCTTGGATAATGACCAGAAGGAGGGGGAGAACTTTTACCTTAGTACAGAAATAAATTCAGTCAGAGCTTTGTGCAGTCTTAAACACTAAGATCAGTCACTCATGTAACAGAAACTCATAATGAACACTTGCACCAGTATTTCTGCTCAGGGACAACTTTTGCATGTTTTTTTTTTTAGTTTAAATCCTGTCAGCCATGACAGGTCTAGCTCAAATATAGGAAAAGTAGCTATATTGTCTTAACAGTACAGTGCCTGAACTGGATTGCTGGCTGATGATAAAAATCAGGGTAATGGATATATTTCAGTTGTAAACTGGAAGTGCCTTCCCTAATCACATTTATTTATAGTGTACTTGGCATTTTTTGTTCTTTCAGCACCTAATAGACATTTGATTGCTAGAGAATGTTAGCTGATTTAATTTGAAATGTAACAAGTATGTGGAAGGAAAATCTTGTACTGTGAGTTTTTATGTAATTCTGAAAGCCTTAAACCTTGTCATATCTCATTCCACTTTTTGAAAATACTACTGGATAGATTTTTTTTCTGTATTTAACACCATCTTTATGTTACTAATATCTGATTTACATATGTATTCAGTGGGTTTTTGAAACCTAATAAAGCATTAATGCTTTTCGTTCAGTGATGATAATGCTCATCTTTCTATGTTTTAGTTTCGCTGCTGATAAAATAGAAGCACTTTTATTTCATATGGTTGACCTATTGCATCTGAGCTATCTAGAAGTTTCAGACTTTAATATATATATATGATTGAAAATACATACATATATATTGTGTAAGAGCTACATGAAAGGTATGAGTTTAAGTATAGAGACATGCAGCCTTGATCTGTTTAACATCAGTGTGGAAACCATAGAACCATGTTACCTTAATGGTGTGGCCAACTTGCTAAGCCAAGAAGATAGTTTTAAGCAGGTAGAGTTTCTTTAATTTACTTTGCTTAAAGCACGCACAGAAATTCTCAAAGCTTAATTCTGTATTTCCAAAATTTTAGCTTCTGCGTTTTTCAGGTTGCATTGGAGCTTTGCTTCTTGAAGGGACCAAGGATTATAATAGTAAAATGTAGAATAGCAATCAAGGTTTTAAATCATGGTTTAGTTCTCGTGGTTTTAGAGTGCACATACATCATGTTTTTGTTCAGATCTGGAGTGCATTTTTGTAGCAAGTCTTCATCCTTTCCACTTACTGTGCCCAAGTTTGCATCCCACAGCAGTCTTATAGCCCACAAGCTGAATCATTTTCATGTGAAGCTGAAGCAGAAGATATGCTTCAGCTGCTAATGGGCATTTAGTGGATGGGATCAAGCTGGAGCTAAATTGAAGTAAAAAGAAAGTATCAAAACCCCTAAAATTGCAGTAAAAAACCTATATGTAGTGAACATTCCCAGCACTTGACGCCAGCCATTCAGCTTTACGTGTCTCATCACACCCCAGTGCTTGTTGATACAGATATAACTGCTGTATTGCAGACTGCCTTCCATAAACGGGAAGGTTGCGTGGGAAGGAAATACTGGCATTGGCATTGTTATGTTAAGAGGAGGAAAAAAACTTCTGCTCTGAGGCACTTGCTTTATGGAGATGGAGGAAGCCATAGACTTGGAGTGTGAGGGGTTAGAAAAACAACCCAGAATCTGTGTGATGGATTTCAGTTTGTGCGTGACAGGAGACCCTTTTCTGTTAGGTGTATTAGCACAGCCCGGCAGTGATGCACGTGTTTATCACATTATGGCACTGCATGGGGGTAGAAGAGCTAATTTAAAATGAGCTTGTCTATGTTTTGGCAAGAATAGTGACATGAAGTCTAAGGAGCTCAGATAAAATGCTGTCCTGTTTCTTCCTGTAGCCAAGCCGGATAGGTTTCTGCAGAGTTACCCTGGAAATGCATCAAGTTTCTTTGAAGTGTTTCTTCGAGGTGCTTGTGTTTGAAGTGGAAGTCTAATTAAGAGCAGATAGGTTGAGTTACCTTTGTTGCTGAACTATCTGATTTTTTCCTAGTCCTAAAATTGTTATGACTTTTATTTTACAGTTGTATACTATCTGCCTCTTGGTGCAAAGAGCAGTTAGAAATAAAATGTGTACAGGAAGCAGAATGCTAATTGGCTGAGATTTGTCAGGTGTAAAGAACAAAATTAGAGCAGAAAGCAGTCTTAGAATGATGCTCTTCGCAAGGGACTGGCCTTTACTGGGCTGCTCTTTAGGCTTCCCCAGTGTCAAAAAGGGTTAAGTGTGAGCAATGTGAAGGCATTCTATGTTAGGCTGCTTTGTTTCTCTATCCTGGATACATCGGTGGTCAGACCAGTACAGTTCCTGTTAAACCTAGAATTTTTCTGTTTTATAATCTGTTTTGCATGTCAAATGGTGTTTTCCTCTGCAACAAAACCTGGTTTTACCTGGAGAGTACTCTTTTTATACAAAAGTTATACTGCAAGCATTTACTTAGGCATTAGGATTCCTTGCATTTAATTTAACATCTACAGAAAACATTCCTGGTTATTGTGGTTAAATGCTGTAGCAATACACAATATGCAAAAGGAAAGTGCTGTGGTTTGGATGGTACGTTCTATCCTACTAGAATTTATTCTGCCTGGTAATGTATTTGGAGATTTACTCTTTTAATGAGGAGAACTAATCTTATTTGTTTGCCACATTCCCACACCCCCATCAGTTTTGCATAGCTATTTTGGTTTAAGATGAACATACATGAATTGTGCATATGTTTTTCGCCCTTTCTTTTAAAGCTAGAGCTAGAAATCTTATCAAAAGCAGCTGATTGTTGTAGGGTCATGTTTTTAATCAAGAGCTAGCACCCATTTATTTAAAAATGATTAAATAGTTGCATTAGGTATGGCCATTGATTTAAGAATTAAGATGTGAATATGAATTTTAGTGTTTTTTTCTTTCATGTTTTCCAATGGTGTTTTTTAACTTGTTAATAGTGAGCAACTTGCTTATCTTGTCTTCATCACTGTTGCAGTGGTCAGTCTGATCCCAACAGATCATGAACATCAACTTGGCTTTATACCATGTACCCTCACTACTTTGAGGGGAGTTTATGCCAGCTTTTTGGTTTTATATTGAGTGGGAGAAAACACAACTGGTTGCTGGAGGGAAAGACATCCAGCCTCACTTAATGTTTCAGGAATCCTTACTCAGTCTTGATGCTTAAAAGCAATTCACCCACTGATTGCTTTAGGCTTCTCTTCAGTTTTCTTATAAATCCATCCTTTCTAGGGGACAAGACAGATATGGCTCCTGAGCCACAAAGCTCAACTGAAACTGGAGGTTTTAGTTCAGGTTTCTTGATTAGTGAGCAGCAAGCATTATACTCGTCAGGCACTGATCATTGGGGAGCATGGCAGTCAGTTGACAGACAACTTGAATCAAAACTGGGCTTCTCTTCTGTTTAATTCCTTATGTGTTACATCATGCACTTTCTAATAGTTATTTTCTTTCATACGCTATTTAAATAGATAACTGTTAAATCTATGCTAAATATGCACTCAGTCTGTGTATTAAAAGCTTTGACACTACCTTGTCTGCATATTTACCCATGCACTACTGCAGGTTATTTAATTTATGGTGTGCATTCTGTCTTTTAGTGCATCATATAGTGATTTATCAGTCCTACATTCAGGTTGAAGTTGTTACATTACTTGCATTGTTGGAAGTGCTTGATTTTCATAGCATTGTTCTAAAATTTAGCACAAAGAAGGTTATTTGTCCAAAGTGGGGGGGGGGGAGTAGTTGAGCAATTCTGACCTAGTGGAATGAGTTTTATCTGGATAAGTATGCCTTGTCATATGATTGTGTGGCTTTTTCTTACTTAGGTATTACAGCCCCAAACCAAGAATTACTCTTATCACTGAATCATTTCTGTTCATTCCTAGTATCTAGAAGTATTTCTGTAGGGTAACCAAAGGCTGAAGGGGTATAGCCTTGCTGGTCTGCAGGGACTAGTTTTGGAGTCAGAGGCAAAATTGACTGTGTGAGAGGTATCCTTCTGGTGAACAGGGCTTTGCCTAAAAGGAAGGCTCCTTGCCACATGGCTAAGGTGCTGGAAGAGCTTATGAGTGTCTAAGAGTCCAGAGGGTGAACTGCTCTGTAGAATTCCAGTTTTCATAGAGAGGCCTCTATAAAACAATCGATGCAGTTCTGCTGTAGGAGAGATTGACTAAAGCCCAGCATATAGTTAAATACATTAAGGGTATTTTTAAAATATATATATATATTTATCATTTTTCCTAGGGAAATATTCAGTAGTTGCATTTAAAAGTTACAGGATTTTTGGGATAAAAATGTTTTGTGTCAGCTGGTATCTTGCACTGAGTGTAGACAGGTAGAGAATGGGTATTAAAAGGGGTAACAAAATTAAGAAATTTTTAAACTATGCTTTTAAAGGTTTCACTCAACAGATGTAGCATACTTCTAGCAAGGTAGAAGTGGTGGGAAGACTGAAAAAAGAGTTCAGCAGGTGCTGCAAATGTTCAGCATCTCTGAAAAACAGGCAGTCCTGTTAACCTGATTAGCTCTTGGGTTTTGTACTCCAGAGAGACCCTTTGGGAGTTCCGGCCACATTCTGTTAAATTCAGTTAAATGTTATTTGGTTATTGTCTGTGATCTCTAATTGTGTTGAAATTGAAACTCTGTTGTTCTTCCACACCGCAAATGGAAGCAAAATATTTTACAGAGGAATTTAGCTATGCAGTTTAAAGAGTTATGTCAAACACTGTTACAATCAATAATGCTTTTTTATATTTATCAATTCCTGCATGGCTGTGACACATGCAGCATGCTGAAAATTGCCCTTTCTTTGGCAGTCCAGATGGGTCTCATGTCAGAATATACCAGCATTAATTTAACTGTAAGTATCACACAGAAATAATATGGAATTATTACCAAAAACATATGGGTTTGATTGGAATAGCCTGGACTATAGCCTGGTCTCAAGAACAATCAGTGTAGATGTGTGGAATTAGGTTAATAAAGGGTAAGAGTATATTGTCATTCAAGCCATTGAGATACCAAACAATTGTTACTTGAGTGTGTGTACATGCCTTTAGTTAACAGATGTATGCAGATTAATAACCTGATGCAGCATTATGTAAAAGACAAATCCATTCTCTTTCATAAGAACTTACACTTGATTTGCTCTCCATACTTTGTGAATCTGATATTTATAAATAAATTCTAGTATCATGCCCAAAATATCACCTAATTTATATATCAAAGTGTGGTCTAATTGCTGGAGAGATTCTGGAAGGATGTTGCAGCAGAGATCAAGGTTTTTTTGTCAGGCAAAAATATATCCTTACATAGTTTCGGATGTCTGTACTATAGACATTCACTTAAGGCCCAGCATTATCCATATGCTATAATGAAAGTATGTTAAGAAACAACACTGGTTGTGAGGAACACTGGAAAACAGATTTTTCTCTTTCTCTAAATATGCAAGCTATAATTTTATTTTTGTTTTTTCCTTAGACCAATCTATTTTATTAAAAATTAGGAAATGAAAATAACTATACAGAATTAATACAATTAATTTAACATATCTGCTCCAAAGATTTTTTTTTTTACAGGGAGGTTAATCTTTTCTCATTGGGATACAGAAAAGCATTGTTCATTAAAGCTTATGGACTGATTCATCTTAAGTAAATGTGCCATACAGTCATCACTCAGTACAGTAATTTCACTCTGCTTGTTAACCACTCTTACTAGGCATGAGACATAAAAAAAAGGGGGTAGGGGATTGCAACTAGAAATAACATAGTGTTCTGTTTTGGATATTGCATAACATTACACTTGAGAGAAAAAGCAGTATAGCAGAAAGCTGTAAGAAGGTATCTTCTTTCAACTGATAAAGCATTAACAGTTTTCTTTCTGATTTTAGTTGCTGGACAAAGGTTAAATAGTGGAAGAATCGTAGTAGCCTTGACTACTTGAATGATTCACTACTTGGTGAATTGGCAAGCGCAGTGCAAAGAAAATGGAAATTGGCAGCTATTGGAAATATAAAATGCATTTCAAAACCAAACCTTTAGTCAGATAGTTTTTAATTTTAATTTTTCTTTTATTTTTGTACATATTTCCGTTTTGAAATGACACACAGTTGCTCACTATATTCAATAATAAGTTAGAACATATTCCTATCTGTTCATACGAAGAAGATTAAAAACTTCATTCTTTGGCCTGCTTAAATACAGAAAAAGAGAAATTATATTCCACTCTTCTCCCTCCCACCTCAATGAAATAATCAAGCAATTATTTTTTACTTTTTTAATGTGTTAGCGTATTGAATACTGCTATTCCGCATTTTATGAGTACATAATTTTACAGCCTTTCATTGACCATTAAGAAGCAAACTGTCTAAAAGACATCTTACCTTAAAGAACAGTGTCTGAATTTTGATTATGCGAATGCCTATTTGTTACAGACTTCTGTTAATTTAGTAAATTTTATATGTACTTAAAGCTTCTATAATTTTTTTCTTTCAGCTGCTTTTGCCAAGGATAAGCTACTTAACACTGGTAACAGACAAAGTGAAGAAGCACTTTCAGAAGGTTATGAGACAAGAGGAAGTTAGTGAAATATGGTTTGAATATGAAGGTACACCACTGAAATGGTGAGTTTATTTAACTTTGTGCCGTTAATCAATTTATCATGTAAAGAGGTACAGTGTTCAGAATAGAATCATAGAATAGTTTTGGCTGGAAGAGACCTTCAAGATCATCAAGTCCAACTTCACTCCTATCCATATCAAAAGCCACTAAACCATGTCCCTAAGCACAACATCTAACCGCCTCTTACACACTTCCAGGGATGGTGAGTCCACCAGCTCCCTGGGCAGGCCATTCCAATGCCTGACAACCCTTTCTGGAAATAAATGCTTCCTAATGTCCAGACTGAACCTCTCCTGGTTCAACTTCAGGCCATTTCCTCTTGTTCTGTCACGTGTCACCAGAGAGAACAAACCAACTCTCACCTCGCTACAGCTTCCCTTCAGGTGGTTGTAGAGGTCTATAAGGTCTCCCCTCAGCCTTCTTTTCTCAAGCACAGTGTCAGTACTTCAGCAAAGGAGGAGGAGAGGGTAAGAAAAGCATGTTTTTTGGGAAAATCAGAAGGTTTAATGCTGAATGTATTTTTTTATTTTGCTTGTACGTACTATACGTGTAAGGCAGAGGTTGTGCTGTACCTGTTGTTTTTATTCTAGTGATACTGTAATATGAAATGCCTGTGGTGTTGGCTTTACGACTTCTTGCAGTTTAGCTTATTCTACTGTCCTAAAAGATGCTTAGTAACACACAGAGGAATATTATTTCTGGAGTCTGAATGCAAATAGGGTACATGCTTAATAAAACATGCATAACCTTCGCTTTTTACGGGTGTGATATGTGCCTGCACTGTAAAACATAATCTAATACTTACGCACAGGCTTTTGTTGAATTCAATTAGTTCAGCTTTCTTGAATTAATTGCTGTTGAGTCTATTTTTGTTCAGTTGTAGGATCTATTAAAAGTATCTTCCCCCCCCCCCCCCCCTTTTTTTTTTTTACCCCAAGAGGTTGGGCAATCAGACTGACATTTCATTTACTTAGTTTTCATAAATACTGTTCATCAGATTCTTTTCTTTCTGTTTCTGCCATAAAGAATTTTAAAGAAAACATTCTGAGAGCTGCAGTGTTTGCTAGCTCTGTATGGATAGCATCAACTCCTCAGAAAGCATTTAGTATTTTAAGTGCTGAAGAGATTTTTAGATCTCTTTTTACTTCTTGTGTCATAATATGAGTGAAGACTGCCAGTGAGTGTTTTAGTTGAACCTGAATGAGCAAGCATCACATCACAGAGCGCCTTTGGACTTGATGATGCAGTAGATATCTTCTAGACTTCTATTTCTTTGAGACCAACTTAGTGTAAATCTTGAAAATAAGTAAACAAAAAAGCATAAAACTGAGCTGCTCCCCCCTGCCACTTTTTCAGAACTGTCTGGCAAAACCAGCTTTGGACATCTATTTAAATTATCTGAAATTTAACAGTAATTGGTTTCTTGGTGTTCTGTAATGACCTCGAGTCATGGATACCATCTAAATAAGCAGCGAGGTGCCAAGTTTGTCCTTATGTGTTCATAACCTTAGGTAGATAATAAGAGAAAACTTTGTAAGTTTTCACTGAAATTGTAATAGGAAAGACAAGAGAGATTTTTTACTTGATCCAAAAATAGATCTGTATTTTCTGTAACCTTTACAATACCATGAAGTTTAAACTACAGTTTAAAAAAAAAGGAAAAATACATAAAATTTTAGAGTTTAGGTATAGGGTAAAAATATAAATTACAATTCTAAAATTAAGCAAAGAGTTAGTAAACTCATTTAACATTGAAATGGGAGTGAGTAGTGTAATTGTAGTCTGCTTGTTAAGGCTCTGATATTTCAGAAAATCTAAGCATATTCTGCCAGGAACAGCTCCACTGATTTTGGTGGAATTGCTTTTCTAGGGAAAATGCTATCTGCAAACCATTATTTTAGGAAAATGGTAATCCCCTGAATAGCTGAAGCTTGTCCCAGGGAAGACCCAAATACCAGAACTGAGGATTAGATTGAGCTAGTAGTTTGTAGAGAAAGAATAGCGAGTATTGATGCTTTGAAATTTTTATTTTAATTTTTTTTAACTTCTGCATTTAGAACCAAATAGAACTTGCTAACATTGCTTATTATTTGCTTTGCACTGTGAGGTCATGCTGCTCAAGTCTGAGTGGTTTCATACCTGGTTGGGATGTAGCGTATTTCTTTTCAGCTGCAGCTCTTCTCTTTTCCAGTGAGATTTTGGAGGAAGTCTGAAACATGGTTTCAACCTCATGGTATGCAGCACTTGGGTCAGGCTCCTGAACGAGGATGAAGCTCTCCAGGTCTTCAGTTAGAGGGGCCTGGGGCCTCCCACTGAGGTTGCTGTGGCAGGGAGAGTTGGTCTCCATTCCTGCAGGAGGTGTGTGTAGGGGAGGGTACGTGTCACCAATTAACGAGCTGATGCAAAAGGTCATCAGAGACTATGAAAGGAAATGGATTAAATCTTTTCAGCTACAGGAGCCTAACCCTACAACTCCACTGAAAGAGATATGAGCATAGCCTGTGATTATTGGATTGGAAAATAGTCTCCTAAGATAAAGAAGGAGTTGGAGCTTGGGACTTCTGGCAACAGAAGGAAGGAGAACTTCCAGAAGCTGGAGAAGGTCTCCAGCTGCACTTCTGTAATTAAAGGATGGGTTCAGTGTTCTGTCTGCAGGTGAGGGACTGAAAGCTCTGTCCAATGATTCACCTGAGGTAGCTAAGCTTGAACTGTGCAGGGGCACCAGGAAGACATGAACAGTGAAGTCAAAGATTTGTATTCTGCTTACTGTCCTTTATCAATCTCTCCAGGATCTTGAATTCTGATGTTTCTCTTGCTAGAGGTCCCAAGACTCTGATCTTCCCCATCTAGTGAGTCTTCATTCACCACTCCAGTGACTGCAGGCCCTCTCTGTGCAGCTGGGAGTTCAGGCTCTCATCTCTACAAGGTCTCTATGAACAACAATCTCCTTTTATCTTCTCTGATGCTGTGAGGCCCACCGACCTCCTGCAGCTCCTTAACTCGGTGACATAGCTCCTGCACTAACACACACCTCCTCTAGGCAAGGACATTTTCTTTGCTTGCCCCAGACCTGAGGAGAGGTCCCAAGCTCTCCTGGTAGCTGCATCCTTTCAGGAGTTCTGCCTGAGTGAAGGCCTCTAGTGTGCCAGAGGTGGTTTCTTCAGCAGATATCCTTTTGCTTGTTACCATCCTATTTGAGTTGAGCATTTGCACATGGCCTTTGGGAGAGTTTCTTTCCTTTGTCTGTGGATTGTGCTCTAGCCCTGGTAGTTGCATAGGTGTCTCTCTATCCAACTTGATGGATGCCTGGACCCCTTCCTTATAAGGAATCACTGGAAGACAAAAGGTCAAAACACCATTTAGTGAGGCATGGTTGACATATTGTTTGAAAATGCTCATGTTTGCTTAAAAGATTGAAGAAAATTTGTTTATTACTAAAAACTAAAGGAGTAGGTGAGACTGTTATCTGATGCAGCCAACATTTCCCTCAATGAGACATTTGTTCGTAGAAACACCTAACCACCACATTTTGGACACTTGATGGACGTAGTACCCCAGGTAGTTCTGGAACGTAGGATTTTTTGGTCCTGAATGTATCAGTTCTTGTGACAAGTCTTGCTGAATTACCACAGTAAATTATTCTGGTCTGAAAACAACATTCCAACTTGTGCTGTCACTTTCTGTCCTGGGTTCAAAAAGAAATTATTAAAAAAGTAGTAATCAATTTTCCTTACTGTCCATCTGTCACTTTTGAAAGGGTTTTAAGTACTTAATGTGTTTTCCAGGATTTCTCTTACACCCTAAAACTGCCTTCTGTATGATAATGAAAGCAGCAATAAATTGACAGTGGCTGGAAGTCAAGACATATCTATAGATTGAAGACTTTCCAGAAGCAATCACTATTCTAGCAACTTATAAAAAAAGATTTGTGTTCTCTTAGAGATTTTGATATTTTCTCTATTATTTCCTTTGACTAAGTTCTGCAAAGTCTGTCTGTCCTTGGCTTCCACTCAAGTTAAGAGCACCTTGATTTCAACAATGTAATAATATTTTTTTTTCAAAATGATACCTTTCTGGGTCAGATGTTTCCCTTAGCTTTTGTTCAGTTTGTTTATGTATTTATTTTGGAGTGGGGAGAGTGGTGGGGGGGCTGATCTTTAAAGGCTCTCTTGGGGTTTTGAATTATATTTTTAAAAAATTTTTCTTGTTACTGGAGGTTCTAGAGAGCATTTGTGTATTTCTTTAATTGCAATGTCTGTTTTTTTCAAATGGAAGTTCAGAAACAGAATTGTAGCAGTACCACTGGAAGCAAAATCTTGACTGAGGGAATACTGGCTCAAAGTGCAAGGTAGACACATGCTTCAGAATGGAGCAAGGGAGTGTTGGGAATTCTTTATTCCATGTACAGATTGACAGGTCCTCTTTTCTTCTCAGTTTCTTTGTGTCTCCCTTAATTCTTTATCCTGGTGAAAAAAAGCAGGTTTTATTATGAGGGAAATACAACAATACTAAAGCTGTTGTTTATATGGAATGTTCTTGTATCCAGATTCTTAAGGAAAATGCTTGTAACTGCCTCTCAAAAAGAAGTGAAACACAGCATTATATACAGGCATTACTTAAGGCTTCTGTTGGCATCAGATTAAATGCCAGTGTGTGAGAACTGGAATTTGAAGCAGGGCATGTCTTATATCTCAGGATTGCTTCACTCCTGTGGTGAACTTCATTCTTAACGGAAGGCTGCACTTCTTAATAGAAAACCATTTCTCTCCTGCTCTCCTGTCTTAATTAATCTCATGTGCTGCTCAAAATGAATTTAGGACTGGCTGCATTCTAAATAAAAACTGTATTAACTCTGTAAAGCACAAGGATTTTACTGAAGAAAGCTTGAGTATGTGAATTTTATTTTGTAATCTAAACCGGGTGGAAAATACAGAGGTAGGCCAAGAACCCACGCTTTTATTTATTTGTTTGTTTATTTTTGTATCTAGCTATTTTTTTATATACATTGAAAGTAACCAAAAGTCATTGTTTTCATCCGATTATCAATAGAAATCTGATTTGTGTTAGCTCACCTGGAAAACCACTCTTTCATGGAACTCTTGCTGAGTTCATATTGAAGTACTCAAGACATGATTGACAGCAGTAAAAAGTCTCAGTGGTAAAAACTTGAGCATTAGCAGTGAATTGGGATAAATCTGAATAGCATCACCTATATTCTTCACTCCTGTTGTCAGGAAAACAGTTTTAGATACTTTCTTGATAATTCCCCCAAGTCTTTCTTCTAAGAAGTCACAAATGCATTAGATAAGTTCCAGAAGTGTACTGTTTTGTTTTGGGTTTTTTTTTTTCTTAGCTTTGGGGTTCGCTCACCCGTAGAGGGTGCTAAAGCACTGCTGGGTGAGTGTTCAGCAGGTCAGGAAAGTGGCTTGGCACAGGTGCTTTTAGAGCAATGCTCTCGGTTGTTGCTCTCTGTACTTTCAAAACTTACGTACGTGCTTGTCTCTGCGTCCTGTAATCAGCCCTGTTTAATTCAGTGAAGCTACCGATTTTACGGTTAAACGTGTGTTTATGCCTTTGTGGGGTGAAAAGCTCATAAGGCTGGTTTAGTTAAGATTTTCAAAAGATGATGGAGCTTGGCATGCTGGATGAAAAACAGAACAAAGCAAAAAAAACAAACCCAAGAACACGTGCACCCCAACCCCCCCCCCCCCCCCCCCCAGCACCCCCCCCCCCCCCCCAAAAAAAGAAACCCAAAACCTCAACCCCAAGCAAACAAAAAAATCAAAAATCTTGTCAGTGTCTGCTTGTGAGAAAATTGCAGAAAGACCTTTTTAGAGTGCCCCTGGAAGTTTTGTGCATGTGATACATATTCCTTATATTGCTGGAGGCTCCATCTTCTAATGAATTTAAAGGACACAAAGCCATAAGTTATAAGTGAATTTTTGGAGGAGGCAGCTTCTTTGTGTATTTCCTTCGATCTGGAATACCACTGAAATACAAAACTCCAGTTAATCTTTTCCCCTCCCCCTCTTTTTCCATTCTTGTTAATTTAGTAGTAAAGATACAGAGATCGTCTTGATCTGTCTTCTTTCAGCCCTTTTACAGATATGTCGTTTTTTCACTTTACTACATATTCTCCACAATGATGTCAGGCAGGTGGGAGAGGGAAGGGATGTTAAGCATCAATGTGGTATAAATTCATGTCATTTAAATATCTGAAAGCAGAGAAGTCTGTTTCTCTTAGGCCAGCTATTCCTACCATTATCAAGCTTTTTAACTAAAAATACTATTTTGAAGGATTCAACAGAGCAGCTGTAGGCCACTTACACTGTTGCAAAACTAGCAGTGTTCTGTGGGCACAGCTTGGAAACAACTGAACATGTAAATTCCAGACTTGATTCTGCCAGAAACTGTCAGTCATTTATATCTGCTTGTAGAAATGAATAAGCGATAATGAATGTTTATTGTGAGAGTCAAACAGCTGTTTTTTTCATGTCAATGGAGGTATGTTAACTGTTATATGTAAAATTAAATGCACAGCATTTATGTTAATTTAGTATCTCTTCATTTTTAGGCATTACCCAATTGGTTTGCTGTTTGATCTCCATGCATCAAATACAGCGCTTCCTTGGAGCATCACAGTGCATTTCAAGGTAAAAACTGAAATATACCTTTAGTTAAGAACAAGTGAGTATGGGATTACATGAAATTTGGAAGCTAGGAAAAGGCTTCATAATTATTTTATAAACAAGTGAATGGCGTAACCTGAAGGGAAGAATGTTCATTCTTCAGGAATCATCTGAAGTTTTCTGTAAATCTACATCTGGTTTCCATGAGGTTGTCTGTGTCTTCAAATTAGTTTCCTTTGAAAATTATTCTATTATGCTCTGAAAATCCAAATTTTTTCAAGCTATGTTATGAGACTATGTCAGTCCAATTGAATAGATATAAAGTAAGAACTTTCTAAAATGTTTTTAATTCAGTCAGCTTGATTTGACTGAAGATTGGCAAGATTGAGAAGTTCTCATCCTTTTAGGTGCGTGAGCATGGATATGAGATACTCCAGAAATCCTTGAAGTCAGGGAATGCCATTGTACTTCATGTGGGTCCCTTTTAAAGGGAGTGAAATTGAGTGAAATGAGTTTGGTCTTCTGACAGCTTAGTCACAAGAGAGACATTACTTTGGTTACACATTGTAAAACTATTAGAAATTACTTCATAGCACTGCTGATCTTTGCTCAGAAGAATACTTGCATGGGGTTAGCTTTGGTGTGAGATTCTTTCATACTCTGAAATGCACTGAAATGATAATCCCAGGTATGTTTTGAAGTCCAAATCACAACTAGAAATCATGGTATTTAACTGAAACTTTAATTTCTCCATTGCAGAAGAAGCAATGCTGTAGGAAAACTGATCCAAAGGAAAATGATAGGTTAATAGATGTGAGTGTGTGAGATTTGAGATGAAATGCAAAGCATACTGGGAAGCAGTTGTGTTGAACATTTTCATTCAAACAGTTCTTCTCTTGAAGGTTTTACTAACAGTCTGATTATTTTTGGAAGTGTGCACTGAATTCATACGTTCTTATGTTGAAATTTTTAAAATGACTGAGTAAATGAATCTTAAGTCGGGGATGTTTTTGAAACCATTTTAATTGCTGCACTTCTGATTATATGTCAGAGAGCTGGGATAAAGAAACTTCCAGAGTGTTTTGAAGAAACTGTAGGGCGTCTAGTTTCATAAATCATGATTTAATTGTTACACCACCTGAGAGCTCTGAGAGATTAACAGTGTCAGTATGTGGATGTTGCCATCCCAAAGCAGAGTTGTCTTGAGAAATAACTTGCAGCACCACAGTGCTTTTCAAATCCATGTAGTGATGTAAACTGACTTTAATGTCCTTATATTGCTGTTTTCCAAAAGATCAGATAGTATGTTTGTCTCAAAGATCAGCAGAAATAATTTACTGCTAAGGCACTGTTCTTTTAAAAGCTGATGTAGCTTAGTTTTGTTAAATATAACGACTTGGATTAAGCACCTGCTTAATATCTCTTCCTGTTTCTGATGTAATCTGAAAGTTTATTTAAATAAACCCCCGTTAATCCTTAAAGTCAAAACATAACTGAAATATATCAAAGTATGTCAAAATATTGAAGATATTTTCATGTGTTACAGTTTCTTACAGCTAAATAGTTGAGGTGTGAGGTGCCTGTCTAGATTATTATTTTCCTTTGTGTGGAGTTACTCTTCAAAGAGCCGTAACTTTGATATGGCTTAACTGAACGTATTAGTTTTTTTCCGGAGTTTAACTTTTGCTCTTGTGGCTTTCACCTTTCTTTTACCAAAGCATGCAGTCAACAACAGATACCTCAAACATCTGTAAAGATTATTTTTATCTCCCCTTCCCAACACCAGTTTTCTTTGTTTCAAGTCAACAACATGAAAAAAGTTTATTTCTGTTCAGGAGATGTTTGAAAGTTGACAGATGCTTGTCAGTGCCCTCCTGTGTTTTGTATGCTGACCAAATATTAAACACACTTATTGTTCATGTTGAAGAAACAGTTCATTCATTTGTACTTCTGGTATGCAATAAAATAACATGCATTTATATCTCTAGCGACATTGAAATACAGTCGCCTTAAACAGTCGTAGAAGGACGAGCTTGAACAAAGTTCTAAGGTCTGAGAATCATGAGAAGCCATAGTCTGGGAAGTTGCTTTTGTTACCCAGGTGTGGTTTTATGGGGAGGAGGGAAACTCTATCCCTTCCTGTTAAACTCATTTCGTGCTACTCTGCAGAAAGCTTAGCACTATTTATGTTTTAAGCGTAGTAACCAGCTTTTCAGATTTTGGCAGTAGATAGGAAGTGGTGACCTACCCTGGAAATGGTAGCACTGTTGGAGGGGAGGAAATCGAGTATGCCAGGGGAAAGGCTAATGTTCTTCCTCTGCTGAAGCCCTTCTGATGCCTGCTTAGCCACCCGTGACCTGATGTAGAGGAGGAGAGACTGCATCTGTGTTTTTAAAACAGCTATCTTCTTGGTTTTCTTAGCTAAAAATTGGGTCAGGCAGAGTGAAAAAGAAGTACTTTTCCATGTAGCATATGGATAAATTGTGGAACTGCTAGAAGACACTGTGGAAGCCAGAAGTATAAATGAGGGGGGTTAAAATTAATCTGAAAAGAGGACCACTGATGGGAACTAAACACAAATATATGTATGCTCCCCCTGACACTGGATGTGTTCCTTACATTTTTTAATGCCCTATTATTGGTGTAATTTTCTGTAAGTGTAGCCTAATGCAAGTAGACTGTCACAGTCTAAACAGATGTTTTGTGAGCTGGAACTAGTAGATACGAGTGGAATGGACTTGGGAAACCAGACTGTTGAAATTACCTGTGATGGTTTTTAGAACAGTTTTATGAGGGAGGTCATTTAGTGCTGCTGACTGTACAGATAATACCACCTCCTTTGTGACCAAGTTTATGCTCTAAGTGTCTACTGCTGTGTGAAACAAACCCAGTACTACTTGAGCTTTCTAAGAAAATCAGAGTCAACCCTTTACAAATTTTCTCTCAAAGATGCACAACATGGAGGGAGTAAGACATCACTAATAAGAGTGTTTCAATTAAAGCAGCTTCTGGGATGTGTTAAAACTTTCTTCAGATCTTATAGTTGCATAGCCAAGGGTGGCTATCAGCTTGTTTACAATTCTCCCTTTCCAGGGAACTGAATAAAGCTGTTTATATTTGATCACTATTTCCTCATGTAGAAAGAAGGCAAGTAGAATTCAAAAACGAAAAAAAAAATACAAGTATACATGTTGTATATTTAAGCATAGAACTTACTACTCTGTGCTGTAGCTTATAAGTCAGTGGGAATGCCATATTTTCTGTTGGTAGTCTCATGGAGGTGTCACCATTTCATGTGTTTCTTGTAGATGCAGAAGTATTGTTTTCTAAGTTGTCACTTTAATGTTTAGGTTTTTCAGCTTCTACTCACAGCACAGAAATGCATCAGTGTTTTTCCTCTAAAGAAAAGAGTAGACAGCACTGAGATTGCAGGAGTGTTTTCTGGTCTTCCACAGGGTTATCTCTTAGAAGATGTAAAAATTAATCATGCCACACACCTTTATACCACTGTGGCTAGATTTCTTCCACTAGCTTAGCTAGCTTTGATCAATTTTAAATATTTCCTTGTTGTTCTACAGACCACAATGTGTAGTTTCTTTGGAACGCATCCCCAGGAAGTGCCATTCCTTGTAATTTGAACTTCATTGGAAGAAAGATGGCAAGGAAGTGCTTACCTGTAGAAAGACAGGAATGTCTAAAAAAAAATAAAGACCTCGGAGTTCAATATTTAGACATATGTGTAACAAAACAGTTGTTGTAAAAAGCCCGTTGTTTTCATAAACTTTACTAAAACTTCAACTTTTAGCTCTAAAAGTCAGTTTCTTTCGGTACATTCCACTGTTTCATATTTTTGAGGGATGCCACTGTCTCACTTGGAATTCTTGAATGTAAAGAACTTTTTTATCTTGAAGTGTGATATTCTGACTGTTCTTTTCTTCTGAATTGGTTGGCAGACTTTTTTTTTTTTATTTGAGCAAGTAAGTTAAACTTCTTAAAGTATTTTACAGGCCTATACAGATGTCAGCTGGCAAGCAAGAATCCAAGTAATGTTTTCCATTCATCTTGGGCCCAATTATGCTGAGACACTGAGCTTTGTAGGGGAGAAAGGGAGTGAGGTGTGCCTTAGAAGGAGAACTTTCCTTTCTGTTCTGTGCTCTTTAATGTCTTTATACTTGACCATCTTCATATGAGAAACAAACTTTGTCCTTAGATTTCTAGTCAGCTCCACATACATCAGTCCTAAGTAACAGTACCACTCCCTTTGTGAGTTCCAACACCAAACTTCAGTGGAAAAGATCTTAGCAGTCTTCTCTTTCCTTTATACTCCAGTTTTGGCAGATACTCATCCTTTTGATCCACAGTTTCCAGAGTCTGGATTCACTGTCATAAGGAGGAATCACTATATGAAATTCCATTATTTAATTTCCAACTCTTTTCAATAACCTAATGAGAAGGTAACTGTCATTCTCGTCCTCAGAATTTCCATCAGGTAAGGTATCCCCAGCTCCCTTTCATATTGTCAGCTGTTAGAGGTTCTTGGATATTTTGAGTTCCTGTAGTTTGAAGCAGTCGTCACTATTTTTCCTGGATTTATGTGGAGGAGTGAAAGGTATGGGTTTTTCCAGCATAATATTGCTCCTACTGTGACATGTTAACTATGTTGTAAAAGCCTTTGAAAAATATCCCGTTATATGTACTTGTATTTCCATAATGGTTTCGACAGTCCCTTGAAAAACCTTTTTTAAATAGCCAATTTGTAATGGGTTAAGAGGAAAGGTCCTCTTGTGGAATAACCAATGAGAATTAAAGTATAAAAATACATGGCAAGCCCTTGTTAGGAAGGGGAGTACTAATAATGCCACTCTGGTTTGTACTGTTCAGTGTGGTCATAAGCAACTGTGAAAAGAAGATGAATAATAGAGAGGTGATAAAACATGCTGAATTTTTAAACCTTTGAAAACTAAAGACGATGAATTTGTGATAATGAATGCTTGTGTTATTGTAAAATGACAAGTGCTAGCAAGTGTTGATAAGAAGAGAATTAGAGGGAGAACAAGCCCAGAAGTATATCTATGCAATGCTAAACTTCTGTTTACAGAATCACAGAATTGTCATGGTTGGAAAAGACCTCTTAAGATCACTGCATCCAACCGTCAATGCCTCACCCTCCCACTAGAGCACATCGTGAAGTACCTCTTCTACACTTTATTTTCTTTCTTTTTAATACCTCCAGGGATGGTGACTCCACCACCTTCCTGGGCAGCCCGTCCCTGTGCCTGACTACTCTTTCAACAAAGAAATTCTTCCTAATATCCAGTCTAAACCTGCCCTGGTGCAACTTCAGACCATTTCCTCTAGTCTTGTCATTATTTACTTGAGAGAAGAGGCCGTCACCCACCTTGCTACAACCTACCTTCCTTCAGGTAGTTGTAGAGAGTGATAAGGTCTCCCCTCAGCCTCCTCTTCTCCAAACTAAATCCTAATTCCCTCAGCATGTCCTTGCAGGACTTGTTTGACAGATCCTTCACCAGCTTTGTTGCCCTTCTCTGAAATCACTCCAGGAGTGAATTAATTTTGAAATTCATTTTTGTACCTGAATGAGATTTACTAATATAATTCATTAATAAATGAATTGGGAAAGGTAGTTGTAATTTATTGGGGGGATACAAGTTACCTGAGGAGCGGTAACTGTGCATCTGCAACAGAATGCAGTTCGCCATCTCTGACCAAATCAAAGGGGTGCAGAGTCAAGTCACATGGACTGGCAGTAGGCTTCTATATTGAGTAAAGTTGGAGCTGACAAGGATTCCCAGTATCTCTCAAGAAGAATGTAAGTGGCATATACGCTATATTTCATAGATGTGGATGATGATACTTAGAGGGGACACTTTTCAAAGGCCTGCATAGAAATGGGTGCTAAACTTCCATTGCGAGTCTGTAAGAGTAGGTGCTTGTCACTTCTCCCCCTTTTCTGCTGTTCACTGCCAGAGAATTGAGTATCTGCTTGAAAATATGTTAAAACTCCTTTCCTGAATTTTGGATGCAAGGGCCTGAATACATCCACTAGTGTATTTAAGTGTATTTATCAAGTTGAGGTTGAGTAACTTCTGGTTTTGCAGAAAATTGTACAACTTTATTTTTCCTGAAACGTTTTTCCCTGCAAAACTTTTCTTCTCAGTGAAGTGACAGAATGGTTGTTACCTTCTTCCGTAAGTGGAAGATTCCAGTGTGCTTCTTTTGTATAAATATAAACCTGATTAACATTATCATTCACTCTTCATCTTCTAAAGTGTGTGAGACTTGTATTTCTCTTGACATATCTTTTTTTCTTCGTAGAATTTTCCAGAAAAGGATCTTCTACACTGCCATTCTAAGGACGTGATTGAAGCTCATTTTATGGCTTGTATAAAAGAAGCAGATGCTTTAAAGCACAAAAGTCAAGTCATCAATGAGATGCAAAAAAAGGATCATAAGCAACTGTGGATGGGATTACAGAATGGTAACTATAATGCATCAAGTATTAATTATATTTAGGTCTAGCATGCTAATAGGTAATTTCCTTAAATTTTAGTCATTTTAGTAGGGGATATGAAATGTCACTCTTCTGAAAAAATTTAGTCTAAGGGCACAGAAAAGATAATTTTAATTTAAGTCACCATTTATGTGATAATTCAAATGTGGCTTGAGTTACTCAAGGAAGTAAACTGGGTCACGATTTTGCGTTAACAAACCAAAGCTAGCAACACAACTAAATAAATAGATAAATATTGTCTAGCATACTTTTGTCCAATTGATAGTTATTTGGGAGACACATGGGGTGTAAGGTTTGTTCAGTATTAACAGTTTTGGACCATGAAGTGAAAAAGGTAGACTCCTCTAATTAATGCTTAAGGATTGGCACTGATAAACAATATAGGTAAACTTTCAAATAAAGTTGTCCAGTAGATTAATGTTTCTACTTTTCACTCTGACAGTTTTGTTTGGTTTTTTTACATTACTATTGCTGATAGTTCTGTGGTTTCACAAAGATTTCTGCATAGATAAGTATTGACTTGAAAAAGTTCAACAAAACAATTTATAACAGGAGGTTCTAAAATACTTTTCTTACCTTGCATGGATGGCATAAAGCAATATTGCACTGCAAAAGATAAACTCTTTTTGGTTTTAGTGTCACCTTTTTCTAGTGTTTCTTAGAGGCCTCTAAGTTGAAAACCTTTGTAAGTATTTAGGGACTGCTAAATGGAACAGGTGGTAACACTATTTCAACAGGTTTTTCTTATGTCCTGAGGCTGTCATTATTACTGAAATTTATTTTACAGAAGCTGTAAGCATTAAGATATTTATACTCTGTTGAGATCCAAAATATTAAACACTTAGAATTAATGTCTTCCCATATGTTTATAAGGAAAATTAAACAAAAACAGGAAAAGCTTTGAATGCTAGAAGACTTGAGCTCTGTGTTTGCTGTAGACAGTGAGGTTCCAAATTAGTTTGGGTTTAATGTCTGTATTTAGTGAGTGTGTGGGTTATCTGATTTTTTTATTTTAGTGGTATTGCCTTTTATATTGAAGGTACTCCTGTAATAATTTTAAAGATTGAGTGCTTATTGGAAACTCCTGCTTCCTATTTTTTATTTAACTGGGGCAAATGGAGGGATCATATTAATTTTTTATTTGAGTGGTAAAACCTTGAGGGATGCCGTACATAGCTGCAAAATTTATCAAATAAGAAATTGCACTTTCTCCGGTTCAATTCAAAGTACTTCTTGACACGTTGTTTTGTACAGATACTGGTCATCAAACTGACTGATAATACAGCAGTAATAAAGAGTTCTGGTCTGCTGAAAGCCTGAATTGGTGTAAAAACAGATGTTTCCTAAAGCTTACATTGTTACGAGTTAATTTAAACTGCAATTTTAATAATTCTGTGAAAGAAGTACTCTGCTGTAATGGTATTTATCTTGCAGGCAGTTTGAGAGAAGCAAGATGCTGTGCCAGAATAATTTTGTTTTCTGTATCAAGAATTATTACCTTATTGCAAAAAGAAATCACATCCCTTTGTCCTGGTGCTCAGGTGTTTGCAGCAGTGCACTTTGTGCTCTTTATATTGATACTTTTTAAAATTAAAAGACCTCTAACATGAGTCGTAATAATGTCAGAAGAGTTGATTACACAATGAAATGGTATGAGTTACAGTTCTTTTCTTAACAAGAAGATACAGACCCTCAATACATAAGGTCAGAGAACAGCTATGAAGTGTGTTCTTTCTGTGCTCATTTTAGGCTCTTTTAGTTGATTTTTTGTCTAAGAGTATTTTCAGTCATAGGGAAACCAGAATTTTACTGGTTTGCTTTTCAATGTTAAGAACAGAGGTTGCCTAGCAAGGTTGATTTCAAGAAGGTTTCATTGTACTTAATGAGAAATTGCACCTGTGGAATCTGCCACCTAAATGAGAAGTTTAAACAATCTTTTGAATACTTTCAAATGCTAATTTTAATTTCTCAGGTCTTCATAAAAGAGAAACAAGAAAAGCTTGTGAAACCAAGAAAACTCTTTTTAAGCATGTTGTATCTTTCAATACGTTTTTATAGGCTTTCGTTTGAGATGTAATAATTTTAAATGTCTTTGTGAAACAGAATGAACCACCACAAAAAAGAAAAGAAAGTAGCATTTGTGATAACTGCCTTGTAAGTAAAGATACATCTGCAGGCTTTTTTTTTAATGTGAAACTTCAAATAATTTTCTTCTGTTCTTAAATATAGGAAGTGTTATTTGTTTGAATGACAGGTAGTACTTATAGGATATGATTAAACTCAAGTTTTGGGGGAAAAAATCCATTTTTGCTTGTTGAGAGAAATGTAACTACTAATTACAGGTGTAATTTGGTAGAAATGTTTCTGCTGAGAGGGAAGTTCTTGAACAGGCAGCATGAGAAACTTTTCAGTTGCCTGTAGAGAGCTTTTGGGGGTAGAGCTGTAATAGTGAATTTGTGGCAATATCTTGTGCTGGTAACAGCTGGTAGGTGGGTATTCATAGCAACCTTTACATCCCTGCTCCCACCAGTTCTGGTTTTGAGTTGGTCTGTTACCAAATCAGGAAGGTAAACTTACTTTTCTGTCTGTTGCTTGGGCTGTGATTTTGCTTGTTCTTCATACTTCAGTTGCCCAATTTTTTACTATAAACCAGATATTTCTTAGCTAGAACACTTCTTTGGGATGGGTACATCTGTGTTGTCCTAGTTTTGACCAGTGTCATGGATGGCTGTGATAGGGACGTTGTACACGTCCCTCTCAAGTCTGATATGTGCATTTCTCCTCTTCATAGAGAACTGGTGGGAGCAGAGCTGCTCTTTGCCTCAGTCCAAGATGATGAGCATGCTTTGGTAGCTGAACAAATCTCTGTTATCTCAACTGGTCATTTGAAACTTAAATTAGACAGTATGTACTTACGAAATCTTCAGGAATTTGACAGGAGAATAAATGAACAAACCATCAGTTTTTACATGGCAAAGCCACCTTTATTTCTTGTTCCCTGTATCACTACCAAAATGGTAGTATCTTCCTGTGTTCTATCTGTAGAGATTTATTTAACTGTGAAGAAAAACTAAGCAACTCTTTTGAGCTTTGAAAATGTGTGTAGTGGTTAAAAGAGGATTAAAATAAAAAGTCATCAACTTCCTGGGTTGGTGTTTAAACATTTCAGGAAATGAATCAAGTTTTCTTATAATTAATGTCAAAACCTGCTTATTCTAGATTTAAGATAGAATGGTGTACGCCAAACATTGGGGTTTGGGGTTGCTGATATTATGGAACCTTGGTGGGGTGGGGGGTGTAAGCGATTCAGATAACTCTGCACAAAGTTAGCCCAGTGCTGTTTTGGTGCTGAGCTGGGGCTTGGTTCAGATAGACTGGACGCGTGAAATGAATCAGATACATCAGGGTGGGTCTTCCCAGGGATTTTTTTTTTTTTCTTTGGTGGTTGTGTTTCGTGGGTTTTGTTTTCTTTTCTGGTAATGGATTGTGACCTAGAAGTCAGTGCTAGTTGTGCAGTGTTTACTGGCTTGTTACCCTTTCTGCAGGAATGACTAAACTAATGCTCCACCCGTGCATGTGCAGTGTCATGATTCTAAACTGTCACCCTTCTGAAACTGGCTTTTGCCTTGATACTCTTCTGTGCTGGCCTGGTGCCTACTTCCATAGCTGCCCTTTGTCACAGTGCAGTGGTGGGGAACTGATAGCAGCCTGGATTCCCCCCTTGGCTTTCTCTGCTCCACTGTCAGCAAGAGGGCAGAGCAGAGCTGATGTGTTTGTGGGCCCGTGAGAATCAGTAGGTCTCAAAGGAGGACACGAATGGCACGAAGGCCAAAAACAGAGGAAAGCAAAATGTACCCCAGCACTCACAGTGCTACTTTATATTTAAATCTCCACCAGGAGAGAAGGTTGTCTATAGATAGAGATAGATATGCTTTCTAGTATTCTCACCATCTTGTATTAGATAGCCACGTGTCGAATGGAAACTGTTAAACTCTGAGGGAGCAAGCTTGGAGGTGTCTGCATTTTTGGCAGAGGTGATCTGCCAACCATGTCATCTATTCCTATATATTAGAGAGTTTGAATTTACATACCTGTTGCAGTTCAAGGGCTTTGTGCTTTGTCCTCATTTTGACTCTTCCTCTTGGAATGTTGCCATTTCTTCAGAAACATAGCCACCTTCCAGACTTCCTACTTAAGCAGGTGTCCCTTTCATCTTCAACCCAAATAACAAATACACTGGTTCTCTACCTTCACTGCTCCCATCTTCTGTAGTTTATTCACATACTTGGTAGACTTTCAACCTTATTGAGAGAATCTTTGACTCGATTTCTCTAATTCTATTTAACTTAGGTGGAAGTGATGCAAAACCTTTACTTTTTACTGCCTCCTGCTTTCCTTCCTCCTCTCCCTGACAGTATGTAATTTCCTGAAAGACGTGTAAGGCCCAACTAAATTTCAAAGTAATCTCTAAAAAACCAGACTTGATTTTTAAAATTAAATTTCCGGAGTTGTTGAGGGGTTTCTGCAATTTGAAATGCTTCTAAGTTACTTTCTGCTAGTGAACTCCTGAATTTGACAGACCCATTAATATGAAGGATCCTTAACTTTTAAGAGAAGATGTATTTTAGAAAAAGCATAGTACAGGGAAAGCAAAGTAGGTTAGCAAGTTTTACAGAGATATGCTGCTCTATTTTCGTGTTTATAAACAGAGCATTATCAGAGGCAAAGAAGGTATTAAAATAGCCAGGCTACTTAGAGTGAGAGCTGGAGAATGGATATAGAGTCCTTTTCCCTTTGACTTAGCCCTGTAACAAGCCCTGCTGCTCTATTCCTGCACAACCTATTGGCTATGTGTTTCAAAACCAGATTGCACATTTTTGTTTAATAGCTATCACAGATTTCTTTTTAGCTTAAGTGACAAGATCTTCTGAGATCACCTGCTTTTAGGCTACGCAAAAGGCTTAAATTTAGAAGGATGTATAGGCTTTTGTACTTGAATAAAGAGAAGAAAGTAGTCCATCTTGATGATTTTCTTCTCCTAAACCTTCTCCAGATAAACTGATGATCTAGAAATGAAGGAAGGTGGTGTTAAGGAAACAGTATACTTAAAGTGAAACTTCTCTTTTGTGAGTACGTTTAATAAGTGAAAATAATGTTCGTAAGGTATGTGTCCCTTTATGTATATTAAAAGAAAAGAGAGAAAAAGGCCTTTTTCAATCTGGTAGAGCATGTGAAGAATGAAATGATGCTTTGTCATACAGTTTTCGAGGTGTCCTGTTAGCCTGCAAAACTTAAGAAATATGTTTTCATTTCTTTTATCTTCATAACACTTCTTTGCTATAAAAACAAATACATAAATTACAGCATAAATGTATTAAATAACTGATATCAAAATTAACTGCATAGTGTTAGGGGAGGAATCCCTCCTTATTTCTTGGATTGCATCCACAGTTCAATATATAGTGTGGCTTATGATTTTTTTTCTCTTTTCTTTTTTTTTTTTCCCCCCAAACTAGAATTTACAGCTAACTGTACATAAGGAAGCTTCTCCTAGTTGTAAACACCGCTGTTGGAAATCTGTTATAGTACATACAGACAAGCAGATTTGAATTGGTTTAATTAATTTACATGATAATAGCACTAAAAAGGGGGTGATAAACCGAGGTAGCCAACCTTGAGGCCCATACCACTGTACTTGACTATTGTCAGTACTTAAGCTGGTTAGCGTGATGTTTACTTTTGCAGTGATCCCATATCTTATTTAGCATGGACAGGCCAAGTAAAGCCTATTTGTTTTTTACTTTTAAATTTGACAATCTCTACTACTCTCTTGTGGTATTACATGGTAACATCCCAGCTGAATGTGACTTTGGAGGGTATGTAAGATTAATGGGCACATCACATGGTGGAGATATTTCACGTAATGACTGTTGTGCAGTTACAAGGCAAAATTATGACTGCTTAAGATACGTACATTCATGTTGAATGTTGTTACTTTTCTGTCTGTGATGTGAAGAATATTTCCACATATTTCTAGTAGCTAGTCTGTCCCATTAAGTCAAAACAGTTCTAAGGTCCTATCTCTCCATATGTGATAGTCACTCAAGCCTGAAGACAGTCTGAAAAGACTAGTAAACTTGTGTGCCTCCTTCAGTTGTGGATTTATTATATACCATGACCTGTCAAAATACTCAAGTGACCTAAGCATTTAATAGCAAGAATATCTCAACAACGCGTGGTGGCTATGTGGAAAATAGAAAAAGAAAATATCTTAGGTTTTAATGATGCCATACTCATATTTCAAACTGTTCTCAGAAAGGCTGGCACTGAACTGTAGTGGACAAATACGTAATAGAGTCAAATATGTATCAGAGTATTCCTGAAGGCCTTGATAATCATAGTTATCTGTGGTTTCATTGTACAAGAATAAGAACAGAGAGTTTTGAAGGATTGTTTAGGTGGCCTAGAGTAATTTAGAGAGTTTTTTAAACAGGTAAGCAATTAGAGTAACCAGCTGTAAATACTGTTTCTGAGTAGCACAGTTAGTTTTGAAATGTTTAAAATTAACTTTCATCAATAAAGCTGCTTCGTGCTTGAGGCATACTGCAAAGAAATTTAACTTTTAACTACTTTTTTGTATGTACATGATGGATTAAACCCTTAGTGAGCTTGAATAAGACAAAAAGGTTGCTGGCAGTAGTTGATAGACTGGAGGGATCTGTGCTGAGCTGGAGCAGTAGACAAGCAGGAGTTGACAGATGGGAAGTGTGAAGTCCTGCACCAGGGACAGAAAAAACACCATACATCAGGACAGGCAGGGGGCTACTAACTGGGAAGGAGCTTTGTGGCAGTAGGTAATGGTGAAGAGCAAGCTGAATGAAGTCTGTTGTGTGGTGATGCAGAAATGAAGATTAACTAGGGATCTGCTTTATCCCTTGTGCCTCCTAGAATATAGCCAGATGGTGAGTATTTCTTCCCCTTGGCTCAGCACTTGTAAAGCTGTGCTGGGAATGCTGTGTCCTCTTTGGGACCTGAGGACAAAAGAAATGTGGGCAAACAGAACGGAGTCTAGCAGAATGCTGCTAGGGTGATTAGGGTCTGGAGCATATGCTGTATTAGAAGAGAGTGAGGGAACTGCCTTGTTTAGCCTGAAGATGGAGAGGCTGTGGATGGATCTAATAGCTGCTTTCCACCTAAAAGGAAGTATTGTAGAGAAGATTGTTAAGAGTTCTATCAGACATGCCTCCATTGTCAGTAAAGTTGGGCAATTAGAAAAGGAAATGGTTACAAGTTGTGGCAGAAGGAAGTCTAACGGGATATTAGGGCAGGGGGAGTGAAAGTGGTTGAATGGAAACCTGTGGTGATAGTCAAAACTTGACTGGGCAAGGCCTTGAGAAATCTCATTTAACTTTGTGTAGACAGCTTTTTTGGTGTTGGTTTTGGTTGGTTTGGTTGGGGGGGGGGGGGGGAGCTTTTATTCCAAAGCCAGACCTTCAAAGGCAATTCCAGTCTAAAGTTTCTCAGTTTCATCAGTTGGAGAGTCTTTGGTCCCTTAGAAGTACTTGGGCCGAACCAACCTATGTACATTTCTGTGGTCCACAGGGCAATTCAACAGTGGTGAACCACTGAGAATACACAAAAGTTTTGTGTTTTTTAAGCTCAAGGATTGGACGCTTTTTTGTGCAAGCTGCTAATAGGAATTGCTTGCATAGAGCTAGGGATTTTTCTAAAATTTAAACAACTTGATAGCTTTAAGAAGAAACAATGAATAGTCCAGACAAAAAAATCATGTGTAATGCTAGGACCACACCTGTCTGTTCACTTTTTTGACTTCCTAAAAAGATAATGGAGGATAAGAGCTGTGAATTTATTTCCTTTTTTGATTTTAAACAATCTTCCCTTCATTTTTACATTAATGTAACATTGAGATCCATGCGAAATTTCAAGTTGTTTGAGCTTGAGAGCACTTCAGTTTCAGACAATGCCTGTAAGACACAAACACGAGTGAAACTAATTTTTCTGGTTGTCTGAAGAACATTGCCACCGGGTCTCAGCCTGATTTAATCCTTAGTTAACACTGCTTTATAGTATTAGATGCAGTAGTTACTGTCATTAACAAATTACGACTGGAGTTACCAACAGCTTTTTAATATAACAGTTACAAATTTGGATTAATTTCAGTCACTGTTAAAGGATCTCCAGTCTGACTTCATGGAGAAAACAACAGTTTTCCAAGTGTTTCCTGTAACAGTCTTTTTTTTATTTCTCCTTTTTTTGTGGTTTTTTTTTCTTTGGGTTTTTTTTTTTGTTGTTGTTGGGGTTTTTTTGTTGGGTTTTTTTTTGTTTTTTTTCTTGTTTTAAAGAGCACTTTAAAGGCATGAACAATTTCTGAACCCTAAATGCGTAACGTGGCACACTGTATTTGTAAATCTATGTTTGAGGTTTAATTTGTTGCTTAATGCATTTGTGTACCGAGATTACTGTTTTGGAGGACAATAAGTACTTGTAGTTTTGCCATCTTGTACTGTTTCTGTGTATGCAAATAGATATTTTCAAAGCTCTCCTTAGATTCTGTGCATCTCTGTAGTACTGAAAGCTAACGTCTGTCTGATGTGTGGGCATTCAGTGACTGCGTTTCTAATAAATCTTTGTAAATGTAAATGACTTAGCTGATAGATTTTTGTGTTGTTTTTTTTTTCAGCTGGATCTTGCCTCCATTATTTTGTTAACTTGCTTGTCCTTGATGTAAAATACAAAGAGAACAGGTTTTATATTTCATTTTGGGCAAAGTTGTATAGCAGCCATCCTTCCCTGTTCAAGAAATATGATTAGTAGAGTCATCTGAAACTTCTGTACTGTCACTAATCTCACTTCTGTTTGAATCTTATTGCCATTACTTTAAATATTATTATTCAGATATGCACAGCTGCCTTTTGCAAGTACTGTTTTTTGCTAATACAGAAACTCTTTAACACATTGGTCAAGCACTTTCTTAAAAACAGATGGATCATAGAAAACAAAAGTATTTAGATTTTACTGTTATGGGAGTTTAGATGTCATGTACACTGCATAAGCTTTTCACAAGGGAGGGAGATGAGTATATAAAGTGCTTTTGCTAATTGGTAGAGAACTCTTCCTTCTTTACTGGCTTGATGAAAACTCAGTCTTGTTTTGATTGTCAAATATCCAACCAGCACCTTCTGTCTTTAAGTCTTGTCTAGCCACAGCACTAATTAGTTCTTACAGATCGTTGCAGCATTAATAGCTTCCTTAATTCTGTTTTGCATAAATAGGAGGTACTGACACACAAAAATGGGAGAATGGTGAATTCTTTCGCTGAAATTTTCAAGGGGTTTGGGGCAAGGGTGTTGAGTGATGTTAGGGGCTTTTCTTGTTTAAGCTTTGAGTCTTAAGGGTTCTGCAAAAGCAATTATTTTTGGATTCTGTGTTTTGAAGCTTTAAGATTCTGGCATTCAGCGCATGCTTCTAATGCTAATAAAAGCTCTTGCCAGATTATATATATCAATAGGCAAACCAGATAGTCTTTTAGTCTTTTCCTGCTGCTCACTTGAAAAATTTGTGATCATTTTCTTACAGCCAACCCAGTTTCCTGTAGTAAAAATATTGTATCCATGGAAAGCTGTTTGGAGAACAGCCATATAAGGTTATGAGGATGAATTAGCTTAGATGTCTTCAGACAGTGCTGTACACACAGTGGAGATAGGTATTTAAGATGTCTGACTCCATTATATCCACCTAATTTACTAGAAAGTTTTTAATTCCCTAGGATATCGGGTGGATTGACAGAACATACTTGATTACAAAATACAACAAGTTTGTCATTCAGATGTTGCAGATTTATTGCTGTTATATTTAGAAACTATTAGAAATTTAAACATCATGATAAAAGAGTTAAATTGTCTTGAACGTTGTCTGAGCATTCAGAGAATAATCTGAGGAGTATAAATTTGTAAATTTACCTTCCTTAAATAAGATTACCTGCATGATTTCTGGGAGGTGAGGAAGCTGGAAGGAAGAACGGAAGTGAGTTAACTGTACATTACTACTGTGTAACTTCTTTTGTCCTTCAAAGATTCACTTTTTTTGTCTACTTAATAGTTTTATCAACTGAGTTTATAGTCAGAAGTGGTAATTGAAGTATAAATCAATTAATGCCTACTGTGGGATGCCTGTCCACTCAGTCTGTACTGAAAGCTGTAAGCCGTTCTCAATGCTGGCTCCAAGGTTTGCTACATCTTCATTATCCCATTAGCAGCATTCAAGGGGAGGATGCAGTTGTTCTTTTTGCCAGACATTTGAAAGTGAAACTCTGACTTTACAGGCTAGGGTTCCCTAATGTTTGCTTGGGTACAACAGTCTCCAGGGTTGTCACTGTTCCCAGACAGTGAGCTGTGGGGTTAGCACCCAGCTATGGGGTAACGCCCTCTGTCCAGGCAGCTCCTCATCCCTGGCAGGTGCCTGTGTCTGGTGCTGACTGCAGCTCAGGTAAGTGCTTGTTCAGAGGCATTTGCTGCTAATCAAGAAACAAGGGTGTGGAAGTACTTGCTGAGATAAGTATCGGGAAATGTTCCTACAGAGTACCTGGCAAGAGTTTGTTTACAGTTTCTTGGAAATTCCTGCCATATGTCACACTGTCAGGGAAAGCAAGGTGTTTCAAACCCTGCAATATGTATTAACTGTGTTTTTCTAGTGTGCTGACAGGCATCTGTGCTTTAAATGGGAGTGAAGCAAATCTCAGACTCTTTAACTTTCTGTAATTGCTTTAATTGTTATCAGCAGTTTTGGAAGCAGGAAGAACGTTTTGTTCCCACGAATAGATTTCTGAATTTTACCTTGCTCTGGGGGTTCTGTAGCAGTTATACTTTCAGGCTGCTTGAGACTCAGGTGAACGCTGGTGCCAAGGAGGGAAAATTGGAGACTCTCTTCCTTCTAAAGAATTGTCTGCTGTGTGGAGTCTTGGAGAGTTAGGGTCTATAAGGAAATTTATCCCTTGTTCTTCCCTTTTGAAGGCTGGCAGCATCTTTATTCATCCTAGCTCTTCATGTTCCTTTCTGTCACTTTTGCTATTGGTTGTTTGCATCATTGGAATAATTAATTTGCATGTCTTAAAGCCTTTACTGCTCTAGACCTATGCTGCCCTTAATACATTTTAAGTGCAGTAAACTTCAGTTCTTGTAATGTCTGAACATGATGAAATGGTGTACTGCCTCGGGATACTTTACTGAACCTAGTTACTGTGATAATATTAACAAAATATATGTTTCAAAGATAAACTTTTATTTTCGGGTTGTGTCATGAAACTGGCAGTGTATTTTTCTGGTTATATCATACACTGTTGCAGGTTATTTTGAGATTCATATATCCAAATGTGAACCTCCCAAGAAGTTTTTCCACTGCTTTAGTTTCTCTATACTTCACACCTATTGTTCATCTACAGTTAAGAACAAATAAATGTTTTTGACAAACTGTGAGACAGTGGGGACCAGTAGAGCAGGGAGTGGGGGGGGAAAAAGGGCACTGTTAATTGAGGTAATGAATCCATTATTTGTAGCCCAGTATTTCCTTAACAGTGGGAGATATGATGTGAATTCAAGTTGCTTTCTCTTTCAGTTTGATAAGTTGCCACATGACTGTTTTTGTAACAGAATGACTTACCTTTGGCTTCAGGATAAACAGGGAAGAGAAATGTGAGAAAAATAAATTTATATGGGTCAAACTTCTATAAGAAAATTTTGCATGTTGTTCTAGTTGTGTCTCATTTACCTCTTTTAGCTGAAAAGGAATATATGTTATTAATATTAACAAAATCTAATTTTACTTTCACAGATAAATTTGAGCAGTTTTGGGCAATAAATCGAAAACTCATGGAGTATCCTCCAGAAGATAGTGGATTTCGATACATCCCATTTAGAATTTATCAGGTAGGAAACAATAAAAGAAAACTATGTTTACCAAACTATTCCACGAAGGTGTTATATATCATAATCTGGTTTTGGAATTATGCATTCCCCTTTCTAACATTATGATAAAACTTTGTATGCTTGTCTTTGCTGGATCCTTCGGTTGTATGAATTGGCAGAGATAAAATAGACTCTATTTATTCTAATAGGTAATTACTATTCATTATATTGTGTGTAATACTTGAGAAAGTGCTATAGATTGTCTGTTTGGGCTTTTCTCTTTAAAAGAAAAAAGAAAACTAATTCTGTCACTAAAAGTAACTTGTAACTATGAAAACTGCTTTGGATGTGAAATGCTCTCTGAAAGGCCTACATCAGACATTTCAGGAGCAACACTTTTCTCTCAAACACTGTGTAGGCTTCTTATCTAGCTGACATTATAAGGTGAAAAGTCATGGCATAAATCTTGCATCTAGTTGTTACCTTTTGTCTTCTAATTATATAAATTACAATCCAAAACTAGCTTTGAATATTTTTCTGTTTTAATACACCTGTGCTTTATTTTTCTTAGCAGTTTATTTGGAGACATATCCTTTGGTATTCTTACATTTTTTATAATGTCCCCTTAGTTTTTATGGCATTAAGGTCGAACGTCCAAACGACGAAGTTTGCAATAAAGTATGGTTAAAAGTTAATATAGAATTCATATAGGCTTATTGTATATTAACCAGTTCTGTTCTGGTTTGTCTTTGTAACGTTTTCATCCGTGTACATTTAAGTTTTGCACCTCTGATGATTAAAAAAATATATATATAAAAATCCTTTATTCACAGTACTGAATAATCTGATACTACTTTATAACAGATTTTAATGACTATACAAACTTATACAATCTTGCAATGGGACTGAAGGAACTTTTAATGCTAGATATGAGGCATGTACTGTCATATTGAAACCTTAGATTGAGAACGGAAGTCAGTTACTTTGTCAGAGATCATAGCAGATGGCAAGGTTTGTGTAAGTATCAAAACTTATGTATCAGGAAAAGTAGTTCACTCACAGCATTTTGTTTGGCTGTTAACAAAGTTGTTTGTTTGTTCTCTGTAAAGTTTTTTTTCATAGAAATCGCGTAAACGGGTTTCCGAAATGGAGGTTTTGCTGTCTGAATAAGGTATAGACCTTTGAGGGAAATTTTCTGTGCTATCACATGATTTCACGTTAGTAAACCTTTTTTTTAAATAAAAAAAAAAAAAGAAGAAATAAGAAAATCTAATTCAGTAATACCTAACCTTTTACATAGTAGTACTTATGTTGATTCTCATTACCTTTTCAACTGGAAACCCTTACTCACTATAGTTTAAACCCAAAATATCTAACTAAGAAAACCAAACATAAATAAAGATGATGCTGAGACAGCCTTTGAGACATTGGTGTATATTATTTTCAGTAATGCTGCTCTTAATACTTCTAAATATTTTCAGTGTTGTTCCTCTTTTTTTAAAAAGTGGATGCAGGTGTTTCTAGCTATTTTTTGTTTAGTTTGTTGGTTTGTGTATTGATTACTGCTCATCATAAAAGTCTATCTACTTAAAGGAATTTTCAGAAAGTGTTAGGAAGGGTGAGATTATAATTTCATTCCAAGCAAGGAGTTAATTCCTGTAGTTTTAACATAATTTTACAGTACTTAGTGACAGACTTGCATATGCTGAAGTAACTAATTTAGAAGTATTCTTAAGTGGTATTTAACCCCCACTCTGATTGCATTTAATTTCCATTAGTGCTGGTACAAGTCAGCTTTGCATTCTAACTGGTTATTTGCATATCGCTACATCAATAACTGAAAGCCAATTTATCCTGGGTTTGTATTACAGTGAAAATTTATTCCCTATGTGTTTTCATGTAGTGTTGTTGTAGATACTCAAGGATATGCAGGTGGATGCCAGAAAATTACTAGACATTGCCTTCAGGGGGGAGTTCATCCTTGTAGTCTTCATAACTTCCATTACTCCAAAACTATCAGAACGAAATTCTGTTAGTACTGAAGTACTGCCTAGACTGTATTTTGGCAGTACAAGGTGGATGAATTTGTTTTCCTTCAAAAAAAAATGTAATAGATTATGATATCAGCTAAGAAGAATCAGTTTTAGCGACAATTAAATGTGACTGGGAAAAGTTGCTGCAGGAAAAAAAAAGTGTGTGCAATAAAGTGATCTGACGTGCTTTTCACTGAAGGCCTGATATTTTCAAAACTCAAAGGCTCTTTCAGTTGTGAAGCCTGTCTATTAAAATACATTTCTAAAGAATAATATGAATCATACCATGTGTGGTATCCAAATTTGATGGTGTGTGGGGGAGAAAGAAATAGCAAAAATATGAATGTCATACTTGGGTAAGTCAGAACTAAACCAACCACAGGTAATTTTAAAAGCCCTCGTCCAGCACCACCTCTTTTAAGTGTAGCAGCTAAGACTGGACCAGAATCCTGGCATCTACTCTAAAGATAAAGACTGAGTATTATTAAGGATTAACTCATTTGCAATTTTAAAAGTTGGCTAAGAGATCATGGAGATTTTATTACCAGCTGTCATGGTCAGGGTCATATGGAGCTTGAACCAGACGAATGTTTGACATAGGTGGAAACTTTTTCTACCAGAAACAGTTTAAAAATTGTGATTATAGTTTTGTAACACTTTTGCTTACATACATTTAAAAAAAAACAAAACAAGTGCCCCCTTCATCACTTTCGAGCTATAAGCTGCTGTATCTTCAGTTGATAGTTGCACAAAACCTTTGTTGCCTTGTTGTCTGATTGCACTGTTTGAATAGAGTGCTTTTTTCACTTGTTCTTTAATAGCAAGAGAGAAAATAATAGTAATGTTTTGAGTGTATATGCATTTAAGAATGTTGCTTTTCTCCTACAGTACTAGAGCTAGTTTAGCTTGAGGACTTTTTCCTCGTGTTTATAAGACCAGCTGGTTTTGCACTTTCTAATCTAACAAACTACATGGCTGATAGATGGCCGGAAGTTTTCATCGGTTGTTGGCTCCAGGCCCTGTGACAGGGTATATTAGTCAGGCACCACAAAGTAGTCTCTACGTGCTGATAGGGACTACTCAGATGAACTACTGTCTGCTGTCTTGCTTTGCAGATGGGAGCTCACTGAGTCTCAGTCATGCTCTTAGTTTGCACTCATCCTTGAGTTTTGGTATCTTGCTCTCTCCTCATGTTGTGCTCACCCACTTGGTCTTGCTTGCGATCTCTCCCTGTCAATCGATCTTCCTTCTTTCCTCTGGAGTCTGCCCTATAAGTATATAGGGTTTAAAGTTTTAAATAGCATTTCATTCTTTAAAGTAGAATTACAGATGTATGTGAAAGAAAATGCATTTAAACTATTCATGACAAGTTCCTCTGAGATTTTCTAGTCACACTTGGCTTTAGGAAGGCAGGCTGGCTATTGTTTGTTTGCCAGCCCAAAAGGGGATGATTTGGGATTGCTTGTTTGCTTGTTCTTTTTATTTTGGTATTGGGACATGCCATGGTTTGCAGTGAGGATTTCCTTTGCCTCTAATTTTTAAGGGTTTTGATTAGGTTATTAATTTTAATGCCTAATTACATAGTAGGCCATAGCTTTGAACAGATTTTCCTATCATGCATCCCTTAAGATGATGTGATTAAACTGTAGTCACAAATTGCTATGATGTTTATCTGCCTTAGTTATGTGAGTGAAATTCTCCATACTTGATAATAATCCATCACTTTGCTCTTTTTGTCAAAGCTGCAGTATAGAGATGTCTAAATAGATTTAAATGTCTGCCATGACCTGTCCTCTAAAAATAGCAAGTTGGGAAAGGGAAATGAAATATTCTAAGACATTATTAGCATCTGGATCAATGAATCAGAAGTCCAAGCATGGCCCTTTCGCAAGCAATGGAAGACTGTTTCATTCATATTTCAACATTAATTGACAGAGCTCAGGTAATCAATTGCAAAACTCATTACAAGTATGCAAATCAGCATCACATTTGGCCTATTGTTATAGTCCACTCAACTACTCAACTGACTGAAACACATTGTTTGGAAAGATATTGTGTCCACCTGTAAAGTTTTCAAGTAACAATCTTTTTATGCTAGTCAGTTATTAAAATCTTTTGTTTTGGGCGAAAGCCTCCATTGCAGTTCAAGGTTGAATTTGACTTCAACTCCAGTTTCTAGATTTTATTTTGCCTTACACCGCTTTAAAGTCATCTTACTTTCTAACCTCCAAGTTCACTTAGAGTGATTTCAGCAGCTCTCGTTTTCTTTGGTAGGCTGGATCAATTGAGGTCTTTAAGCCTCTCATCATGAGGCTTGCTTACCAGTGATGCTGTTGTTTTTTCAGTCATCTTTTCAAAGACTATATTTTGATAATTCTCGAGATTAGTATTAAAGTTAAGGAGACACAGAGACCAAAAGTGAAGTTTATTTCTACAGGATTTTAGCTCAAAAATATTTCAAGCAGTAGTAGGATAAAGTTAGCTGCTACTTGAAACTGTGTAGCTGAAAATTTTGATGAAAGAAGTTGAAATGCAATGACTTGTCAAGCAAAAGAACTAGAAAATGTCATTGCTGTTGACCTGAAGAGGGCAACACAGCACAGTGAGTTTCCGCAACTTCTTGGCTAGTGCAGAATGCTCTTGCCATAGACCTATGTGTAATACCTTATTTAAGTTTTTTCCTATTTATTAAAAACGATGTTTTCATAAAGGACCTGCTGAAAATAGATTGATTTCTTAACAACCTCCTTTTACAAACAGGAAGTTTTGAGTGAATAGGAAAATAATGTGAAATGATGGTTGATTTGTGTAACAGAGCTGTGCTCAGCTGCAATTCTGTCCTGAAAAGAGTAACAACAAAAAAGGTTTCTAATTCATCATCACTTGAGTACACAGAGAGACTCAATAACTGATGGTTCAGCACTGAAGAAACACTATCACACTTTCAGCAGTTTTAAATAACTTCAAAATCAAAGGTCTATGAATGAGAAAGTTTAAAGCTTTGATAAGAAAATATTTTTCCGAATGCCTCATTATTTAGAAAAAAACAACAGTGACAAACCTTTCTATCAAGTATTGCATATGGGCAGCATCATCCATAAGTAGCTATGAATACTTGTTTTCTGAACTTGATTGTGTAGTTCTGTGCTGAAAGAACAAGTTGTCAAGTTGTTGCCTTGAGTTGAAGGTCCCTGTTACCACAGTTGAGGTTCTATAATTGCATAAGCTTTTCTGGTCCATCTAAGTGCAAAGGGAAATGGGCTACCTCAAACCAATGCTGTTAAAGATGACTTTTTAACAGGTTTTGTATTAAGGAATGTCCCTGCAGTTCTTTTAAAAAACTTAAGGAACCCATGTGCAAGATCAGCCTTGTGCCTTTAAGAATCTCTGTACGTAAATGTAGCTTGTATACAAATAATATAGTTTTACTTGTATGAAAAATAGTTGAGCTTCTGAATTACATTATAACTCGCTTAAAACAAATTAGGGATATATTGAATTCTGAATATAGGGGAAAACTGGGTAGTATTTTGTTTTTAAATCTCTTTTTGTCTTATCAGATACTCTTAGAAGAATCTAGGTGTATCAAAAAAAAAACCCACAGTAGCATCTCAGTAATTTAATAAATAAACTTTGTGTAAACAGCTGTACATAAATTTAAATCTATATATAGCTTTAATTTTTTTGTTAGCAAAAGATCAGCCAAAATACAGTTTGAGTTATGATGAAATAATGAACACTTTTGATTTAAAAAAAAGTCTATTCCTAGTTTGAAAATGCCTTCATCTTACCAAATGTCTTATGCACTTCCTCATCACAAATTGGTTGTTACTTTTTTAGCAAATCATTTTTGCATAAAGCTCCAATTTGTCATCTTTTCTCTGAATTGTTTTATGGTAATGAATTTGGATATAAATAAGTTTCTGTAAATGTTCATGGTACAAATTTAAATTCCCACAAGGTTTGAATTCTTGTGGCTCTATTTCCTTAAACTGTTTTGTTAGGGTAGTATTCTTGTATATTTATATATCATCCTAAGTTTGTTATGAAAATCAATAAATGCGTGCAATTTAAAAAAAAAACACAACACTTTTCACCACAACCTTGAGTGCTAATTCTTAAAAATATGAATATGTTGAGAGGCTGGGATGAAGACAATGAATGAAGCAGTAATTCAGTTGAATCAGGTCTGTGCAGAATTACTTTTAGATCTTGTAATTTAAATGCAGTCCTTTTTAGTATATTGCTGTGTATCTTTTGATCCTTAAAGCCGGTCATTTTAATTCTCTGTTTCACTTGCTTTAGTCAACATAAAGTGATTTGCCACTTTCACCATGTACTTTCTTATGTGGTCAGATTCTAATTTCGTAGCAAGAAGGATTTTTGCTACCTGATGCCTGGAACCCAGACCTGTATTCCTCTGAGATTGGCTCTTGTACTCTGACATAACAGGAAAAAATAAAAAAAAGGGGGGGGGGGAACCTCAACACAACCACAAAAATAAATGAACAAAAACCCAACCAAACAAGAAACCAACACAGACACCCCAACAACAAAACAAATAAACAAAAAACCAACAAACCAGAACATGTTGGTGAACATGTTGGGAAACGTAGATATGGAGGTTTTTTCAATTGCATACAAATCATTTTCTGGGAAGGAAATTTAATATTTTAATACTTCAAGGCCACGCTTATATTGTAAATAGCTTTGCCTTCTTAGTGCTGAACAAAACTGTCTCTTGGAAGTGTTTTTTCTGTTTGGTCTCTGATACTTCTGGATTTATGGCTGCTGTCTGTTCTGTGTGTTATCACTCTCTTGAATGCTGACTCTCTTCTGCTTCTAGGATCTGTAAAATTCACCTGAGGTTAAATGATGCAAATTCAATTTTTCAGAGTGCATAGGACTACTTTCCCTGCACAAGCAAATTTAATGGATCATTTGAAAGACCAGGCTACAGCCAGAATGTGGTTCTGCCATGCTTGTGAGGTATTTTGACATGAAAGTGGTTGTGAATGGTACATCTGCAGCTTTTGGAGGGTAGTGGAACTTCTGTCGATATATACTCTTGCTAAAAGTGACTCATGAGGTATAATAGGACACTTGCTTGGATAATGTTTGTTCCAGGTTGTCCTAAAAACCTTTGATTTTTTGGTAAATACTGCCCCTTGATTTCAATGCCCAGAACTTGATCTGCTTTTCTTAGACCTTCCTTGTAAAGCAGATGGTAGCTGGGTGGCTTTCTTAGTATTACAGATAGACTCTTTCCCTGTCAGCAATGTTGTAGTGTAGATGGCATCCAATAAAATGCCTATTTAGAGAAGCAGTTTAAGGTTTTTGACTTTTGTGAACCAAAATTGGTGCCTCTAGGAAAGGCATATGCATTATATTTTGGATTACAGCATCTACTACTTTAGTTCTAGAGTTTTTTAAACCTTTCTATCAATCCATCTTGGAAAGGTCTTGGAGAACAGGAGAGGTGCCTCAGGACTGGAGGAAAGCCAATGTCACTCCAGTCTTCAAAAATAGCAAGAAGGAGGATCCAGGAAAGTACAAGCCAGTCAGCTTCACCCCCATCCCTGGAAAGATGATGGAACAGCTCATTCTGGAGATTATCTCTAAGCATGTGAAGGAAAAGGATGTTATTGGGAGTGGTCAGCATGGATTCATCAAGGGAAAATGATGCTTTACCAGTCTGATAGCCTTCTATAATGGCATGACTGGATGGCTAGATGAGTGGAGGGCTGTGGATGTTGTGTACCTTGACTTCAGCAAGGTTTTTCACTCTGTCTCCCATAACATCCTGATAGGGAAGCTTATGGAAGTGTAAGTTAATGAGTAGACATTGAGGCGGATTGAGAACTGGCTTGGTGACAGAGCTCAGAGGGTTGTGATCAGCAGCACAGAGTCTAGCTGGAGGCCTGCAGCTAATGGTGTTCCTCAGGAGTCAGTACTGGGTCCAGTCTTGTTCAATATATTCATCAATGACCCGAGGTGCATTAAGAAGAGTGTGGCCAGCAGGTTGAGGGAGGTTCTCCTCCCCCTCTGCTCTGCCCTAGTGAGGCCACATCTGGAGTATTGTGTTCACTTACGGGCTCCCCAGTTCAGGAGAGACAAGGAATTACTGGAGAGAGTTCAGGTAAAGGTCTACAAAGATGATCGAAGGACTGGAGTGTCTCTTGAATGAGGAAAGGCTGAGAGACCTGTGGCTGTTTAGGCTGGAGAAGAGAAGACTGAGAGGGGATTTTATCAGTGTTTATAAATATCTAAAGCGGGAGTGTCAAGAAGATGGGGCCAGACTCTTTTTGGTGGTGCCCAGCAACAGGACATGGACCAACAGGCACGAACTGGAACACAGGAAGTTGGCATCTGAACATCAGGAAAATATTCTTTACTGTGAGGGTGACAGCCCTGGAACAGGCTTCCCAGAGAGATTGTAGTCTCCTTCTCTGGAGATTCTCAAAACCTGTTGCAATCCTGTGCAACCTACTGTAGGTGAACCTGCTTTAGCAGAGGGGTTGGATGAGATGACCTCCAGAGGTCCCTTCCAACCCTGACTATTCTGTGGTTGTATGTATCTTCAGATGAAGAGTTTTTCAGGGTTTTTTATTTACTTAGTTACTGATAGGCTTCTTAGAGATCTTGATTTTGCTCTCCTCCCTCTTTGGTGAGAGACTGTTTTTCCCTATGGGTATCTGCTGAATGAAAGAGTCTGGTCTTAGTGCCTTTATGTTACTATTATGTATTATTAAAGCTCCAAGCAGCTCTTTAAACCAATAGGGCCAGACTATACAAACTCTTATTGATTGTCCTACTTATAAGTAGTGATAACTGTGTTTTGGACAATCCAAAGTACTTAGGGTTTTTCCAGGTCAGTATTCAAGATGCTGTGTTGTCAGTGTCTTAACCATAATTGCATGCATCCTAGACTGAAGCTTTGCTCCATATTTTTGGTGTTGAAATAACACATTTAAAATTATGCTCTAACTTGAATTTCTAGCATTAAGAGTGTACAAGTGTATTATTTCTTAGCACACTTTGAAAATACTGTTTGAAGGTTATCCTGGCTGAAGCACAAAGTGATTGCTTATAAAATAGTTGATGAAGAAGTAAGAGTATAATAATTGTTTTAAAATTTTTTTTGAAGTAAAATACCAAGACTCCAGCCTATACACAAATCTTTCAAACTATTTAGAAGCATAAACTGGAAAGTATGGTGGGAAATAGCAGCAATTGTGAATTGTGAAATATTTTAAGACTAAGAATACAAATTAAAAATAATATCAGACCATAGAAGAACAAATCCATTTAATAAGTAATATAGTGTCTCCTGTGGTTTTCAATTTGAGGTTACAAATAAAAGGGAGAATTTGAAGTTTAACATCACACGTTTGTTCCTAGAGTAGTATGTCCTTCAATACTTGCTTGCTTAGCTCTTTTTTGTGAGCTTTTATTAATTATTCATTTATTAATCCATCTATTAATGTGAATGGTGAAATAGGAATCACTTGCAAGTATCAGTTAAGTGGCTGATATTTATAGCTACATGATCACCTTCACTCTGTTCGTTCTGGAGTTGGAATATGGGTATCATACTAGATTCTGCTGTTGTCCTAGCATAAGCTTAAGATGTCTCGATAGGTAGAACACAAATTAATGCTTCAAAATATTAAAGAGGTTATATGAACAAGAAATATGCAGGAAAGTGCAAAAAAGGACTGCTACTTATATAGAAATATATTGGCCAGCTACTTATATAGAAATATTTTGCAGCATTTAAGTTAGCTTATAAAATTGGTTTAATCCATTTGAGTTAGACTGACCATAGTAGAAGCAAATGGTTGGGTTTTGATTTTGTTTAAGAAAGACCATGATTGAAGATAGGAAGCTTAGAACAGCATCACTAAATGGTGGAAAGGGAGTTAGAGGTTTGCTAATAAAGCATTTTATTATCTGCTGTGATCACCAGCTTATGCAGCCTGCAGGCATCCTGATCTAGATTTCTTTACCGTGTAGTCACCTGTTTGTTTTCTACATGATGATGATCAATGTTTGCCCTGCTATTGAAATGTTCTTTTCCCTCCTCCATCACTGATGCTACTTGCATGGTCTGCCTTGCTGGCTTGTTTTGGCTGTCTGAAGTTAGCTGTTTACATACGTAAAAGCTCTCTGATGTGATATTTTTTTATTCATAGGTGATTTTTTTTTTTTTCCAGAAGCCACTCAAATATTTTTGTTGGCCTTATTCTGCAGGTATCAGAATACATGAAATGAGCTTAGAGCCAAGTAACCCCTTCTAATATGTGACTAGTTTCTGAATGAAAGTCAAAATATGCAGCACTTGACCAACTATAGATAACATTAGTTTTGTAAAACTTGGGACAAGAGGAAGGGCAAGTTCAGGAGGGCCACCTTACACTGGGTTCTCAGAACTGGCTTTTTCTACACACCCAGAAATGTTTAGTTCCTATTCCGACATAAATTCTTACCTGAGTTTATTGGTGATTTTCAGTCTTAGCTGCCACTTCCAGTCTGATAAGCTGCCTGTCCAGTTTCCAGTGAGTGCAGTCCATGGTGGGGTTCTGTTGTTTGTTTGAGTGTGGTCGTTTTTTTTTTAAATAACAGCTCCCCCCCCCACCGAAGCCCAAACCAAACCAGAAACATTGTTTGTGTCTTTTCTGCAATGAAGTACTCAGTGATTCCAGTCTAATATTAATCAAAAAGAAGTAAAAAATACACATCCAGAAATACCAGCAGAAAAACTGCAGTTCAGCACCAGTGAGAGTGGTATTTCAGATGGGGCTTTGCACTATTTTGCTTTCAGACAGGCATGGTACTGTGATGGTTCTGTGACTATACCAGTTTGTCATCTTTTCAATTAGTCATTTTTTCATTGTACATTTTGATTTTTAATAGGAAACAGTTCTGCAGAGCAGAAGACGTCATAGAAAATACATGGAAAATGTACTTTTTGTGTAAATACTTAATGGTATTTATATGATCAATTTTATTTTCAAGGAGTAGTTAATTTTCCTGTACTTTCCTTTTTATATAAACTAATTTAAAACATTATGCAATCTCTCACTAATACTTTTAAAGCTTCTTGGTTGAGTTTAAATAAAATGATAAGTTTATACTAAGATAACTCTCAAAATTTAAAGTGGTTCATTACTAAGCAGCACAGACTATGTACTTGACAAATTACTGAAAATATGATGGGAGTATGTAGGGAAGTATCAAGTTTTAAGGTTTTAGGCTGCCAGCTTATGCACATGTGGGAATTGTAAGGAATTGTTTTTACTTTGTGGGTTCAATATGTATGGTAACTTTTATTTGTTTGAATACTGTTAGAGTAGCAGCAGAGTGTTTAGGCAGAAAATACAAATCCCCTTCCTCTAGATGGAAACACTGTGATTTTTCCAGGTTAAAACCCAGCAGTTCACGAGTTATGTTTCCTATTTTAAGATGTCTTGTGTAAAATATCTCACTAATTAAATGACAGATTTCATGCAGTGTTTGATGTTCTGGGGATGCTGAAAAGGACCAGGCAAGCGGACTACTCGTTTTTTGCCAAGATGATATGGAAAAAAGTTACAGTTGCTAGCACAGTATGTGACTATGTGGCTTGTCTCTGATAGCTGTGAGGCTTTATGCTGCCTTTTTAAAGGCACTCTTAAAACTAGCTCACACCTATAACTCTTCTCAATGCCAGTATACCTGAATAGGTAATGTTAATCTATTTTTTTTTCTCAATACAGTGCAATTTTACTTTCACTACCACTTTCCTGTTACTGTTTAAACTTCCTATAAAAAGCCTTCACTTGTTCTGCAAAGCACAAGATTTGTGGTGCTGTGTAGTAATATAGAAGAATGAGAAATTTCAGTTGTGAAAAACAATCACAACTTTCTAGAAAATGTGCTAATTTAAAGTCAAATATTTGCTTTCATGGAAGTTTGATGATTTGATGTGAAATTGTGGATGTAATCAGTGTAAAATGCACTGCAAATTTTGGGCCAGGTGATGTCTTCATACACTTCAATACTTGAAGGCATTTACTTTGTAGATGTGTCATCAGCAATTCCTGACTGACTCTTACCTGTTTTATCATGCACATGCATCCAGCATCTTTTGAACAGGTCACAGCTACACAGGGGCTAGACTGTAAAATAATTTTTAAAGTGACATATTCTGTCAAAGCTCTGATAATCTTAGTAGGACTAAACCGGTGGATACTGTACAAATACATGCTTTAGGCCTGGGGTAGACTATTTCAAATCATTGCCAGTTAGCAGTTAGGCAGTGATGTCTTTGTGGGTTAGATTACAGATTGTGCTGGTTTGTATGATTAATTAAGCAAATATTGTAGAAAACACAACATTATGTAAGTGGTTACTCATATTGGCTATTCCTTCTTACGTTGTTGTAGTAAATACTAGAGTAGAAAACTAAAGTCAGGCTTATACTACTGGCTACCATACTTCAGAAGGGTAATGGTTAAGATTCTTCTAAAATTATTTATGGTCCTATATGATAAAGACACTGTGAATAGTTATCTTGTAAACATTCTAGATTGTAGGATGGGACTTTTCTTTTGACTCTCTGAATGCGTAAAGCATCTGCTGCGCGGGAGGGAAGAACTGTAAACACGCTGGGATAATACTCTGCCTGTAGGATTGCATTTGTGAACGACAATCCCTGTATAAACAATGTGCAGTTACTTTTATCATTTTAACATTGATGGAGACCAGTGATTTTTTTTTTATTTACATTACCACATCTGTATTGCTCAACACTTCACATACAAAATTGAGTTCCTTTTCCATAATGATCCGTGATAGCAGCTGAGGATATTGCTTTGCAGCAGTCAGCAACTACGTGGGAGATTTTAGAAAATACAGTTTTGGCCTTTCCCTCTTGGCATTGTTATGATAACGAGGGAAAAAATTAATTTTAATTTATTAATAAGTAATGAGGAACTGCATTATACACTTGGGAAATGCTTATCTTAAAAGTCTATTAATAACAACCACCTTTGCCTTCATCTTTCTTTGTCATCTTTATTTTCACTTCAGCCACTTCAGATAGAAAGCACTTGGGAGCTGTGATTAGACTTCTGTGAATAATTGATGATTTTTTTTTAAACAAAGTCAATAGAAAAGTTTTGGCTATAACAGTGTTTTCAGAGTTTGGGTTTTTTCCTATTTGTACCCCTTTTTTTTTTTTTTTTTTTTTAAGTATTTAGGAGGTACACGTCTTCAGTGTACTGTGCCAGAGTTCACTTCTCAAGTGTGGATCTGTCTGAGGTGGATCCTGCTGGCTGTGTGCCTCCCCTCATTTTTCAAATGTTCAGACATTTCATTAGCACTGTTTGTATCCACATTCGGCTACCCTGAGGACATAGAGAATTGACTACAGCAGCTAGTCAGCTTCTTCTGATCAGTCTTCATAAGAAAAAGTGGGAAAAGTCTATTTTTCTGATTTTACAGACTGTTGGCAAGAAGTAACAAGTAGCTATGTGTCAACAGTTCTGCCCTGTACTGCCTTGGAATTACTGTGGGGTTGTGTACCACTGTTAGGAAAAGAGTCCTGCTCTGCCGTTGCAGAGAGGTGAATGACAAATTGTTGTGGTTAATGTATTGCTTGTGGCTTTTCATACAGGTAGGTGACAGAGACCACACCATAACTTCCCTTCAAAATTAATTTTCAGCTTTTAAATCTTTTAATATACTGGGTGGTTTTTTATTGTTTTGTTAGTTATTTTAAAGAAAAAAAGACTTGGCAAAACATATGTTGAGCTCCTAAGTTTGTGCTCACTGCTTGTTTTACTTAAATTAAGACTATATTGAAATTCTTTGTTCTACCAGATCTTATTCCCATAACAGAAGGATGGGGTTTTTTTCGATTAAAAAAAAAAAATAGTTCAACATTTTTATATCCGCGACATCATTTATAAATTATATTCACAGTTTTCTGGAGCATCAACTTAATTTCAATTGTTAACGAAGAAAAAACCTCCCCAGCATTTAATGATATGAATGGAAAGCAAGGAGGAAAAAAAGAATTGGAACTGCCAGACTCTTCTTTTGCAACGTCTTGTTCTGTCTTATCTTCTGTCTGTCTCAGATAGTAATACTGTATATTTGCATGGTCCTTAAATTGTTGTTTTTACTAATTTTGTTATTAAAACAGGCAACAACAGAGAGACCTTTTATACAGAAGCTATTTCGACCAATTGCTTCAGGAGGACAGTTGCATACTTTGGGAGATCTGCTAAAAGATGTGTGTCCTAGTGCTATAGCCCCTGAAGGTACTGTAGAAATAACTTTTGTTAAGATATTTTGTTAAGATATTTTCTTCTGTTGATTGATTGTTTGTGAGGTTTTGTTTCTTTTTAATATGGGGATTTTGGAAGCAGAGCTATGTCTCAGTACCAGAGTTTCAGATTTCACTCCTTCCTAGCCTTTCAGGATGCCCGTTATACATCATCTGTGGTGTTTGGAGAGGATAAGATTGAGTCCTTAAGCACTCTCTGAAGTTTTATTTTAAAATTTGTGCACTCCTTTTGCATCTCACTATTCTTAATAAGAACATTCACATGTTACTTTCTGCATTTTTAAAAAAATGGCTTCAAAGCAACATCAACAGAAGTTTGATTTTGTTACCTTTATTTTTATATTGCATAAACTTTCAAATGTAAACCTCCAAAATTGATAGAGATTAAAGATGTTTTCAGAATGTTTTTTCCCCTGTTGAAGCCCAGCCTTTAAAAATGTACTAGAAAAGAAAGAGATGGTTACGAGTATGTAATAATGTATGATATTACTAAGTTGTATTCTGTGACAAGATACGAATTAGTTCAGGTAGCATTTATCATTTCATACAATAGCATTTGTTCATCAGCACTTACTCAGAAAAAGTAAGCATTTCAGGATGCTATTTTGGCCTCAAAGGTTACAACTATTGGAACTCTGATATACTTTTTAGCAAGATAGATGTAAAAGTTACGTAGTCTGCAACTTAAGGTCAAAATTATGTGACATGAAATGTTTTTCATCTTGTTCTTGCTGTTGTCTTGCCAGTAACCTATAAATGGGTAACTTTTTTCAGTCAATAAAAACCACAGGGTTTTTCAGAAATGTCTGGTCTTCTAGAGAAGATCCTGGCACAGAATTTACTGGTGTAGTATCATCACCTTTTGACAGTAAAGCACTGAATTTGAAATCAGTGTAAAAATCTATAAGATGCTGTTGTACACAGAAGTTATGTAATTCAAAATCAAACAATTGTGGATTTCTTTAAGTATGTGATCTTAGAAATGGACTGAAAAAGTTTAGTTTTGTTTTGTTTTGTTTTTTACCTCATTTAATACTTGTTAACACAGGGACACAATTTCCAAAAATAACAGAAGGTAAGGAAAACATGAAATGTTGCTAGCCACGTATTTGTTTTCCTACTGTAAATTTTAGAGCATAATGTTAGGTAATGCTTTCAACTAACTGTCCAAAAGATAAAGCAAGAGACATATAGATATTTGAATGTTAGCACAAGCAAGGTTAGGGTAAGGAGGATGATATATTTTGAATTGAAAGGCAGTCAAGAGCACAAATTAAATGAAAGAAACTTGGAGCATTTATGCAAAAGTTATTCCAGGATGTAATGGATCATAACATTTATGTGGGTTTGCAAAAGCTGAAGATGGGTAATGTGCTAGTTACTGCCTTTATTAAAGGTGTGAATGTAATGTAATTCTTTTCTGAGTACTAGTGAGTTGATGCTTACCATTAATAGGCCTTCTTTTCACTTGCCAACAAATGCACCAACCTTTAATAGCAGAATAGAAATGTGCTTTGCTAATTGCATACTTCATTTTTGTTATATGCTAAAACCACCCCTATACTATTTACTCAATGGTGATTACTGGAAAGAAGCTCAAATAGGTACTATCCTTACACTTAAGAGGAACACTTTGAAATTTGGTGGAAGGGTTTCCTTGTATTGGAATATACTTGTCTGTTCCTGATTAAATCTGCTTAAATTTAGCCTAGTTTGGATCCTTAAGGTTCTACTGAGCAACTTGCAAACAAAGAGCTTAATACATTTGATCCCTCACATAGGTGTGAGCTGTCTAGGATTCAGCAGAATTTCTCCTGTAATACAGCTTTGTATTGTTGTGTTGTTCAGTTGTTCTTTTTATATTCTGAGTGTTCTCTTCCTCTTCTGGTAACAGAAGGCAAGTTGTCTGAGCTAAATGTGCAAAGTAATGTGAACTCTTGAGGAGATACAGGGGTAGACTGATACACAGAGCCAGGGGAGGTGGGGCAGACTGACTGAACAAGTAATTTGGAAGAAAATGACAGATCTGGGAGTCATTAAATGTGATGGGGATAGCGGCTATAAACAATGTGGCAGGATGAAAGAGGTTGGGGCGGAAGCCAAAAACTGACTTAATAACGGAACACCTGGATAGACTAAGTGGGATAGGAGATGATAAAAGGATGAGGGAGGAAAAGAGGCATATTGCATGTGGATCATTTACTAAGATCATACAGGACATCCATGAAAGAATGGGAGTGCAAGTCCTGCTGGTACAGTGATTCAGTTGGTCTGCACACCCGCTTGGAGAAACAAATTGAATCAAAAGTTGAAAAGAAGGGTAGTTTGCCCTGGCAGAAGATGCACGTGGATAGGTGGAGATCGTCAAATAAGGGACTGGGGAAAACTTGTTCAGTGTTTGCTGTACAAGTAGACTACACCCCAGACAGGAATACAAAGTAGAAAATTAAGGATGGCAACGTGGAAAGAAAAAAAGACCTAGCAGGTATATCAGGAGGAAGCAGAACTAGGACAAAATGGAGGGATGATAGAGAAAGGGTCAGATTTATGGAAAATTACCCGAAAAGATGGGTGCCCATGGCAGCAGCGATTCTTACTGCTGAGGAGAATTCAAAGTAAGGTCAGTGTGCTTAGAAGGTGTGAAGGGCAGCACTGATTTAGGCTTGACTGCTTCAGTTCATAGTACTCTGTTCTCTGATGATTCAACTCAGCCAATAAGTGAACTTTGATTATTCTCTTGTTTGGCTTAATCCACTCATCTCATTCACTATTCAAATGTAAATGTGCACCATACAAGTGTTCATGCTCTAATACAGCTTTGAGGTATAACAAAACCAAACCAAACACTAACAAACAAAACCAGACCAAACAAAGTAACTCACCAGGCTGCACAGTGCCACTTTTGAGTTTTGCCTTTAGAAATGTTAGCAGCCACATACGTCTCCCCTTTCCAGCAAGTGGACTAAACTCTTGAAACTGCAGAATCTCAGCACTTCGGTGCTGCTGGAGTCTCCATGAAACCCACTCACTCAACTAATTTTCTCTCTGATGCTGGCACATTGAGAGTTTAACAAACTTCCTCTGTCAATAGATGCTCCATCAGTTCAAAATGCAGAGGAGACTGTAGAGCCGAGTCTATCTATTCTGTGGGCATATGAGAATTTTATTTGCAAGTATTTTTTGGAAACCTGTGAAACTATGCATAAGTGATTTTCTTCTCAAGTAGTTGTATCCATTTGAAGTTGTGTACTTGAACTTTAGGAGGTGTCAGAGTTGTAGACTGTCTGTACAATCTTAATTTCTGTACACATGCACACGGATCATTATACAGTTTATAATCACTTTCCATCTCTCATCTCCTTTTGTTTTCTGTGAGACTTTTGTCTTCCTGCGCAGGCTGGGCATATTTTAATGTCAGGGCTGCGTAGTGAAAAATCATTGTCCTGATTGTTGAAATGATGGATGGGGAATGAATTCACTTCAGGAAGTATTATAATTTAGGCAGCTGAATACTGCCTTTGGGAATTGCATTCAGTTCTTTCTCCCCTAGGGAGTTCATTCATGTGTGATACCAGGCAAGCTGAGTGTTAGTTACAAACCCACCCATTTCATAGAGAGGATCACCAGAAAAATCCAGTGATCTGAGTGTTCTGCTGAACAGCTTACTTGTACTTGGAATCAGCAAGAACTCTGAGGCTTTGAGTGTGCAAACAGAGGGCAGTCTCTGAAAGTCAAGTTTTAGGCCTCTCTTCTTCTCTCCCACCTTCCACAAAATGACTATTTATGGCCATAATGTCTCTTTGATTTCAGTATGTGATCTACAAAATGGCAATAATACAGCCTCTTTCCACAGGAGAATCTTGATGAACCTGTTTTTGAAGGAAAAATACGTTGTGTTATTTAAATAGACTGAATTTTGTTATGTTAAAAGCTGTCTTCTTTGAACCTTTCTTAGTATCTTCTAATTTTTCTTCTTGTAGACTTATATGCTTTGTCTTAATCTACAACTTTTATTCCAGTCAAGGCATTAAAATAATGTAACAGAATGCATTATCAAACGTATATTAGAAAATTCTGTCAAACTCTTTTCCACATCAGGATTTTCAGACTTGATTCAGTGTTATCAAAGTTTAGATCTACTTAATTTTTCTGAACAAAAGAAAAAAAAAAAAGTATCTCATCAAAGATATGCTTAAAGGCATAACAGATATTGGTGATGCAAATTGTTCTCAATGTTTTTTCACTCTTGTTTTCAAAGAGCAGCGTAGATGTTTTCCTGTTTTCTAAGCCCCCACTTTAGTGAATCAATGCATAGATGACATAAGCTGCATCTTTTTGTCAGTGCAACACAATCAATATGAGCTCCTCTTTCTTTCTGTTTTTCTCCATCTGTTCAACTTCTTTCCTTTTTCCTCTACAGTTTTCTCTTTTCCAATGACTTTTCATTCAACTGGAAGCTTCATGGTAATTGTGTTGGTTGCTCGTCGATGGTGACTTCCGTAACTGAGCTTTGTGCCGTGGGAACATAGAGAATATATGATTTTCAGACTCGGCATTTGTAGCCATGTATGTGAGCTGTTCCTGCTGCCAGATACTTAGGGACCACCACAATAAGAGGGAGGGAAGGGTTTCAAGAACCACCCACAGTGTCTATATGCCTTTGCTTTAGGAAACATGGATATAATTAAGTCTCTCTTTTAACTGTGCTGAGAAAAAAATATTTCAATTAAAAAAAAAATAAATTTGTATATATACGTTGATTACCAACTGTCAAAAACACAATGTAAAGAAGGCTGTCAGAAGTAGTACAGGTTGAATAGTGACATAAAAATAGTCTTTGTAAAATATTGTGTCAGTATTACTTTGGACTGCTACAGACTGTGGGTAACTGTTTAGATACTGCATTTTATTTAAATTAGCTTACAAAACTATTTATTCAAGGCTTTTATTGTTTGTTGAAGTGCTCAAAAAATTAAAAACTTGAGCTTTATCCCAACCCATACTTGCCTGTCTGTCCTCAAACTAGTTACAGATATATTATTCTGCTTAATGAATGCTGTACAGTGCTCACCTTTCTGGGTTGTTAAATACTTTCATTTCCTTGAGGTGTTCATCCGAGGAAAACTGATGGGTAAAAGTTGAAGGCTTTTTGGCGTGATCACTGTAGGACCAAAGTGGCTTCTACTTGGAGTCTATCAGACTGCAAGGATTGTTAGCTTGGTCTTTTTGTGTCCATAATCACAGCAGTGGAGCTGTCACAGAGAGTATAGCAGTTTGGAACCCATTTGTCAAAACATTTATCAAGAAATTTATGCCTTACTAGTAATGATCAGAAAGTGTGAAGAAAAGCAGTACTTCAAATTAGAACAAGCACCAAGAAGCTAGTGTAGGTCTTAAAACTTTTGGCAATTACATTAATTATCTTGACTTTAAAGGATACCTTGTTCCTCTAGAACAATGAGGAGAATGTCTGCCTTTACTAGTAACAAACATCCTTAAAAATAATACAATGTTGAGAGTCTTCAGAGAAGATGCTTCCTTCCCTCCACTTTACAGTACTACTGCAGTACTGTCCAGTACTTTCCTCTGCAAGACTGGGTCTAAAATAACCATCTCTGATTTTCTGTGTAAATAAATATTTAGACAGCAGATGTGTTAGATCAGATATTTTCTCAGTAGCCAAGTAGTTTTTTTTCTTTTTCCTTTGTGCCTATTTATCGGCTTCACAGGCAGAGGTTGTGTTATGTGGCAAGAGTAAGACCCAAGTCATCACAGAAAGTTCATCACCTTGCATTTAATATTGATGCAGTTCATTCATTTCAAAATTTTTTTTTTTCTTTGCTCAGATCTTTCTGTGTTGACATGAATCTTGGGAAGCAGTGAAGTCCTACGTGTCATGTTTAATAAATATTGAAATCAATATTCTCAAACGCAAACTAACCCAGTAATTGCTTCCTCTGTATTGCAGCCTACTGTAATTTCTCTTTAAGGCATGTTATTATTTGTTTTTTAGTTATTGCTGTAATAATTTGTAATTCATCAGTTACACAGAAGTTCATTAATGAAAGACACCTAATTATGAAATTTTACTATAGGTAAATCTATGTTGTATATTAGTATGGGCTTTTTTTGCTTACCATATTTCCATAATTATAGTTTACTTCTGAAGGCTGCATGCAGCTGAAGTCAAACTTGAGAGTTCTGTGATCGTGAAGCTCTTTACTACAAGGGTGGTAAAACACTGGAACTGGTTGCCCAGGGAAGTTGTGGACACTCTGTCACTGGATGTGTTCAAGACCAGGTTGGATGGGGCTTTGAGCAACCTGATGTAGTGGGAGGTGTCCCTGCCTATGGCAGAGGGGTTGGAACTAGGTGATCTTTAAGGTCCCTTCCAATCAAAACCATTCTACAGTTCCATGTATAGATAATACTTAGCTTGCTATTCATGGACTACTATTCCTGATCTCCTAGAGTTACTGGGAATCCTTAATCGAAGATGTGCAATTTCACTTCGGTGTCAGTCTTTTAAAGTGAGACTCTGCAAATTGCAGTTTGGGCATATTAAACTGTGTTTAGTTCTCAGCTGGGATCATATCTTGTTGGGGGGGGGGTGCTTCATTTTGTTTTCACATTTGTTTCTCTATAGTTGTTCATTCTTAAAACTGAGGGAAGCTAGTCATTTAGTGTAATGTTTAATTACCTCTGATCTTGATCCCAGCATCATGGAAGACTGACTCTTATTTTTCAGTTCTTTTTTTTTTTTCAATGTGTGTAGACCCATGTTTTTTTTCTTTCACATCCCTGGCTCTACAGCTGTTTCCTTTCTTTTTTCTGCATCATGTTCCTTCAATATCTCTATTTTAGTCATGCATAACTCCTGCTGTCCTTCATTACTTTTTTAAGATCCACTTTTGCATCCTGTAAAGTTGGCTCTTCTACTTCTTTGACTGAGCTCACCATAATTTGTGTAACTATTTTGTAGATTTTCTAACCTTCGCTGGTTTTCTAATAGAAATAGATCTTCAGGGAAACAGTCATGTCACTTCTGCTTTAGTTCTTCCTTCTTGCTTTCCCTCCTTTTATTTCCTGTGGTGTTCCATTATCTATACTTCTACCACAGTTTCCTTGAGTTTTCCAAATACTTTTTTTGAACCTTTGAATAAGAAAATCCAAACCATTTAGGTACCTAGGGGCCATGTTTCTCTATCAACATTCTTTCATTTCACAGTTGAGAACTCTAGGATCTCAGATGTCCTCTGAGAAGATTAATGCCATGTTCACTCAGGGAAGTCTGTAATAAAATTGTCCAGTGTCCCCCTTTTCACTGTTTTAAAATCTTGAAATCGTACAGAAATCCTTTCCAGCCAACAGTGGAAAGTTTTACTTCTCAGACTGTGCATCATGCAGTTTGGAATCCAAGCTCATGACAGTTGTCTTTTTTATTTTAGTGTGAAAGACCCATTAATGAGGACTCCAGGGCTAGAATCAGACTGTTCTGATTATTTATGCTACAGCTTGTAAACGTGTTGTCTGATCTTTTTTCCTGTGCTTGTGGATGCCACTTGCACAGACAAAAATCAATCCTTTAATCGGACAGTTCTTGTGTGGTGAAGTGGAATTGTCAGCAGTAGTTCCAATTCCAGAAAATTAGGTGGCCTTTTAGATAGTTTGAGAGGTATTACTATTTGTGAGGTTTAGTGTATTACGGAAGAACGGGCTAAGGTGAAGCTTAATATTCCCTGTGGTCTCTTAGACTGCATAGTTTAAGTTTCTATGTAGGTAGGGAAGAGAAGATGTTTAGACCATGTAGTTGCTTGCAAATATGGCATAAGGTTGCATAGCTGATGTGGTAGAACACCTTACTTTTCAATATTCTTCCCAAAACTGCTGAATAACAACATTATCTGTTCATGAAGTGATAGCATCATGGTTATTTTTCCCTACTAATAACCTCTGTCTTACTGAAATTAGGTAGATTAGGCTTTGTGGTTACAGCAACAATGTCATTTATGACAGATAAATAAAATTTTATCTATCTGTTGCTGCATTTCCCCATGGTTTTATGCATCTGATGATAGGTGTTCTGTTGCCAATTAAGGGGCCTTTGTTACCAGAAGCAGTGATAACAGTTCTGCACTTCAGAGTTTATCAAATTTGGAAAAATCTATGTGAATAATTCACAGCAATTAAAAAAAAAAACAACCAGTTTTAGTAGACATTAATAAGATTCCTGTGAAAGAACATCCTAATATTGTAAGGAGTTCATTTAGAAATGGTGACTCATCTTATTAGAAGGGGATGAACACACTATGGTCTTACATAACTACAGAGCAACAACTGCAAGAGGAAACAGTGTTGAGTTCAAGAGAATGCTTTGAAGAGGGAAAGGGTTAAAATGGTAGAATACAGAGTTGTTCTGGAAGCAGGAAAGACTTCTTTCCTCTTCCAGACCTGAAATTTAAGACACTGTGCATAATGCAAAGATAAAATCCTATCATGCAGAAGAAAACAGTTTTCTTCCACTGCTATCATGTCTGAACAATTCTGGATACAATATGAATTTGCCAGTTGTTGAAGTCTTCATAAAACTTGTTTTGATTTTTGTCTCATGCTTCCTTGAAGACTCAAATGGTAAACATTTGGGCATAATGACGCAAACAGTAGGCTATCAATCAATCCCAGTTTTCACAGCATTGTTGTTCATTCAGAAAAGCTGTGTGAACTGACCTCTTTCTACAGCAGTGTCATTAGTTCTTTCAAAAATAAAACAAGGATCAAAAAGACTTCCAGGATTTTTCTCTTAAGACTTGCTGTACTGAATGATTTTTTAAAATTAGAGATCAACTGTTTTCAATTAACTCCCAGCTTTTTGTAATGTATATTGTATGAGAGACTACATATTAATTGTTTTTGTTCTCCCTCGGTTTTCTAAGCACTGACTTCCAGTAAATAAGTCAAACAGAAATTCAGTTTAGATTAGATTTGCTGTGTGGGTTCCTAATTTTGATGCAAGTGACAAACTGTGCAATAGAAGGAGGTGAATGTATGCAGTGTGAATGTCTTTGATTGACATGACATATAGCTGGGCCTGAGTCTGAGGTCAAATAAACTGGACTGTGTGTTTACTGTGGGAGCTGCACAGCAAGTAGAGGAGAAGCACAGCACCATCCCAGCAGCTCTGGTGGTGAGCAAATTTAGGAAGCAGTGCTGTAGAGGTGCAGTGTTGAAATACTTTTCCCAGGCCACCTAAATTTAGAAATATAACTAGCCCTTATCAGTTTTAGGCATTTTTTTCAGCCACACTTTTCATCCCATGTGGATATGACAATGATGTGAAGGGTTAGGGATCTTGTAGCGTGCCGGCATACTAAAAGATGATTAAAAGCTCACCAGTGATACGAATTCTAGTCCACTGTCTCCTCCACTGTGAGAGTCATCTTACAGGTCAGAACTGAACTTCAGACCACTACTTAAGATATTCTACCCTCCTGGTGTCCTTGACTCAGCGGTGCTTTCCATTTCACAGGTCAGCATGTACATCTCTTCTCTGGTGTGAGTCATTATTTGTGTCTGTTAGCTTTTTCTAACCAGGCCATCTGCTTGAATTATCCTTCTGCAGCTGCCTTTCATCTGTCTGACATCTGAGTTTCTGATTATTTCTTTTTATACCCACACATACCTACCTGCCCCAGTTGCACTGTTTCTGTTTTTGTTTTTTAAGTTGAATTGAAAAGATTTTATTATTTCCCCCTCCGTGTTAAAATTGCTTGCTTTTTGATTTCATAGTCCTTTTTGATCAAAAGGATTCGAAGTCCAGAGGTTGACTTGAGATTATAGAATTAATAGTCTTGACTATGGAATTAAATAATATAGAATTAAATAATATAGAATTAATTTGTCATGACTACACAGAAAGGTGCAAATAACCTGAGAGTTAGTAGTATGTCATCTGTGCTGTTTATATGGGTTCTCATTAGCCATCTTCATTTTAATAAACAAGCTCTTGGCATAATCAGAGAGGTCTTCTATCTATGCAGAATGTTCTGGCTTGCTTGCTCTCCCAAGAAAAGAAAAAAATATGGTGTCAGTCTGATGTTTGGATGTGTTCTTTCTGCATAGAATTTCTCAGGAAACAGCAAACATAACTTGGTGTTGAGAATTGCTCCAACTTTACTTCAATTGACTATACAAGGATTATCCATTTGGTAGCTTGTGAGCCCTCTGTCCCTTTTGTAGTGGTTCAGTAAGTTCTCGGGTGACACCAAGTGGGGAAGGAGTGTTGACCTGCTGGAGGGTAGTAAAGCTCTACAGAGGGATCTGGACAGACTGGGTCGATGGGCCAAGGCTAATTGCACGAGTTTCAACAGGGCCGAGTGTTGGGTCCTGCACTTTGGTCACAACAACCCCAGGCAGTGCTACAGGCTTGGGGAAGAGTGGCTGGAAAGTTGTTCACAGAAAGGGACCTGGGGATGTTGAGTGACAAGCAGCTGAATACAAGCCAGCAGTGTGTCCAGGTGTCCAAGAAGGCCAATGGCATTCTGGCTTGTATCAGAAATTGTGTGACCAGCAGGACTAGAGAAGTAATCCTGCCTCACCAATTGGCACCAGTGAGGCCCCACCTCGAGTGCTGTGTTCAGTTTTGGACACCCCAATACAAAAAGGACATTGAGGTGCTGGAGCAGGTCCAAAGGAGGGCAACAAGGCTGGTGAAGGGTTTGGAAAACACGCCCTTGTGATGAGTGACTGAGGAAGCTGGGGCTGTTTAATCTGGGAAAGAGAAGGCTGAGGCAACCTTATTGCTCTCTACAACTACGTGAAAGGAGGTTGTAATTAGAGCAGGGTTGGTGTCCTCTCACTGGTGACACGTGATAGGACAAGGGGAAATGGCCTCAAGTTGCACCAGGGCAAGTTTAGGTTGGATATCAGGAAAAACTGCTTTACAGAAAGGGTTGTTAAGCAGTGGAACTATCTGTCTAGGGAAGTGGCTGAGTCACCATCCACGAATGTGTTTAAAAATCGTTCGGATGTGGTAGTCGGGGACATGGTTTAGCAGTGGGTTGTCAGAGTTAGGGTAATAGGATTAGGTTGAGGTTGGACTCAATGATTTTGAAGGTCTTTTCCAACCTGAGCAATTCTGTGATTCTGTGAATGGCATGAAAAAGAACAAGTCCAGGTGCTGGACTCTGCATCTAGGACAGAGTAATGCCAGACATGAGTATAAACTGAGGAACAAGTGGATGAAGAGCAGCCCTGCAGAAAGGGATCTGGGTGTGCTGGTCAGCAGGAGGCTCAACAGGAGCCAACCATGTGCCCTGGCAGCTGAGAGGGCAAACAGCATCCTGGGGGGGCATCAAACACAGCATGGCCAGACGGTCAAGAGAGATGATTATCCTGCTGTATTCAGCATTGGTGCAGCCTCACCTTGAGTACTGTGTGCAGTTCTGGGCCCTACAATTGAAGAAGGATGCAAAGGTCCTTGAATGTGTCCAGAGGAGGGCAACAAAGCTGGTGACGGGGCTGGAAGGAACGTCCTTTGAGGAGCGGCTAAAGACACTGAGTTTGATTACTTTGGAGAAGAGGAGGCTGAGGGGCAACCTCGTTGTTCTCTGCAGCTTCCTGAGGAGCAGAAGTGGAGAGGGAGATGCTGAGCTCTTCTCCCTGGTATCCAGTGATAGGATGTGTGGGAATGGCTCAAAGCTTCACCAGGTGAGGTTTACACGTGAGGAAGCATTTCTTTGCCAAGAGGGTGGTCAAATGCTGGAATGGGCTTCCTAGAGAGGTGGTCAGTTCCTCAAGCCTGTAAGTGTTTAAGAGGCATTTGGAGAACACCCTTAATAACATGCTTTAACTTTTGGTCAGCCCTGAATTCCTCGGGCAGTTGGACAAGATGGTCATTGTAGGTCCCTTCCAACTGAAATGTTTTGTTCTGGTCCAGTTTCTCCTCTTCCATCCAGCAACTTTCCTAATATCACAAGAGTAATATGCTGTTTCTTTGTGACTTAGAAGTGGTTTCTGGGCGTGCACATTCAAAAGGGTGGAATTTACGAAGAGGTACAGCAAGTAGGGAAATAATCCTGTTTCTCAGACAAGCCTTTGGAAATTTGTTCAGCTTTAGCTACATTTGTTCTGTCGGCCACCCAATAAGTTTTATTAGTATCAGACTCCAGACTGTTCTCTTTAATTTGTCAGAAGGCCAATGACTTTATTCAGGCACAACGAAGTTTAAGTCTATTATTAACAATAGTAGGATGACATGGAGAAAGTAAAATCGTCCACATAGCAAAATAACTTTTTCAAAATTTACTTTATTCTGTTGAAATTCTCAAGCCAGCACATCTAAAAATCTCTGTGGAAGAGAGGTGGGATTTTTTCTATCCTAGAGCAGTCATCTTCATGGGCTGCAGCAAAGCTGAAGTTCTGTGACCATCGGCACACCCCCCCCCCCCCCGCCCCAAACCCCTTATGGACTGCTATGGCTCTGAAAATCTAGGCAGTCAAGGAAAGATTGAGGGAAATCACTAGAAATTGGGCAAGTTTTCTGCTAGTAATCTGCTATGCATATGAGTATTAGGAAAACTGTTGGAATCAAAGAATTTTTGACAAAACATTTTGGTTGTGGCGAATTTTCAGTTTTAAAAGAAAAATCTTGTGTTTTAGGAGTCTTCAGGTTCTTTACACACTGTATGGACATTGCAGTGTATCCCCACAGAATTGATCACTCGGGCAGAAGATGAGTGAAGAGGGAAAGGCATGAGAAACTTAGAGGCACATGACAGCCATTGAAAACTTCACAGAAAAAAAAACCCAAACCAAAACAAACCTTTCTTCTAGTTTCTCATATATCCTTGCTCACAGAAACAAGCGTGTCAACAACAGCTAAAGTACACAAAGTATGTAGGCTTAAAAGATATTTTTCATGGTTAGTTTCATAGAAAATGTAAGAATGCTTCAATTTTTTTTTTTTTTTTTCCACTAAAGGTCATCATCCTGTTAACATTCGTATGCTGTATAATCACCGTTGCCTTTAGTGTTCTAACTAGTAGAAGTGTAACTGGAGACTTCAGTGGCTCTACCAAAGCTTTCAGGAGACAGCAGTAAACCTCTGTGAAGACTTGCAGCATGAAGTTCTCATCCAGGACACTGCAGTGCACAACTGGATTTAGACATTGTGGTGTCAGTGTTTTTATTTATACTAGTAAACAAAAGAAGGCTAGAACATGTGTTGTTTGTGCTGTATGACTACTAGCAGTTTTCTGGCATAATTTTGGTCTAGGCAAATTAATACTTTCCCAGAAAATTAGAGCAGTGTTCATGGATTAACAGTCTGGAGGCTGTTCTCAGTAAGCAGTATGGAGGGAGAGATTATTTAGCTGCACAGGCAGAAGCTGTTCTCTGGCACTTGCCCTGCTGTCCAGAGAGTGGGTTCTGGTCCACTTAGAGATACATCTATACCTTTAATTTAGGCATATGTACTGTGTCTTTAGGGGAGGGCTGAGTGAAATCATTCCTGTCTTACTATCTTTCAGTCTCTGTCTCTCTGTTAGTCAAACTCTTTAAAAATTATATGATAATCTATCAGCTTTGAAGTTATTGATTTTTTGGAATAGAACAATTAAAACAATCTTTGAATGAAAAAGCACTTCCGATCTTAACTCTGAGCAGGTAGTCGTTTTGGAGAGGTGGTTGGTTGGTTGGTTATTTATTTATTTAAGCTACTGTTCAGTGTAAAAAAAGCCTTCCGGTATTCCATTACTCCTTTATTCATTCTTAAGATTACATTCTTTAAAATTACTGGGGTAGAGATCTCAAAATACTTTAATCTTCTAGCTGTTTAAAAGAACTTACAGTATGTCTACCAAAAAAAAGAAAAAAAGATATTTCATGTGCACAAACTCGATCAACTGCTCACGAAAGAATTTATTTTCCAATGAGTAAGGGCCCGGAAGAAACTAATGTAAGTATTTTAGCAAGGGTTTGTATTTCTCTGATAAACAGCACTCCCTTTCTGTTTGTGATCACAGGATGAAAGCTCTCTAAGCTTGTATATGTACATTTTTACTGCTACATCATGTAGTGTGCTCTTAAGATTGAGATCTCATTCCCCAGGAAGCATTTCTGTCTAAGATTAATTGCCCTTTTAAAATCAGTGTTTGATGTATTTCTTTGGCTATATCCTGACTCACTTTAACCCTCTTTGACCTGACCCCGTTGACTATTACCGCCATGGCTGAAGCAGAAATCCTTCAGCTTGATGTATGCAGTACAGACTTGAGCCTGTGGTTTTTCACATCGATGGATTCAATTAGCCGAGTTTTTACTGATCAACTTAGCAGTGGGTGAAGAATTTGTCAGACATGGAACAAAACTGTCCATACTTTGGAGTTAATAGAATAGCTCATCTCCATTGTCATGTATGGTTTGCATGTTAAATATATTATTATTATTATTGCTGAAAGTGGTATTTAAAAAAAAGGCAAAACCAGTTTATTTTTCTCCAGTTAAATGAAGGAAGGTACAAAACATGAAGTAGCAACCATTAAGCCTTTGATCTGCATATATTATCACTTTTCAGGCAAATGTTCTTAAGCTGTAATTATGTCCAAATGCCCACTTTTGAATTGGATTTATTAAACTGGGCAGATAAACTAACAATCAGCATTATGGTTCAATGAAAACAAGCAAATATGTTGGTCCTTCTGAATGGACAATGATTTTGCAGCAAGAGTAATCCTTCATTGCTTTGCCTTGGTAGGAATAGTTCATCATTTGATTAGCTGAAAAGTTCATTATGAAAGATGGACGACCGTTAGAATCGAAGAATACTCACAGGCATGATGTGAATTATAGTAACTTGAAAACCAAGGAAAGTAGAGGTTGAAAGTTCAAGAATGCCATTAAAAACCTTTAAAAGTATATGACTGTGCATATGCATAGGGAATATATAAAAATCATTGTACAGAGAATTTGCTATTTAATTGTTTGGCATAACAGTATTTTGAAAACAATGCCATTGTAAAAAGTTCTCACAAACTATTAGCAACAAGAGGTCTTTTACAGCAATTTGATTTGCTTTATACCAGTGTTTATAGAGAAAAATCTTTATCAGATGGTTTGGTTTTTTTTAAGAACCGTATTGATCACATTAAGCTCCTTAGCTGAATATGGAGATAGCCTTAATTTCTGAAGCTCAGTTGTACACAGTTTAGAAGGAAGGGAAACCTCAAGTCTAATTAAGGACACGATGCACGAAAGGGTTAACTTACGGTAAGTCAAGATGCCCGCTGTTTAAAAAAGCTACACAACTCCTAAAAGTGATTTAGCTCTTCCTCGGCAATGGAAAACATATCGTGGAGGAGTTGGGCTCAATTTGTCAGGCATTCAAGTGCTTATCTTTTAATGCACACCTTGCCTGTTCCTTGTATCGCTGAATGTACGGGGTGCTGGCTTGTTGCACTGAGCAGCAGCACCGTTTGCAGTGAACTCTGCCGCTTTGTTCACATGTGCGTAGCCAAATGTAACCGTATTGCAGAGAATTGCTTTATAAGCTTCAATTGCTAACCTTAGTCTCTTATAAACTAACATGGGTTTATTGCTTGTTCAGGGCTCAGGCTAAGGCCCTGATGCTAAGGAAGAAGGGGTATAAGAATATTTCCTGGGAATTTCATCTTACAAAACTTCTTTTTTTTGTTTTCTTTTCCACCTGAAGCTGGGTGTTTGATGGGACGCGTCTCAGACTCAGTCATTGTAAGGTCTTCTAACTTTTTAGTAGTTAAAAGGTTTTAGATATTTAAGAAAAATATTTTACTTCTGTCATAAATTAGCGTGAGACCTATTACAACCACCCCCTTTAAAAGCTGCTTTTAAATATACAAGAATAATTTTAAAAAATGAACACAAAGTTTAGTTAAGTAAAGCTTTCATTTCCATCCTATATCTACGCATCCATTGAGCTGCATGGACTTTTACAGAAGGAAAAATTCCTTTGGTTGTTATAGATGGTGTTGACTGTTTTGGACTACATGAAGAACTGTGAAAAACAGTTTGCTCAGGCAGCCTGAACTTGCTGTTGTTTGAGGCCAAAGTCACTTTCTCTAAAAACTTTTTCAGTGGAATAGAAAAAGTTTCCTGGTTTGTTTACATACTTTCTGGCTGCTAAGAGATTAGCAGTAGAACCCATGTTCTCATGAACTGCTCCAAAGTATAATAAACTTTTGCTTGCGGGGATTAGTTTAATACACATTTTTGTTATGTTTCAGAAATGTGGGTAACCTGAGGATAGACTTGAGGCAGAAGATGACAGGAAAGGAGAGAGGGGAAACTTGTGTGGAGAAGAAAATGACTAATAGGGGTCATGCCAAGTATTTGATTTGATCTCAGACTTTAATGATCGTTAATGTAAATGATGATGTTGTGTATTCATGTACTTTCACTTTGGGAATAGAGAAAGGTAGGACTGTGCTGGAATATAATCTAGGGAATCTAGTCATACTAAAAACTGACAACTTTTTTTCTCTCCTTTCTCACAAATGTCTACACTTAAGTAGGAGATATTTATGCTGTGAGAAGATCATGCAGAGATCAGCCAGTTAGCCTGGCTCAAAACCATGTAAAGAAATAAAGCAGTAATTAAAGCTAAATCAGTGAATATGGACTTCATGACAGTGTCACAGTGGAAGATTACTTGAAATAGGCTTTTGTAGTCAAGTACTTTTCAAGATCAGAGTTCACTGAGGTTGCTACGGGTCTAGTTCTATCATAGCATTTTGGACTAAGAAGCAGTAGCTCTTATGAGGGGCCCTGGTAAGATGGCATCAAGGTGCTGTAAGGGTGAAATTGAGACACTTAATATGGATGACAAAATAGTCCAGGATGAAGAGAGGCTGTTTTGAACTGTTTCTTTCAGAGAAGAATTTTAAAAATCAAAGTAATGAGTAAGAAAAAAAAATTGGTTAAGTGTTCTTGGCCTGTTACCTGTAAGGAGTCATTCAGTAAATCTTTCAAAAGTTAACATTCCTTTTAGGAGATATTTTTAAACAAAATACAAAGCTATGGATTTTATTTGCCATTAGTTGTCTTTGAGGCCAGGAACTTGCTGTAGTTAAAAGTTCTCTGGGATATCTGTGTGGATAGCCAGAATACTCAGGACTGAGAACATATATTTAGGAAAACTGTGACCTCAGTTTGAGCAATTGAACTCGTTACTACCAATGGTTAAAATTATATTCTCTTGTTGCTGCCAGTTAACCAGATGTACCTGATAGTTTATTTATATTCATATTGGGCAGTTGGATTATATCCAGGAACTGAAGTTCTTACTCTCCAAACCACATCTTGTGTTTGGAACAGTGTTTATTCCAGATACCAAATCTTTTTGAGGAAAAAAAGACTTGTTATGAATGATGTATTGACTATGTATTTCTGTGTGCACGTTCTTCACCTGAAAATAGCACCAGTGGCTTTCCCCAGGGCTGGCAGGATATGTAGGCAGGAAGGAAAAGTCAGTCCTGTGCTTTCATGTCACATATCAGTCTCTAAATTTTTGAGGTCAGAGGAACCTTTTGTTGTGGCTAGACTATTTTAGCATCAGCTTTGCAGAATTTTTTGCGTGTTCTTGCTCTTGGTCAGAAGATACTGAACAGCATATCTTGCTGATTGTGATGCAGTACATCATCTGTGTTTCTGTTTAAACTGATAATTATTCTAAGTTAGGGGTTTTGGTAGTTTGTGTGATTAAAGTGAGGCCAAAAGTATGTCAAGATCGCTATGGAAAATGAGTCACTTCTAGTAATAGAGCCTACTGTAATGAGCAGGGTGGAATTCAGGGAAAAGTAAGGAAAGCCTGGGATATAATGGCTGAAGTAGGCTAGTGTGAAGCTTCTGAAAATTCATACTAAGATTTTATTCCTATTTTTAAAAAATTAACTAAAAAAACCCCTATCATTTCTTAAATATAAAATATTTTGTATCAGTAAAGAGAACTTAAGTGTTTACTGTCTGAAGTACGTGTGCTGAGTTCATTGAAAGAGCAAGAGATCATTTGGACAAGAGATTTTATAAAGCTCGAAGGTTTTTTGCAAGTTGTCATGGTTTAGGGTCAGGGCAGCCCCTTAGACCTGTAACAGATGCTCTTTGTTAACCCCCCTCCTCCCCAAAGGGAAGAGAAGGAGAATAAGGGAGAGAGACTTAGTGATTAGAAAAGGAAACTAGAGCAGCTTTAATGAAAATGAAATTAATAATTATAAAAATGGAATATATACAAATATATGCAAAGCCAGTAGGGAACCCAGCACACCCTCACACACACACCCCCAATGGCCATTACATCACCGACACCACTGATGCTGTGGAGCAAGCACCAGGAAAGTCCCAGACTGGGCCCAGCAATGGACAGGAGCTGTGTTCAGGAGCTGGATTCCAGTACTGGATTCAGGCACACACAGATCTGGATTGAAGGCAGAACAGACAGAGGCCTCCTCGGATGCTCTGAGGAAGAAACTGGAAGAGGACCCAAGCAAAGCAGGCCAAGAGGGGTGAGACCCTTTGGATCCCTCAGCTCTAGACCAAATATGCCGTCTATGGGCTGGAATCCCTCGCTGGTCAGTTTGGGGTCACCCGTCCTGTCCGCTCCTCCCTGCAGGTGCAGCCTTTCCCTTTCTGCACCCCCCAGTGTGGTACACAGGACCCAGCAGTGGCCTTGGTCTGCAGACCAACCCTTGGTAGTAACTCTAAACATGGGGTGTTATCACTGCCAGAAGCAGACACTGTCTGTGAGAACAGGCTGCTAACTTCAGACAGTGCAGTTAGAAGAACTGAGCTGAAAAGTAAAATCACTGAACAGAATTAGTTCTGTTTTCACTCAAACCAGGACATTCCACCCCTCATCCCATACCATTTACTCAACCAAGACACATGCATTTCCCGTAAAATTGCATAGGTAGTGAGCCCCTGTTAGTACTCAGCTGAGTAGGTAAGATTTTTCAAAATACAAGTTTGCTGTTCTACTTGAGACCTTTATATTGAGGCGTTCATTACTGTGGAATCCAAACATCTTGTCATATTTCTGTACTTTGGTCACTATTACACATACACATGCCAGAAACTGATTGCAGAAATGCTCCAGTTACAGATTTGAGTTTACGAATGGAAAAGACTGAAATAATGTTTTAACTTCTGTTTTATTTATTTTTTTAAAGATACTTAAGAAAAACAAAGTGTGAGTATTTGATACATAGATGGGTTGAATTAGTTCTGTAGCTTAAGCTTGCTTTCTGAGCAAAGAAATATTTTGCCACAAATTTAAAAAGATATGGTGTCTATCTAAAGTAAGTATTACAGAAGTGATGTGAAAAGATTCATAAATACCCCTTATCTTTGGTTTGTTTATTTTTTTAAGTCTGTGGATAGGCTGTGAGGACATGTGACTTTTGTAGCACATGCAATGAAAATAATTGTGAAACTTGTTTTGTTATAAACAGTATCCAGTTGTTGTCAATTTTAATATTAAACTTTGGAGTGGTTTTCAGTTTTGGGCAGATTGCAATCAAAGAGCTAGGTGCTATTCATCAGTTCCAGTGCTAGCAGTTGAAAGATCCCTGTATCACATTGAACCATTACTCTCAGTATTGAGGTTTGGAGATTTTTAGAGATGTTACCTACTTAAAAGTGCAAAAAGTGAAGTTTGCTCATCAAATGCTTGTTTATTCATATTCTGCTGCTGGTGCAGAAGTCACTGGAATACTACGTTAGACTGTGAGGCTTGTCTGGCACTTCTCTATATGTCCTAAAATGTCCAACCTGAGGTGCCTAGAGAGGGGAAGGATAACTTCAGCTACTGTCCTGTTGTTTCCCACCACCTGTGGTTACAGGTTAGAAAACAGTGTTTGAATTTGCTTGCTCATACAGTGTAGTCTTTTGTAAATAACTGCACATTGTTTCATACGCAATCCTCTGTGCTGGAACAAAAGTCTAGTTTTAAAGAAGGAAATTTTCACCTTTGCTTGCCAGGGACTTAGCCCTACTGAGCTTTGGCTTTAAGCTTTAAAAATTGAGTCAGCAATATCTGTCAGTAACAAAGTGGTTACATCTACATGTGAAGCACATTACTGAGAGCTATGTATCTGTAAGTCATTTCCTAAGAGATCCTAAAGAGATAGATGAAAATCTTCCCAGTAAAGATGTTGATGTGTCTCTTCAGAGATGTCCAACAGCTGCTCAGCACACGCTGTCAAGGAATGCTCTGTGTGCACCTAAAGGGCTGTTCTCCTGCCTGGTAATCTGAGGACCCCGAGAGCTGGAAAGGAAAGCAGCTGCACCACAGCCACAAAAGAACTCTGCTTCTTGTAACGCTGACCCAAGATGAGTTTTCATGCAGTGTGGTATAACCTATCATCAGGAATACCTTTAGTATCATCTAATCCAGAATATATAATGTATTCTGAAGATAAGTAAACAAATGTTTATGGCCCACTTCACAGCTGAAAAAGCAGGAAGCTAGTGCTGTTACATTATTCATAAGGCTGCTACTGCATGAGTACAAGGAGTGGAAGGAAGGACAGCTAGAATGGGGGGCTACAAGGAAGATGCTCGAGCAGCAAGAGACCTGGTCAGGAGAGCTAAAGCTCAGTTAGAATTAAATTTAGCCAGGGAGATTAGGGGTAATGCCAAAAATTTCTATAGGTATATGAATGGAAAGAAAGACTAGAGAAGGTGTGGACCCCCTCAGAAAAGAGACTGGAGAACTGGTGGCAAGTGATGCTGAGAAGGCTGAGGTCCTCAATAACTTCTTTTCCTCAGTCTTCATTGGCAAGGGCTCCAGCCACACCCCCAGAGTCACAGACGATGATGGCAGGCGTTGGATGGAAGAACTGCCCATTGCAAGTGAAGATCAGGTTCGTGACCATCTGAAGAACCTGAAAGTGAACAAGTCCATGGGACCCAATGGGGTACACCCATGGGTGCTGAGAGAACTGGAGGATGAGGTTGCTAAACTGCTATTTATTAAATTCTGAAAGTCATGGCAGTCTGGTGAAGTCCCCACTGACTGGAAAAGGGGAAATATAACCCCCATGTTCAAAAAGTGGAAGGTGGATGAACCCGGGAACTGTAGGCCAGTCAGTCTCTCTTCTGTGCCTGGTAAGATCATGGAGCAGATCCTCCTGGAGGCACTACTGAGGCAGATGAATAACGATGAAGTGATTGGCTACAACCAACATGGCTTCACCAAGGGCAAATCATGCCTGGCTAACCTGGTGGCCTTCTGTGAAGAGGTCACAACATCAATAGATTGGGGAAGAGCAACCAACATCATTTACCTGGACCTGAGCAAAGCCTTCGACACTGTCCCGCATGACATTCTGGTCTCCAAGATGGTGAAATATGGATTTGATGGATGGACAATTCAGTGGATAAAGAACTGGCTTGACGGCCGCTCCCTAAGAGTGGTTGTCAATGGGTCAGTATCCAAGTGGAGACCAGTGACGAGCGGAGTCCCTCAAGGATCAGTACTGGGACCAGTCTTGTTTAACATCTTTGTCAGCGACATGCACAGTGGCACTGAGTGCACCCTCAGCAAGTTTGCTGATGGCACCAAGCTGTGTGGGGTGGCTGACACGCTGGAGGGAAGGGATGCCATCCAGAGGGACCTTGACAGGCTGGAGAGGTGGGCCCATGCCAACCTCATGAAGTTCAACAAGGCCAAATGCAAGGTCCTCCGTCTGGGTCAGGGCAATCCCAAGCACCAATATAGGCTGGGCAGTGACTGGATTGAGAGCAGCCCTGAGGAAAAGGACGTGGGAGTGCTGGTGGGTGAGAAGCTCAACATGAGCCATCAGTGTGCTCTCACAGCCCAGAGGGACAAGTGTATCCTGGGCTGCATCAAGAGAAGCGTGGCTAGCAGGTCGAGGGAGGTGATTCTCCCCCTCTACTCCACTCTCGTGAGTCCTCACCTGTAGTACTGCATCCACTTCTGGAGCCCCTGTTACAGGAAGGATATGGATGTGCTGGAACGTGTCCAGAGAAGGGCCACGAGGATGATCAGAGGGCTGGAGCACCTCTCCTATGGGGACAGACTGAGAGAGTTGGGGTTGTTCAGTCTGGAAAAGAGAAGGCTCCGGGGAGACCTTATTGTGGCCTTCCAGTATCTGAAGGGGGCTACGAGAAAGCTGGGGAGGGACTTTTTAGGCTGTCAGGCAGTGACAGGTCTAGAGGGAATGGATTAAAGCTAGAGATAGGT
>JANVCC010000018.1:46855263-47054624 GCA_025345505.1 Todiramphus chloris collaris | reverse complement strand
CCATGGCAGGGGGGTTGGAACTAGATGATCTTTAAGGTCCCTTCCAACCCTGACAATTCTGTGATTCTGTGATGCTTTTCTTGGTTATATTTACTCCTTGCACTTTTTTGTATCCTTGTCCAATATAGTCATGTGGCCTTGTATCGTGCAAGAACCTCATTGTTAGTTCCTCGTTCAGAGCACAGGGTTCTGTTTTCCTTTTTAGGATTTTAAGGCCGGTTTTGTCAGTGGTGCTGCCCTGAGTAAGAAGCTCTGGTTTCTGCATTGTCCATTTTGATGACTGCATTTATGTTCTGGGACTTGCTATGCAGAGGATGTGCATACAGAGGATTCTAACTGAAGACTTTTTGGCTAAATCCTGAATATCTTAAATCCTGAATATCTTGTATTGTCTATCACTGAAAGAATTTAAGCCAGCTAAATTGCCATGACAGGTGATTGCTAGAGGCCACAAATCCCACTGAAGAATTTAAATCTTACACACTCATATAAATATATGCTGTGTTTAGCAACTTGTACCCTTTGTAGAGGCATTTTGTCAGTCAAAGAAGACATTTTGTTATCAAAGAATATGGGGTGGGGAAGGAGGGGACAGCACCTTATGCATCAAGGTGCATACAAAATAAGCTGCAACTCTTAAGACCTCAGCAGTAACGGGAGGAAAAATACTATGTAAATCTATTATATCTATAAATCAGATGGATGAAGCTTTTGTGATAGCTAGCAAATCATCCAGAACCCAGACCACAGTGGTAATGGTGGATACAAATTAGACTGCTATTGAGAAAACAAGAATATTTTCTGGGTTTTTTTTTTTTTTATATATATGTTTGCCGTTGACAGCTTTTTTCTCCATAAAGCAGAGGGGCTGTCTGTAGAAGAGAGACTCTGAATGATTCAAAATGGGGAAGTTACTGAAAACATGAAAGTTGAAGAAAGTTTGGGGAAATGTGACTTAAGTGGGAGTTTATGGTCCCTAGTAACAAAAGGAGGGAAGAATGCTGAAGTAAAAACAATGGATTTTGTGACAGAGGGCTACAGTAAATACAGAATTGGTAGATAAGATCTCTTTAGTCAAGCCTCAAGGGGGAAAGGAATTAAGAAGTGATGCTTTGTCAGAGATAATACTAAAGCACAAACAATGCTAATGCAGAGTTTTAAACTTCAATTAAACTGTAAATTCTTCATTGAGCTCTGAGACTTTCTCAGTTTGCTGAAAAACAGAACAAAAGATTGGTATGAGAATGGGACAAAGTTGGCTGGGGAGCAGGGAATGGAGACACCCAGATTAACTGCATTTCATTTTTAAGCGACAGGTATCAAGTTAGTGCACACATGCACAAACATCCAAAAATGTTCTGTCACGCAGTGGAAGAAAAGCCAAAGAAAGTATCATTTATAATCCTTTCCTCCAATAACAAGAAAATTCTGCTGAGGTTCTGAGTCTTTAAATCTAGTTTTTGTTCAAGTTTTTGCTAAGAGTCAGCTAGGTATGGGTGGCTAGCACAGTACTGAAACAGCATTCTGCCATCTGCCTGTGCAAATCAGTTGCTTCTGAAAATTAATAGTATGAAATGTGGAAAAAAAAGTCACCAACTCTGTGGCCAGTTTATGGAATACCATAGAGAGATTTTTCATTTGAAACTGTTAAATGCATATATTTGGGAGTTACTGTAATATTAAAAATATTTAGACATTCTGTAACTCGGTTTCTGAGATCTTTTCTTTTGGAGTATATACTCTTGGCAATCTGACTAGTAATGTTTCAGCACAATAAATACCTGCTTTGGTTGGAAATTCCACAAGTTTATTTTTAAATTACATGCCACATTCTTCTGACCTATCTTCAATAAAACCATAAACCAGCAGTTGTTTATGCTTAATTTAGTGTGATAATGTGTATACTATGCCATTTAGAGAATCAAGCTTTACATATATAATCAAGAATTGTGCAGAATATGATACCATATGTAGATAACATGTAGCTAATTTATAATGCTTTGTTTTGGGCAAACGTAACTGTCTGCTTCTGCAGAAGGAATTCTTACTAGTGTAAAGTCAGCAGCACATTGTTCCTAGTCTAAATTAGCCTGTGCTGGCAGAGATACCAGGTTATCATATAAACTTCTTCAGGCAGCTGTCAAATCATTTTGGTTACCAAATAAGATTTTATCTATGCTATAAAATAGGAATTAGGCTACAACTAAGGTAGCTGAATGAAAGAGCCCATAATAGTACCTTCACTTTTAGATTCTGCTTTCTCCAAGTAATTCTTGGGGAGCACAGTGGTTTGTTGTGTAATATTAATGGTTGAGGGAGGCATAAAATGCCAATTAGAGAAGACAGTGATATTTTTGAGCACTGACTGTGGATTTCACTGTGGTAGGTCCATGTGAGAATGCTGGAGTGTATATAAAAACAGTAAAAGGTCACTGCTGACTTTTTTTTTTTCCCTTAACCATTATTCAGAGCATATTTCAGATGCTCTTCTCATCTCAAGGCTCTGAAATAACTTTTCTTTTTGGTTGGGTTTTTTCTTGTTTGGTTTTTTTTTTAGTTCATTTCATGGCAGTTATGTCAGTTGCTTTTAGCTGGTTCCCATCATTTGAATCAAAGGATCAAAGTACTTGCATCCTCCGGGACAAGTATAAATAAAAAGAATTTAAATATTCTTAGAACATATTATTTTCATACTGGGAATCATTTGCTAACTTAGCTTTTCCAAGACATTAATCTAAGTGAGAAAAAGCTGGTGCCAGTTCAGCTTTTGGAGTAACTCTGAAATACTGCTAGACACTTAAATATATTATGCTTAGCAAAACAAAATTACTTCAGGAATATTACATATATTATATGTGTGGCACATTACACCAAGTTCAGGAGATCACACTGTTAAGAATACAATTTTATTAGTGTGTTTTAGGGAATTCAATGATCTGTGTAAAATTCATACGGTGTATAGCCGCGTGAGATGGATATGCCTTAACTGTGTTGGTGCCAACCTGTGATCACTGTAGGGGGGAAAAAAAAAAAAGAAAAAAAAAAGATGTGCAATAATAAAGATTGGCACTTTCATTAAGTTTCATTTTAACACAGTTTTTTCTTGGAATTAATTTTAACTCAAAGTTTCTGTTTTAGATGATAGGAATCTCAGCTTTCACCATGCCAATATTTCCTGCTTTTCATTCTGTTAAATGTTAAACTCTGTAACACCAATTAAATAGACCATAAGTTAAGTAAATGTTTAATCTTTCTGTGAACTTTGAATGCTGTACTAGTGGTTTCTCTTTTTCTTTGAATTAGATGGAGAGCAGAAGACTCAAGTGATGATTCATGGAATTGAGCCAATGCTGGAAACACCCATACAGTGGCTAAGTGAACATATGAGCTATCCAGATAATTTTCTCCACATTAGTATCATTCCCCGACCTACTGATTGAAACTCAGCTGTATCGGTATGAGGATCATTCTCAAACTGGAATTATAAGGGCATGTCAACTTCTTGCTTCTGTAAGTCTTGACAGAGGCAGCCTGACCAGAAGAAAAAAGTAAAAACAACAACAACAACAAAAATGAAACAAAACAACAAGTCCTCACTGCTGCAAGCCAAACAGGAAGAGAGATCCGATCATCAGATAAGGGCAATTGGGCTGATCTTATTTTGCATCACCGCCGCTTTTCTTCACCGCTGTAATTAAATCAGTTGCGATATGAAAGAATTTACAGTACCTCTGCAAGTCTGCTGTTTTCTTGTAAAATATAATGAAGCTGAAACTGTCAGCCGAAGAGCAAATGGAAATATGCCACTTGATTGTATTTCTGGTTAACAAATAAACAGGGCTGTTTCCTAAAGTGGTAGTGTTTCGACTAGAGTGGAAACATTGGTTTAATTTTCTAGAAAGTTAAGACACTGAGAGATTCAGTTACGAATAGCTTTTTGTAAAAGATCAAATTACTGTAAACCCAATTTTCCTTAATGAGAAGTTCATGTTTACAGTATGTGTATTGGTATGCAAATGATCTTTTAACTTTGATAACAAGCAGTGGGAGATTTTAAAGTAAACCTGTGAGTATGTTTTGTCATTTAAAAACATGCACAACTTAATAATTTACAAGTACTTTTGATTTGTGTGCTGCCACTGAATACTCCAGTATGTTTATTATTCAAACCAGTTTTCATAGACTAGCAGTGATGTAGGATAATTTGTCTCAGGATTTATCATGGCATTTCTTTGTGCTCATCTAATTTTTTTTTTTTTTCTGTAAGACTATTTTCTTAATTTAGTTTTAAAAGTTAAAAAAAAAAAAAAGTAAACGGATGTTGCGAACGATTGTATCCTGCTGTTTATTCCCATAGACTAGAAAACAGTTAAATCATAGAATGATGAACAGATGTATTGCTTTTTAAGAATTTTGAATTTTGGAAAGCTGAGGCTTTTCCAAGCTAATACTTCCTTACATCTGAGTTTAGTTTTCTACTGTGGTCCCTGAACAATCCATCTGAAATTTGGAAGCCTCTAATCTCATTGCACAGATTTTTCCTTAGTTTAGCAGATGTATTTTTAGGTTATTGGATCACTTGGGATTCTAAATGTTTGTTGCCATTGCAGCTGCTACTAGGACTCTACCATTTTTTGGTGTTCCACTGAATTCATCAAACTCTGCACTATATTGCTTTGTCTGCAGTTTGTGGCTGTTTGTGGCACAAGACTATGTTTATAGTAGACATATTATCAAATATGTCAAATGTTATCAAATATAAAGAAAGCATGACCATTTTCTTTCAAAAATAGTAGCTGTTGAAGTTCCTACAGAAAGTCTTGGCCTGCAAATGTCCCAGTAACTCCCAGCACTGTTGCCATTAATTTCCATGCTCCCTTTATGGTAGGATACTTACCTGTATGAAAATGAAAATCAATAAACCAAGCAAAAACATCTTTAAGAAGCAAGAGGGGAAAGATCTTCTTGGGTGAGGATTGAATTGAGGTTAAAAAAAAAACCCTATAGACAGAAAAAGTCAGTAGACAAAGGAAGTGTTTTAAATGTAAATGAGGAAACAGCATGAAGGAAATGGAAGGAAAAAGGTAATAGGGAAATAAACCTATTCTCTATTCTGTGGGTTATGAAAATTTTTTAAAACAAAACAAACCATACTGATCTGTGTTTATGCAGAATTTAAATATAATATTCTTATAGTGGGATGATTTGTTGAGTTATTTTCATTTCCAGTTCCAATTGAAATTTTTGTTACAGTGTCAGATTGGCATTTATAAATTTTCTTAGGCAACACATCTAAATATTCTGAAGAATGTCAAAGTCCTGTCAATGGATAAAGCAAATATTTTGTAGAATTTTCATATTTAAAAAAAAAAATTAAGTCTTTTGTAAGGATAGTTTTTCCATTATAATCAGGATAATAGGCAGTACATTTAAAAGACTGTCCAGATTGTGTTTCCTTTGATTTAAGGTAAGCTGGAGTAAGTCACTGGCTCCTTTAATATATTCTACACCAGCATTTTAAGTATGCAGCTCTCTTTTCATGGCCCATATTTGCTAGTAAATCCAACTTTTAAGGCCTAGCATGGAACAAAGCAATTGCTTGGCTTTAAAACATACTCTTTCCTCTTATTTTAACTATTTAAACTTTATTAAAAAATAAAACAAAGTTTGAGTCTGTCTTTATTTCCAACTAAGTAAGGATCTTTGTCATGGAGTGACAAAAAAGCATTTAATTAACACTTAATAAGTAGGAACTTCTTAAAGAGCTGGTTGGGTGATGTATCTAAACAAAAGCACATCATTACAGAAATTAAATGGTGTCTTTGCTTTACCTGATTTCAATCACATTTTTGTAGTTTCTTTTACTTTGTGAATAACAGTAGCAACAGAGGTGTTTTGCAGTTTAATTAAATACTTTACTTTGAAATGCTGTAACTTCTGGAAGAAATAGATGTTGTCTTAATTCGTTAGGATCTAGCATAGTGTTCACTAAATGAACTTGGCTAATAGAGGTGACATATACATGCAAACACACACTTAGATTTTAAATGCAGAGCAGTATCTGGTGAGCAAATTTAATAATAGTTTAAAAAAAAGAGCAAAATGCAAAGCTTGTTGGCGTCTTCTCTGTATTTCATGTTGTTTGGCAGTGACTGTCTCCAGTTTTGAATGTTCAGTGAAGAAAGAGTGAATTTTCCAGTTACTTTTTTTATTATCACTGTCAAGTCAGCACACAAGGCAATGCATTTTCATTAAGTTCTCAAAATTGGTTATTTTAGCTTTGAATTAATTTCTATTAATTGTTGGGGGGGGGAACAGCACCATAAATAAAATAAAACTGTGCTGGTAAAGCATGGCATGACAGAGCCACTAATGAAAGGAATGTGACAACCAAAGACCTGGTACCCCTGAAAAATGGACAATGGGAAAAAGATGCTGAACTGAACATACAGAGTGGGCAGAGGGACTAAGGAGGAGGATTTCACTGGAAAATGACTATAGCTTTTACAGGGGTGTACTGTGCTGCTAAAGCACCTGTAACCCTGGGTTCTCATTAGGTACAGAAAATTGAGAAAAGGAGGGAGGAATTGTTTGCCTGACAGACAGTGGTTCTCACATGGAATATGGGGGGGGGGGGAATGTCTAAACACTCCTGTGTGGAAAGGAGAGATTCTGGCAGCTCTGGAACAAGCCAATATGAAGGTTATGAAAAGGATAAAAGCTGGTTGCTGGTGATAGCAGTCATTGGACTTGGTAATGGCTGTGAAAGTCCTTTCAGTGCTGTGTCCCTGCATGTTGTGCTCTGACAGCCAGATACCTATCAGCTGATAAAGACTCTTGATCATCACTTCCAGTATAATGCCTATCCTGCATAATAACTATAGCCTTTTTTGTTTATTTTTTTTAAGTTTCCTAATAGGGTGAATAATGTCTGAGTGACAGCTCCTTGGTTATGGCTCTGACAATAGCTGATTTTTTTTAGGAAAATCTGCATCTTGGCAGATACTGAAGATGACATCTTCAGTATTTCAAATACTGATTAAGAAAAGGATAGATTGATCCCTATCTTTCATAGGTACTTTCCAAATAGAATATTTTTAAGTGTAATGATTTTAAACTCTAAAGAACCAAGATGTTTGCTGGCAAATTCAGCAGTAGCTTACTGAATGTGTTTACTTGTAACGCTACCACATGTAGATGTTAAAACTGATTACATAACTTGTAGAGGTCTAATACAATTTGATAATCATCAATATTAATGCCAGAAAGAGAACAGTGTTAGTTATTATGTGGGCTCCTGTGGGTTCCGTTGTTGTAATGCTGCAAATGGACGAAATGTAGAGATTGAGTGGATCTCTGGCAACTACTACCACTTTTTTCAACTTCAGCCTTCCAGCAAAAACAAAATTACTCTGTCTTTACTGAAAAAATAATGTTACTTTCTTGACATAATAAAAGTGTATTTCAAGGGAAAACATCCCCTTTCTCCACCCCAAAAAACACTTCTTATTCAACATGTGTGCCTCTATCAAAATAGTAAGGCTTCTGGAAAGTGACTTTAGCCTTTGATTTTAGCAGTTCCTGTTTATTTGTACAGGAAAGAGATTCCTGAAATTTTATTTTTTTTTTTCCTTCCCTTAGGATGAGAAAGGGTATGCACAGAGATTCTTAGAATATCATATCACATATAGAATGGATTTCTGAATTAAAACAGGTAGGTGTCTATTCTGCATTAAAGGTTCTGGTTTTGAGGGATGGTGACATTTCAAAATGTCACACTAAACCTGAGTAATATCTCTTGTGAGAGAGGTAAAAAGATGTGAAGTTTCAAATGCTCAGAAGTAGATTTCGTATTTCTGTACTTTCAAGTTATACTATCAAATTGCTTGTGGAAGAAGAGTTTAAAATGAGATGTTTTCTTTCCTTCCCTTGCCTTTCATGTCTCTACGATTCAAATAATTAAGTTCTTTTAACTATGAAATGAAATACCAGTTTCTCTAAACAACAGATGAAAGAACACAAGAAAAGAAAAAACTTATTTCAAATACAGCTATGTGTGAGCAGGTACAGGAAGAAGAGTTTTGTGTGGTTCAGGGGTTTTATATGTGTAAAATAACCAGCAATTGTATGAAGTTTAAAGGTATGGTTTCCCACGTGGTTTTAATAGTATTTACGTGGATGAAAAACAGAGTAGAAGGAGGAGCAGTCAAACACTGTGTTAGGGCTGTAGGTTGAAGAAGCTCGACTTTACTGCACTTGAAACTGCCGAAATGCGTCAGATTTTAAAATAGCATTTTCCACTGAAGATGTTTAAAGCCTCGATCCTTGCATCATTTCTCTAATATAGGTCAACAGATACAATAAAGTGAATACGTTATGGGAACAATTGTGTGATCTAGTTACTAATACACATTATATTCTCAGCGCTCACAGTAATTGTGACTATTGTGCAGTGGAAAGGGTAAAGCCCATATGTGATATAGTTTATATCTGCCAGAATTTGAATCACTTCATAGACTTTGTCAAGTGGGTTTTGCGAGTTCACATGCACATCTTAAAAGCTACTAGAAGTTAAGTCCTCTTTCAAAGAAAACAGGGCTGGGAGGGTGGGAGGTGGAATCAGTAGCGTGGTTCACTAAACCTTTCCTTTCAGTGGGTGCCTTACAGCGAAAGGCATGTGGAGAGAGTGCACATGTAAAGGCTGGAGGCTGGTGTCTTCTTTCATACAGAAATGTATATTATTTCTCCGTCTGTATAATGAGATTTTATTGCTGAGGGTCAGTAGTGTCCCAACGGCCATAGAGGAGAAATTGGTAATTCTTCCAGCTAGACAGAGGCACTCACAAGTATTTTCATGTCTACAGAATTAAAGATGGGAATGGAAACTATCTGGCTGGAACTTGCACCTTACATACTCTTCTTGCTATAATTAAAATAATCTGCACTTCACAGGTTTGATTTCCATCAGTCATATGTACAGACGCCTTCACTGGATTTTTTTTCCTACAGTTCAAAATGAGCGAAATAAGATGGTCTTCCTTCATTTTAAAGTTTATCCAAGCCTGTACACGGCAAATGGGAGGCAGAGATCAGGCCGGGGGAGTGGCCCTCGAGGCATGAAGGGCTGGCATGGCCCAGGAAGTTATACAGCTTGTTCACTATTTCCACTGCAACAATTTTATTATATGAGTTCAGTCCCTTACTTGCAAATTCTTCTTTAATTTGCAGCTTCTCTTTTTTCAGCTGATGCTTGACCTCAGCTGACTAGAGACGAGGTTGAACCCGCCCGTCTCTCCCTCGCAGGCTCGCTATCGCTAACCGTGCAGCAAGCGTGACTAAAACCCCGATCTCAGGAGCACTCCGTGACCCTTCTCGCACAGCTTCTCCTTCAGTGTGAGTTCATTTCTGCTGGCTGTTACCACAAACTGGGTAGCCCTGGAGGAAAACGGTGAGAGAAAGGTGCGGAGGAGGAGAGAGGGAAACGAGTAGAATTCAAAAGCAGTGAAGGCGGGGCGCAAGAGAAAAATACTTCGTGGGGAGTGAAATGACAGTGTTGGATTCTTGATCTCACCCAGGTTTCTCGTTCACTCATCGTCTTACAGCTCCCAGTGTGCGCTTTCCTTTCTGCCCTTTCCATGAACGCGGTGGTGTACTGCCTCTCACCTGCAGACTGAAATGTCTGACGCCTCTGGTGTCGCCATCTGCCATAGCTGCCTCCTCCCTGCAGCAAGCAGTGCGCTTCACGGGGTATATTTGACTTCACTGTTTTAGCTTAAGAAAACCTTGACCAAAAATTGTTTCAGAGCTTCTTCCTCTGCAGCAGATCTTAGGCCTGGGCCTCCTTCGGCTGTGTGGAGCAGGGAGGTCCTGCACAAAAGGGTGACAGGGTTTGCACAGGCACTTGTTGTTGCTGTTGTAGTGCCTGGTGGTGTGGAAAACCGAGTCATCCTCATTGCCTTTTTATTCAGGGAACGGATGATGGGGTCACTTGAGGACCTTTGTGTCACAAAAATGACTGTTTCATGGTTCTGAAGTTTTACTTTATACTGTTATGAATGTTTCATACAGAACAGCAGAATATGTTTTCAACATGTGTAATAAATACTGAACCCAGCTTTGGTCACAAGGCTTTTCTGTTTCATTTTCCAGTCAGAATAAGATTCCATTATATTGGCTTTAGTTGTAGAAAAATACGTCGGTGTTCATAATCGGGCTGTATAGGCAGTAGAAAGAGGATGTGTCATTTTTAATCATAAGCATTTCTGCAGTTCGCATCTTGACACCCTTCAATAGGAAGACACATAAGGATTTCTACCTCTGTGCTGAGGAGTGGTTTTGCTGAGCCACCCAGGCTGTTTGTCTGCCAGCTTGGGGGATCTGCTCCCTTATAGAAACCATCCAGTTTTGTTTTATTGTATATTAATTCAGACTTGACAGCTGTTGAGGAAGTCACTGGGACAATAGCCATAATGACAATAAAAAATAAATTTAAAAAAGCTTAATTTAGTGCTCAAATGTCCTTCACTAAGACATCATAATGTCAGGTTTTAGTGAAATTACTGATGTCCTACTTCTGGTTGTGCATTCAATTATTTCCATAGTAAGAGGGCACAATCCTAATAGACTAGCTTACAATTTCCTTTAAATACATATTGTGTTTTTAATTACTATGCCAAAAAGAGGAACTGTTTGGTCTTAATTTTATGTCTGACTGCAACTTTGAATTCATTCAAGGGTTCTGCTGCCACTGGCTTCCTCAGTGAGGTGCAGCAGGAGTTGTATCCCCTCTGGCCTCCATAAATGATGTTGGATTCAGTGTCTTTTGGGTGTATGGGTGACAATATATCAGCCTACCTACTTACAGTCTTCTCTGTCTCCTTCCCCAAACTTGATCCCACAATTTTCCATAACGCAGACCTTTTTTGTTTTGTTCCATGCTTTGAACAATGAAGCAGATGAACTATAGCTACTTGGCATAATTATCAATTAGTCATTCAGCTACCATTTCAGGCAGCTCTCAAATTTAGGTCTTTCAGGTTTTTGAGCCTTACCTCTAACAGAGACTTGGTCTGGGATAACCACACGAGCTTCTAGCAAGATAACACAAGGTGTGAATTAAATTCTCTTTAAAAACTGGCACTCAAGTAAATGGAAGTACCCACAAAGGCCTTTGTTCAGCACTTGTTTCACTGTCTCCATATAATCAGCTTTCTGTATACTTTCAAAAAGCAGACCTAATCGAGATCGTGTGATGGCATATGGAAGAAGCCTATTGCACAACTCCCCTCCCCCTGCCCCCACCCAAGTCAACCCTTGCTTGTCTCACTGCAGGCAATTAACAGTGCTTCAAAACCACATGCAGCTCCTATTCCAAAATGCCATTTGATGGTATCAGGAGGCTTGAGAGTTCAAGAAAAAAATAGGGTTATTTTTTAAAGGCAGTTTATTCCTCATCATTAGAAGATGCTGAAGTAATGCATTGAGTATGCAGCATCAGCAAGTAGATATTTGCAGACACTGTCCAGATGGGATAAAAACACATTCTTCATCTTTAATATAATATATGCTTGAAATGAACTGTAACATATTTAGGTGTTCTGCTTTGATCCTAATGTGTTGTGAGGCACTGTGCTGAAATGAACGTGGATACCATCGATAAAGGAGAAGATCCTTAACATTTTAACGTATGGGCATGTGCCACGGTTGCCACATAATAAACAAGGGTGTGAGCTTTTCAGAGCTGCCCCGACACAGGGAACTTTTACCTCCTGTTGTCCCAAGGTAAACAGGTTGTTCATGTCTCTGGGAGCAGCAGGATGCTTTCTCTGGCATTGGCCAGGGAGGAAGAACGTGAGGATGAATAATTACTGTGGATTTGCTCGATGCTCTGTAACCACAAGTGCATCTTGACCCAATAGTAATAAATGTCAGTGTTTATCTTCACCTGCAGGATTTCCTCTGAGTGATTTTGTTCTTTATAAACAGGGTTTTCAAGGATTTGAAGTAACATTAGGACAAGGATCATTTTGTTGACTAGTATTGGTGCTAATCACTTAAAGCAAAGCAGCAGCTAGGACTTTTATCTAATTTCTCTGTGCAATGAGATACAATTAAGTGTGAATGGTGTGGGTGGAAATTTCTTGAAAATTATTTATTTTGCAATGGCAAATAGAATCACAGGAGGAAGAGAATGCTCCTGCCTGTGCTGTCTTTCTGCTGACTTTTGGTGGATCACTGTTTTCCTGGAACACTGAAGCATCCATCCCTCTGCTATTCAGATCACTTAGTAAGGCTGTTGTACTGGTGGAAAAATCTCCTTGCCCACAATAAGAGCTGACTTCAGCGGAGTCTGGTTCTTCTGAATTCTGTCACTAATGCACTCCCCAAGCACAGCCACATTGTTGCTTGCTCAGCACAGTCTTGCAACTTTATCTGGATTCGTTACTTTGCAGAGTTAAAGTGTCCTATGTAGTAAAAAAAAAAATCCAAACAAATAACATCTTAAAAGTTTTTAAAATTAGATGCAGAAGCCAAGACCTAGAAGGAGCTATCAGCAACTCCCATGATGTACAAGAACGAGAGGAGCTCAGCTCCTTCTCTTTGCATCACTTCACAAGCTTCTTGATGCTGCAGAAGACAGAAGTTTCTCAATGAGTTGTCTGTTTTTCAGATAGAGACGTTAACGAGGGATCTTACTGCTGCTTATGTTCATGTCAGTAGCTTCCACTTTGTGAGCAGTTTCTCAGCTTGTGCTGTGAAATCTGCTGTCCTTCCTCTGCAGGGATGTGAAAATTTGGCTTTCAGGAGAACTGTTATTTCCTTTTTTCTGAGGAAATAAATTGATAGAAGTTTGGGTGTAAAAGACGATGTTTAGAAGGGTACTTATGGCAGAAGGTCCTTCTCAAAGGTGAGTTTAATCTTTCTGTGGAGCAGGTGCTGATCCAAACGGGTTCTGTTGAACCATCCACTAATAATATATTGAGCAAGCCTGTCAGCAATATCTTGGTGGTGGTTTGGAGCTCAGAAGGGACAGGTGCCGTCATGCTCTGCAGTGTGAAGTTTAAAGAGGGTGTGATACTGAATTCACAAGATAGCACAGTTTGGTAAATGATGCACAGCTCACATGGTTTCTTTATGGGATGTTCAGAGCATGGTACTCCATTAACATGAGAAGTATTGTTTTCATTATCTCAGCTCATGTTCCTCTGAAACTGTTTGGTGGGTAATTTTAATGGATGCGGTATGGAAATCATCACACCGGCAGGTACAATATCTGTACATCTTATTTGCTTACAAATGTTCCATGCAATCACCTATGACACCTTCCTGCAAATGAGGTAATTCCCACTTGGCACTTAGGCCTCTAAATAAGAAAACTTTTATATTGTAACATTAAAGGCAGACGCTTTGTTTTAATCACTTGCCAAAACAGCTGAAAACAATTATTAATTAATAGGAAACATTGACTTTTAACTTCGCAAGCTCTCCAAAGAAGTGTCTGTGACAACTTGCATCTGGATTTATGGATTGTTTGGACACAGTGAAGCTGGGCATCATACTGCAAAGGTTGACTGCTTTAAATTCATTTTAAGTGTACACGTAGCGCTCTTAAAATTATTCTGTTTATAAACCTAAATTGGTTCAGTTGAATGCCTTTTGTTCTCTTTCTGGCTTCATTTGAAGCAACAACAAAAAGCTGTGCTTGTTTGTGTGTTTAACCAAAACGTTAAGTGCAATTAATCTCCCAAAAGCACACAAATATTTTTTGAATAATAGAGTTGCCCCTTTCACAGGGACTTTGGTATTTAGCGCTATGGTTTGGAGAGTAGAAGGCAACTTTTTCACATCTCATAAATAAAATTTTAAAAAGTCTTTTGCCCGACTTCTTTGATTGGAACCAATGCAATGCAGCACCCTCAGATTTTCTTGACTCTTTTGATAAGGCCGAGGTTACTATGTAGGGTTAGGGGGAGGCAGCATTACTAGTATTTTAGATTCTGGATGTTACTTTCCCTTCTGGAAAATACTGTGTCTGGCAAATGCAGGTCCCAAAAGATAAGAAGGGGGGAGATGAACATTGCTGTGTGAGACAGAGCTCTTCTTTGATCTGACTTGGATGGTGATTATGTTGGGATTCACTATGCAGATCTACCAGTTTTGCCTCTTTTGTCGAACAAAATAACAGAATTCCTTGGACCGTCAGTAACAGAGAATATCCAAAATATTTCAACAAGATCAGACCACAGGACTTAGTTTGTTATCTTAATTGACAATCTTGAGACATCCCAATTATTTTAACAATGGGAGAGTGGCTGCCTAGCCCGTCTGCTTCTAGCCAGCCCACTGCTCAGTTATTGAGAAATTCATGGGGAGTATTGTGACAAGCTTAGTAATTGCAGATTTTTCATCAGTTAAAATCTCTTTTCTGGCAAACATGAGAGCTTTGCTTTATGTATTTTCTACTGAGATTCTTCTTTTTAAAAAAGTGTGTGATCTCATCTTTTATTTAAAATTCTGTTAGTCCTGCTAAACTAGCAACTCACTCTTTAACAGGCAGCTCAGTCTGAGCTCTTCCTTTGTGCATGGGACTGAGTCTTAATTGCTGAGGCTTGACTGGTCACACCATGCAGCTTGGGCGACCGACAATTCGGGTGCATCCAGAGTCTATGCCTGAGTATAGAGAGCCATGTACCAGACTTCATGTCACTTGAAGAAAGGTCATCTGTCTCCCTCTTTAACAAGCTTACTTCTCAGTAGTTCATAATGACTGGGAATCCACTTAGTTCTCGTTGTCCTTTCGACCAAGTGACAACATTCATAGCTATTTCCAAAGCTACGGAAGACAGAGACAGGTCTACGTAGTCCCGTATTTATGGGAGAAGTAAATTGTTATGCTGTTCAAAGGTTAAGCTGTGCCTTCACCTAATAATGCTTTGCTATTCCCGGAGTGTTATGTTGCATAAGTTGATCATAAAGAGATTGAACATGTCCTCGTTTGTCAACTAGTTAGGGCTTAAATGGCTACAGAAATGATGCCCACAGCTCATTTCCCTTTCCCTTTTCCTCCCCACCCAGTGCTGCGCTCCTGTTGGAAAGGAGGGTGAATGCTACAGACTTAGGGATGCAGCAGCTTAATAGTCACACGTACAGGAATGAGGGGCAGTGCTGGTGCATTGATGGAGTGACTGACATCTCTGCTCTCCTTCTTAGTGGTCAATAGTCTCAGTATCAGTGACCACTTAAATAGCTGGGTATTTTATGGGCAGCACTACTAAAATTGGTGTTTGGACCTGCTGAAGTCCTACATATTTATTCCAAAATTACTTTTTATTACAAACAAGGGCTGTTTGCACAAAGAACTTCATAATCTCAAAGCAGTTATCTTTCTGCAAGTAGTTAAGCAGGTCATTACCATCTGTTCCTCAAAAGAAGGGGAAAAATTGACTAGTCTAATACTTTTTAAACACAGACCGAAAGAAAAGAGTAATTTCTACAGTGGGTCAGCTTTTTATGTACTTCTGTTCTCTATCACCTACTGCTTGATATACTACTCAGCCTGGAGACTGGGGCTACCCTGCCAGGAATAGCAGAATAGAGAACTGCACTTGTGGTGTCTCCAGAACATTATGAACATTCACAAAAGAAAACAGAAGGTTGCTTCTGGTTACTCACTACCATGCTAGGTTTCTACTAGTGGAACGATTTTCAGGTTTTTACGTTGCGTGTGCCAGATGGAAATAATTGCTTTTAATATGCTCTGGGATATTGCTATCTGAACAAAAAAAAGGCAGTGCAGCTTCCCTGTCCTGCCATGCAGGGTTTGGGATATGGCTAGTTGAAGTGCAAAGAGGGTCTGGGCTGATTCCCGAGTTTCATGTTGGTGTTTTTCATTATGTCCACAGATGCAGTAGAGGGAGGAATGTAAATTCCAAATGTCAGCTTCCAGGGAAGAAGTGAATCTGATCTGTGTTGACATTTGTTGAGAATTGATTTGGAGTACTCTTACTTTTAAGGCTTGGTTTTTGCATGGGCTTTCTCCAGACCAGTGAGGTTCCTTTACACCAACTTCAGTTTGTGCCTCTTGAGCAATGTCCTTTCCAAAGGCTGTGCCTCAGTTCCAAATCCCAGGCACAACCCCCATGGAGCAGAAACATTCCCCAGCTCTTGAGTTTCCTAAACACATTCTGGGATTGCAGCAGTCTCTCGTGCTTCCATGTATAAGAAGTTATTTGAATTTGGTCTGTTCCTTTCCAACTCTTTGGATCTGACAGCTCTGTGAAAATAATGGGATGTTAAAATTTAAAAATTAGAAAATAAAACTTGCAGAAATCATTAGGTTTGCCAACTTCAGAAGACAACTGCTGATTACAGTACACCTTTCTGTGCCGCCCTCTTTTTGTCTGCTGTTTTCTGTTACTGTTGTAGAATGAAATTTGTGTTATCCTTGGTGTTATCCTGTGCTTACGGGAAATGAGAACCAGCAGATATCTAGGTATAGAAATCCAGCATTAAGCAAGCGATTTGTTCATCTTCTGCAGTTGTCCAGAAGGTAAAATGTGTTGTGCTACTGCAGAGTTCTCACAGCACTCCTTTAAATCACCAAGCTGTTTCTTTCCAGTTGGCCACCTCGCTTAAGATACAAAAGCGATCTTGTCTGTATTGGTGGAGCATTTTGCCAGTGAAAGCTCTGAGTTTTGCTGTCCTTGTAAACAATATTGTAAACCCCAATTCCAGAACTGGGAAGTGTCCTCCTGTCCACACAGGCAGAATTCAACAGATGCTGAATTTTGCAGCTGTTTTTATGTCTCACAGCAGAAAAGGCACAGTATGAACATCGAAGAAAGGCCTTTTTCCTATCAAAACTTTCAAGCATTCTTACCAGTGAATCGAAGCTACTCCCCCTGCCCTGACGAGAACATCGGTTGGAGCAGCAATGAATGAGAAGTTTTGGTCTAACCGGTCTTTTTCCTTCCATAAGATCAGCAGAATAATATTTACCACGATATGTTGTTGAGATCTTCAGTTGTTATGAATGAGAGCTAATGAGAAGCACCAATACTTGGTATTTTTTTAAGAAGAAAGAAAGAATGATTTGAAGAAAATCAATGGAAAAGAATGCAGGAAGCTGCTGATGTGGAAAATCTTCACAACCTTTTTATTGAGTTTTTTCCTTTCAGGTGTCACTTTGCAAGGTTCTTGCCTATTGCGTGCTGATGATAATGATTTGCTGCTAAAGCTGGAGGAAATGAGGCTGATGAAAATTTTCTGTGTGAAAACCTGTAGAAGTTGTCTTCAAACAGAGAAACATTCATAAAACCTGAATGTGGCAGAGATGTTCCATGGGAATAGTTCAGCTATCAGGAATATGAACTGCGTTGTGAGCATCTCAGATTTGCATAGATAAAGGTACATTGATTCAAAACAGAAGGATTTTGATGAACAGATATTGGCTTCAGCCATAGCTGAGTAAAGAGGAAAAAAGGTAAGTCACATTCAGAACAACGGAAACTCAACAGCTTAATTATACGCTATGAATGATCCTACTTCTTCAGTCAGAAAGGATGGAAAAGTCCTTTGTTAAATGTTATTAGCACACATGAAAGTGCTGTCTTCAAGCCAATGCCAACTGCTTCTGAAATCACAACAGCAAATACTGCAAGCTACGCTGCGATTTGTTTTCCTGAAATCATGTGTTTTGGCCTATGAGTGAAACTTCGTTGGGTCAGATGAAAAGGTTTGGATTTGATAAATGAGTTGGTATGTATTTTGTGAACTTTTGTTACTGTTCTGCCTTTTAGGCAAGAAATACTAAAAACATTGGACAAGATGTAGTTAGTGAGATGTAGTTCTCCCTCTCTAGCACCCTCCCAGTTTGCTACCAGTGCAGAAGGTGAATGCCCCATCCCTGGAAACATTCCAGGTCATGTTGGACAGGGCTCTGAGCAATCTGCTGTAGTTGTAGATGTCCCTGCTTACTGCAGGGAGGTTGGACTAGGTGACCTTGAAAGGTCCCTTCCAACCCAAACCATTCTATGATTATTTGAGTCTATGATTAGTGAAAGTAATGCAACAGCTTAGATAATGTAACTTTCATGTTTGCTAAGGGCTGGCTCATCATCCATTATACATGATCAGTAATAAGAGTGAGCTAAAATTATAGCCTGACGGTGCTTAGGAGGAGACTTGGAGGATGAGTGTAATCCATTTTCCTCCTTCCAAAACTTGTTGGACTAGCAACCTGACTACAGGAAAATCATTGTCATTTAGCTTTTGTTGGCACTATCAGTAGTGGAATCTAGGGCACATATACATTGCTTTCTATATATCTCAGCCCCGATCTAACATGGGAGTAAGTGAATATGGGAAACTTCATGCTGTTTTCCCTTCTCCTGTTCTTAAACACAAACAGACACAGATCAGGTTTGGTTATTCTGGAAAGCAGACATGCTTAAAAGCATTACCTTTATTTCATCACAAATATCCTATTGAATGGAGACATGAGCCCACGTTTTATCTGGTCTAACGCAGGGATGCTCTCACAAACGGCAGGGCTGCTCTCAAGCTACCTCAGAGGAGGCACATGGGGAAGTTCGTGTTTCAAGCTGGGCACGGGAAGACAGCTCCCATGGTACCCAGCCCTCATCTGGAACAAAAGCAGTAATCACCACTGTCTGGACAGTCCCCATGCCTCACATCTGACACAAATATTCCCATTTCCTTCAGCCTAGTCACTGGGAAACATCTGATGCAGCTCATGAGCTTTGCTTTGTGGTGTGTCTGGGGCAGAATTTGTTTCTTACGGTACACAGGGGTTACAAACAAGGAGTACTGTGGGTCTTGGTTTTAAAACCTGGAAGAGTAAGGGAGCCAAGCATTATACTGGATACATTCAGTTGCAGCTCCTGTGAGCGAAGGAAGTACTCGTGGTGATGCTTTTTTGCCAAATACGTTAGCACAGGCAGACTCAGGCCAGCCCAGAGTGTGTCAGTGGCCACTTTGGAAGCCCTTTTTGCCCCACTTGTAAGAAACCAAGGAATCGCTGTAATCTGAAGAGCCGAACATTTGACTTTGTGCCAGCACACACCTGTTAACAAGGCTTTGTTGAGGTCTTTGACCTCCAAACACAGATAAGCTGCTCTTGCGGGTTAGGAGATTTGAAACCACTGGGCTTCAATCCAGCACATTACAACGCAAGCTCTTTACCTTTTCCTTGGTTAATAGGTGCTTGAACTATTTGGCAGGGATCCAATGAGGTCTGCTAGACTTGTAATGGGGCAAGGAGTTATGTTAAAAGACCCAGTTTCTAATTAATCCAGGGCCTTTGTAACTCTGTAAGTGGCTTTCCCAGAGTCACACCAGTGCAGGGTCACCCTTGACTTCTGAGTGTGAGGTGGCATAGATGAGGCCTCCAGTTCTTCTAAGCACTGAACTTCAGTACAGATCATTAGCATTTTGAAATTATCCACTGAAAATTGCGAGAAAACTATCTGTGTGATTATATCTTGAGGGGCAGAATCCAGAGCAGAGGTAACTGGTGGATGTTTTTCTCTTGGGCTGGAGTTCAGCATTGCCCTGTGCTTTCTGCTGAGACTGTTCTGGGAATAAAACAGAACTTTGCATGGAGCTGTTCTTGGTGTAGCTTGTGTTTAGAGGAGACGAGAACGAGGGACAACTCAGAACCAAATTTTAGCCTAATATTTGTTCTTCTTTGTGCATTGCTAATGGTAGGTACTGGATGTGGGGGAATTGCTTTGCTGCACCAGTCTGGAAACATTAGTACCTCTCTGACCGAAGTTGCAGGCCTTGCTGCAGATGTGCCTTGGCTTTACTAAGCCATGTGATTGTTTTTGATATGCTCTTGGTTCATGGCAAGTATCTTTCAAAGGTAATCTGTACCCTCTGGCACCAAAGGTCTCCACGTGTGGAAAATACGATGACCCGTAGCAGAGGTTCCTGGTGTAGTAGTATGATGGTGACTACTGGGAAGGGGGTTGCTAGCAAAAGGCCTGATTACCACAGCACCTGTATGGTCAACTGGTGAACAGATCCACAGCCATGATTAGCAGCTCAGGCCTGACAAGGCAGATTCCTCTGCTGCTGGTTGTGTCTAGAGTGATGTCATCTGCAATCAGCGGCAATTCAGCCCAGACCCTTCATATACCTGCTCGCTGCTTTCACAGTTCACCCCAGTTATGGGGCGTTTCAGGTCCCTCAGATTTTACTTGCTCAAAGATAATGCATTTTAAAAAACCCAGGCCCGTAACAAGCTTTACACAGGAAGCTTATTTTGTTCATAGTCTTTGTAGAGTGTGTTTGTTAATACACTATAGGTTGAGGGAAGAGAAAAGATCTAAGAAACGGAACTCAAGTTGCCTGAGTCCTGTGTGGTGTATGTTGGATGAATTTTTCACTTAATCATCCATTAATATGTATGATAAAAATAAACATGGCACTTGGACATCTCAGTACTAAATACTGCTCTGTGAGAAAACCCCACTGGGTAAACTAAGCCAATTGCATTTCTTACCGATCTACACAGTGCATTGCATTTCATTTAAAAGGAGAAGTTATAGTATTTGAAATATCCTACCACATACTGAAACTTTTAGTGTAAACTGCCACTTTCTGACTATCGCATATTGAAATACTTGTGGCGCGTAGTGAAATTTATGTTACATAGTGTAAAATATATAGTGAAACCGAACTGAGGTATAATGAGACGCACATGTGCCTGCAATGACTTATCAGTTCCATTATTTTCTAACTAACATTATTTTCACAATCAAGTTTTTCTGGGTCAGAGGAAGACAATGGTGAAGACCAGGACTGGTATTAAAATGGAAAGTGTAGGCTCAAGCTTGCACAAAAGCCCCATGGAGCTGAGTTATTCTTTGTCCTTTTCTGAGATAAATTCTAAATACAAAGTCTGCTAATGGTTACAACATGTCTCTCTTTCTCTGCCAAAGCTTCCTTATGAACATCAACATCACCGCAGTCAGGGAAATACCCCTAGCCACAAGTGGAGAGGCCTAGTGCCCAATTCCCAGCAGTTTTTACCAGGACAGGACTGCTGTGTGAGTGACCCTGGTGACATGTGTGGAGCCTCTGAGGAGCACCCAAGCACAGGTTGGGTCATTCAGACCCATTCAGATCTTGTGGGAGGTGGGAGCCAGGCACCTTGGACCTGACCTTCTTTGTCCACCAGTGCCCTGGACCTCCTGTGAAGGCTCAGAGTGGGTGGGAAGCACTGGTGGTGGCTGCAACCTGCAAAACTTCCTTCTCTGCCACTTCAATTTGTTTTTTTTCATACTTAGCCAGGTCCTGACTACACAGCCAAGCATCCCTGCCGGGCAGGGCAGTCAGGCTGGTCACTGGGTGTGCCCTGCTGCTGCCAGACAAGGGCTGTGGTAGCCGGTCCAGCAGCTGTTGGCCTCCTGGCGACCTGAGGCCCTCCTCTGCAGGGCTGTCATTTGCAATTCACACTTGCTGTCCAACCTCAGTGATGGTTTGAGCTGAGGGTGTCATCTTCTGGACTGGCTGGATTGGGAGGAAGTTTCATCCCTGTTCTGGTGGACTGTGGTCTTGCAGGTCCCACCTGGCAGAAGGCTGTAGGACCTCTCCAGCCCTCCTCGCTCCTGCACAGAGCTTCCCATCAGACTTGGACCAGAAACAGAGTGCTGGCCAAAAAAGAAAGCAAGATCCCAATGCTGTTCAACCAAAAGAGGGGAAATAAAATCACAAATTTCACATCTCATTGACCAGTCCTACTTCAATCTCCACTGGAGGTTTTTTTTTTATATGGGTCTTTTACCTGGTTTCACCAGTGCCAATATGACCAAAGTATTTAACAATTGGAAAGTGGTAACAGCAACAAAGTTCCCTCTTTGTGACCAGCCTCGATAGCACTCAAGTCAAGACGTGTTTGTCTCATCCTAACCATTGCAGTACTGGCCTTTTGCTACACCAAAACAATCCAGGCTATACTGAAATTGAAAGAAGACCTTCCTACTTCACGGCTGTTGTGCAATCAGTGCTCATCAAGGATGGTTGAAGGCACAAGACAAAACACACCCTGCATTTGAGGGTAAGGTATATTAACCTTTACACTTGGAATGCCTAATTGCTCAAATATTGCCAACATTGTTCAAACTGCCAGATATGTCAAGGAACAGGCAGAACTGGAGTGACAACTCTATATAAGGGGCATGACAAATTTATTGGGTAAATTGTATGGGAGTGCTTAACCCTTCTCTCTGTTCTGTTTTGTTGTGGTTTTTTTTTTTTTGTAAGGACAACTGCCAAGCAGAGTTGATCATGACTAATTCGTGTGAGGAAATAGCGCACTTAAACAGCAACAACTAGTTTAATTTCACTTGTTACCAAGGAAGCCTAACAAGTTTCAAAAGGAGATGAAAAGTGGATTTGCCTTTTGCCATCTATGTTTTAAAAGCTACAAGACACCTTGGAGAGAGTTGTGTTTGGCATTGATCGTGCCACCGCTGCCTTCAGAGCAGGGGGAGGACACAAACACAATTTAATTCCTTTGTGTACCAGGACAAAAGGTCTCCAAAGCATCACATTTGTCTTTTGGTGTTGTTGTTCCCCATTCCTGGCTTTTAAAAATCATTCTAGAGAAGTATGTTATGTTATCCCCACAGCAGGGCTAAGCATATATGGGCTCCTACACATGTCAATGCCAAAACCAACCAAGATGATATAGAAATGATAAAGAAGAAATTGTCTTGTGGAAGAAGTAGTAAGGAGGAAAAATATCTTAAGTATCTGAGCATCAACTCTAGCAAACAACATATTAGGCCTGAACACGGGTGGTACAACCACCTGCTACCTCATTTTTGACCCATCTTCTTATCTCCTCTGAATCCAATGGTGACAGTGAGTGGATGAGGTACTACATATTTAGACAACATTGTAGAAGATGATCAGTTAACAGGGAAACAGAAACCTTTCAAAATACTAGAAGGAAAATTCATACCATAATCCCAGAGTAACAGATTTTTTTAATCCTTGGTTGTTTCCTTTTATGATACAAACTACTGAGTGTCATCCACGCCTCCGCAACTTCACTGAGATACAGCATTTCCTTTTAAAAGATGTTTGTTCCAGACCAGAGCATTTACAAATTTCTTCACTTCTGTGGCTGGATTGTTCTTTTACTAATACAGAATAGAGCAAAACAACTGCATCTTTTCAAAGGCAGCATATAGAATTGTTGTCCTTTTGAGCTAACTTCAGTAGGCTTAAAGCACGTGGCTGAGCTTTGATAAGATCAGGCTTAAACACGCTTCTCTTCATTTAAAATGCTTCTGCATAAACCAGTCTTGATGTAAATGTCCACTATGTGGGTTGGAGATGAAGACTGTCCGAAATCAAGCTGCCAAGCTGGACCTGCCCTTTGCTGAGCAAGGTGAGTACCTGAGAGGAGGCTGAAGGTAAATGGCTCTTGTATACATTGGCAGCTCAGTGATCTTCTCAGCATCCACAGGAAAGCTGGTAGTGATCACTTGGCAGTAAAGAGGACACACTTTGCAATCGTGAGCCCAGTTATTTTCTACCCTGGCTACCATAGAGATGTCAGTGAGCGAACAAGAGCACCAGCTCCACACCAATGGATTTTCAGCTCCAGGGAGAAGTATTAGCAAAGCAAGATTTGTCAAAATAAGGAAAACTCTAAAAAAGGGAGTAAATTTGCTGTATCAGCCCAGCAAAACACTGAAGGTGAGCTTTGAAGGTAAGCTTTGGCAGCATGGCAGCAGGCTTCTAAGGAGCTACAAAGAAAGCATTGTGGACGTTATAGTTTGTCAAGTCATGGGTGAAGTTTCATGCCTCAGAGTAAAGTCAGAGATGAGAAACTGGGCCTTTCAATGTGAGAGAGCTGAATCTATCAAAATAGTTTCACTTTGCATCTACAGACTGTGAAAAGATGTTCTTCCTTTTTTTTTCTTTTTTTTCTTTCTTTTTTTTTTTTTTTTTCTTTCTTGGTGTTTCATCTCACCCTTGCCCTTAGTTGTGTGGGTCCCCTTGCTTAGGAAGCACCAGCTTTTCCAAAGAAAAGGCAGTGTTTCACTGCTTCCCTCCATCTGGAGGTTTACCTTTGAGCAGGCTGAAGAAGCCAGTGGCTACCATCCCCAGTGACCATCATGCTGGCAGGGCTGGCAGCACTGGCAGGGAGCTGGGAGCTGCAGGGACACTCACTGAGAAGGCAAGAGGATGGAGATGGGTGCAGGGAAGGGGAGAGGATGAGACAGTAACAGGGATGGAGAGAAGGAATGTGGGGCTCACCACACACCCCTGCTAGTCTACGTAACAGGTGACAGGCTGCTCCTGGCATCAGTGCCATGGCCAGAGAGCTGGCAGCTCGATTCCTGGAAAACCCCAATCCTGCTGCACTGGACTGACATACATCAGGCTGGCCATGCAGCAGGACAAATCTCGCTGGTACGCCTCTGTTCTGAAACCTGGGACCTTGCCCAGGCAGCCTGTCAGAAGAGAACCAAGGCAGCAAGGTCAGGCACCCAGAGGTTGAGAAAAGCCAGTATTAAGGTTGAGTCAGACCTCTATGGATGTGTGTAACAATGTGGTCTTTACAGGACACACGTTACCTTTCCCCATGGCCCTTGGCATTGGTAACCAAAGGAGGCTCTAATCGGGAAGCATGTTTTTCAGCAGCTGTTACCCAGGGAGTTGTGCATAGCACAGAGCAAGTCAGCCTGAACTTTCACAGGCTGCAAAGCATAGTATTCGCTGGTTTTAGGTGCTAGTTTTGAAGGTGTGGAAGATTCCCAGCAAACCCTGAAGTTAGGATGAGCTACGCTACAGTCAAATATCAGTTCTGATTGGGATAAACTGCCCTGGAAGGTCTGAGCACCCGAAGAGGGTATTTGACTTGCAACTCCTGTATTTTGTTTCTTATTCTGTTGTGTGTAGGGATACCACCTCCCTCTCCCATGTGGATATTGAGTGACGGAGGTGATACCTTCAGCTGTCCTCCCGATGCGCCCATCAAAAGTACCAAGAAGCAACTGGGCCCAGCTGGAGAGCAAGGCAGGAGCACAAAGGCCAGAGCCCCATGGCCAGCAGTGGAGATGGGGGGAGAGGGAGGGCATCTCTGTCTCATCCTGCACAGGATGAGCATCTCCCACCTTGTGTGCTGTGCAAGGCAGAAGGCAAAGAAGAAGTGGGAAAACCAGAGTGTGATCCTGCAAGCAAGGGCTGCTCCTGAAGCTTACGTGTGGACAAGCTTAACTAATTCTGGCATTTCATAGCTTTTTGGTGCTTGACATTGCAACCTTGCTTGCGTTGCCTTAATGTGGGGAGAGAGGTGTGCGTATGTGAGTGAGTGAAAGTAGCATCAGCGTTTTGATTAGAACAAGGTTTCCATCAGGTATGGACACATGTCCAACCTGACACCTGCTTGTTTCCAAGAGATGTGAAGACCCTCTCAGATTCAGCACCCTCCTAGGGGCCCGGGCTTTTAATGGTGTATAATATTTCTGGCAACAGATGAGAGCTAATACATTGTGTTTAAATCTGGGATGAGTTGTTGACCAGCTGTGGTCTATGTGAAGAGATATCAAACACTTCTCTTTGGATAATGTCAGTTCCAGCCTGCAACCCACATGTGGGTCAGAGGCAGGACCGAAGCCCAGCAAAACCAACTCACTTAATCTCCCCAAGCCCCGTCTCTCCTGCCAAGCGTTTGGTGCACGTTGTCCTCTAACCATTTAAACATTTCAGAAGATTTTGGGTGAGCTGGCTCCTTTTTCAGTGTTGCACGTGGGTCGACACTGGTGAGAGGTTTCTGCCCTTCTGTCTGCACCGGAGAGGTAAATTAGTTAAGCAGAGGCATAAATTATTTGCATGCAGCTGAGGTGGCAAATGTGTTATCTTAACAGCAGAAAAGGAAATGGTTCTCTATAGATTATTAATTACTGAAAAAGCAAAGGCATGTCTTTTGTTGCCTCCACACCACTGGTCTGACTGTTGGGTAGATACGGATCAATATCCCCCCTTCCTCCTCACCCCCCTCGCTCTTCACATTTCACTTAAGCTGAGGTGAAGAGGTTTCACTTTAATTTATGTCATTCTTGTATTGCCAAATGGCATGCCAGAGCAACCGAAGCGGGCGTGATCTGACTCTCTGTTGTGTGCTCTCTCACATGCAATCCCCTCGTGGGAAAATGCTGAGAGAAAATGGAAATGTAAGCTCTGCACCCAGCCACTGTGGTTTCTTGGGTTTTTAATAGTGCTCTGTTCGTAAGCTCCTTGGGGCAGGGAGAGTTTTTGTTGCGTTCAGGGTAGTCGTAGCTCTTAAGTGAGGATTTCTAAATATTATGGTATTTCAGATAGTGCTGTAAGCAACTCTGCAAACAACAAAAATACATGCTGTTACATACTGGAGGAGCTCAAGACAAGGTACAAATATTAGTCTTACACCGCAACTTCCACGAGAGTTGTAACTGTTCTACAAATGAGTTGGGCACTGTATGGGAAGCTCAACTGACTTGTCCCAGCCCTCGCTACCAGTTAGGGAAGGTACCAAAAGCAGAACCCAGGCACCTTGGCTCCTGAGTCCTCATCCTTCCTGCACAATTTAGCTCTGGCCTTGAAGTTCTGAAATCTTTAGATCAAAAAAAAAAAAAAGAAGTCTGTCTTTAAATATCCATTGTTAGGTAAGCTTCAGTGTGGCTGCACAATTACATGGAAAATTAAAGAGACCAAATGCATCAGGAACGGAACCAACAGGCCTTCCCAGACTTTAATATCCCAAATCTGGAGGAAATGAGAACCTGCAGCTGAACTTTGTGGCTGGGTCCATCCCTGAATGCATTTTTGGAGCCGGACTCCCATAGGGTTGAGGTGTTCCCTTGTGGCTAACGGGCGCAGAGGGAGTTGGCAGGTAGGAGGCCAGCAGCAAAGGACGGAGATCGAGGATGTTCATGTCTAACCAGACTCTTAGAGTGTTTTGCAGGGGTGAACGTTGCTTCAGGAGAACGGGTGTGAGGGTCAGGGAGGGCCCTTGTTTTCTGGCCTCCTTAATTTGGACAAGTAGCTGAGATTTTGAAGGAAATTGGAGAGCACTGTGCCTCTGGTATGGTCTGCACACTTTGCTCCTCAGCCTGCCTCTCAATTGGGTGCTTCCTAGCAGAATAAGGATAGTCCTGCCCTAGACAGCAGAAGGGCCCATGCCACGTTGCCCCTGCCCTGGTGGATCCTGGACCACTTGTCCATGGCAGGGCAGAGGGAGATCCACCTGCAGCCACGGTTCCACCTCATCTCCTGGGCTCCTTTTTGAGCTCAAGCAAGGCAAGTGACTGTGCAGCAAACAACACAGTCATTCCTGAATGTTGTATCTGGGGGGGGGGGGCGGATTAAAAACCTCAAGATCTGAGGGAGGGAGGAAATCTGCACGTCGCTTATAGCTTCTATGTAGGTCATAACTTCATCCGAGAAACACGCAGGTATTTTACAAACAAGGCAGCGGTAGCGCCCGGCACCCAAGGAGAGCGAGAGGAACCTGGGTATCCTGGGGAATTCTGCTGAACTCCTCCCAGACGGCTCCAGATCCAGAAGGGTGTTTTTCTGCAGACGCAGGTGGCAACTGCTGAGGCTGCTGGGGGGTTTCTCTGCAGGGAACAGTCTTTTCTCCAGGGTGATGGAACAGCGGGGCTGCTGCTGTGGGGCTGGTGGCCACACAGGACCCCCAGGCAAGGGGTGCAGGGATGAATGGTGTGAGGCATCTTGTGGGTCACAGCCCATCTGGGGACAGGGGGATGGGCAGCTCGTTGGTGTGTTGTCTAAACGATGGGGCGGTTTTAGTAGAAAGATGTAAAGATAGCAAAGCTCATTGGGAAATCGGCTGGGCACAGGGGTTCCCGTTTCAGACCGGGAATCTTTGCTGCCAAACTACAGCCACTTCCCAAGGGCCGTGGAAGTACCTGCCCTGCCATTCCCTTGCTGCTGTCTCTAATCACGGGCACAATTTCGGTTTGTGGCTTGTGGCCAGACTTGCTCAGGGCCAGCCCAGGGAGGAATGGGGATGGACAAGCATCTCCTGCAGCTGCCCAGTTTGCAGTGGCCAGGCAAGATCCCCAGTGCTGAGGCATCGGTGCAAGGGACCAGAGGGGGTTGTGCAGGCTTTTAGGACAGTGGGGATGTAAGAAGAGAGTCCCAACTCTGCCCCCCAGGGTCCCTGGCAGGGTCTCTCAGGGTGGTGCCGAGGGTGCGGCTCTCGAGGCGGATTATTGCCCCACTGATTGGGGCGCGAGCGTTTTGGCAGATTGGGATGCTCTGGTGAGAAAAAGCCCTGTGGTCGTCACCTCACTTGTTTTTCTGTGCTTCAAGCATATTTTCTCAGTTTGCAGTATCAGGGGGCTGGGTGCACCATGAAGCTATTTGGATTCTGCGTTGATAAGGCAAGTGCAAAATGTCCCCGCAGCTCTCGAGAGCAGAATCAAACTGAAACTCACCACTCAGAGTAGAAAGCACATAACACCCACAGCTACAGACATGCACAAATTGCTGCAATATAGGTTAGAAAAGGAGCCCCATTCTGCACCTTTTGGTCTCATTAAAAACACACACACACAAAAATCTTCTCTGAATGACTCTAAGCACCAGCATGTGTTCCCTCCTGAACACCCAACTAACTTGTAACGGCTCATTAAAAAGGCAAATTTTCACTTTTCATGTATCCTTGCTCCCTTTCACACCTGGTTGCAGTTTCTACAACATTTTTAACTTTTGTTTTTTTCGTGACTGGTTGCGAGTAAAGTGAGACCTCTCGGGGACACCACCCAGCCTGGTTAACTGAGTCCCCACCTGGGGACATGGGCCCAGCGTGCCCAGAAGAAACCAAACCTTCCCTGCTTACCAAAGAATTTCTGCATGGGGCTTTGAGGCTTACGAGAACGGCAGGTCTTGTCTGCTGAAGACGCACAAGACCTGTCCTTTAAACAAAGCAAAGGCCATGTCAGTGCACAAGGTAGACTAAGGACAGGGGAAAGCAAATGTTTGCTGTGATTCGCAGGGGGACAGTCCTCCATGCAGCAACTTTTGCCATAGGAAAGCTGCGGGGAGGCTGGGAACCCAGACTATAATATCCAAGAAATCCCCTACGGATTCCTGCCTGCCGTGCTCCTCTGCCTGCCCGAGGTTCAACCACCACTGCTACTCTCCACTTTGCTCATTTATGATTTAACCTCTAAAACTCAACCGGCAAAGGCAGGGACATTGGGGGTCTTCCTAACCCTAAGCCCGGTATCGTGTTGTGATAGCTGAGTCCTCAGCGCAGGCAAACTGGGAAAGAGGTTTTTCAGCCTTTGGCTTTGCTTGCTGCGTGTGGTGTCAGTATTGCAGGAATCGTTTCTCTTCCTAGCACAGTGCAGCCACTTTGGGGCAGGAATGTTGTAAGGAATCTCACTCGGTCCTTGGATAAGGAAATGATCAAGGACTTGCCTATTCACAATTAATAGGAAAAAAAAAAAAAAAGGAGCTGAAGGCCTTTATTAATCATTGCACAATAAGGAAGTCATACTGGTTTGGCTCCCTTCAATAAGGCTATTTGGTCACACCTACCTAAGTGGTTTGGCATCCCAACCATCTCCCCTCGAGAAGCTGAGGAGGAGGAGGGAAGGGCCACTGCACCTGCGTGCCACCAAGGTGCCTGGCCACCAGCTCTTAAGGCAGGAATTGTTCTGAGTGCCTATCTCCCTTTCCTGGAGGGCTGGGCATCTCTTCTGAGAGATGTCTGCCCGATGCACACACCAGTACAGCCCATCCCTGTGCTCTGGGCACAGGTTTCTGCCCCAAGCCCTGGTATCAAAAAGAGCAGAAGTTCACACATGCCCTGTGCTGGAGTTTACCCCCTGCCAGCTGGGGGGGTCCCTGCTGGGAAGCGTCTCCTCCTAGGGGTGTTTGTCACCTGCCCAGTGACTGCAGCTCCTCGCTCCACTGCCTGGCTTCTGCCTGGGGTCCAGCTTACCTCTAGTGGCTGTCAGTCTGTTCAACCCACAACTCCAGAAAGCCGTTTGTGGCCAGATGTGATGGCTGGTGGGTGCCTCTGAAGTGCCAGGAGACAGATGTTCAGGCAATGAGCTTCAGGCTACATCACCCTGCTCTAGGCGAAGGTGTCGGTCAGAACTTTGTAGCAAGTGGTAAGACAACATCAGCAACGGATGAGAGACGACACTTCAGGAGCCCAGGCTACATACGTTTCAGGTACCTTTCCTAGGTGAGCTGGTGCAGGCTGAAGTTTGCAGAGCTGAGCAGACCAAACCAACTGAGCCTGTGCTTGCCTCAAAGTGGAAAACATCATCATAATCTTCCCTGTTCCACGTTTTCCTACACAAAGCACCATTCGACTTCTGCCAAGCTGCGAGCTGTCCTGGTGGAGGTAAGGAGGCTTGGCTTTGCAGCAGTTGACACCTGACCCCTCTAGCACAGGACAAGAATAGAACATTGCAGCTGACATAGGCACAGAGGCAGCAGGGGCTCGGCGGGGATTAGCAGCTCCTCTCTGCTTTGGCCACTGTTGTGAATTGCTGGGAAGTCTTCCCCAACCACCTTTCAAAATGAGCGAAAGCAGGTCCCGCAGCGTGTTGGGAGCTCTCGAGCCTTCTGCCGTTGACAGCAGTGAGTGCAAACGTGGCATCAGAAGGTATGTAAATGTGCTATTTGCCCAGCACTTCCACGTGCTGCTTGTGAAAATGGGAACAGCAGCAGCCATGCTGGTGTAAAAACACACGTGTTTTGGGGAACTGTTGTGTCTTTGGCAAAAAAGTAGGGTTTTTTTCCTGCTGTTCAGGCAGGACTGGTTAGTGCTCAAGTTGCCAAAATTTCTGTTTGTGCCCCCCATGTCCCAGCCCAGGCAGCTGCCTTTTCCCTGCCAGTCTACCCTGACCCTGCGCAGAGGAGGGAAACCTCCATCTCAACGCCAGGGTGGCCACCTTGATGCCATCAGCGACTTTTTCTTAGGCCACCATGATGGGCTGTGTTTTGCAGATACCTGCCCCGTGACGGGTGCATTCCTTAGCTGCACCGCATCCACTCAGCCCTGGCTCACGTAGTAATTAGCCAAGTGTTTCCTGGCTGCCTTTAATTACGGCCACAACTATTTCCCTTGCACTAACGTAACTTACACCTCGGAACGACAGCAAAGGCTTTGGGCTGCATCCCGCGCGGCACGTGTTGGGGCGCAGCCGTGCGCTGGCAGCCACTGGTTTGAACCCAAAGGGCTCGTACTCTTATCTGTGAGTCACGTTTTTCGTTTTCGACTGCAAGGTCACAATTGCCCTCGCTGGGAACTAGCGGTGTCTCCCCCAGCAGCACCCAGCTGGGAGATACTGGGCTGTATAAACCAGCCAGAAGGGCAGGAACGTCCTTAAAGCTGTGTTGGAGTCCATCATCTCAGCTGCCGTTTGCCGCATCCCGTGGCAAAGCAGCTCAGCTGGCAAAGTTCACGTCACCTTCCCGGCCCCATCGCGCTTGGTCCCCCGGCCTTTCCAGGCCAACAGCATCGAGCTGGGCTGCCCAGGAGCAGCTCTGTGCTGGTGGGCACGTGGCCTCACGGGGCTGGATTTTATGGCAGTGCCCGAAATGACGAGTTGTTCCCCCTGCACCTTGCTAGTGCTGGTGCCAAGCTGAGCCAGGGTGGGGGGTGGTGTTGCCATGGCTGGAACCTGCTGCATTCCTGGTCGCAGCACATGCCCTCAGCGGCTTCCAGTCGGCTTTGGGGGCTGCCAGAAACCAAGGCAGCAGCTGCTGGGCTCAGCCTTGCGAGGCTGTGATCTATAATGTGCATTGTCTTTTTATGTAATGTGTTTTATTAAACATCTTCTAAAGCTTACAAGTGTCCCGAGGACATAACTCTCCAGCGCAACGTAACGCTTTGCCAAGTAATGAAGTATGATTTATGGCAGTAACGGTTATCCTATGGTTGTGTGTGTTTTTTTTTTTTTAAATTATTACAGCAATAGCTTTGTCGAATATAGGAATATAACATGCTGCATTTGGCACGTTTATGACAACAGTGCTCTGGTTTTCTTAACTCCACAGTTCGGTGCTGGCAGTATTTCAAATTCTTGAGACAGATGTTTAAATGAATTTTTTAAGAGGACAGTGAAATACTTTTAAAACATCATATGGCGCTGAGTGTCTCAATATGAGCAGGAACATTATTTCTTTAACGTTCAGGTAGGGCAGGGCAGCACATGGCCTCTCTGGTTTAGATCTCGTGGTAAATGATGGAAGTAGCAAATGTTGACTTAACTTTTCTGGGGCATCCTGGCCTGTTGTTGCTTTTTGGCAGAGGAGGTGGTGGAGGAACACACACTTGACCTTCTCCTGGATTTAGTTCACATTCGCGTCCCCTTTGCGAGCAGTGAAAACAGATCCGCGTTTGTTTTGAATGCAGTTCCCACCGCGTTGATACAGGGCTAAGTGGTCTCAAGCTGACATTTTGAGTGTGTCATTGTGGTCCCAGTGGTTAGGGTTTCAGGCCAGAAATGACAATCATTTGGAAAAATGTAAATGAGAACCCTGGTCACATATCTACGAGGCAGACAGCATTCAAGTATTTCCATCGAAACAATGGAAATCCTTGGTTTTATTAAAAAAAGATTACTCTTTTTTTTCTTTCTTTTTTTTTTTCCCCCCCCTTTTTCTCTTAAAGGCATTGCCTGCAAGTGCCAGGAGCGCTGTGATGAACCCAGACAGGGCACTCGGCTCTGGCATCGCCGTTTGCAACGTTGGATCGCAGAAAATCAGAGCCCACAAAGGCTGAGGTCGGCATTGTCGGAGACATCATCGCCCTTGGCGTAGGGAGGGGAAGGCGCCCCGCAAGGAGGCCGCACACGCAGGCCGTGCGGAGAGATTGAAGACAAGGGAAGCATCAGTAAAGCAATGAACACTTATATTTAATTTACATTTGACAATTTGCACATAAATAATGATGTAAACCAATACGTAAACATAGGATAGTTTGTTGTTCTAGCAAAGTAAAAAGCCTGGTAACTTTGGTCAGAGTCTTTCTTAAGAGAGACAGAAAAAAAAAAAAAAAAAAAAAAAAAGAACCAACCCCAAAACACTGTTGATTGTTGCTACATTCACATGTAAAACTTCTAAGGGAAGGGGGAAACAGTAAAGAGAAGTAACAATTCTTAAAGCTGATGCATATAAATTCTTGTAAAATTTGTATCAAATACAAGAAAGCACTACAGGCAAATAATAGGAAAAGTGTGTGTCCAGTGACAGAGTAGTGATACTTTGGTTTATCCTACAAGTACTATATTTATGAACTATTGCTACATTTAAAAGATGTCAGCCTCACAATTTGCAGGAGTGGAAATGTAATGAACTGTAGTCCTTCAAAAGCTGTGCTGAGAGACTTGTATTTCAGGATCATTTGTGTTGTTCTGTTTTGTTGTTTTGTTTTTAACAGAAGGCATTAAAATGAAGTTTGATGGAAAAAAAAAAAAAGGGTCACCAAATCCGTGATGGCCGAAGTGGGCTATTTTAACATTTGTAAGAATACAACCAGACAAAAAGATGTGCAGGGAGGGAAGGTGTGTAATGATGTGACATATTGATGTGAGTTGACCGTGCAACTCGTTGATGGCAGGCTTAAACAAGACGAGGGGCTCATCCCAACTAACTTCCATCCTGCCCTTCACCGTGTTGCACGAACACACCAGGCACGGGTCATATTTGGCTTCTTTTCAAGTTCTTTCAGTAACATTTTCTGGCTGTTTGTTCACTGACCGCCCAACCTCCTTCCCCTCAGGACACGCTGCCGGGAGAGCAGGGGACCGATGACCCCCTGTCCTGCAAACAGGGTCATTCCCACCAAATTTGCTGAGCTGTGGTGTGTGGGTGGTGGTGTTCACGTGAGGTGTCTGCAGGTTCAGGCTTCGGGTGGACCAGCTGTGCGTGAGCACTTGCAAGTGATAAATGCCTTAGTACAGCCTTCTGGTTCTGAGGTCATTGGTAATATGCAAAACTGGATAACATTTGATTTTCACACTTAGATGAAAAATAGGTTTTATTACATGGTTTGGCTCACAACTTAAGTGGTATAAATATATATACATATACATATATAGTATAGTGGTATAAATATATCTATAAATATACATGTATTCTTTGCTACACCTCAAACGTCACCGTATCATCTTTGGGCTTAGCAAAACAAAAAAGATAAAAGGACGTGCATTCTATCTTTCCCTGTGCACATTTTGGTTTCTTTTCTAAAGTAGCAAAGCATTTAGATAAAACAGCATTGTCTGCACCACTGGACACAAGCACTGAGGTAATTGTTGTTCAACAACTTTGCAATGCCCTTTTCTTCTTTAATTAAATTAACCACAAAATGTACAAACACAAATACTGAGAAAAATCTTGAGTCGTACAGGAAGGAAGAAAAAAAAAATATGTATGTGCCAGGAAAGGACTTTGTTCCCCACTTCTACCCAGTCAAAGTGGGAGAGGAAAATACAAGTAAAACCGAACCCCTTCTTTCTCAGGGAATCTGAATGTCTTTTTTTTTCTTTTTTTTTCTTTTTTTTAATCCCTGGAAGGCTCTGGCCAAAAACAAAACCAAAAAAAAAAACCAAAAAAAGAACAAAAAAAAAAGGAAGAATATTTGTTTGTTTGTTTTTAGACTACTTTTGGAAACAAAAGAATGTGAGTGAGATTTTATTTTGGAAGAGACACTTTAAGCCGATGCGTTCCTTTGGTCATAAAGTTGCATGACAACGCATGGGGCTGTAGCTGGTTGCTAAAAACCTGTGGTATTGTCCGTGTCAGGAAGGCGTTTGCTGTGCCACAGCTGCTCTGGGTAGAGCTGCAGGTAGAAGAATCTCTCTCCTATCCTCAGAGAGTCAGGGGTAGCAGTTTCTTCCCTGCTTGCTGCTACGCTCGGTCGTTTGGTTTTGGTTGGTTTTTTTTTCTCCTTTTCAATTCCCAGTGGGGTGATTTGCACATAAAAGTACACAGCATTTTTTTCAAACCAGCGGATCTAGAATCGTGTACGTCAAATGTCCAACTTTGGCAATACGAAAAACCACATTTGTTTAAAAGACATCGGTACATAAAACACACTTACTGAAACCCCAATCTTAGGTTCTTAAAACAGATGTGCAGAAAAAAAAATATCTACAAAGGATGGCCATAAAACAAAAAATAAAAACATTTAAAGTAAAAATTACAATGAATTTTCCAGTCATTGTAAACATTTTCCTAATTATTGCTTTTAGAATGATTAATTGCATAATAAATTATGAAGTACTATCATTGAAAAAATAATTATGGATAGATGATTGTCTTTTAGTAACTGGCGAGGCAATGCACAGTCCTTTGCCCCTTTTTATGCCCTGAGAAAACAGTAACTTTGGAGTTCCTTCTTTCAGCTGGAGAGCGTAGGGAAACTACTGTAAGCCAAGATTGCTTTGCAGCATTGAAACTATGTACAAGCAACTGCTACAGGCACCCTGACTTGCCAAGTCATAAATTAAAAAAAAAAAAAAAAAACCCACAAAAAACCAAAAAAAAAAACAAAAAAAAAACCCCCAACCAAAAATCACTTTGCCAAAAAGTCTTAAGGGTCCATTGGTTCAACTGTTTCTTGCTTGACCTTTACAGGTAACAGAGGTAGTGGGTGACCGTGAGGCAACTTCATAATTGACATATCTGACGACTCGTAAAGGTTGCATCCTGAGGAGATAAGTCCATTTCCCAGGTTCCTCTGTAGAGATACTTTCAGATTAGCTCCTTCCATTTCCCTCCTGAGCATGGTCAGTATATCCTTCTCCACGATCGATGTTAAGTCGATATTGTCCTCCACTTCTTCCAACTTGTCGGCATTGTCACTGATGTCGAACTTCTCGATCTCCTCGTTGATTCGATTCAGTTCCTCCATGGAGAGGCCAGAGGCAGGGGCGACCGGGCAGTTGCCTTTCAGGTGGACCTGGAGGCTGCAGAGGTGAATGTAGCTCTTGTGGCAGTGGATGCATTTATGGGGCCGCTCCCGGGTGTGGAGACGCTTGTGCAGCTTCAGGTGCACAAACTGGGTGAATTTGGCCGGGCAGAGCTTGCACTGGTAAGGCTTCTCTCCAGAGTGGAGTCGCAGGTGGGTTTTGAGATTGCTGGTGCTGCTGAACCTCTTGTGACAAACCTAATGTGAGGGGTGGCAGAGAAACAGTAAATGAGTGGGAGGGGATTTTATGGTTTGAATCGCAGATGCCTAGGAGGAGACGGCAGGATGAAGCAGCAGCTTTTTTCACACTTTCTCACAAAGGGAAAAAAATCCCCACCTTTTTTATTTAAATACTGCTGAATAGCATTTTGAGTGTGGCCGATGTCAAAAGGGTATCAGGCAGATGTTGCCCTAGCGGGCTAAAGGCCATCCTGCTGTCTCACAGGTGCTGCTGCACCAGGGCTGGAAGCAGCTGTGAGACCGACTCCTGCCCCGAGCAGCCGAGGGTTTGCCACGCAGCCCTCCCCATGCGCTGTACGGGGTGTGCACAAGCCCTGCTGCCCCTTTGGCCTCCAAGGGAAGTTATCTCTGTGGTGTGCTACATACCTGACACTCATGGGGTTTTTCTCCCGTGTGCACCAGATAGTGCTTCTGGAGGTGAGCCAGCTGCGTGAAGCCTTTATTGCAAGTCTGGCATTTAAACGGTCTCTCTCCGCTGTGTACTCGGAGATGCACCTACGGAGATACAAAGCAATTAACAATTTGCAGTTTCCAGTACTGTAACAAAAGTACTTTCAGATGTTTTTTAAAGTCAGCGGAAGACTCCCACTGCCAAAATACAACGCTAGCTAGTTAATGAGGTGGTGTCGGTATTAAAACGCACTCATTACAACCATGCCTTCTAGCTGGGGGGTGCCAAATTAAACCCAGACTGATAAATCGCCTAACGAGGAAGGGAGGCCTGTCCCTACTTTTCCTAGATAACCTATAGGGAGAAACCAGAGCCTTCCATGAAGGCTCGTGTCTTATTCTCCACTGCCTACCTTAAGATTGGAGAGCTGGCCAAAGGTCTTGGAGCAAACGTTGCATTCGTACTTGATCTTCCCGTTCTGCTTCTTCAGTGGGTATGGGAGGGTTTTGTAACCGGTCACATTCCTCTTACTTTTAATGAGATTCATGGCTTCTTCACTGCCGGTGGCAGCCAACACCACTGAGGTAGGTTTAGGTTGCATTATGTGTTCTGAACTGGCTGCTGTACCAGCTGTGGGTGACCCGCTGGTAGGGCTGCATGGCTTGTCCTTCATGCTGGCAGCAGCGCCCGTGATAGAGAAGGCACTGTTAGGTGCTGGTATGAGGAAGTCTCTCGGATGATCAGGCTGCAGCAATCGACGGCCTCCTTCACTGGGCAATGAACTGGGGAGCGTGGCGGGGTTCAACATGTGGTGGGAAAGGCTACCTCCGCTGAGCAGGTTGCCATAAAGAGGATACATCCTTGGGAAGAGGTTGAAATTGTTGATGCCGTTGATATTGTTCAAAGCGCTCAGGTTATTGCAGCTCATGTTGAATGGAGGTAACAGGAATTTGGAGTAGTGGGGGTTATAGGACGGTAGAAAGGCAGGAGGGAGGTGGCCAGGGGGTGCATATCCAGGATAAGACCCCAATCCTTCTGAGCCATACGATCCATTCAAGTAAGAGTATGGCTCTCTGTGCTCTTGGGAAGTGGGTGCCAGAGGTGAAACTGTGATCCCTGGACTGCTGTGAGGGCTTGAACTCTTTAAACTTTGGTCTGGGCTGCTCCTCCCGGAAGGGCTCGGCGTAGTAGATGTCTGGATGGGTGAGTGAGTAATGTAGCTGGGTCTGTCAATCCCGTATGCTAAGGAAGCTTTCAGATAGTCTTCTGGAATGTGAGGTCGGATGGGGTAGACAACTCGAGGGAAGAAACACCTCTCCGGGCTATAGTTCTTACGCAAATCATCCAAGTCTTTTTCTGGAGTAACTGGTGAAATGTTGGTCTGGAAGAAGTCTTTTCCTTTCGGAGGATTGGATTCCATTTTCAGGATTTCTTTCACACTGTGCTCCTTCTTTGGGGTGCTTTTCTGATAGAGCTCATCTTTATCAGCACTGTGCTGCTTTGGATTAATGTGGGTTTGTGCTGAAATACAAAGACAAGGTAATGATTATTTAGATATGCCACGGTCATTATCTCTTTTCAAAAGACAGTCTAACTCCTACAGGTTTAGTGGGAAGGCACAGCAATCATTTAACTCCAAAAAAACCTAATTTTTGTGGGAAGAAATACCTGCTGGTATTAAGTGATAATAAAAAGTATTGTTAAGTTTAAGGGATAGCAGCCAGTACATACCGATTTGGATGATGATTCATTTGCAGAGCGCTAGCCTCCACTCTGCAAACTGCTATCACCTTTCTTTCCCCTTAAATTTGACCAGCTTCTCTGTTCAATGTCTATTTAAGCAGATTTCTAATGCATGCGGCAATGAGCGTTTGTTCACGATGCAGGTTCAACAGAGGGACTTTGCAGAACGCAAGCTCCCAGAAATGTTCCTCAGTAAAGTAACAAGGCATGACAAATCGGCTTTTGCCAAACCGCAGCAGTCACTTCACCAGCCAGTTCAATTACTTACAGTACCAAAAAAACCCCATGGCTGGCTAGGATGAAAGCCTTCTTCAAAGAGAAGGTATTCTCCATCAGTAAACAGATCATTACTCATTAAATATACTGCTTAGGAACATCTACAACAAAGCAGACTATTTACTGCAGATTTCTGTGGCATTCAGTCTATGCAAAACTCCTCTGCTTACAGCTGTACTTTATAAAAAAAATGCTGAAGCAAAGCAAAAGAAAGCAAGACTGGTTGGCTCCAGCTTAAGTAGAAATGTACTGAAAAAAAAGGGCGGGGGGGTGGAAATATGTATTTAGAAAGGTAAAGAAGCTAATGTATATTTGGTTCAGTTCAGCACATAAACTGTTTATTTGTAGTCAAAGACTCTACCTTGTTATCTGGACATAATATAAAATTAACAGTACACAGAAAGATGTCTGCAATGGAGAGAAAAAAAGTAGTCTGCTTTTATCTAACCTCCCAAAATTGACAGTTATGTAACCTTGAAATGTTGACTTGTAAGATACTTTATTACATGGGAATAACTACAGCAAGGTTTCCTATTCGTGGTTAGTTATGTGTGAGGTTTTCCATCAGGAGGCACAAGTCGATGCCAGTAGGTATGGGACTCAAAAGCATTGCAGCCCTTCAGCCAGGTTTCTGCTCTAGTGACTGACTGTTCTTCACTAACTGATGTGAGCAGCAGTTATCCTTGATTTTTCAAGGAGGAGCTGAACCCAGGGAGGGAGACTGGAACAGGCAACGACCCTGCTGCGTTCAACACGGGTTCTTTGTTTCACTATCCACTACCCTGGCGGAATCTATCATTTGGGAACATTGCCCTATAAGGCAAAGAAACGGACATTTATTAAACATGCCCAAGAAAACAGTTGCTTTCAAAGCACGCATCTGCTCACAGCACTTTTACAATAGCATCCTTCTTCAAATGGCAAAGTAGCAAGCAAATTTAGTTTAAAATTTATGGGCAGTCTGTGTATTTTCCAGTTGCAAGGAAATGCAACTGAACACAGTTATGTTCAATTGAATTATTTATGATAAAACATAGTGTGTGTTGTACAGCAAGCACATACACACCTAAGTGTGCTAACAGCTCCCCAATCACTTCTCTCAAAGTTTAATGCAGAGCTGTTTCAAAAATAAATTCATAGTGCATCACATTGTCTGGCATTAAAAACCAACTACTTTCTTTGGTCAGTCTGCACTCGTGGACTAATAACTCATTTTCTACATGTCCACCCAGATTTTTGGTGTAACACAGAGGTCCTGTTAGGTTCAAGAAGCCCCACAATGGCACTGTAGATAATATTATCTACATCATCTTATCAGCTGCCTGTCACCACGCCAGTATGCAATCGTTCCTGGTAACCTACCAGCATTGGGAAGCACTGAGACCGGGAAGTATTGAAAGCTGGGGGGGGGAGGGGGGAGAGGAAGCAGGACTTGTGAAGCCTTGCAGCAGAAAAAATAAATAAATACCATCTTATCAGGCCACTATCAGTTTCTCAGTGGGGTCTGTTGAGCAGGAAGTTCAAATTGTCACTTTTCTCTTTTAAAGAGAAAAAAAAAAAAAAAAAAAAAAAAAAATAATTGTGGAGGGGAAGAGGACGGAGAAGTGTTGGCGCTGCTGGAAAAGTGATTGAGAAACCAGGGCTGCTTCAGCGGGAGAGGCAGCCCACAGCTCCTGCTGTCCCAAGTTTAAACATCAGGACGGGGATGTACGTGCCTTACGCGCTGGAGCAAGCCCGTGAGTGACAGAAAGGAAGTCCACACCAAGAACATAACTTTCTTTGTGCAACAGGCCCGTGTCCCCATTTGACAGGCTAAAGATAATTGCTCTTTCCTTCCCTTCAAAGTTTTCCTGCTAAAGACTTACCTCCTACTACCATGTGTAGACAGAAGTTGCACTATCTGAAGATTATTTTTCAAGTCTAACTGACAGCTCTCTTTAGTTTGCAGGCTAACTTTGTCCCATAAATCCCCTCTTGGCTTTTTCCCCTACTACCTGAGCACAAGGGATATTTAGGAACACCAGGGAGATCAAAACATAAACAAGTGTGTCAGCACTGTGTAAAATAAGAGAAGGTAATGTCGGAGGCCAAGGAGAGGTTCTTATGTTTTCTGCTGAACGTGGATTTAAACCTGGGCTCAAACTGATTGAGAGGTTTACAACCTTTCTTGTTGCCCTTAAAGGAGCCATACTTCAAAGTTAAAGAGGTATATTTCTTATAAATAGATTTTAAAAAAAAAACCAACTTGTCATTTTAGATTTAAGTTCTGACAGATCACGATGGCTCCCTCTTGCTCTTGAAATGCTTTTCTCCCTCCTGCCCCCTTATACATATATATATATACACACACACACTAAATACAGGTACATATTCTTCCAAGGCCTATCTAGTTTCTGTGGTCAGAGAGATACACAGAAAAGAGGTTCATGACAAAACAAGAACAGTGCAGCTGCATTTAGAAGTTACTGATAGGCGGAGGGGGGAAGACAAAAACCCCCAGACGTGCCTGTATAGGAGCCTGATCCCCTTCTAACCAAGGTCAACAGGTTATTTGCTCAGATCTGAGATTAGCAAATGTGTGCAAGAGGGAAAGGGACAAAACCCCTACTACTTTTAAGTATTAATAAAACTTGAATGGAGGGGCTGCCTGAAGTCACTCCAATGTGGGCGTTCCAGCTACAGGCTGCTGCATAGTTTTGCTCTCACTTCTTACACTCCAAGCTGTAGCCTGAGAAAGCCTTCATAAAAACAATGATCTGTTTTTTTCTAAAAACTTGAAAAACGGTCATAGGCAGACAGTAATTTCAACAGTAATTTCAGGACTGAGATGGCACTGAACACTTTGAGTGGTGGAACTTAATTATGCCGATTCACATTTTCGATCTAAATTAAGCACCTCTTTTGCTAGTAGTAAGAGAACCTCGAAGTTGTGAAGCAGGCAAAACAAAGAGTGTTTCCACTCAAAATGAGAATGGAGACCAACATTTAGAAGTCTATAATTTGATCATCTGTTTTCTAAATGTGTCCAAGGCAGGGTGACATGCCTTTGAAAACATTTTGCTCAGAGAAGGTCTTTAAGGGAGCCTTCAAATAATCCTCAATATTAAGTCAACTTTAGCCCCCAAATTCTGGGTTTGTGAAGTCAACCTTTCATATAATTTCAAAAATCATTTTCCTGAGCCCTTTTGAAGATTCCAGGAGGTTTTTTTTTAAGCAAGTGCAGATGTTTCCTCTCAACCCAAACAGAAAAGCTTCAAAACCAGAAAGTGAAACTGCCCATAAACAAAAGGGAAAGCGAGCAGCAGGGCTTAGCTAACGGCCAGCGTGTCAGGGCCAGCAGGAAGACAAAAGGAATAAATCATATTTAAGAAAAAAGCATTAAAAAGTCAATCTGCAATGAGTCCAAAAGATTTTAAATAATATTCCATTAAACCTGTTAATGAAACAAAAAGATTGCCAAATGTTTTGTAAATATGCAGACTGTCTTCCCTCAACTCAAACTCTCAAACTTTTTTTTTTCTGAAGCCTGACCAGAAGAAGATGTCACCTGCCCATACTTGACTGAGGAGACAAACACGACATGAGCAGCAGGAAGTTGCATCATATGATTGCAATACATGAACATTATTATCAAATAGTCATGTCCTGAGTCAATGCAATTGTTCGGTGGCTTTTTTGTTTGGGATTTTGTTTGGTTTTTTTTAACTGTTACCCTCTCCACCCTCCACCCCAAAATAATCTCCTACAATGAGGCAGGAATGAAATGCTACATTTTGTGGGACCCTCAAAGCAAATTTTCTTAGTCTGTTTGCTAGTGAAAAAAATAACATATTGCAGACTCAAAGACGACCTGAGGGCATGGTTGAATGAAGCTAAGCACATTTAACAAATTACTGAAAATTGATTTTTTGTCCATCAGACTACAGAAATCTTGTGCTTTTGCACTTAAAACCATTTACTGGACAACGGCACCATCTGAAGGTGATGTATCTCAAATCTTGATAGGAAACAACATCAGAGGCCTCAAAACAGGCAGGAAGGAAAAGGGGATCCTTTGAAATGAGACTGAGCTTCCACCACTGGGATAACACGAAGTCTTGCCTCTACCACTGTTGTGCAAGTCCTTGCAGGTACTTCAACATCCACTTGAAGTTACGTAGTTCCACTTGGAGGTAATCATGGCCATGAAGGTAGGTGTGTGCTTCAGTGTCTGAAGGACTGGGTCAAAGGCCCCAATTCAAGAAAACACAGAGGATGAGGTTAAACCCATAACTAAGTACATGCCTAATTGCTGTCTTGAATATGGATGCTTTCCTTCTACGGCACAAATGAACTAACGCTGGAGAAGTTACCTTTAATTTGAAAGTTTGCTGTTACAGAGGCAAGTAGATGTTATATGTGGATGTTAAGGTTTACTTATGCTCTAAAGTGGTAGGTCTCTCATTTTTGAGGCTACTAATTACAGGAAATAAAGCCAGAGAAATTCTCTGATACATTTTTCCCTGGAGGCTCATCCCGCTGGGGTTCTTAAAGAGGAACTGAGGTGCTGAACTCCCAAGACCGTGATCCCCAAACCCCTGAGGCACCTAAAGCAGCTGCCTATATTTTCAGTTGGCAAGACTGAAAGCTCTCCATAGGTGTGTGTCCCAGGTGGCCTCTCCTGTGCTGGGCAACCAGCCAAGGCGCAGCTCTTCCAAAGCCTCCTGCGGGCACTGGCATGCTCTGCACACCCAAGACACGGTGGAGGGAGGGAGCTGGGTGCGACACACCACGGCCCTGGGCTGGCAGTGCTGCTGTCCCACACTCACGCTGCTGCATGCCCCAGCAGGAGGAAGCCCTGACTTCAGCCTGCAGTGGGGCCTGGACCCTGACTTGCCCTCTCTCTTCCTCAGAGGGTGCCAAAACCATCAGCCAGGAGCTGGGAGAGGTGGCAATGCTCACCTCTTCCTCCGAGAGAAGCAGTGCCGCTTTAAACATCAAATCATTAGCAATCCATTTGGCTGGAGAGGGCTTTCCTGACGTTTTAGCAAGTGGAAGAAGTGATCAGTTTGTGTGTCCTCCCCAGGCAAGACTACTGGGACAAGATGTCTTGATGGGGTGAAGCCCCATGCCTGCAGCAGGTGCAGGATGCTAGTGATCGGAGGACAAGCCTTCTGCACTTTATTGGTAGATGAAGGCAGTGCAAGGGCACCTTGGCCAGGTTTGTGATACAGAGAGAGGCTGGAGAGGTAGCAGGATGCTCACTGATTCTAGATTTGACTAGAAGCAGCCTGGGAGGAAAGGGAAGGAGAAAGCTGAACAGTGCTGACGTTCACTTTAAACTCATGTGGTTCCAGTACTAACATTGGGAAAAAACATCTGGGCTTGCACTGCTGCTGCTTGGCCTTCAGCAAAGAAGCATCTTTGGGATACCTCTGGGGTTTTTTTACCATACTTTTCAAGAACGGGCACCAAAACTCTAGAAAACCTCAATCCTTATGGTACCTATAGGGTTTCCAGCCCAACTGTAGGCTTTAGGTCGGAAAGTGTTTGCCACAAAGATGAGGGAAAAAGATACAAAAACTTAAGAAGTTGTCATTTCTCTGAACTGCTGTTTTCTCTAGGTGAATGGGGCAAACATAAAGTTTCTAAATGGTTTAAATAGAACTACCTTTAGAAAGAAGGGACATTTCAGTCTAAGTGTCTGGAAGACTGCTCTTTCAAGTGTTAAGGCTGAACTATACAATTGTTGCTCAAGATCCCATATCATTACACACACATACTGAGCCTACTTTTACTAGAATGGATTATGTCCAGGCACCCCTACTTTTCACCCGAGTAAGAGTAACCAGGTAGTTAGTTGACACTTTACAAATACATTCCTTGCTGCTTCTGCAAGGCACCCTAAGATGCCAGCAGATGCAGGAAACTGAGGCTGTGCTTGCGTATCCTCCCAACTAGCAGCCAAATGTGTCTGGCTGGATCTTTGCAAACTCCTCATCCACAGGAACCCTTAGTGCGGTCGTCTCGTCTCACCTGTGGGTCCCACTGAAAAGCCAGCAGTTCATCATCTCAGGAAATAAAACCACACAGCAAGTGGTGAAATGACGTATGTGCAAAGGTGACAGAATCAGTGAGATATTTTTTTGAATAGGGAATAGAGCAGCACAGGCCATCCCCTCCCTCTCTTCCTTCTGCCTTCTAAGAGAAAGCAAATTCTCTTCTATAATTTCTAGGGGAAGACCAAAAACTGGTGGAAGGTCAACAATCATGGAGGACAGATGTACTTTTGACTAATCCAAATGTGTGACATCATTTTCATGATGCGGGGCTGTATTTTGTCTCTAATGATCCCCCAAGTAACACTGATATTTTATAACCCATTATTTGTTGTTAAATCATAGAATCATAGAATAACAGCAAATAAGAGCAAATAGTCCTTTTTATAAAAACAAACAAAAAAACCCCAAACAAAACAAAACCACAAACAAACAAACCAACCCAAAAAAACCCCAAAACCAACAAAACTGCCCTGCCTGCAGCTTTTCCTTCGAATTTCAGTGCAGATGCTGGCAGACGGAAAAAAGAATGCTCTGCTCCATCTCAGAGGAGCTAGCAGGAGGGGAGGCAGCCTAAGAGTTGAATGAGAAGTCAGCAAGCATCCCTCACTCTCTTCAAGGGGCTCTGAGTGAGGTGCTAGGCAGTGATTAAGCTATGAGTAAAGCGCTGAGGCTGGAAATGGTCAGAAACCACAGAGGAACACACACAATAAACTCCTGGAAATACCTCTTCCCCCTGCTACCACTGCTATTACTCTTAAACAGAAAACGAAAGCTGCAATATACAGACAAGAAACGGGGACAAAATACACTGAGTTTAAAGAAACGAGTAACCAGATGAGAAGACCACAGGAGGCTTGCTCCCATAAGATAAGTAAGCAAGGCTCAAAGGGCATTATGCAGTCACCACGTATTTTGTCAGACACCTAGGCAGAGTCATGGCACACGGCCACTTCCTTGTACAGTGAGGGCAGCCCTTTGGGGGCATGACTGGACAGCCTTTAGTATATGCTATCAAAGCAGACTTTTGCTCAACACACTATGAGATCTAGATTTGGAAAATCTAAGAGTGAACCAGCATCTATGGTTCTGAAGGCAGAGGATATATTCAAGTTGTCTGTCCAGAATTTAGTCAGGTAAGACTCAGACTGTAAACCAGTAACTGTTCAGATTTTTTATAATCTGTTTACATTTGAACAGGTACAGGGAACTCATTCTGTTGTGCTGGGTTTAAGTCTCCTTTTTCACTCTGAGCTACCTACTGTGACACAACAGATGATGCAGCTGTGTAATTATACAACTTATTATTAGACCATATAGGCAGAAGAGACATTACTAGCATTCCTTGCTGATACTGTAATCCACTTACTGAGGTTCATCATTGTCAGCTCTCTGGAGGAGGGATAGTGCAGCCTCTCTGCAAAGTCTCGGCAATACCACACGAGCAGCTCTTGGTTGGCGGGGATGGGCTTGATGGTGTAGAAGTAGATGTTCATTCCATTCTGACAAGCAGCCAAGTTCTGTTCCTGAACAGAGTAGCCAGGGTTTACATAGCGCATCCAGTTGCTCTTGTCCTCGTTAAATCCGTCAATGAAGTGGTGAAGCTCACCACTCGAATAGATCTGGAACAGAGAGGAAGTGCTCATGAATATGTATCTGCACACAGTAAGCGATACACTCACACAGAGTAGGGAGGGGAAAAATGATCACTTGTTCGTTCGTTGTTCTTTTTAATGAGCAGATATTACTCCCTCCTTTCCAACTATGCTATCTTTTGCATTAAGAAAAGAGATGCTTATTCAAAGGGAAGTCCACAGTCACCTTTTCCATTTCTGCTGAGCCTGAGTCTCTGCTAGTATGGACAAATCAGACCCAAATTCTGAAATGCAGAGTACTCTCCCTGCATGAAGAGTCTACCTTAAGAGTCCTTTTCCTGGTGCTATGATCAACAAGTGGGTGATGCTAATGACTGCAGGTCTGAGTGCATGCTTGCATTAATGCTTTGAGTCACCTGTGTATAAGACTGACTGGCTGTGCTACGTCATGGTCCTTCTCGCCTTTTTTCTATGGCCTCTGTACTTGCAGTTTCCAACCACCTCCACCCAAAGGTTTAAACTATGCAAACATCCTCCACCCCCCTAGAGTCCTAAAGCAACACTTGCTCATAGTTGGACTGTAACCCTTTTGTGGAAAGGTTGGGCGAGGCAGAGGTGAACTTCACTGGCCATAACCTAATGAAGACTTAGAGAGGTGCCAGCCGACGAGAAGTCACTTTTCCTATCAAGGGACATTTTCCAGCTAGTCCACAGAGGGGAAAGAAAACACCAATCTAAAACCTGCTTAGAGGCTTGTAGGGAAAGAAGTCCCAATCACTGACAGAAGCTAGCATTTCTTAAAGTGGTAAGAATAAGAGAATTATTGAAAAAAAAAAGAGAAATCAAGAAAAATCTAGGAGACATGTTTGTTAAAGGCAAAAAGATTTTGGATAAAGTGGGAGTTCCTGGGTTTCACAAAACAGATGACCACGCCAAAGCCAGACCTTGAAGCGGGAGCAGCTTGCACCAGCAACACACCTCGCTGAGCAGGAAATGCCTTTCCAAAGCGGAGACAGAGCTTACCCCGGGGGAAAAACATTCCACGTGTGTTCCTGCCTTTGTGTTCATGAGGTGTCTTTCGAACCTACCTGGCCGGGCAGCGCGCCCTGTGAGCGCCTGCCGGCCGACCAGGACCTTTCCTCTTCTCCCCGAGAGAGAAGGCAGCAGAGAGGGTTGAGGCAGCCTGGCCCTTTAATGCGGGCCGTAAACACCAGAATCACTTTCTTTAAGAGTAACTTCCTGTAAACTGAGAAGGGGGAAATACATGTGGCCTCATCAAAGCAGCTTGCGAGAGATTTTGCGGTATGTTTGTTATGAGAAAATGGAAGGGAACCGGGCGAGTGGTGCTGCATCAAGAGGAGCCTTCGGGTTTCTCTGCTCACCCTGGCTCGCAAACTTCCAGGAACGCCGGGCTCCGGTGCTCGATGTCTGCAGCCGCTTCCCAAACCGGCCCTCCACCGCTCCCAGGGCAAGGCCCTGGATGTGGGATGTCGTGGGTCACTGGCTATGGGGCGAAGGCGTCCCACCAGGCTCCCACCCATTCTGGGGAAGGCGAGACCAGATGTGCTGAGTCATGGTGCGGTTCCCAGAAATGACGTTGGCCCCGGGCGGCCCCGCTCCCCTCGTGCTGGCAAGGCGCAGGCAGCGTCCCCCCACACGGAGCAGATGTTCCCGCTCCTGCCAGCGAGCCCAGGATGCCTTAATAACATGTGGGAAGTTATCATCTCCCACAATTTCCTTTGCATATGCAAGCCTGTGTCAGACCCCTAGGAAGGAATTCATTTTCGGTGCAGCAGCCTGTCTTGAACAAATCAAGAGATTATAACGAGGAATTTAACGATGCTTAGATGGCTCCTAGGATATTATTTCTGAGGATCCTTCCGCATTAAGGCTTAAAATCACATCATGAGAATGATGTCATCTTTCTTGCTGCAATATATGAATGAAGTCCAGCGAGATGGTTAGCAGCCCCTCTTCCCAGTATTTTCTGTCTTATTAACAACTGGCAGGGCTGGGGCCAGTGTACTATCCTATGTACAGTGCACATCCTATGCTGGATGCAAGCTCCCAAAAACTGGCTAAAAGAGACATTTTGTAGCCTTATGAATGTGAAAACAGCTGCCTGCTTTGTAAAAACGCTCATGAAAATAATTGCCTGTGCAATGCTGTATTACATCACACAAAGATGCTCAGAGAAAACCAAAATGATGCAATTAGGTAGGAAGAAAAGGGTGTGGGGAATGCTGGTGCTTGCCCTGGGTTTCACCTGGATATGAGGTTGGGATATTGCTAAGGCAGACAGGCATCTGGGCACAGAGGCTTGGATATACTCCCAAATCCACCGATTTAGACACAGCCTAAATGGCTAGAAGGCAGCAAAACAAATCCATGGAAGGAGATGGGGCTGAAGGAATGTTCTCTTACAATTAATAATGGGTCTGTAAAGGAAACTGAGGATTATGTCAACTGATAAAACTGGAGGTATATTCCTCAGCACAAATTTCCCAAGCCAAAACAAACTGGCTGGTGCTCCTTTCCAGTTTACACTACGGAGTACAAATGAGGCATCACTTCTAGTGTTTGTCTGCTGTTAGTGGATTCTTTTCCCTTCACTAAGATCTGTGGGCTGCTCTTTTAGCACTTTCCGAAGTGGACTAGAAAAGCTTATGACTTGGATGATACACACTGAAGACCACCACCACTGTGTTATAGCAGTTCTGTTCAAAACCCAGGAAAGCATGTCACCAGTTCCAGAGTAAGAGATTACAAAGTACTTTCACAGCTTCTTCATAGCTGGAAAAATCAAGGATACATGCTATCTGCATGAACAAGAATGACTTTCCACTCTGAAGAAATGCAAAATAACCTGCCCCTACAGCAAGCAGCAGAACCACTTCTTTACACAATCAAGCACCAATCCGTTGCAGAAGACAGAGCCGGGAAGGACAGTGAATCTCCCCTGCTCCCTCCACCCACACAGCTCCTACATCCAAGACGGCCAGGCTTTTGCTCGGCTTAGCTCACCCCACTGGCTCTGTTTGTGCCTGGCAGCGCAGAGAAGTTGCCCCCTGCACTCACACGGGTCTGAAGCAGGAAGTGACCCAGCTTCTCAGCTGTACTAATTTAGTGATCTGCTTACTGCAACAACATGGTGCTGTTTTTTCCTGCTTACCCGCCAAAAGTATTTTCTGTTCGCATTCTTGGGAACCGTATCGCTGGTATAGATCTCTCCTACCAGGGGTCCAAAGCGTGTTCCTTTTGGGATGTACTCTTTGCTTATAACTCCAGTGACCTACAAGAAGAGCAGCACAGGATCAGTCCATTGCCAGTAGATATCAGAAAGTCTCCCTTCCTCTCCCTTCTCCCGAGCTTAACAACATAAAGCAACCAATGCAAGAAATATTTTGTGACAGGTCAACAAAACAGAAATAAATTAACAGCTGTGTTGGATATGATATGACCAGTTTTGTTAGGTGCTAGCACTGTAACAAGACATATGGAAGCCAAAGATGAACAGTGCCCAAAAAATGTGCTTTGTGGAAATACATTTAAAAGAAGAAACAGTAAGTGAAATGCAGCAGAGACTGTCAAATATCTTCAGAAGTTATTTCTCCTATCAAAGGCAACCCCCAAGAGCCTAGTTCCAGCAAACAAACATAGTCAATAGCTATCAATCACTTCACTGCTACAGAGCTTGCATTTCTAATAAGGTAGGAACTGGAATGACTGCTCCTCCAGATCAAAATGAAACCGTCCCCTCCACCCCCCACCCTCTTCACTCTACACCCATCCTGGTAGCTAAAAGGAGAACAACAGAGAAAAGACGACCTACAGTTCTCTCACAGCATACAGTGGCATACAAAACCGAACACGAGATGGCTTTGGGACATGTACTCACAGATCACTCTCTTTTATAAAAAGGCGGCAGCAGTTCCGGTAAACATATGTCAAGTGGGTTTGGTCAAAAAAGGCGTAAGGGTTTTGATGAAAATGCTCCACTATGCTAGGTCTAAGAAATGTACTCTAGTTGTTCAGCTTCCTTCTTGACAGTAATTATACCAAAAAAAGTCACTGACCACAAATCAGGAAGCAATTCATCATTATTCAGAAGAACGTGCCTTAGAGTAACCCTTTGCAAAACACTGCTGAGTTATTGGTTTTGTCTCTCTCTGTTCCTCACCAACCATCTTAAATTTAATATATCCAAACAGTGTTAGAAAACCAACAGGTTTGTAAACCAAAAAACCCAAGCCTTTGCCAGATTGATACTGCTGCACAGATTCGGGGGGGGGGGGGGGGGTGTTTAAAAGCCCATTTATTTGGTATTATAATCAAACTTTTGTGGCAAAATTATTTGCCCTTTACACATCTTGCCACGTGTCTTTTAGCTTGCCAGGATTCCTGAACAAGATGGGAATAGCAGAAGTGGTTGGCGGATGCTGAGAGTTGGGATTACTGCTGTCTGTACCCCATAAGGAATCTTACCAAAGCAGATTAGCACTCATCAGACGCTGCACATAGCTCACTTTAGTGAGCATTTCTTTTCCTTCGAGACAGATCCTCGCAGGAAAGGATGGTAAAAACCCTGGACTGTAGACAGCACTTCACAAATAAGCTAAGCCTTGTGATTTTCTCACGTTATATTTTCTTCAGTTGTATCACCCTTGGTGGAGAAGAGGGAGGCAGAGAACAACTTGCCTGTGTACTGGTAAAGATTAAAAATCCCAGTAAACAACTAACATTGAGCATAATTTCATGTTAAATGTCAAAATAAAGGGGACAAATAACAGCCATGGAATCAAAGAGGTAATCCACCCGGAAACAGATTGCTGGGTGTATGTGGTGGCTGTTTGCACTTGTCTGCATTTCAACATGTGTTTCAGCACACGACAAAAAAAAAAAACAAAAACCAAATTAAACATCAACATTAGAGGTAGTTAAATGCTCCATTGATCTGTGCATCTGGACTGAAGAGAGAGAAAAGGGACTTCCAGAAATTTTCCTACACCTACCACAAGCTGAAACAAGCTCAGTGGCTCAGTTTTATTTTTGTCTTGCTTGTACATTTCTCATAGAGAGCTGAAAAAGGCAGATGTTCTTCTCATCTTCCCCATATATCTTCATTTACATCCATCTGCCCTCTCATGAAAAGTTCACAACCGAGCTACAGCACACCCTATTAGTTTTACTGCATGATAGCTTGAGTTTTTTCACGGTTTTAAAACACCCTGGCCTTAATTAAAACTACGTTAATGAAATTCTCAGAATCTCTAGAAATCACTCCTTGAACCAGTCAACTTGAAACACTCACTGAACTGGTGTCTCTGACACAGCAGATACTTTTTGATATCCACCTTACAAGCGGTGTTTGCTTCTCCCTGGGTGCAGCTTAATGTGAAGAGGATTTCTCACCTTGTACTGTCAGGCTACTTTGTCAGAGGATGTTCTGCACATCAGCGTGTGCCAGCGCTGAAGTTCTCTAAACCAGACTAAAGCTGTCCAGATGACTTTTAACCGAGGGTGTCTTTCTGGTCAGCAGTTCTTGGCCCCTGCTGTGCCCCTAACAAGCTCAGCTGCTGCAGTCGAGGAGGAGTACCTTCCAGGAGAGGGTAGCCAGCGGTGTCAGGACAGTTTGGCTCCAGGCTGCCGGCAGCCCCCCTGCCGCCGTCAAAAGGGTCTGCTGCCCTGCCGCAGCTTGGGAGGGAGCGGGTGCGGCTTAAAAAGAGGCGACGAAGCACAGAGCTGCCAGCTGCCGAGGCAAAACAGCGAAGGAACTCTACGTCCAGAGCTGAGGGGAAGCAGTCTCCGGGCTGCCGAAAAGCTGTCGCAAAGAGGCATTTCAGATTTGTGTCCACCAGGTGTCCTTCAGCACATTCCTGCCTCTCGGCGATGAGACCTTCCCAAGCAGTCTCCCTGTGGCAGGGAACCACAGGGGATCATGACCTGAATTCGTCCCCTGAAAATATGAGCCTACTGCCCGTGCGCAGCTTGGGTCTGAACCATGCCGGTAAGGGAGCTGCGTGCTATTTTCAGCAATTTCCTCTCTGCCAGCACTTAGCCCCTCTCCCTTCAAAGCTCCAACTCTCAACACCCTTGCAAGCGGGCCGCTACCGCAGTTTTCCTTTCAATACAACAGCACTTCTAGCACGAAGAATGAAGCCAAACGTTAGCCTGAAGCCGTGAGGCCGGTTGCCGGAGCTGCGGGGGCAGCTGCGGATCCTGCCGAGGCCGGGCTGAGTTAACCCGCTCTCCCCTCGGTCCGAGCGGCAGCGGGTGCGCCGGGAGGAACCGGCTGGCGGGGGGGGGGGGGCAGCCGCAACCTGCAGGCGCTGCAGCGGCGGCGCCCGGCCGGGCCGGCGGGGAGAGCCCGTGCGCCCGGGGGCTGGCCCGGCGTGGGGAGCCCGGGGCCGGCACCGGGAGCAGCCCGGGACGGCGGCGGCGGGCCTGGAACTGACCAGGGTCCTAATGCGGCGCCGGGGGCCAGGAGCGGGGCGGCGGGCAGGGGCAGCGGGCCCGGTGGCAGAGCGCATCCCGCCCTGCCCGCTGCTCCCGGTCGGGAGAAGGGTGGGCTCCGGTTGCAAATCTGATATTAAAAAAAGCGCTTTTAAGGACCAACACTCCGACACCCGTGTTTGAGGAGAGGGCGCTGGAAGTAAACAGCAACGCCTGTTAATTCTGCAAGGGGAAGGTATTTCGCAATGGAACCCCTAAATTGCTATTAAAAAAAAAAAAAAACTAATAATAATTTTAAAAAATCACACCAGAAAACCTCTCCCTTGCTTCAGTGAAATAACAGTATTCTCCAAATGCAAATAAGGAAGGGCAACGTGTGTCCTGGAATAACACTGCTTTTTTTTTTTTTTTTTTTTTTTTTAAACTACGAGCTCTAAAGTTACATAAGCCCACTTACATTTTACCCCTTCAATCAGTGGCCAGTCTTCTAAAAGAGATGCCATGAAATACAACGCTTTCAGACTGCTTCCTCCATGATCACATATAAAAGAAATAAAGTAAAAGCAACAGGGGAGAGCAAGTGTCTGAGGTCAGCAAGGCACACTTTGTAACAGCTCAAAATCACTGCCTCCATCAAAATCACCAATTCGAGGCCTGTCTCTAAGATACATTCCTCTTACCAGAGAAACGCAGCAAATAATGGCTTTGCTGAGATACATTTCTCTCTGTCAAGCTCACAGACCAGGATGAGGCACTAGTAATATTACAAGACAGCAGAATAACTAGCATTTTATATCAAGAAGGGTTGTTCTGGCTTTAAGGACTGAGACCAAAGGGAAAAAACTATTGAAAAAAATTTGTAAACGTCTGCATGAAAAAGATCATTCACATATGGCCTCATGGAGCGTGATTTTGGCACTGTGCTTCATCATTTTTTGTCAATTGCTAAAACTGGGGGAAAGGATAAATAGCTCACGCATAGGAATAAATAAATGACTTCATGTAAATCTAGCAGCCTAAAATGTTACGAGCAGTAGTAATTCATTTTTTAAAATGCTGACACATACTGTGAACTCATAATGAAAAATGTGTCCTTCAGAAAAATTCCAGATCAAGATCCAAGAATAAACAAGAGTATGACGCGTCACGGTCTCCCTTGCAAATTCAATAAACCTTTAAAGAGGAGCTACTCGATTCACAAAACATGCAAGGAAAAGCAACACAAAAAGCAAACCTCCCCAAACAACAGCGGTTGTACTTCCTCCCTCCTAGGCAGGCACGCAGTACTTTTCCTACTCCAAGTGCAGATACAATACTAATCATGACAGCACTAGGGTTTCATGATCTAATCATGACAGTATTAGCATTTCACAAGCGATGTATTGTATATGTTTTTGTCAATAAACTGACTCAGCATTTAAAACTCTCAACCAGATGAAGCCACAGCACTCCCCAAAGTTAACAACGAAGACAGCTCACATCTGAGACCCACTGGCAAACACGCACACATGCAGCCCCCAAACTCTTACCTCATCCTTTCACAAGTGAAAAAATCCCACCCTATGGAGCTGTCAGGACTCCAGTGGTTTTCCAAGAGGTCAAGGTCAGAATCGGCCTCCCTCTTTGACCCCACAAACGCTGATGTACAAGAGCAACGTGCACCCAGTCCTGACCTTACTGAACAAAATCAAACTCAGAAGGCAGACAGAAAAAAACAATGTTTCACCTCAGGAGATGCTAGAATGCAAGCCACCGACACCATTTACGACTATTTAACCCAGCAGACAAGTGGGAAACAAGTGACCTGTCCGTACATTCACAGGACCGTAGCTTTCACAGAAGGTAGGGGAAAAAAAGGATCAGATTGGCCCTTTCTTTCAGAGCTACCTCAGAAATAGTCAGGGTTCGAAAGTTCCTATTGCTCCTTTTGGTAGGTGCTATTCAGCAAAAATAAAAGACCGGGGGGAACTTTGGAGAACAAAAGGAGGATGTCCTATATTCAGACTCCCACTGGCAAGGAGCTGCACGGGTCACATTTTACAAGGAAGAACCAGGAATCTTTCAATGACTTTTCTCTCCCCCCACCTCCTATACAGAGATGGCAACAATCCTTCTACCCTGATTCACTGACCTGAGCTATAGCGTAAGGAAATTACACCTTGGTGTTTCTAAACAGCACTGGGAATTTTGAAAGCTCCTTGGACGTCTCCTGCCACGGCAGCGAGACTAAACAGGGGCAGAGAGAGAAAGCTGCCTGAGCAGCCAATCAAGTCACCAGCCGGCTGCCGAGGATCTGCCTGAGCTGTTTGTTGCTCTGCGAGCTCACCCTTCAACCGAGAACTCCTCACGTATCACACAGCAGAGTCACATCTTTATCTCCCTGTCTCCACCAAAGAAAGACCTACCTAACGATGCAAAAACACAAAACAAGGTTTTGCACTTTTTTTTCTGGAGCGTGTTCTCTCCCTGCCAAAGTTCTGCAGGGCAGGGTAGGGCAGATGGGAAGAGAAGAGTGATTTTAAGGAGAATTTAGCTTTAACCTCTTACCAAGCCTCCTAGGCACTGTATTATGCACTGCCAAGCTAAATTCAGTGGTGCCAATACCCTCCAGCTGGGGGTCCAGCCCTATTTCTGTACGCAGGATTAAACAAGTATCTACTTTGGAAGGAAATATTTGATAGGTGCGGGTGAGTAGTACCTCTCTTCAGCTCTGTGGTCAGTGTGTTTAGCCAAAGTAGAAGCACAGGTAATAGCTGCTATACCACAAGTCTCAGCACAAGGAGAAATGAAGGGTTGTCCCTTGGGTTATTACCCTACCGAACATCACACCTAGCTATAATAGCTACTCTATATGAAGGAGTAAACACAAAACCAAATTGCTCATCCGGGCTCATTTCTTTCCAGCCCTTCTGAAACAACAACAAAGAATGTACCCACTCCAGGGACAAGGATAGGACAGACTCGCAGGGCTAACAACCAGTGAAGATACTGTCCCAGATAAACAAAAGTTAATTTAAGCTATGGCCACCCTTCTGTCAAACTTGCTACAGTTCTACCATCACCTCCTTAACCGACACGCTGGAGTTTTTAAGAATGTAGGAAGTCAGGAATACAGCAAGTTCACGAAAAGAATAAAGCAATTTCAAAACCAAAGGAAAAACAAAAAGAAATAATTAAACACATTTCCAGGAATTTGTGTTGTTTTGGTTTTTTTTTCCTCTACTTTTTTTAAAGCTATTTATTGGACAACCGAGGCACTTTAATCTCTGAGCCAGAGGCAATGAATGGTCCTGGCAAACAGCAGTCTAGAAATTGGCACAGAGAACTACCCCACGGTTTAAATATGCTTATTCAGATGCTGTTTAAATTGTGTGAAAATTTAACTGTTTGCGAAGTGGTACAGAACCAGTTTCAGGGATAGGCTGGCTGTGATTTCCAGTGAAAATATTACACGGCACATGACCAGCTCACAGTTTCTTAAAAAAAAAAAAAAAAAAGTTATTAGGGTCCCATCTTAAAAGCCAGCGGGCAGCATTTGGTGGTGGTGGTGGGGTGTGTGCCTGTGTTTGTTAAAGAATGGAAGCCAGGGTGAGCACACAGTTTCCAAAGTGCTGTGATTTGGCTTGTCTGACTCCAACCTTCCCCAGAGCGCTGCCGCTTACCTCTTTGCAGTTAGATGCGTATTTGAAAGTCAAGTTCCTGGGCAAGGAAGCCTCTGCCTGAGTTAGGGTGCCTCCATCGGCACTGGGATCCAACGGGTGATCGTTTACGATGTACGTACACTTCTCTTCAAAATCGGCTTCCGTCCACAGAGTCATGTCAGCATCCTCCATGTCCATTTTCATTGTCCACTCTCTCCCTTTCACCAGATTCTTGAAACTCACAGCGTCCGAGCTACACTGTGTAGCAGCCTGGAAAATAAGAAAACAGCCTTTAATCCTCATTGTCCTTCAGTGTTGTGGTTTCCGTTGAGACAGCGTGACTAATACAGTAGTCTGTGACACTTTAAAAGCGTATGCAGGATAGTTGGTACAGTTGAGTAATAGCCAAAAAGCAGTGTAAACGAAGCTGCTCTGACTGAAGCAGCGCTTTAAAACACCAGCCTCGGTAATAATGAGGAGCGAACAAAAACAAAGAGGAAAAAAATCCCTAGGCTGACAACCTCTTTACCTTTTTCAGACCCTTTCCTTAATGCCTCAGAGAGAAAAAAAATATTCCATGCTGAAGAAAACGTGGGGTCATGGCCGTGAGACCACTTAGTTGCCTGTGGAAAAGCTGCCTCAAAAAAGTGTCACAAACAAGGAGAGGAAGAGGAAAGGAGCTGCTGTCTGCGTCTGAATGAAGCTAAAAATGGAAAGCGCATGCTGGAAGAGCGGAACCCAGCCTTGCGTCTTCCAAATGGGGAAGCCTGAACTTTCCCACCGGCTTTCAACACACAAACAACTTTCAAAACAACCTGGCCCCCCCGCCTCCTCCTGACGTCCCTTTATCCTCTGGCATGGAAGGCTGAGAAAGCCGACATCCTGCCAGCATCACTGCAGCAGCAGCAGCCCTGCACAGAGCACTGCTACATGTTCTCAGGGGCCAGGAAAAAGAAAAAAAAAAAAAAAAGAAAAAGAAAAAAAGAGCAGGAGGAGAAATCAATAAAATTAATAGTAATAAAAAAGTTTTTCTATCACTTTTGTTTTTGATGGCACCTCTGAGAATTACCGTCTCAAAGCACTACTAGATAGGAGCCTCGCAGGACAATTCCACCAAGTCCTCCCGCCCCTCTCTCTGTCCATTCAGGACAGAAGCACTGTCATCGAACCCATCCCCACGCAGGTACCAAGTCAGGGTCTTTCCGTAAGGCTCACTGGGGACTAAAATCTGTGCCTACGCCAGTAGCTGGGAATGACGTTCAATCCCGGCGTAAAAACCCTTCATTCTTCCCTTTTCGGGTACGCAGCTACTGTTAACCTCACACTCCTCCTCCGGGAAAAACGAAAGGCGAGGACTGAGAGAGCACGACCTTCCGAGGAAGAGGTTAAGGGCTGCCTTCCTCCCGGGTTCAGGGGAGATCCTCGTCACCCCCCCGGGGACCGCCTCTCCCGCGCCGGGGAGGCACGGCCGGGCCGCCCGCTGCCGCCGGCACCCGCCCCGGGAGGCTGAGGCGGGGGGTCGCGGCACGGCGCTCCCCCACGGCCGCCTCGGCACCGGCCCCCACAGGCGAGGGGAACGGTGCGGTAAGCTCCGGACTCTCGGCATTAAAAGGGGGAGAGGAGACTAATAGCGAAACCCGGGGTGGGTGTGACAAGTTGCGCGGCGGAGCGAAAGGGTTAATGCTGGTCAGAGGAGCGCTCCCGACCCGGGAGAGGCGACGAGGAAACTTTTGCTCCGTCCTCCGGGCGCCGGAGCCGGCGCGGCCGAACAGAAGGATCCGGGGAGGTGAGGGGGATGGAAGGGGGCGGTGTGCGTGTGTGTGCGTGTGTCGGGGCGGGGGGGGGGGGGGGGAAGGCATCTCTCTCCTTACCGGGGCAGAGTCGGCGCGCGTTCCCACAGCGAAGCCCACCGTCGGCGGCCAGCCCGGCTCATCTCTACCGAGTAAACATTTCTCCTTCCTTCCAGCGGCCGGGTCCCCGGGAGACTGACTCACACCTCCAGCCGCCGCTCCCCTCCGCTCCTCCCCCGCTGTCAGACAGGTGCTGCTGGGCTGCCGCGCGCCCTGCTCTTGCCGCCGGGAAACGCTGGGGGGCCGCCTGCCACAGCGCCGCGCGCCGCCCGCCCGCCCGCCCGCTCGCTCGCTCGCTCGCTCGCGCGCAACCCGCGCGCCGCTCGCGCCCAGCGCCCCGGCCCCCGGCCCCTCCCTCTCCCCGCACAGGGGCGGGAGGTTGGGCTCTACCTGCGGCCCCTGCCCTGCGCGCGGCCCCTCACACGGCCCACCGCGGCTTTTAAAAAACAAAAGATTATTTATATATATATATATTAGAACTTTTTTCTTTCTTTCTTTCTTTCTTTTCCCCCCCTCCTCCTTTCGACCGAGGTGGGCCGGCCGGGGGAGCCGCCTGAGGCACCTCCGCGCTTCACGAGAAGCGCAAACGTGAGGCAGGTTGGGTTTTTTTGGTTGTGTTTTTTTGGTTGGGTTTTTTTGTTTTGTTTTTTATTAGAAATCTGTTGGTTTCGGGTTTTTTTCGTCCTGTTTTAAGCGCCAGAGGTCAACAAGTGGCCGCTTTCATTGTCCCTCAATTTGACTGGACAGAACATGTTCACAACTGAAATGTCTCCGAGGTTCCAGAATCTCGATTAAAACCCCATTTAAAGTGCCAACTCCCCACCCTTAACACTTCCAGTACTTTACTAGATACGACTAATTTGCGACTTCCAGGGTTCGGATCTTATCCCTTTCCTGGCTCTCTTTCTAACCATATCTTGGGAGAAGGAACCAGGAAAAAAAAAAAAAACAAACCAGAATTACATTTCTTCCTTTAAATAAAACCTGCCCCCTCTCCCTAAGGAACAGCAGGGAAGCCCCACGCAAGCCGGGTAGCGTGTCCTAACTCGATGTCTCTTTTTGCAGCGTGGTAAGAAACCCAGCACAGGGCAAGATGTAAGTGGCTGTCCCGGAGCACGCTGGTGATGGAAGGAGAGTTGGTATAGCAATTAGCAGACCCCACACCCCCTTTTTTTTTTTTCCCCCCCTTCCAATCCAAGTCAGCATGCTGGCTGAAGGAAGGACATCCTGTGATGATGGCATACAATGTCCTGTTTGTTTATTATTAAGAGCATTCCTGCTTCTCATTACAAAACAACCAGATGCCTTACTTCCTTCAGTGGTCCTGTCTCTTCAGTGAGGCGTCCTCGGGCTCAGAGGAGCGGTGATGCACAATTCCATTTATAGCCATCTACAGCCCAGTGTGAACCCTAGCTGCCTCACTGTGTGGCAACTCTACTACTTTTCCTTCTTCTCGCACGCCTGCAAATGTATTTCTCATCGCTTTCCCGGCATGTTATGCAGCAGCTAGTTTCACCTTCCTCTAAACACATGCGCACTTATATTTTGGGGCGATCTGAGTGTTACGTATTTCTTCGCAGGAAAAAGGGAGAAAGGTGAAAAAAAAAAAAAAAAAGGCACGTTTTATGTAGTCAGGTGCCTGTCTGTCTCTTTGATGGGTGTACACACAACCCTTTCCCTTAACCCGCTTCACCTCTCTCTGATAAAAAGATCTGTGGAAGGGATTACTTGCCATTTTCGGTGCGCGATGCTGAGAATAGTATATCTGTGTAAAGACCTTCCATACGCGCTAACACAGGAGGGCTCGTGGCAGCAGACATAAGTAGGGCAACTGCTTGCAAGTGAGTGTCCTGGCTTAACTTCCACCACAGCGTAATTCCACAAGAGAAGTGGCCCAAGCACTGGGCTGAAGGATATAAATGTAATTGGATATACCCAGTAAAACCGAGGCACATCCAAAATGAGGTCTAGGAAGGCTCTGAAGTAGGAAGAACCATTCATTAAAGGAGAGAAATCCGGCCTACTTGATTGGGTTAATTAACTGATGCTGAGTCACACCGCATAGAACAGAAAAACAATGTAGTCATACTGAAGGTGATTATTTTACCGAAAAATAGTCTCGCTCTGAGAGGCAGCTGTTTCAGAACTTTTCACTTCCCTGTTAGCTTGAAAGAAGAAAAAAAAAAAAAAACCAACAAAAAAAAACCCAACAAGAGGGTGGGCAAGAAGAAAGGTTTGATGTGTTTCCTTCAAGGACTGATCTTAATGTGAAGGTGAGAAAAGCAAATCTGCCTTTCAAGGAACTGAGAATGCTTTTGGGCTGGAGAAGACAAGGAAACAGAGATCAGATCAGATCAGATGAAGTGAAATATTTGTCAGGATGAAAGGAGGATGCCAATATCCCAAGTCAGTGCAGCTCTCTCCCCTGAATGCCTGGGGAGGCAAGTACAGCCTATGAAGCCTTCGGACTTTCAATAACTTGGTGGCACACTCCGAAGCTATCCTGAAATTAGCTCCAGGTGTCTCAGTGAAGCTGAACCCAGAACTACCATAACGCAGCAAAAAGGATGTTGCTGGAGTGCAGGTCTAGCCTAACAGCGCCCGATCTGGAATGAAACTAAGTTTATCAGGAAAGAAGAGACTGAAACAAATTGTTAAGAACGTGTACTAAAGTAAGAATCACAAAGGAAACTCCGCCATTAAAGAAATAGATAGACTGACCTTCTGACCTTCCTCCTTAATAGAGAAACATAAAAAGACGCCCTGTTCGAACAGAAGTTTTCTGCTCTTTTATAGAAATCTTTCATACCAGTAGCTGCTATTGTCTGGAATGTGCAATCTCAAAATGTTGTTCATTTCAAAAAGAACATTTTTAGTCATGTTTTCATTTTTTCCTTCTCGCTCATAGAAAACCTCAATTACTGTATTAATCAGCATTTCTCAGGCAGCTCTCTCTGCAGCAGCTTTCAGCCTGGCAACAAATCATGAATGGCCCTAACAGCTCTGATCTCAGAAATCCCCATCCATTTCCTTTGATGCTATCACCACTTCAGCTCAACAACAAGCCTGCCTGACGCAGCCTCAGCTGCTGCTGCCGCTGCTGCTGTTCTCCCTGCGCCCGCTGTAATTGTAAGGGGAAGGAGGAGGGAAGGGACCTGGCTCTAATAGATGAAACTTCTTTAGAAAGTTGGAGGGGAGATAAAATGCACACGAGATTAAAGCAGAGTCTCATTTTCACATCCTCCCCTTCCCCTTACCCAAACAAGGTCAGTGGCAGATTGACCACATCAAGAGTAACTACCAGACCCACCCCCATTTCCCACTTCCTGCATGTAGGCATCCTTGTGCTGGTAAACATTTGGGGACCAGTTGTGGTCATTACTCGGAGAAGGTACATGATGTAGTTGCACGACTGCACATCTTTTAAAAGCCAACTGAGAAATCAAACTCAAAGAAGAACTTGCTTTCAAGTTCTGCTGAGATACACTCGTGTTTCAGGGTCATGTTTCTGAAAATGTGGTTGCTGTCAGATTCAAGGGAAAGAGACCCAGCACGCTCTGGTGACTGTTCAACAGGAAAAGTTACAGCCTTCTTCTCACAGACCAGCCTGACCTTTGCAAAACACAGCCTATAGGCTTCAGATACGATCTCAGAGGCTTTGCATGCCCTAGACGACTTCAGCATGGTATTGCCTATAAGGAAAGAAATTAAAGTTGCACTTGAATCTACATGAAGGTTTTTGCAAGGGCATTTGGGGTGGTGTATGTTGTAGCCAGGAGGCTTTTGAATTAGCACATGCAGCTTTCAGGGACTGCCTTTAATTACAGGGCACCCTGGTCATTGCCTCCTAGCACTTCCAAATGCCTTTACGTTTACTTTTGTCTCGGCTGTGCAATACCAAGAGCAGATCTTTTGGCTGCAATCTCAGCTACTGCCTCGTGCAAGCCTTAACATCTCTTGATTTCTGTTGTTTTATCCTCTCAAGAAATTTTCCTTAAAAAGAGAAAAAAGAAGTCAAACTAAAATATCATGCCCCTTTTTGTTTCCAGCTAGGCCTTATTAAAACACTGCTCAGATGACTTATGAATAAGCCAAAGCAACCCTCCTCCAACGGAAAAAAAACACATTATTGCAGCACACAGAAGTGAGAACTAAGCTTCACCATTTCCCCTTGCTGAAGCTCCAGTTTGAGAAGAAGGACCTGAGGCTGTCTGGGCCTACTATTAGGAAGGCAAGAAGTCACTGTGAGAAGTTGGGTTTCTCTTTGCTGTGAACGCAGCTAAGCAGCAAAACCAAAACAGTCTGAAGCCACTCACTCTTGTTTCCCAGGAAGTAAGCTGGCATGAAGGTATTGAGAAAGCAGCAACAGCAGAGGCTTCGTCACTGCACTTCTCTTCATCGTGGGAAAAGGCAGCAGACTTCAGGGTCTGGACTAAATACAAGGAGTCATCTCATCCCTTACAAGAAGGGAAATGCCTCACAGTGAAGACCACAGATGCTGCCCTCTTGATTGCCATCAGCCTTGCCATCTGAGTAATGGTGGGCTTGGGAAAGGTTGGGAAGATAGCCAGGAGCCCATACAACCACGCTTGTATTGTTTTTGCATGTTTCTGTCAACCCAAGTTTATACTGGACAAGAAAACCTGAGCACAAATGCCAACCCTGTACATCCCAAACATGTACTTTTGAATATTCTGTCTATTCTTTATCAACTGAGTCTGAGGGGAGATGAATGAAAACAAACCAACCCATTCCAATCACTTTGCAACTTTACTGGTGGCAGAGGATGTGCGTTTGTAAATTTTCCTATAAAATAGGCTGAGTTCCAGATCATTACAGGGAAGGGATGGGACAGTATAGATAATATACATTAGAAGGCTCACTCCTCTATTTCAAAGACATCAGCCCTGCAACAAGCTGACAACAGTCTGAAATAACAAAGGCACCTCAAAACGAATTGCGTTAATTCAACTTTCACGTCTCTTCCCAACTTGACAGTTGTGACACTTTGCGGGGTGTCCTCAACCTGCCCAGGAAGTCTTACGAGCCACGATGAAACTTTGGACTCTATTCCTGCACAATTCAAATTTCATTTGAGATACTCTCCAGGCTGCCCAATCTCGTGATGAATTCAGCAGAAGGAGGATGAGCTCCATGGGTGGAACCACGCCACTTTTCTCAGACAAAGAACTGGCCACAGAGTGCATTTCCAAACAGATTAACAAAAACAACAGCTACACACCATGACAAAGCGCATATGGTGGAAATGAAAATATTTGCCCACAGATTATCACAGATCCAGCAACGTGACTACCGTGCATCTAGGACCAAAGGGTTCAAAACAGTGACTGTATGTTTAGAGATGATTAGGGAATCTGGAAGGGGTGGGCTGAAGGACCACTTTTTAAGCTTCTAAGAGTACAGTTGTCATTTCTCCACCTTTCCTAGCCCAGGGTGGTGAAATAACAGTCTTTTCATACCTGTGTGTTGGCTGGGGGAGGGAAGAATTCCTATGCTATTAAACACAACTTCTCATTAAATAGTTGACACCTTATCCTTCTTTAAATGTTGTAATGTTTACTTTGCAAAACCCAGGAAAGCTTTTAAAATAAAGATAGCAGAGAGATTCTTAAGCCGGGTGTCCTTGCTTATCTGCTCTTTATCAACCAGCTATTGTTTCTGGAGGAGCTTGTTGGGGAAGGTGGAGCAAAGGGGGTTAACGTTCAATAGGTATCTATCAGTCCCCCTGAAGGAATAGTGCTGCTGACAGAAGAGCAACATTGGGCTCTCAGCTACTTCCTGCAGAATGTGACAAACCAGAGGGCAAAAAAAGACAAGGGCTGCAGCTACTTCTTTTTTTAATTCTTCTATTTTATTTTTCTTTCTCTCCTCCCAAAACAACTAGTTTTAAGAAAGACATTGTCCTTAGGAGAGATAATCCCACAATAGAGAGTCCATTAGAGGTATTAAAGCATTGGCAGTGCCTGATCTACAAGAAGGGCTCTGTCCTGACAATAGACAATTAAAGCTGATAAATCTGCACTACTTGTTGCCGTTCTAATTCCTCGTAATTGTATGCTACTTGTCCCTGCCTCCTGCGTCCAGGGATGAAGCATGCTTCTTTAATCTCCAGAGTACCTGACCTAGTTCCTATGTGGTCTTTTCAGGACCTGTTTTCTTCCCATCTGGACTTCTTCTCTCCTACTCTCCTTTCCTGCTTCCCTCCCCTAAGCATTAAGAAGAGGTTACGATAGAGGGCACAGAAAACACCAGAGCACAGCACCCGGATCAATAATTCTGGAGCCCCAGACAATGCACTAATCTGCAATAACAGCTAATCATGGTCAATTTGGCACACCAGTGATTAAACTGTACTTTTCATTAGGCTCAACAAGTAGAGCAGACGCACACTTGACAATTGAAATTGCCCTATCAGTAAGAGCTGCCAAACTTGTGTGCACTTCTGCATTTGTAGCTGCTGCATCACTGGTCTTGCCAGACTAGGTGCTTTGTGGAGGTTTATCTTTTTTTTTTTTTTTTTGATATTTTACAGACTGGGGCTTTTAGCCGTGATTTCTATGAAAAGCAAGCCCCTGCCTCACTTTACTGCTACGAGTTCTCCTAGTTAAAGAGCTCAGTGGGTGAAATTGTCATGTGCTGTGCAGGATGCTGGAAAAAAAACAATCATCACAATTACATGTTTCCTCCTGGTGCTGACAGTGTTCTTGGTTTTATTTTATGTCTCAGAGATATTTGGTGTTTTTCCCATTTTTTTTTTTTTATTATTATTATTTTTGAAGAAAGCTTGGAAGCCTGCAGGTGACAGTGCAGAAAGCATGAAAACATGCATCACAGGACTTAAAAGATGGAAAACAAGCCAAAATTACCTTAGATCTATTTATTTTTCAAACTGAACTGTTCATCCAATCTCAGAAAACATTTGGAGATAGGAGAATGGTTTGGATTTTCTGTTTTCACTCCTGAACTTGTGAATAAACCACTGCTATGCCCACCTTAGAAAACTACACAGCTATTAACCCTGGCATTCCATTTTGATAGTGACCTTCCCATCACCCTCGTGGAACAATTTCTTCTGACAACAATTTCTTCTGGTTACAATCGTACCTAGTGGACCCGTTTTGCAAACTGGCCTGAAAGCCTCACCCAAGAGTTTACCACAATCTCTTTCTAAAGCACAGCACCAAATTCCAGGACTCCTAGAGACCGACCCCACACACTCAGGGGTCTCCCTCTGTTTAACTTTAGCTTATCATCTTTGTATTAACTTGAATAAGTGTTAAAACTGCACTCCAACTTGCTCTTAAAAAAAAAGAAAAAAAAAGGGGGGGGGGGGAAAGAGCGTGGAAGATGTCAAAACGAATGCAGGAAATGCCTATTCTACTATTAATATTAATGAATCCCTAATGCATTTGTAACCCACTTGAGGTAAGTCAGTGGAGTTCTTCTCCTGACAGCTATTCCTCATCAGACTACCACTGCTGAAGATATTGATGCTTTCCCTTTTGCTTTGTAATCTTTAAACTAAGTTTAAATCGCTCCAGAGCCTACCACAAAATATCCTAAGTGAACACAAAGCCCCGGAGACAGAGGTTTAAAACAGTGCACATGTCCGCTCAATTTATCATTTTAAGATAGGAAGCTGCTGCAACAAACAAAACACCTCCTTGAAAGTGGGACAGCAGCAGATTGCGGTGCAGAAAGCTCTGGGATCTTTTGTTTTCCTGGAGAGCAACAACGGGGCTTTGCAGAGAAAGACAACAGCCTCCCCTTGCTGAAATCTAAATCAGTTCATACAGGAAGGCTTGCCAACTGCTAGATAGATGGTAACAAAATATTGCAGATAATTCACTTTTCACGATAAAGCAGAAACAAGCAGGCATGCAGCACCCAGCAGGGGCTCAACTGATAAAACGGTGTCAAACTCAAACCATTTGTCAATTGGGAGGGAAGAGAGCGAGCTGAAAGATGGACTCAGGAAGTAGATTTATCTAGCGCGACACATTAACTAGTATAAATACTAAGGAAAAAGTAAACACATTTACCCAGCAGTATCTCCAGCCAGCAAGGAAAAGGCTTCTGAGCCTCAGACCCACGCTGGCTATCTAACCACTCAGCTGTCAGCTACAACAGCAGTAGCATTTTTCTTCTTGTGCAGGATTGCAATGCCATTTAATTCACGGCACTAAAAGGTTTTATTAAAAGCGTACATTGTAATTAAGCAAAACAAAAGCGTGACTCCTCTGCTGTTCTAGTCTCCTCCCTCCACCCAGTAGCCAAAACAATAAAACCACCTTGGCAGCAAACAAGTCAGGTAACATACCCCGGAGAAGAGCACAGATTTGTTATATAATCATTTACTTTGCGTTGGGCTTGCTCAAAACTGCCTTATCAGAAACTTCTGTCTCGGAGGCTCCCGAGGCAACAGAGGGGGCTGACAATGCAGGTCAGGCACAGTAAGTCGCTGGCAGCCTAATGTGGGGCACACAAACAAACTGGAATAATGCCGGGCAGAAGGGTTCTTTGGGTGTACGTTTTCCACTGGAAAGTCTAAACAAATAGCACGGTTCGCAGGCAGCACATCTCTGCTGCAGTCACCGGGAACAAGGAAAACAGTTCAAAGGGATTTAGGATACCAACCCGCAGCTACGTACACACACCTTGTGCTGGCAACCCATCACATTGGCAAACCATTCTAACAATCTAACATGAAACTCAAAAATTAACAGCAAAGTAAGTAACTTGTGTCATGCCCCCCCCCCCCCCCCAAAAAAATATAAAGAAATGAATTAATACAGCAAAATACAGCACAGTTCTTTGTTCAGCTGTACCTTCATGTGTCCACACAGCACAGGTCCCCCAACTCCAGCTCATGCATCTCAGGATTTTAGTCCATATGGAAGGTCTGTCATTCACTCTCACACCCTTACACACACAGCCGCATGCTCGCACACCCGCACACGCACACCACACCCGCACTCTCGCTCCTGAACACGCACTGCCTGGAACCGCTCCGAGGATTTTAGAATTTCCTCTTGCTAGCAGATTCCTCCCTCCCCTCGCATCCACTCCACCCCGTTCTGTAATTAGGCTTAACAAGAGCAATTAACAAAACAAACTCCTCTCCGCCTGGTGGCCTGATAATTCTGATTGTCATAATGTATTAAGATGTGTAAGCCAGTTTAAAATAAAGGTAGATTGCAACATTGCACAAGAGTCATTTTGCACCTATTTTTTACTGCTTTTATCATAGGGATAATGAGCATTCAGCCACGCCTTTAATTTAAAACACAAACCCCAAAACTCGCGTCTGAACAGCAGACTCAAAATTGTCACTTTTGGACCGACAAGATTATTTTGGTTTTTTCACTAGTTTATTAGAGGGCAGCTCCCTCCTCCCAGTGCACAGCAAACTCCATAGAAACATAGATTTCTTTCTGGAGTTATTTTGTGACCCTAATAATCTTGTTGTAAAATCAAGTTTAATGCACTTCTAGTTTAACAGACGTCCACGAATAAATGTATGGCAATTGTTCCTTTTGCCCTGCCTGGTGTTTAGTGGCATGATACACGAGACCAAAGTCTCAATTTTTTTTCTGATGGTTTGTCCATCCACTTTCAGATCACTTTCCTTCCGCAAACAAATCAAATAAATTTAGTGTCAGAATCATCAAAAAACAATTGAGGACGAACTGATTTTGGGTGGTCAGTGGGGAGACTTTGATGCCTTTTGATTTCAGTGTGAGCTATGAGTGCAGCCCACACAGGAAATCTACACACAGCCTGAATTCAATTGGAAAATGTATCTAGTTCTTGTTCTGCTTATGCACTCTGGGGGTGTGTAATTAAAACTGTCACCATAAAATTAGTAAACATATCAAAATCATAACCACACAGAAAATTCATGATCAGCAGAGAAAACCAGAAAAAAAAACTTAAGTGTTGTAAGTGACATGGATTCGGGTTCATATGAACTGAAAGAACATTCTGTTCCCTCACATACATATAACCTGATTCACAATGCCATCTGCCAACTAACCACAAACAATTCAAACAGAAAGAAGACAAAAAATGAAAAGAAAGAAAGAAAGAAAGAAAGAAAGAAAGAAAGAAAGAAAGAAGAAGAGAGAGAAAAAGAGAGAAAGAAAGAGAGAAAGAGAGAGAGAAAGGGAAGGAAGGAAGGAAGGAAGGAAGAAAGAAAGAAAGAAAGAAAGAAAGAAAGAAAGAAAGAAAGAAAGAAGAGGCTGATGTCGGTAATGTATTGTTGGAATGGTGCAGTTTCTGATAAGCTAAATATGTTTTTCTAAGTCAATGATTTCATCTGTGCTGGGTGTCAACATTTGCACAAGAATAATTCTGGGGGTCAGAAAGACATCAGCAAATGAGATTTCGAAAGGTTTCATAAGAGCACAGATTGCTCAAACGCAGGGAAAGGAGGGTTTCAGCTTCCAGAAGTTCACTCTTCTGCTTCTTCATTCCTCCTTCCCTGAAACTGAGTCAAAGTTCTGTAAAAACCTACAGCAAACCATCAGATTTGCAAGACAAATAGCCTCCCATAAAAAGCCACTCTTTGCAGTGAGAGAAACGCTCCAAAATTACAGTAACTGAGAGAATTATGGTGCAAAATCAGGCATTCTTTCAAATGGCAGGAGATGCCAGGTGTAGAATTGCAGACAGAAACTCAGTTCTGCACTCCTTACATACGATGCACCATCTTTTTTTCCCCATCAGATCTCTTACTCGTTCAGTGTTTAGAAAGAAGAGTGATGACTAAAAAAAGTCCTTTTTCCTGATTTTTTTTTCTCTCGTCTTTCTCTTTGAAAGGCCCAGTGCTTTGCTTTTACCACAGACCATTCAAATGGAAGGCAAACCAATTTTGTCATGTATTTTTCCACTTTGCTCATCACAACAGCAGCGCTTGAATGCCTCACAAACATCAAATAATGACTAATCTGATTTTCACAATACCTCTCCCATATGCTGATGAAGGTACTATTGCTATTCTTGCTCTGCAGAAAGGATATGGAGACACAATGACATTAACATCAAAAGCATATATTAATTTTGGGATGTAGGACAGCTGATTTACTCGACACGGTGCATTACTTTCTACGTTCAAAGCATTTCTCTTCTTGGCATCTGTGATGGCTCTGTATTGTGTAGGGCTTCACATAAGGCTCCCAGGAAGATGTTGAAATTTATGACCACCTGCAAAAGGCTTTGCTGAGGTGAATTGGCATGAATCTTATTCAGAAGCAAGGGCAGAAATAATACTCAGTTCCTCAGAGCAGAGCTCACCTGCCCCAAGAAGAGCAACACTTCTTCCAACCATGGCTGTTTTCCTTCATTATGCTGCAGTGAATGAGATGGGGGGAAAAGGTCTCTTAAAGATAACATTTTGTTACACCACCCCAATTCATCTCCCCTAGCAAGCTTGTCTGATGCCTGAATGAGGCAAGTAACAGTAATTAAATGAGTAATTAAAGACTGTATCATAATGCATAAGAGGATCAAATTTGGGTTAGGCAAACAACCTAAACTCTGAAGAACTTGAGTCTGCAATTTTAGTAATGTTCTTCAACAGCTTTTGTACTCATTTTTGAAACTGCAAATAGAAAAAGCAGAGATGCCCACACAGATCATCAGCAGAGCTGGGATATTCTGATCTGCCACGGGCAGACCTCTGGAGAGAAGCTAGCAGACCTGCCTCAGAGCAACCATACAGCTGTTTTTGCCAAGGTCAGCAAAAGCACTGGAAGGGATAGGACACTTCTGCTGGTGGGTTTCCCCAGGTGATGTGCTGGAAGCAAAGCAACGACTGTTTTTAAGCATCCTGGTTTCATGCCACATTTGGTGTGGAGTTTTTTCTCCTTTCCTCTCTTCCCGTGTCAGCCCATCTTCCAGATGTTGTCTCAGACTTCCGTTTGTTCCTTGCCCAGCAAGTCCTCACCTTGTTCCTGCTGACCCCTCTTGTTTCCCTTTCCAGTCACTCCCATTTTGTACTCCCTCACCCAGGCTCCATGTGCCAAGTCTTCTCATCAAGCCAGTTCCAGTCCCTCCTGGTTCCTCATCTGCGCTCCACTTCTTTCCCCTTCTGATCTTAGCACACATGGTGCGCTCTCCACCCCCATGAGTCTCTGCTGACTAGCAGGCCTGGCCTCCCTAGTCTCAACAAGAGTGTGGTGGAGTCAAGACTCCAGGCATCTCCTGGTGCTCCTCTGCAGGCACGTAGCGGTGAGCTCAGTTCACACGTTGAGCAGACATGGTGTCAAGCCAACTGGAAGTCCTGTGACTATGTTAGTATGGCACTGAGCCCGAGCTATTAAGCCCTGGTGAGAAGCCGGATATATTAGCTTGGGCTTAGCACTGTGCTAATGCAGTCAGGCAGCTTTTGGATGAGAGCTGGCTTACATCCCACCCGCTTTTAACACCGAGCTTGCTTGTCTTCATCTACAATAACCCATAAAGATAAATCCCTCAGTCTTGTACCAACCTTACTCTCAGTTTTCCTTCTCCCTCACACTGCTGATCTCCAGGCACCGTCTCTCCTTCATAATCCCCTACAGGTTCAGGTCTTGTCCATAGGCTATTAAAAACAGCTCCTTTTGATGACTCTGTGGCCTCAGGATGGATTGCAGTAAGCATGCACTGAGCATGCACTCTTCTGCTCTCAGTTCAGGTGCTCAGTTCTAGACCCAACAGCATTCAGTCCTTGAAGCAAACCATGATGTTCTACCACAGCTTCTGCGGGGGCTGCTCTGACAGTCATCTAGGTTGGCTTCTAGCTCAAAAGCAATTCTTCTCAGTGTGTGAGTTGGGAATGGAAGTGGGGACAGGACTGGTGTGTGTCCTGGTCTTGCTCTGACACAGACCTGATGTAAGTGAGGCATATGTGCAGATCCAGGAACTGGGAAGTGCTCCCGGCAGAGGGATGGTATTTGAGCACCCCTGACAACAACAGCCACCACCCTCCCCTGCCACATTCGCTGCCCTGCCCTGGGCCACTGAACCTGTCATTCAAACTTCTGCTCCAAAAGATGGGGGCTGTCATGGTAGATTTATGAGCACCTAAAAGTGGGATCTCCTAATGCAAATGGTCTGTCTATTTTAGCAACAGGTGCTGCTCCCAGCCCTGCTTACACTAGAGATCAGTTTCCTGAGATTAGTTTTAGGGGGATGTTATTGAACATTCTCCTTTGTATGAGAATGAGGATATTGCCATCACCTACAAATCACGTACAAAGCACGTGCAAAGATGTAAACCCTTTTTCCTGGCCTGCTATTCCTCTTTCAGCAGCCCAGGCCAATGGACTAGAATTGTATTAATTATACAACATAGGAAAGTTTGATACAGACAGAGAGGATGCTCCTGTTCCAGTAAGTTTACATGAAGTGCTCCTTCTCATACACTAAATCCTACAGGGCAATGGAGACAAGAGAAATACTGATGCTACTATTTTTCATTACTGTTAAGACTTAAAAAATAGTATCAGCAAGTGACTACCTAATTGCAGCAGTTTGCTGTAATAAAACCAGGTCCTTAAGCAACTAATCTCATCACCAAATATATATATATATGCACATGTTTTTTGGTTGTTTTTTCTTTTTAATTAAAGATTAATTTGCACCAGCCTGTCCTGGCATATCCCTCATCTAAAATTATTATCACTATGTGCACACAAATCAGGCAACAGGGAGTAAGGGAAGCTTGCAATCAGACCTAATGTCTTCCCTTCCTCTCAGCCCCCAGTACAGGACAACCACTTCCTTTCTACAAATGCTTCGCTCAGATCTGTACACAAGACAGGCCACATCTTCCGGGGAGGCTCAAAGTCTTTGCAGACACACAGTTGCCTTCAAAGCATCGCTGGAAATCTGTGTGGGAAGACTCTAAAATATTAAAACCATCCTATACTCTTTTCTTCTAAGCCAACAACAACCCCCCTCTAGACTTATCTATCACTTCTCTGTTCAGTTTATTCTGGGCTGCAGAATAAACTTTCTGACTACTGAAAAAGCTGCACAAATACATAAGCTACACCACATGTGCAAAGGAAAACAGTAGACAAAAATCTGTATGTCCTTTCCAGAAAGACGTTACTTTTCCAGAACATTAAAATTATGCATAAGCTTTTCGTCTCTTATCAAAAGCAGGCAAAAAGAAGGCTGGTGTGAAAATACTGCACTTTGAATTGTAGCTTATCTGTCCTAAATCAGAACTGACTTACCTCTTGGATCAACACTCCCTTACCATCTTGCCCCACTTCCTTCTCCCAAAGGTAACCGTTTGTCCCTCTGGCATATTCACAAGTCATTTAAGCCACGATCTTCAGTCTTAAGAAATCCCCAGATGAAAGTTTGCTACGGCACCCGTAACCACAGCCCAGCAGCACGCAGGACGCGATGCTGCTCTTCCTCGCACGGCGCTCAGGCGGCCAGCCTGTGCTCGCTGACTACAGATGAGAGACTGTCATGTTTTCTCAGTTTCCCCATTTCCAACCTGAGAGTATACCCTCTGACTTCCAGACACGCATCCTTTGTACCCTCTCCTTGCTGCCAGATGTCCTCTGCAGCTGGTTCATGGTTTTTGTTTTGTATTTTGCAATAGCTTAACAATTTTGGTAAAAATTCACAGACTACTACTATTACTAAAAAAAAGTATGCATTATTCTTGCATCCTGGGGTGTATTAGAAGGGGTGTGGTTAGTAGGTCAAGAGAGGTTCTCCTCCCCCTTTACTCTGCCCTAGTGAGACCACATATGAAATAGTGTCCAGTTCTGGGCCCCTCAGTTCAAGGGCAGGGAACTGCTTGGGAGAGTCCAGTGCAGAGCCACAAAGATGATTAAGGGAGTGGAGCATCTCCCTTATGAGGAAAGGCGGAGGGAGCTGGGTCTCTTTAGCCTGGTGAAGAGGAGACTGAGGGGTGACCTCATTAATGTTTATAAATACGTAAAGGGCAAGTGTCAGGAGGATGGAGCCAGGCTCTTCTCAGTGATGTCCAATGATAGGACAAGGGGCAATGGGTGCAAGCTGGAGCATTAAGAGGTTCTGCAGAAACAGAAGGAAAAACTTTTTCACAGTGAGGGTCACGGAGCTCTGGAACAGGCTGCTCAGAGGGGTTGTGGAGTTTCCTTCTCTGGAGACATTTAAAACCCGCCTGGAAATGTTCCTATGTGACCTGCTGTAGGTGATGCTGCTCTGGCAGGGGGGTTGGACTAGATGATCTTTTGAGGTCCCTTCCAACCCTTAACATTCTGTGATTCTTAAAGAAGGTGGAGAGGCCAAAAGATTTGATCTCAGTTAGATCCTCTGAATTTCTCTCCTTTCACACTTAATTTTGACTGTTAGAGCCAGGCTTTTGCTACTCCTATGTACAGGTAACTGGATCCCTTTGAAATCGGTCAAGCTGACAAGGTGTGAGGCAGTATGATCAAGACGCTATTTCCTTGAAATACCTGGCATGTTTGCAGTGTGCTAGGACACCAGAAGAGCATAAATTATCACAGCTCACTGCAGAGAGAGGAGTGCCCTAACAGACCTTTGGAGGCTCATGATCGGTTTCTGAGGATGGATGCTCTAACCCCACAGAAAACAGTGAGCCTGGGTAAATTGGTTTAAGTCTAGTGAGGCTCTAAAGACAAACAGCTACCAGAATTTCAGTGTGTACTGGTTACTGAAATTGAGAAGACACATGGAAATACTTTTTCAGATTAATTTACATTAAAACTAGATTTGACTTTGGGATGTACAGTACACATGATTTTGCAAATCACCGCGTTGAAGAAATATAATCAAAATCCATCTGCATGCTTATAAACATGTAAAAGTGTTTAAGAAACACAACATGTTAAAAAAAAAAAACAAAAAAAAAACAAACCAATAATGGTTAGTCCATGCTTCCAATTATATTCTTTCTTCAATTAGTCTTGCAGAAACTAACACCTCTATTAATCATTTCAATTAACTCCACGCACCACATGACATCCGCACCAGCAGCCCATATGTTGCGTTCCAATCACCCAAATATTAAAGCCTTTTTAATTGATTGATCTAAAGAACATTCAACAGGCTCAAGGTGGCAGCCAGCCAGGAAATCCCAAAAGAAGATGACAAAAAGGTGGGGGTGCTAAACCAGCTTCCCAGTTTGTTTTTCCTCTTCCTCCAGGGTTCACTAAGTTAATCCAATCACAGCCCATAAAGCCCCTTTTTAATAAAATAAATAAATAGATAAGAGAACACACATGTTGGCTTTCCCCCAGAGAAGCCCCCTCCGCTAAAGCCGGAGAGCCATCCTGTTAAGAAAGTGCTGCGTACAAGGGTGCATTTTTTATCTGGCAGAAATATTTAGCTTGGCCGCCCGCCAGGGAATGCTGAAAGAATAGACTGAATTAGGGGATTTACCTTCCACGTGTTTGGCACGCGTCATTAGAGGCTCTGAAGAGCTTGACTCTTTCGCTCTCTCACTCTCTGTTTTTTCTCCCCCCCACCAGAGCTTTGATGCTGAGAATAAAGTATGAGCTATAAGAGCAGTTGATGTGTTGCATTTCTAAGTGTTGGCACAGTGGCTTTTGTTCTGTCGAAGAAAACTGATGCCCAGTTTCTGAAGGTAACTTTCTGGGGTTTTTTTTAATACCAGTCAGGTATGGGGTGATATGTTTCAAAACCATTCACTTAAATGTAGGGGAAAAAAAAAAAAGAGCATGCTATTTTTCTTTCTCTCTTTTCCTTAAAAGAAAAAAAAAAAAAAAAAAAAAAAAAAAAAGAAAAAAAGAAAAACGTTTTTGAAGTTTTCTGTAGACAGATTTAAACTTAAAGAAAGTGGATGAAAAGTAAATTCCGTAAGTGAAACTCCAACCACAAAGAATTTTAGGAGCTCATTTGAAAGGTTAGTTTGGTAACAATAACCCATGAATTGGTCTGTCATTTGACTTTTATGTGCTGTCATGTGGACTTATGTTATTTTAAAAAACACTTCTTTACATAAGTACATAAGTCTCTGGTCCTGCAAATACCTCTTAAGATCTATAACCAGAACACATTAGTCAAGATGGTTGGTCCATACCTCAAGTAACCCATGCACCTTCCCAGAGTTTCTAATTTGTGAAGGGAAAGACGACCTTGTAAGGCAGCCTCTGTCCCTCTTAACTTACAGAGCAGGAAAAAAAAAATATTCCAATAGAATAAGAGCATGTAGGCCCTTAAACCAAGAGTAAATGCAAACATTTGCATCTGGCACACATGCTAACTCTGTTTACTGGGCAGAGTTTTGCAGAACAACTCCCAGTGCCACTAGCACCCATCTGCTGAACTGGTGTGAACGCTGGGAGAGCTCTGCCTACAGCTGCTGCTGCTGTTGCTCTACTGTCTCGTCACAGTATCAGATAAATATAGGCCCTATTCACACACGGGCTTTATTGGTATTGAGTCAAGCAAATCAGTTTAGAAGCTATTTGTTGACATGCTTACTCAAAGCAAGGTTCAAGCAGAGTTTCTGAACTGGTGCTGGATGTGTCTTTATCCCGTCTCCACTTGCAAATAAATCTGGGTCTGACTTTGGTTCAGTTAATTCATGTCAGCAGATGACAGCATGTGATTTTTCATCTCTCTTTCAGTAAAACTAGTTCATTGTGTCTTGTGTATCAGGAGATCCCGGGGGCTACAGAAGAGCAACTAAAGGGATGGATGCTGTCTGAAATATAACTGAAAATGCAAGAAAGTGTCTCTGACATCGGAAGGATATTGAGGCCCATCTCCTCACTGAATCTAAAACACCTCAGCTGTAGGGACCTCCTCATTGCTGAAGGGTAGGCCCATAGTTTATCTCTTTTTAAATAAATCATTCATAATTCATAGCCAGGTTGAAAACCACACAAATAATGAGATCTCAGTATTACTCATCGGAAAGTGAGAACTGGAGTTTTCCACCCAAACCTGTAAAAAGGCTGACAAGCTCAGACATGTTTTGTGATCTCCTTCCTGGACCCCACATTTTTAATTCAATTTAAAGAAATCTGGGCAACCACATCCCCCCTGTCTTGTAAATAAAGACGTGAACATCCGTGCTAATAATACAACTATCCTTTCTTTTGTCAAAGGCTTTGGTGATCACAGAGGCTTTCTTTTCATCACAAGGGAAGACTGCAAAATTAAAGCCACTGGTTGTGATGCTGAGAGGGCAGGTTTGGCTCTGTACACTGCACAGATGCGGGCTGGTGGTTGAAGCACTGCTTTATGTTGCCAATCGAGCATCTTCACTGCTAACTGAATGTCCAAATGGCTGCCTGTTGACCACTTGACTACTGTACTCCAGGAACAGTACGAACTGCAACAGATCATTCCCCACCAGTTGTTTCCACTTTATGGGAAAACAGAGTAAGCATTCTGGAGTGTTAGTCCCAAATAGGGTAATTTCTCTGCGGAAAGACCGCAGGTTTAGTAGTAATAGTTTTTTTGGGCAGCACACGCTTTTCTGTGCAAACCTTTAAGCAAAGGCGTTGGATGCTCCCCACTCCCCCGGCACAGGGCTGCCTTCCTGCAAAACACGGGTGTCCTGCAACTGGGAACTGCTTGCCTGCTTGGCCTTTTGAGTGGTTACAGCGAGGCCAAGCATATCTCAGTACCATGACTGACACGTTGAAACTTAGGTCAGAGAGCAGAGGCCTGGCCTGACAGTGCCAGTTCCCTGGCAAATTGTTTGATGTAGTTGTCATCGTTGTGACAGGCTTGTGTTTAAATACAGTCTGCTGTACTTTCCACATTTACAGAACAGAATATGACCTGTATAAGTGAAATAAAAGAGCTTGCCTCCCCTGCCCTCCCCAACCCCCCACCCCCCCCCCGCCTCCTTCTGTGTTTTCAATTAAAACCATGAACCAACACATGTATCCATCCTTCTTCCTATAATGGTTTGGCATTCCACTCTCAAATACTACACAGCTAAACCAAACCTTTATGTGTGAGTGATTCGCAACGCAGTAAATTCTTCTTTCCAAACCTGCCGTCTTCATTAAAATCTTATTTGCTTGGTAATCTCCTTTGATCGCTAAAGTTATAAGAAGCCCCCTCCTCTTCTCTTGATACTATCAGTGTAGCTTTTGACCAGAGAGCGTGATGAATTAAATGTATGACAGATATGACAGGTGAGGAGTGCTTGGAGAGGGCTTAAACAGCAGGGATAAGACAAAGCCCCCATTTAAGAACAAAACCCCTACCCGATGGCTAGCCCGTTAATGACCAACCACTCTATTTGTCCTGGTGGATGAGGAGCAAGCTGATACTACAGACAAAGCTTTGTTAGCCACGGGGTTGTTCTTCAATCAGGCCACACAACCAACTAATTGAAATGCCCAGTTTTCTCCCCTCAGGATTTGATACACAAGCTAGGGGGTTTGTAGGTATATTCTTTTTTTTTCTTCTTTTTTTTTTTCCCCCCTCCTATAATGTATTAGTTCAGCCACCACAAGTTTACAGCTGGACTAAGTGGAATTACAGCATATAAACCTGAAAATCTATCTGCAGGGATCCAGCTAAGCCCTGGAGGGAGACAAGTCCAGCAATACAAATCCAAGGAATTTTGGAAGTCAATCCATTAGGATTACTAGGCCTTTGATTTTGGAAGTCATAGGCTCAAAATATGGAAGTGATGAACTCTCAATCTTCCTTCATTTTAGCCTCTTTTCAGAGGACTTACTGACCCCATTTTTTTTATTTTTTTTCCTACTAGAACACATTGATAAATGTGGAGAGAATTGTATTGGTTTTCCACTATATTTGCAATGATGGTAGACAGGAAAATAGATGCTTTCCCAAACTCACGGCTAACATTCCTTTTAAAATTTCCTATGTTTTTTCTACATAGAGTTGTCACAAGCAAACTTGTCACCCTTTTCATCAGGTCAAGACCGCTATCCCCCTCTTTAAAGTTCACGTTAATTTTCCGCACACTGTGCTGCACCTAAATGAGGAGTTTTGGGCTCCAGTTACTTTAAACAACAGGCTGCCTCCCAGAGGTGAAGACATCTCTGTGCCCCCCTGCAGTCCAGGATTATATTCTCAATGGGCAGTCTCCTACTGTAGCCTACCAATCTGTGAATAGCAGGAGGCCAGCAGTTTCCTGAGGTAGGTGCCAAAGCAATATTCATTGTTAAACCCAACTGTTAAAGAAAATAAAAATTTGATTACAGGGATGCAGCCATGAAGCTGACTTTATCTTTGCTCTGGGTAGAACAGAAAACACAAGCTGAAGCAAGAAGAGTCTTCACTTTCAGAAGAAATTCAATTTTTATCTCTTTGTTCCTTCCTGTCCTGCCTTCACCGCGTGCTGTAGCTGAATCACAGGTGCTGGTATCAGGAAACCTGGGTTCTGTTCTTAGCTCTGCCACGGGCTTCTTACGTGGCTTCTGGCATGCCTTGTACCCTCTCTGTGCCTCAGTTTCCTTATATAAAAATGCAAATATTCCTACCTATTTCAGAAAGAGTGTGGTCTAGTGGTTTAAACCACAGAATCAAGACATCCGAATTCTCAAACTGAATATGGTATCAATTTCTGCTGTGGCTTTGAAGCACCTATCTTTACCTACCCAAGGGGTCAGCTTCCCCTGGAATATGTTAAATGGCCAAACCTCAGGCTTCCAGGTAGAATATGTGTGCTGCTTGTGAAGTGAGTGATATTTCTAGCTGGATGAGAGCTCAGCCTCACCTTGCAGTGAGACCACTTAATCTGGAGCGCAAGAGAAAAGATGGTCCAAGCTACAGTCAGCAAAGCTTTTTTGGGAGCTGTCCTCACTAGCAGGCTACAGTGACCGCCCCTCTGAGCACTTCTCCCCAGGCCACACAGCAGAGCTGGCCTGACCCTGGTCCAGACGCTATGGTCCTAATTCAGAATGTAAAGGCATAAGGCTAAAGTCCCAAATCTTCACTGAGAAGGACAAAGCACTGAGACCATAGCTTTCCCCTTCCCCCGGGAGCACTCTGTAGCTTTGGGCTATTTTGCAGCAAACCAGTTGGTCTCTCACGCTCTCTCCTCCTCCACTTTTCCTCTGCAAAAACCTTCCCAAAGTTCTGAGTCCGTTCCACTCAGAATAAGTAGTAATTTAAAAACTTTCACAGGGCAGAAAAAGCATTTCCTGCCTGGCTCTTTCATGGCTGCCTGGCTCACTGGACACTGGCAAAGGTTAATTAAATAATTCTTAGCTGTTCACAATATGCAAAGTCCCAGACAAGTGATGTGTTAACATTATGAGGAATAAAAGGGTAATTCAAAGAGGATAACCTTACAGAAATATAGAGGAAAATATTGTTAACCTCACAGGAATATGTGTTTCTTCACTATGCACCCCAATAAAGCTACCTAGAGTTGTTACCAGTATCATCACTAACCTCATACAGAAAAAGGCAGACTGATTTTTAGGAAAAGACCATAGGTACTCAGATCAATAAATTACTGAGGGAAGAAACTCAAAAAGCATTAATCTGGGGTATTTCAGTTTTGAACGTGCAGATCTGAATGGAAGCTGTGGGGATTTTTTTTTTTTTTTATAGAGCTTTCCAATCTCCCTATTAGATCTAATGTTATAGTCTTATTTCATATGTTGCCTGCTAGATGTGCTCTGACTTTTATAGATGTCAACCTCATTTTGTAATTCAAGACATTTGTCTCTTGTGATCTCTGCGCCTCTGGGTTAGAGTTCCAGCCAAAGAGGTGAGCCAGCTCGTATCTGTAGTGCAGCCATAAAATCCTCCGGCGCTGCATCCCTGAAAGCTGCTGCTGCCCTGTGAAAAGGCCTGGATTTTGTCTGTCTGCAGCTCAGCACCCAGAAAGGACGTTTTGCAGAAGGGTTCCCTGGACATCCAGGAAAACTGCTTTCAGGACCTTATCTGAAGGACAATACTTAACTTTCACCACCTGTGCCTGGCCCCTGAAAGGAAACAGTCACACTCAATTATTGTCTTTTTCTAGACAATTACTATTTAATCAAACCTCCAGCTGATATTAACTGGTGGAAAAAAGGCTATTTTTAGTCAGGACAGTGATTCCCCCTCACTCCTTTCATCTATGAGTAATGTATTTCCTTTTGCTCTCAGTACCACAAACCAGTCCACACCAGATGCTCAGTATTAGGTAAAATTAAAAATGTGGGCATCATACCCTTTGAAAGATGCTTTGAACTCAAATTAATATACCTAAACCCACCATTTAAATTAAAGATATCCTGTCTCTCTGCTGTGTAGTTTTCCCTTTTATCAGAAGGGGAATTTTAGTCCATTTAAAGGTTTCTTGGTTCAGCTCCACAGACCACACTTTGACTTAACAACACATTGTAATTTCCTTTTAGCCACAAGAATAAAGGAAATGTATAGAAGCAACACCATAATCTTGTCAAGCACTCTCTTTTGTTTCCCTGAACAAGTCTGTTTGAGAAAATATGAAGCCTAAGAATTTTAAGATGTTTAGATCACGGAATACTTTTATTGAAAACAGACATACGTACTTTTACGCATCTACTGATGTACCCACACACATAAAATATATGCCTACTAAATTCTTTTATGGACAAGAATGGAGCAGTCTGCAACCTGCAGGGGTTTTGCAGAGTTCAATTCCCTTGCCTCAGCATTTTACCTCTTCCAGGCTTCTGCCCAGAATCCGTGTGGATACTCGAGAAAGCCCCGCCGATTCTCACACCCAGAGAAGTAACAACTGGGGAGCGCCTGCACCCAGGCTCGCCTGGAAGCTGGGCTCCATAACTGCTGTCAGAAGCAAACATGTGGAAGCAGTGTAAAATACACTGATTTCTCGTGTACCTCCATGTATATATAGGCAATGGGCTCCTGTACTAATTGTAACATTTATTTGCATCTTTCATCTTTTCCAAAACATAGTGATTTAAATGCAACTGCTCCGCTTCTGGAATGCTACAGGACTCAATGCAGCTTGCTGAACATACTCAGAGTTTACATTTTATAAGCAAACACCGTCCACCTTCACGCTTAGTCTGTCCCCTCTTGATGTCACCCCTGACAACACAGTACAGGCAGAGGTGTAAGAGCTGCCTCTTCCCTTTGTCGCTGAGCCACGGCGCTGTGAGTGCCAGGACAATGGGGAGCTGGCCTTGTTTCAGGTCCCACGGGACCATGGTGTGTGCCCCAACACATAGAGCAAGCCCTGGGAGCACCCACCTGTACTCTGGGGGCATCCAAGTGTGGGCGGGATGCTGCTGCCTCTGCAGACCCTGAGGTCTCGCTCAGTCCCTGACAGTTTCGCTGAGGTGCTGGTGAAGCACTGTAGGGCAGCCCAGCCCTGGCCACAGGGAGAGGGATCTGCCAGGAGAAAACCCAACCACCAGGCTGGAGAAACCAGTGCTGAAACCACTGCACTGAATGAGGGGAGAGGGATTAGTTGGCAGTGCTAACGATGCCAAGAAAACGTACTTCAGGACAAAGCAAAGGGGCAAGTTAGGCATCTGTGAATTCTCTCGGTTGGGGTTAGACAGTGATAGTAAGGCAGTTTATCCCCAAGAGCTTTCTCCTCGCTGGAGGTGTTGAGTTAACTGGCGGTGACCTCCCACTGACCCACCGGCAGCATCTGCAAGTGGTGCACGGCGGTGGCAGCCAGGAAGCACTTCTCCCAAACAGCACCCTTTCAAAACACCACTCTGAAAAGCAACAGCTGAGGTGACCCAGGAGTCAGCCGCCCAGCCCTGTCCAGCATGGAGGACATCTCCCTTCACCCTCCTGGGGTTTCATCCATCTTCATTTGCTTTTTCTTGCTGCCATTTCCTCTGACTTTTCAAACTTGGGACACTGGCAGCTATTATTCATTCTCTTGTTTCTTACCAGACATGCAGCAAAGAGCTGCAGCTTCCTATCAATAAATATCACATCGGTGCTTATTTGTCCATTATTTTAATCACCAATTTCTTCTACTCAGGTATCTCTTGAGTGAAGGCAGGTTTTACTGCATTATTACAGTTTAAAGATTTCTAAGAGAGAAACAGCTCAGTGCAATTATTAAACATCACTCTGGGTAGCCACAAAATAACTTGCTAATGAAAACTCTGAATATGCATGAAAATATAACTGAGGTATGAGGAAAGTAACTGTCCAAACCATTTGAGGTTAAGCAAGTATGAACAAATGTCTTCAATGTGCACCTTTTTTGTCTATAAAAAGAGTGAAGAGGTGAAACAGCAGGATTTATCCCTTCCACCATGAACAATGGTGTAAACATCAGAGGCTCTCCAATTTCCAGCTATAACAAATCATTTAGCTTTAGGTAATTCCAATAATTTTAGTCAGCAAGTTGCAAAACTGAGCAACTTGTACTCAGTTGACATCAATTTGAGTAATCTTGATCCCACATCTGGTTAAGAGGAGACTGATAGCAATAATAACATATTTTGGCTTCACAGCGGGGAGAGGAAAAACTAGCCCTGCTCTTCTCTACTTCTGGGTGGTTCAGGAGGGACAGGGAAGAAAAGGAGGTGTTTGGAGTAAGAGAACTGGGGAAGAGATGGAAAAACGATCAGGAGACCTAGTAGCAGATTTGGGTGTGGGATCATGTTCTCCATTCTACCAGCAGATGCCAAAACTCTCATACCTGAGCTCTGCTCCCCAAATGTGAGAAAGCAGCCTGTCCAGCTTGTGTTACTGGACAACAGTGGTGAGGAAGGCATACAATCATGAAGCTGGTGACAAGAATCTCTCAGGTCAATAAAAAAGACAGAAAGAATCAGAGATTTTGCATGAGAGGAAGAGGTTGAATGACTTCTTCAAGGTTTCCCTGAAAGCAGACAGCAGGAACAGGAGCTGAACCCACGCATCCTGAATCACAGCCCTTCAGCTCAATCACAAGACCCTCTTTCCTCTTGTATGTTTTGCACTATCTAGGGGAACCCAGAAAAAGGCTGCTACTCCCTTCTCAATCAGGAATTGAATACTAAACCTATAAAACACATGGAAAGTTCAGATGTCTTGACAGAAGGGCAATGGGATCCAAAGAAGTGACAAACCTTGCTATTGTTCCAGAAGGAAGATGTCATTTCCTATGCTGGTCATACGTGTTGAATCGAGATCAATTTAGACGGCAATAGGTTAGAAAACACAGAGCCTTTCTTAGAAAAGACAAAAAAAAGAGCACATCTGCACCATGCAGCATTCTTTGCTGCAACGCCTGCAGAGCCAGCTCCAAGCCTGCAGATTCTGGAAGAGTGTAGTGTCATGAGAGGCATAAGTGCATCAAGAGAGCATTGCAGATACATTAGAAACTCAGTTAATAAGCCTTACCACTCAGAAAGGCACACAAATGTAAGTCCAGGGACATACGTACACTGTTTCTAAGGCTACCTCAGTTACTGCTCCTACTCTTGAAGGCCAATGAACCTTGTTCCATTATGCAAGACAAGCATGATCTCTCTTTAATTTCTGGCTTTGCCGAGGTTGGGAAAGGATATGGTTGTGCTCTATAAATAAGTCATGGGGTAAACAGCAAGGAGCTATTTCTTGAGTTTTTTCAGCTGAAAATTTTCACTGGAAAACAAAACTGACTTGAGTGATTTGGGGCCAGAAGTTCTTAGTCAGAGAGGGGCTTTTCTGTCACAGTGGTGGGTCAAAATTCCCAGGTAAGACAGGCCTTGTACATTAATTAAAAAGATTGTCTTATGTAGTTGCCTTTTGCGTCAGGAGACTGGGCTGAGTGACCAGGAAGACTTCCTCTAGATTCATCTTCTAGGAATTCTTCTAAGATATTTCTACGAAATACCAGAGTGGTCCAGACATTTGGATACCTCCAGAAGAATGAACCAGCAAAGCATTACACATACATGTTTCAGAGCAGAACATATATAATAAAACAAAACAGAATTTTCCACCTTTGAAGAAAATTCTAGCTGAGTAGTATACATGCACGTGCATGCCCTTAAACACACACTATTTTCAGTATCATAATCATCTTCCAGCCATCTCTCACTCATAATGCATTTACTTTATGTGAAACAGATGCGTGTCTTTGGGGTACGACCCATCTTACATTGTGAACCCTTCTTTTAATTAAAATGGAAAACACAAATTTCCTTGTCTAGCTCCAAGCCTGAAGCCCACTACCACAAGCAGCCATCTGCAGATTCAGCTAGAACCCTTTCAGCATCCCACAATAAGTCTGCTGGCTGAGTTCAGGATCTTCAGACACATAAATCAGTGCAGCTCCACTGAGCTGTGCCCATTTACACCAGCCATAAAAAAAGATAAGCTAGTAGTGATGTATCCAGCCTGAGTTCCTTAAAAAAAGCCCTGAAGCTCCATCACATATTTTTACATTAGTACCATTTAATACCTGCACAGCTGGTGAGAATGCCACCCTTGGTGGTACCACCATTTAAAGTCATTGCTATGTGCTGTGCCTAATGGGATGAAGAAAAACTACATGACAAAAGTAGCAAACGTTACAACTGGAGATCATCAAACTGCACTAGAATTGAACTGGGGAGGGGGTGAATAGAATATATATATGTATATGTATACATATATTTAAAAACTCTTTCCCCTTCATCCTGTACCCAAATGAAGACGGAAGTAGGCATTTCCCTTCCTGATGATGGAAGTAATACCAGGTATTAAGTTAATATTAAGTGAACTTCCTCCCGTCCCTTTCTGTGGAGTTAATGTCCTCTGATTCAAATGCAGTTAATAGAAGTGGGCTGTTCAGTTCCAGCAAATTGAAACTTTGCAAGCTCATAGATAGGATTGCTTCAGGCTTCTTCTATGGTTGATCAGATAGGGTGCCTTTTCAGTGGATTCAAAGAAACACATTTTCACACCTGTCAGGCCTAGATTAATATCCCTGCTAACTGCACTTTAAGAATGGCCAATTAGTTCTAGTTATAGAAGCTTTCATGGGTGAGGGGGAGAAGCAGCCTGTTATCACCATCAGGACTCATTGTTCCCCAGAACAGATTTGTGTCCTGAACTGTTTGCGCCTCAGTGGTTTGACTGGAAGCCCTGCTGCATGCCACTGCAGTGGCACCTTTGCCCTAGACCCAAACCTGCTTTAATGACTACGGAGACCATAGAGGTGACCATGATTGTAAAAGGAAAACAAACTAGCACTACACTGAAATTACAAAGCCCAACACCCATTTACAAGCTGGAAGCAGTTTGCTGAAATTTCCGGATTATCCCAATAATTTTTTTTTTGGTCCAAGATAAAATCTCCTTTTGGCTCGAAAAGGACTGTAATAGTAATAAAACACTTGCTCATTCATGGAAAAGAAACAAAAACCCCAAAAAACCAATAATGCTACTGAATTTGCGAAATGGGGCTAAGTGAAGTTCTGGCCTTGAAGCAGCAGCCTGAAGAGTGCCAACTGCAGTGCCAACACCACTGGTGGGACGCTTGAAAACAAGTCAGGGACCAAGGGTTAGTCCAGCCATTCGAACGTGACAGGAAGGCTAGTTAATAAACACCAGCTAACCCCCTCAATTACAGCAATAAATTGTTCAATTGGTTAAATGTCCACAGGTTCTGCCCCAAACACCGCTGTGAACTGTTTAATTAGCAAACTCTTGCATCACTGGACAAACAGACCTGGGTGAGCGCGGGGGGGGGACCCGGGAGAGCGAGGGGCGCTGGTCGCCCGCGCAGCTCGGCTTTGCCTTGGCAGGGCTCGCCTCCCCAGCACCACGCGATCCGCAGCGTTCTGACAGCTCTGAAGATTAGTCCTTCATTGTTGCCTGTTTTTTAATGAAGGCTGCAGGAGCCAAACGCAGCTCAATCACCGTTCTTCCTGCATCGGTTTCCTGTATTTCAATAAGACGCCCCACAAATCACAGCTTCTCACCTGCTGCAAGATTAGATAGCCGTGTGCACGGTATGGGTTATGCAGCACAAGAGATACCAAGTACCTGGAAGCTGCATGCTGTACGAAACAGACCTGCAGATTAAAAGTCAGCAGGCCTATCTCTTGAAAATATATAGCACTAAATTTGGGATTATGTCACTAAGAGTTAAGAACATTGGAAGCTGCGTAAAATGATTTATCATCAAGATCACCGCTGGCTATGAAGGGTATTTAGAGTGGCAAATGCCACCATAACATTAAAAAATGCTGATATGAAAACCTTTTTTTTTTTTTTTAAGTGTAAAAGCTATTTTACAAAAATCCCTGCTATTTCTGATGAATAAAGTGACAAGTTTAAGGTGCTCACTAAGAATCACTTCAGAGTTAAAGACTCATGTAAATTGCCTCTGTTGGACCATTGATCACTCTGATGAACCACTGGTTCTACACACTGTTCCTAACTAAAACCCACACACTTATGCAGGGGAAAAAATGTGGGGGGTTTTAAAATTTTGATATTAATTACATCCATTTGCTAGGAATTTCATGTCTGAAAAAAAAGCAGTGAAAGGAGTTAAGTACTATTTGGTATGGTTACATGATGAGGAGAGAGTGAATTTCCCCGCTGAAGTTCTCTTAATGAACTAAACCAGAGGTAAATTTATCACAGTTGGGAGTAAAATTCATACTGTGTTTGCGTGTGGAAAGCTGTAAGTGATCAATCCATGTCCCTCTAGCAAAAGTATTTGTTTGAAAAAGGCCTTTAGGCAAAAAATGTTCATTTAGAACGGAGATTTTTTTATGATATCAAGGAAATCTACCATTTTGCACTTCTGCCTGAGAGATCAAGCAAAGATCCTGAAAGGCTATCCAAAGCACAGACAGGCAATTAAGTTTATGGGGGGAAGGTGGGGTTAGACTATGTCCCGTCCTCCACTTTGCAAAAATGCACAAATCGTACTGTTGAACTGAACTCGAGATGCTTGTGACTGAGCTTGCTGGCTCCTGGGAGTTCTCTCCTGAAGCACTGTCTTCTCCCAGTAAGCCACCTGGAGAGCCTCAGCACCTAACTCAAGCTTGAAGCTTCTCCTCCAGGTACCTACCACAAGGGTCCACATCCACTCTGCGAAACCTATAGGTTGAGGACATTTAAGGACATAAATGGTCTTATTTGATTTAGCATGTACATGTTGCAGAGCTGAGTAAAGTAAATTCTTACATTTGTATCCAGAGGAAGACTTCTGTTGACTTCAGTTGTCACTGAGTCAATTGTGTACTGAGGATTTTGATTACAGATTTTAATCTTTAGGTTGCCAGACCCAACAGAGAAAACACGATGCAAAGCGACTCTTTACTGCTAAAAAATAACATAATACAGCATGTTTGTATGTGGTGCTTCTGTTAAATCAGTGCCATTAAAAATTATGTACTCGATCTCCAGGGTTTTAATGTCTGTGCCTCCGCAGTGGACAATTTAAAAATAAGGGGTTTTGTTTGTTTGTTTGTTTTTTGTTTTCTAGTTTTGTGGTGCTAAGCAAATTAACATCACTGAAAAGTCTAGGGGTCTCAGGACAGGCTTTCAGTTGACAGGGATTAGCATGGCCTCACTGAATTAAATAGACTGAAGCAATACAAGCCATAGAGAATCCATGGGGGCTGGGTGGGGAGAAACTGCAAATTAGGAAAAGAATAGAGAGCACAGTACCAGCGCTGATGTCCTGGCACACAGGCTTTTATTCTGGAGATAGTTTACAAGCAGTTCGTAACCTTTGGACTCCAGACAGTCTGTAGAACCAACACGAGGAGGTTCAAGATTTGGTCTGAACTTTCCATCCAGACTCAGCACTGTCAATATTTGGAAGGTGCACTGGAACTCATAAAGTCTCTATAAAATGGTTGTTAGTGAAACAAACCCCCTTGAAACTTGTATTCATAAAGAATTTATTACTTCAATCTGAAAAGGTATTAAGAAGATAAATATTTACAACTTTGCTACGCTTAAAAGAGGAATTTCCCAGCAAAATAGCGAATGCATTTTTGTTTAACAAACATGGAGTCCAAAAACAGACTCTCCTTCCAGATTCCTAATTTCAGATTCACTTTGAAAGTTTACAATTATAATCTTAAACCTTCTGCAGTTAATAGAATAATTCCATAGAAATGGTCCAAGTATGATTTTTCTGCCTAAGAAAGAAGTGTCGGGAGAATTCGCAAAACAAAATAATCTATGTGTCAGGCCTGTCAATATTTCACTGATCAGTTTAAAATATCTTCACTTTCACATCATTCTCCATTATAAACCAATTCAGTTATTATAGCAAACGATACTCATGCATGAATAAGTCTGTGAAGAAAAAAATATTTTAACAGAATAACGTCAGGCTACAAATGAAGGTTTTGTTGTTTGATAGTCATTTTAAAGACTACATTAGAAAAGATTTATGGCTATATATTCGATTTGTGAATGAAAGATTCTTAATCATTATGTGCTCTAGAGGCCTTCATGACAACTAGAAAGCTACATTTACTATTAACTTAATTGACAGTGCTTGTGTGCAACAGAAGTCAAATGAAGCATACTGCTAATAAGCAATGCAAAAATCAAAGAGAAATAGTTATCTTTTAATTCTCTCATCATTTGGTTTCTTGTCACATGTTTAACACTCTAAGTCACAGGGAACTTCATTGAATTAAATATACTTACACCAGCTCAAGAATACTTACATAAAGAGGCAGTTGAATGCCCAACAATGTTTTAACACTCAATAAAAATACCTTAAATGCATCAAATTCTAAACTTCTGTCCCGAACAGAAGCATCTATTGTGACCAGTAGATACTATACAGTTATAAACCCATTACTTTATTTCAAAGCTAACAATCTCATTTGTTTGTAGAGCTAGGTCATTTAATTCATCAAGAGAAGAAAGGTTAGTCTGAAAAAATAATCACAAAGAGACAGTTTCGGAAGTACTAAATGTATCTCCCACTAGCCATGATCCAAAAAACTAAATACCAAATTTTTCTGCCTGTAACTGTGAAAAACCAAAATGCATTAGTTTTGCTTTAGATGAGCTTTTGAAGCCTTCCACGCTCAGTTCTGGGTTGCTACCTGTAGGAATGAAGAGTTTGCTTATGCTCGACAAAAGACTATTTTTCTTACTTTAAATGCATAGAAGGAATTTGTGTTTGCCATTTAAAAACCAAAGAACAAGACAATCACAACTCATCCAAAACCAGCATTTTTCTAACAGTTCAAGAACTGTTCAGATTAAAGATACTAACTCAACCCATTTATAAGCCAAGACGACTAATCAAGATGACCACATTAAACGCTATCCCTGCAAGAACTGTGCTTGGGTGAGAGATCTCCACCATATAGAAAATGTAATTTTTTGCCTTGGTAGAAGTTCAGAAAACAAGATTGTTATCCCATATGTCTTAAGATAAGCAACTTCCACAGCTTTCAAAGCCCCCAGTATATAAGCAAGATTCACAGAGTTTTGACTCACCTGATCTATTAGGTTTTTGCCTTGTACAGAAAGCTCAAAGTTTCAGCACTATCTTGCCCCTTCATTCACCATACAGAGTATCTCCACACAGTAATCTCCTGCGTAAATCATGACCTTGTCTATTTCTCTCCCCTTTCTCAAAACGTGAAAGCAAAGTTACGCCAACTATCCTGAGAAGCTTTATGCTGCATCGAGCACCTGTTCAGACAGCAGTCACGTTAAAAAATCAAAGTAGCAGCTGAGTTGAGGTCAGCCACCCTATGAACTTCAGGACATACTCAGAGACCCCACTACCCTCATCCCTCCCATCCTTATTTGAAAATAGCAGCTCTAGTAACGTGATGCCTTCCTTCCCTTCCCTGTTTGAGCAGGAAGTGAAAGCCCTCCTGCTGTCTTCTAAGAAGAAAGCTTTAGTCTCCAACCTGCACTACGTCTGTCTGCAGAAATAAGACAACTCATCCCACACTGATAGCGTTTGTTTAAGGAGCACAGGTTCAGCAGAGTCGGTTAACCATTAGCTTGCACCCATACAGATCATGTTACTCTCGCTATGCATACTTGTTAAGGTATCCTTAAAAGAAGTTTCTTTTAAGATGAGCATTTGGGTCAGGCAGTCTTCTCTATCCATTGCTAAAGGGTAATGCCGAGTGCCCCGGCACAGAGCGTCACGGTGTGCGCTGAGCCAGCCTTGGGCAAGTCTCCACGTTTGTAGACTTGATGGCTGTCAAATACTTCACTTACACAGTTGAAATTCTTATATACCAAAAACTGCTCTGAAGGAATTCTGAGGCACTAAAAACTCACACTAGGTGTTTGCAGATTTAACAAACATCCCTAAAATCAGTCCCTTCAAACATTCCCCTACATTAATCCACAACTTGCTCAACTCTAGAGGCTGAGAACGGCAGCTGCCTTCCTAGAAAAACAGTGCAAAATTACCACGCTTCTTCAAATCTTTTTTTTCTAGAGTCTCACAAGTTATTCATGCTGGTCAGAAAAGTACTCAGTGCTGCCATTATTCTGAAGTAACATAAATCTTGACAAAAACTTTAGCTGCAATGATACTCTGTTATGTCACACAAATTGTTTCGTCAAGACTAAAGCACAAGATTTATTATTATGGACTTTTATTACAAAACCATCCATCCAGAAGCCACAAGCAAGAGCACCGTGCCAGGCGTCATGTAAATGCGTAGAAAGAAACCTCACCACCTCAAAGAGTTTGCAATCAGATAGTGCAGGGAGACACAAAGTGAAAGAAGGGAAGTGGCATTACCTTCACTTTACAGGACAAATAGAGTATGCATTGAGGCTTAGAAAGATTAAGCCCCTTCTGCAACTTTAGACTTATCACAGCAGCTATTAACGTTACAGGGCTTTTTATTCCTGCCAGGGCTCACCAGCACCAGGACCGAAGCACAAGGGATTGTCAGTCTCCAGTAATTTCGTCTAAAACAGATGCAGGAACTGAACTCATAGCTCTCCTATGTCCTACCCACCATTTTAACAACCCTGGCTTTACCCCGTTTTTACACCTATGCACCCCTCTTGCGACAGTTGGTACTACTCTGTTCCTGGTTTATATTAATTCAAGATCCAAATCTAGTGCCTAGCTTTTCAATCTTTGTAGCACAAATAAGATTAATTTTTAATTTTAAGGCCCTGATTCAGCAAAACATTCAACTACATGCTTAATTCTATCCCTATTCAGTAAAGAACTTAAGTATTTGCTTAATTCTCATTTACTCCGCTGAGACTTGAACATGTGCTTAAAGATAAGCCTCTTCTTAAGTACTTTGCTGAACTAGGGCCTAAACTGTGACCTAGGAGCCAGGAAGAAAAGAAAAAAATAGATCAATAATGTCCAGTGTTATTTCCTCATAAATACTAGGCTAGCTGAAAGGAAAAGATGCCTCCCCCCCCACAAAAAAGAAATCACTTTGATTCAAGTAGTACATATAGTTAGTACGGTTGTTTATGGAAAGAGAAAGATTTTATAAAATCCTACTAAGAAATAACTATTTAAAAATTCCTTCTTGTGATCCATTTATGTCTACAAATATGCATTATAGTGATGTGTTGAACCAACAACTCACTCTAATTGACATGATTGGAGTCTTGAAGTCTTTCAAGCTAGGTACCTGATGATTAAGTATAAAATAACATTTAGAGCAGAATCAAATTTAAAGAGTACAGTTGAATAGAATTCAGTTTGTATTATCTTAAGACAAAGATAATGGAGAAACTGGGAGGATACCAGTGAAAGGACCCCAGGGTAAAAGCAAGAATTAAAAAAAGATAGACTCTGATACTCCACTATGAAGAAACTTCTAGAGTTTAGTCAGAAGCAGCAGAGACCATGTGGACACCGTGTAAGACATTTCCTTGCAAAAAGGTCTCATCTTGGATGGATTCTTGGGCCAGCATGGATATAATACAAGGTCAGGATCAAAGATTCCCTTGGTGGGTAAGGGAAAAAGTATCTACACATCTAAGCTTAGGCTTAGGTAGCAGAGAAGGTAAATATTACTTCAAAAAAAGACCTATAGAGTGGATAGCGGCGTATTTTCTTATATATTTGTCTGCCCTACCCTTATGACCCTGAATCATTCCGCACACCATGCTTCTCCAGTGGCAAGGTCCTAAACTGACCAAACATACCCCTTTTGCCACAGGGTCACTGTTCAAACTAAACCCACCTTTGCCTCTTCCAGGGATATCCGTATCAATTCAACTGACACAGATAGAAATACTGGGAAGCTACAAGTCAGGAAAAATACCTTCAGATTAGATTTATGTTCTATTTCTTCCAACAATGCACCTCTATCATCTCACTAGCAAAAAAAGTTTGGTCAAGCCCAAGTACTGAACTTGGATACATACTGATAAAACTGTAGAAAGATGCTGTCAGAATGTGTGTGTCCACACAACTGAAACTGGGTGTTCCAGATGACTTCCACCTTCAGAGAAACTGTCCTGTTACAATTTTGCCAGGAGAAGGTTCCTTCTCACAAGAGCAAAAATGTCACTGGTGGGTCTTCTGTTGGCAAGTCTTTTCTGTCAGCTGCTGCTGCTGCTGCTCTTCCTTCAGGAACTGCGGTTCCTCTGAAGCTGGGGTCACTGTTTTCATCTACCTTTTGATTTGTAGCAAACAGGAATGCTGTTTAATCTTTGCAGTTCCTAACTTACACATATGCTTAACTTCATGCGCTGCGAATGGTTCCACTGAAGCCTGAATTACAGTACATAAAGCTAAAACATATGCCTAAGCGCCTGCAGGATTGGGGCTTAAAAACCCAAGCATTTACTAGCTATTACCCTTTTGATGGATCCATCCCACTATAACGAATGATAAAAGTGTTTATAAAAAAAGCTTTGAAGATGAGAGATACTCCATAAGTACGTGCGTGGGGCAGGGGAAGTGGAAAGGGCTAGAGACACAGATTGCATTGGCTGCCCTGATGTTTGCCATAGAAACCACAGATCGTTATTAGCAGCTGTAGGATTAAGAAGCCTACATGGTTGAGGTAGTTCCTCATATTTTGGACAAGCACAGCCAGATAGCAGAGGGTGCAGTTTCTCAGCTCCCACCTCAATTCAGTCCTTGAAAGGAAGTTGCTCCACACGGACACACCGTTTCTTGGAAGTCTCGGCTGTATTAATACCCATGGTCACCATTAACATGCACAGCCACCCTTGTGAACATGGCCTTTGTCTCTCTCCTGCCCATGCAGCAGTGGTCACGGCCAACAGCTAAAACAGAGGATAGCAAAGGGATGAAAAATGTTTAATCTGTATCCCCAGTGTCAGAAGGGTAGGAAAGGTCACCTGGTGCTCCCCTTCAATCACATGCAGAGCCAGGTATCTGCCATCCCCTCCTGAGCTGCCGGGCCTGTGGAGGTATAAAATATTTTCTAACAAAAAGAAACTGGATCAGTTGCCTGGGGCAGCCATAACGTTTATTCTTATGACAATGAAAGACATCTTTGATCACTGCAGCAACCATACGTCTCTGATTGCAGACAGCAAGCCCACCTCAACACAGCTACAAGTGTACTGGCCTCCTTTCCTGCCATCAGGCTGGATGTCAGGCTAATCAGTTTGATCTGACAGATTTCAATTAAATTAATTAAGACCTTTCTGAATGGACTTGATTAGTGTTCCATAGAGGAATACCTCGTGAAAAGAAAACCTTTCAGGAAAGGCACTAATATTTTTTCTCATCTCACAATGAGAAGTTTCTCTGGTTGTCAATGGATTTTTTACACCATTAACATAAACACATAGGATATGATTGATCATTTTTGCAGCTTGACACCCAATTATATTAAATTAACAATAGCCTTCTACAAATATACAGAAGATTTTCATGTCCTCCTTCAAGCAATTTTGTCACTCTGTGGTTACTGCCAACTCCAGCATTTCAGATGCAACCACTTACTCTGATTTAAACTGAAATATGCAAAATTGAGATGCAAAACAATCCTGATCACTTCCAATCAACCTTTTCAGGGTGGCTTCTTGTACAAATATTGGAAGCTCAGCTTGTGTAGGAAAGCAGTGTTGTTAACACTGCGAGAGGCCACCTTGTCCCTCACATTGTTTTGTGCAAGAATAAAGACTATTTTTGTTTCACAGGACTTCACTGAGATTGTGTTGGCATCATTTTGAAACAGTTCAATATGGGCAAAACCCTCTTGTCTGCACAGACGGAACAGCACGACCGAGTTAGAAAGCACCATCTTGCTTCCCATACCATATTTGTGATCTGCAAAAGTGCTGAAGCTGGAAATCCCCTGGTGCTGGTAAATGACAAGTGGTCACAGTCACACCCACCATCCACAGGCAATGTCCCACCATCCCAGACAAGCACATCACAGAATCACAGAATCATCACAGAATCACAGAATTAAGAATGTTATGGGTTGGGAGGGACCTCAGAAGATCATCCAGTCCAACCCCCCTGCCAGAGCTGGAACATCTAGTGCATGTTAAGTAGCAGAGCGTGCAGTTAGTAATGACTGCTGCTTTATCAGAGCCAGTCAAATGGACGTGTGCTTCAGATGTCTATTAGAAAGTGATATGGCATCCTGAGATTACAAATAGAAAAGCTTGTCGTACTGTATTTACAGTAAAGGGATCCTTGACTAGATGATAACCATAAAAATGCATAACTCTGATGGCTAGTTTGAATTGCAATTACTCACCTTTACATCTTTTTTTTTTTAATTTTTCCTTGCATATCAGTCAGAAAGTAGGCTTCTCTACCCACTCTTCTAATCTTCTATTTCTCCTTACTTTATAGGTTTAATTTAATAGTAAATTAAACTTCACAAAGAGTTGCAAAGGGTTTTTAATTCAACATGAGAGGAAGTAGCAGTTTTCTTGTTGTGACTGAAAGGATGTTAAAAGCTTAGGTGTTGAAAAAACACTACTTATCTAACAACACGTCCTTCTCCTCTGAAGCCAGAGCTGTCACTCAAAACACTTAAAGTGTCAAATGATGATAAGACCTACAATTTTCTTTTTCTTTCTTTTTTTTTTTTTTTTCCTGAACAATGGCAAAGAACCCTGATGTGGGAAGGTACTGCATTTGAAATGGAAATCAAAATGAAGAAGATTAAAAAAAAAACCAAACACACAATAGGACAAGGATAGAAAATGGAGGCAAAAAGGGCGGAGCAATAAACTGGAGAAGATTAAGACACAAGGTACTCTGAGGGAGAGAGTGAATGAAATACAACAAGAGGTAAAGCTGATGTCCTCCAAAGAAAGAAAAGATCCTGAAAAAGAGAAAATAGTGTTAACAAGGCACTTACTTTAGAGGAAAGAAGAAAAAGAAAAGGCCATTATAATTTTTATTCTATAACCCTCTATTTTTTGCATTTTATTTTCAACATACCTGTTATGCTGTACACATCTCAAGAAAATTCTGTGTTTTGCTATGTCAGCACCCATTTGCTACAGTGTTTCAATGGGGAAAAAAAAAGCTATTCCAGCTTCTCTGCTGGTTAGTCTGAATCCAATACACCAAAATGCATTTTCTGGTGCTATTTTGATTATAGTCTCATGGTTTTCTGAGGTTCAAATTCATTTATTCTGAGCTTGAGCCAATAACTAAAGTCTTCTCACTGAACTGAAATTAAGATTTACATGCTGATGTACAAATACCACTCAAAACAATACCTGGTTGCAGCATCTGTTCCAGTTTTATGCTCAAGACCCAACTCAGACAAGGAAAACAAATAGGCTACAGTGTAATCCTATTTAGAATTTCAACAGGAACACCTTTTTTGAGACTTCTGGGGCTATTTTATAAATGCATTAAGGAAAGAAGGCAGATAACTAAGGAGGGATAGATTTGCCTTTGCAGGAAACAAGAAGGAAAAAAAAAAAAAAAAGAAAGAAAGAAAAAAAAGAAAAAAGGTCTTTGTTTAATAAATTATACAAAGAAAGATAGGTTGCAATAAAAAAAGACACGTCCAGGAAGAAAGAAGAATTCAGTGTGACTGACCTTCAAGTTCCCTCTACTCTTTCATTAACTGTCCACTGAGGTGATCCCTGGCCAAATACGGGCAATTCAAAGCCTGTCATAGAATTAAAAGATGAATTAGGGACTGCTGCCACAAATTTACAGCTACCAAGGCCTCTGCTGATTAAATTTTCCCAGCCTTGAAAGTAATTTCGCTGGAAACACTCTTAATGTGGCCCCAAGATCAGCATCACGACAAATGAGGAAGGGGAATAACACTTTTCCCTTCCAGTTATCAGGTGATTTTTTTTCTCCTGTTTGATTTGTAAGCAAATAGACATAATTTAAGCTGGTGTGACATGAAAGCACCAGATCTAACATGAATTGTTTGCATCCTAAAAAGCTACCCAGGAAAGTATCAGTTTTCAATTCCCTTAAGGAAAGGTGACTCCTGTACGTTGTTTTAACTGCTGACTCGCAGACCTTATTAAATAACTTTAATTATCACACAGAACAATTACTGACTCACCCCGAAATCAATTGAAAAGCTAATGTAGTTGAAACTGTACACACACATATGCTCACTACAGGTGAGTAACTCCACATGCATGAGCAGTGTCACTGCACTCAGTGGCATAACTCACGTGCCTAACTATCTGCAAAACCAGGGCCTCAGATTGTGAACTCACTGAAGCAGAAACCAGATCTTATCTGCCTGTGAAGCACCTGGCAGTGCACCTATCTTTGCCACTACATAAATTAATTATCATTAGCATCTGAATTTTGTCAGCTCCAGCATTCTCCCCTAACCTCAAACAGTGAATTTCTTCCCAGAGCAATGTTTGTACACAATGGATGATAATACATGCATGGATATTTAACCATTCTGGCATTTACTGTAGAGTCGTTTCCAAAATTTCAATACAAGATGAATACGTGTAAGGCATCTGAAATGCCTCTAAGGTCTGAGGTTTGGGTGGGGTAAGGGAAAACTTCAGAGGTAAAAAATATACTGAACTGAAATCCCGAAACACTTTGACCTTTAAACGGAACCTTCCTCCCCTCCTGAGGTTTAAGATAAGTTCAGCAAACAAAATTTCACCCCGGGCTTGACATGTAATCTGCTAAATTACTGAAGAAATAAACAAACACTTTTTCTTTTTAAAAAAATCTCAATTTTAGGGGAAAGACAGATCCTACTTTTTGTAACTACTGGCGGATGTTCCGACACACAAGGTAAAGCACTCTTAGATTTTAACAGGAAATACAAACTTACAAAGACAGAAACTGTTGTGAAATAGCAGTTAGAAGATTATGAACCCTGAACAAGATGACTTTTGGTCATCTGAAGAAAAGAATAGTCATCTCCCTTAATCATTTCAGACTGATTGCTTCAGTTTGGTAATCTCACATTTCAATAGGTTTTTACTGCTGAAACTACAGGAACAGGGAGGGGGGTGGGAGACCACGGGATTGGAAGTGCCGGTCAGTTCACTCAACCCTTCTGGTGCACCTCAGCTACCATTTTGAAAAAGTTCACCAGTTTGTGCTTCAGAATGCTATCTGATTTCATTTCCAATGGAAAAAAAAAAAAAAACCCAAACCCTAAACATATCTAGTGGTATACAGGTTGCTTTTTTCCCCTCGTGAAAAAAAAAACAAACCAACACAACAAAACAAACGACAAAAACGACAAAACCAAAATTGAAGATAACATTTCTGTGTTTGATGATTTGCTGTCAAGCAAATCTTACTCATCAAGACTGCAACTGGCCTTGATGCATGTATGGAGTATTCAGTGACAGTCTCTTTCTGTCTCTGCTTTCTCTTCAGAGGTCTAACCTTTGATAGTGAGCTATTTCGACAGCTCCTTCAACAGCCACAAAATACTTCAGTGAGCAGTGAAAGCAGCTACATGTTCACCAGACCCAAACTAAACTGAAACAGTGAAAAATAAACAAAAGCAATTAAAAATTAGAAAAATGAGTGAACTCTTCACTCATTCGTTTGGGTAAGACAGAAATACTGATTTACTAATCACATGCCAGCAAAGACATTAATTTTAACTGTAGCCACAAAGACTCTGATTAAATTCCATATTATACAGAAAGACTGTCTCATTAAAATGGGAAAAAAACCAACAAAAAACAAACAAACCCCAAAACAAACAAACAAACAAAAAGTCCTTTTTTTTTTCATTTGTGTCTGAGACCTGCTTGGATATGTATGCACACAAGAACTCTTCATCGGCTACCTTATGTCACCACCGTCTAAAAGCTATTTTTCTTTTATTGTTCCATAAATGACAAAAGCTCCACAAATTAGTTTCTGGTAACACATCTTTCTTCAGATTCTTACCTGGGTCTGTGAAAAAAAAAAAAACTTGATTAAATTTTATTTGTGTTTATCATTTCTGTAGACAGTATGATGCCAAGTTCTACAGTGTAGAGCAATACTACCAATTCCTAAACTTCAAGTCAAAGAAAGCAGCATGTTTTTCAAGTCTATGATAAAAAAGTAGGGAATGTCAGATTAAATCTGTCACAAAAAAGACTTACAGAAATAACAATGTATGATTAAGATACAAACAATGACAATGACAGCTAATCTACTCTGAATCGTCACCTCCTTCCCAGCTTGTGCTGTGTAGTAGAAAAACGAATACACTCACAATATCCCACTTCAAAGAGACAAGTCTCTCTTCACACAACATACACCATTTTGCGTCTAATAACTATGTACATTAAAAGGAAAAAAAAGAAAAGGAATAATTCAACTTCGAAGAGTGACAAAAAGTACAACTGAGAGGTACTTGGCTACAGCAGCACTTCCTTATGTTGTATGTCATCTTGGGGGCTGCATTCACCTCAAGACGTAACCTTTGGTGGCAGCTACTTACTCACAGCTCTTTCTTCGCATCGAAAACACCAAGTGGAAACCTCACCTTGGATATAGGTCAGAACATAAAGTGCAGTCTGCTGGACAGTGCCTAGGGCAGGTGTGAACCAGGGCTGGCTGGCCGCTTTCACACTGAGACCTGCGCCAGCAGTTCAGAGTCTTTATGAAGTGAGAAAGTAGAGCAGAAGCTAAGAGAGTACATCTTTTAAGCAGGATGTTTAAGAGCCTCTGCAATCCTTTTACCAGACACACAAATGCAACCTGGCTGCCTCCTATTCTTTTGTTCTTCTCTTTTTTCTTCCCCCCCCCCTCCACTCTAAAAATACTAACCCTTCTCCTGAACTACTTGGAAGGGACTTGTGAAGGGGTGGAGTAAGGGAAATCAGTACAGCGAGTCACCTTTCAGCCACCTATGACATCAGCCTGCTGCCCTGATTCCTTCATTAATACCTTTGAGCTGAAAACAATGGGCCTGCCATTAAGCACCACACAGTTCGAGATAAGAAAGCCCTAAGCAGATAATAATCGGTGCATTTAGCTGGATTTCAAACATTCAGCTGCTTAATCATTTCTTCCTCGCTGCATGCTACCCAAACACACAGGGAATGCTTTGGATGCCTTGGTCTAAGGAAGAAGGAGCTGGGGTGTGGGGAAGAGAAGGGAGAGAGCGGAGCCACAGGATGGGATTGAGGAGGAGAGGGGGATTTCATTGGCAATCCTCTCCCTGGGAAATGAAAACATTTCTTAATTGCCATTAGGGAAATAGGTTAAATACAGGCTTGGTAAGCTGCTAAGGGCTGGCTAACAGATTAGAGCGGATGGCTGTTGAAGGATACTCATTTCCATTATATGACAGAGCAGGGAATTTTTATTTTCTTAATAGTCTTCAAAGACTGTTCCTGTCAGGCGCTGGGTATAAGACTGCTAGTTAGATTTTAACTACTCACCTTCCAGCTGACAAAATGAAGCCCGATTCTCTGGCTCTGAAGTGACTGCTTTACTGCTTTATGCAAGGAAACAGAAACTGCAGGATATGCTGATGAGGAAGGTATCATAACATCTGCCTGATTTGCCCACACAAAATAACAATGAGTAACTGCAGACTCAGAGGAACTAAAGACATGATGCAGCATACCTGCCCCGCCGGAAAAGGAGGGGGAAAAAAACCATCTCGGGATCCCCAAACAGACTTTCAGGCCGAGCTCAGGCTTAACAGCAGTCCCACCAGGGTTGAGTAGCTCCTCACCTCTGAAATCTTGGGGCCCATGTGGATGGGACTATGGGCAACTGTCCTGGGTTTGGTTCAAGTTAGCTAGCACAAACTCTAATGCTTGTCTGCCAAGATCTTCCAAGTTTTCTCCTTCCCCGTATTGACCCAAGGCACCTCCTTCTGATGAGTGCCATTCCTCCTCACCTGTAGGTTCCTCAAAAGCCCCACCTCTAGCCTACAAAAAGGCTGGTAAAAAAAAGGTTTGCAGCAAACTGAGCGGGAGCAAACGGAAACCAACTTTCCCTCTAAATGGGCACAGTCTTACTCATCCACAAAACTAAGAAGCAGCTACAAGAAGTACACACTGCAAGGCTGAGACATCCTGTAATCCATCGTCATCCAAAACTCCCTGGGGCGTGAGTGGGAGTTTTATCTGAGTAAGGTCTGAGCTTCTTTTTTTAAGGAAAGCCTTTGTTCTGGGGCTCCCTGAAGCCAATATACTGAACTATGCAAATGATCATGGATTGGCAGGTGAAGTCAACGGGGGGTCATTGAAGAACAAGTTTCTGGCAGCAGTGCTGGTTTAAAGCAGTTGCTGCCATGCTCCTCTTTCTACATGCAGACAGGTTTGCCTTCCCCCACCCCAGTCTTCCCCAGTGATGAAGATACAAGCACTTGTGCAGCTGTGTGCAGAGCGGCTCAAGGAACCTCTCCATCTGTAAACTGCCCTGTCTGGGTGCTCTTCCACAAGCTCCACCTTAATGCTCATAAACAACTCCGAGGCAGGGAATGCTATGGATGTGATTTAATAAACAAGGAGCAGGGACACACAGGCTACAGCCACGGCTACAACTGTGCACTGCACAAAACTCACCCAGAATGGCCTATGTCCACCCTACCAGAAGCCTTTAGCCTCTATGACTGGGCTGCATCCAAATCACCTACCAGTAATGAACTCCAGTCTGTCTTTAACACCTGAACAGTGCCCAGGAGTTGTCCAAGAGTGTTGGTTGAGTCAACCATCCCCACCAGTTCGCAGTACAGGTTTCCATCACGGCTCCTATGCCCAGTAGGTTAGAACCACTAACCCATAGGCTCAGAGACTGATTGTTACAGCTATTTTGTCTCTTTGGGGAACACAGAGCAGTGTACACTCATCTCCACCATCTTTTGATAGGTTCAGTGTGTACCCACCCGCATCATTGGACATCTTAACACATTCTAAGTGTGATGCTGTGTATCAGTTACATCTGACTAAATGTAAACTTCTCCATTATAAATATCTGAAAGAGATTGATTACTGTGTAGCAAATGTTTGCTGGTTTTCTCTGTGGACAGTAAAGGGAGCTCTGAGGGAACTGACTCAAATTCAGGCATCTGAAGATGGGTGAAAAATACTCCATCCCAGATCCCTGCCCAGGATCAGACCAGAGACAAAGGGAGACCACAAAATTCAGTTGGGCATTCTCTCTTCCAAGTCAATATGCTTGCCAAAAGATGAGACTTAAAGCCTGTTTACCTGTGCATACAGACAGACACAAGATCATTGTGAAACATCAACCACATGGTAAGAAATGTAGCTGAAGGGCACGTGCTCCCCTGTTCTGCCATTGCAGCTTCATCCAGCATGGGCAGAAAGCCCCTTCATTTACATAGGACTAGACAGTGTTTTTCACTTGGCTAGTAATTCTATGCACTTCATTTGCATGGAGCGTATTTCCCAGGGATGTACTGGATCTTGATCTGAAGTCAACAAGAAGTGGAAAACCCAGCACTTTCCTTGGTTTATGCTTGTCTTTATGACTTCTCATTCAGAAATACTTGCCTGCTTCCAGTACATGTAAAGTACCTGTGAATTGACATAAATCCCTGGGCTATGGATAGGTATTCTTCCTGGATGATCCAAGAATCAACAGGAATATGCCAGGGCAACTAGGGGACAAATGTTATAGTATGCTTGTTTTAAAGAGCCTGGGACAGATCCTTTGCCCCTGCCAATCATTTCAGGTCAGAAGTTTTTATGGATTTTTTTTCCCATGACCACATATTTTGCCACAGCCAATCTAGACTAGCCACAGCATTTCCAGAAAGCCACGTGAATAATGAAAGTATGCTTTTGCATGGTGGCTGCACATGATATCCTTAGCAGCTGGATGCAGCCACTCTGGCTGGATGTAAGAAAGACTGGTTTAGGTTTGTGGAAATCAGTGGCAATGCACTGACTTAGGCAAGCTGAGAATGTGCCTTTTATATGAACTTCTGTAATAACACTGAATTTTTTATATACATATATATTTAAATAATCATTAATACAATGTTCTGTTTCCTTTTTTGGTAGAGATAGAGCAGTGGAGAAATAACAGAGGTGTCTACTGTTATCTCAGCCTTCTTGACAGAACAATTTTTTTCCCAGCATAGGTACAGTTCCAGACTGTGCACCCTTTAAACTATTTACATCTGGACATGCAAGCATAAGCCTTACATGCAAGTGTAGAGCCTTTTCAAACACATGGCTGTGCTATGGTTCAACCCCTTTTAGCAAACAGCACACATTTCTTCTTGTTCAAGACCATCCGACTACCTCTGAAAGGCACCACATGCTAAGCCAGTGCAGTCCTGGTTCCCAGTTAAGAAAAAAGATGCTGTCTTAAAGGTAATAGAAAATCAACTCATGTGGGGTTTTTTTTTCTGTCATTAAGGAAAGGAGAGGTACTATTTTGAAGTACTAGTAGAGTGGTAAAGCGGTGGACACACTGTGCTTTACATCAAGTACTTTACTTGACAACATAAGTAGCATACAGATAAATTGGCTCTTTCTGCAAGTTACGACAAGTCCAAGTACTCTGAACCCCTAACTTTAAGGCACTCACATTCTCATTCCATGAACCCTTTTAGCATGCACATTCCTGTAATAGAACAAATTCCTTCTCCTTACCTATTGCATAAACATTTATAATATATTTAAATACAAAAATAATGTATCGATATTATCTTCAGCATAGTATCATGACATCAGATGGTTATCCTTTGATGGCATAAAATTAGTAAGACAAGTGGAAGAAACAGGCTTATGGCAAGCATGAGGACTGTTGCTGCCAACAGGGCTCCTGATTCCTATATTCTAAATATAAACAATTATAGTTTTGGGGTTTTTTTCCAAAGTTATTCTTTACTTTTTTTTTTTTTTTTTTTTTTTAATACCTTGCATATCTGAAGATATCTTCTCAATTACAGTATCATATTCTAAAAGAAAGGAAAACTAACCTCATCAGCCATTCTGGAATCCCCCACGTTATGAATTACAGCTCAAACCACATTTGGCAAAACAAAAACGCTTTGAGGAATCCCGGACAAGTTGTTGGACAGAAGTCTACTTATAATTACATAAATATGTTATGCTGGGAGATATGCTTGTGAATTAACTATTAAGGACAGACAATTTTCCATCAAGATGTTACTTGCATCCAGTAGCTTTACACCAAAGTAAAATGAGGAACAAATGGAGCATATTCTACAATGGGTGAAAATCATCTCAACTACACTAGAGAGCTCCGCTGCAGCCCAGCATAGTTACAATAGCAAGAAACTGAAACTAGATGAAATCATGAAGAAATAAAGTGGAATTTTAAAGATTAAGTTTTATTTTAAATAAATAATAACAAAGTAAACAACCTAACATGATGTGGGTGTGTTTCTCTATTACTTAATGCCTTTAAATCAAGATTAGATGGCTTCCTAAAACCAAACTCTAGCACATTCATTTAGGACATGTGAGCCGTGAAGGAATTAGTGGGTGAATTTCTAAAACTGATGTTCTGCTAAAGATAAAGCTACTTGATCATAACAAATTTAGGCTTTAAATTCTGTAACCCTGGGAATGTGACCCACCATTCCTTATGATGAAACAAAAGAGCTCCCTCAACTATTTATTATAAAAGGAAAATTATTTTTAAAGACTATTAACTGAGATTTAAATTTTTGAAGTACAATTTTTTTTTTTGCTGTCATCCTCCTCTTCGTCCTTTTATTCAAAATGCAAATACACAATCCTGTTTCAAGATGAGACCAAATTAATGTGGGATTGACTTTGTGCATGAAAGGGAAAGAAGCCTGAGTTCCTATAAACCTTTCAAACTTTCATTCCACCTCCCTTCACAGTTTGCACAGAGGAGTCTATTTTACAACTTTATCCTTGTAATGGTCCTGCAGACCGCTTCTTCATGCCAAAATTTCTCTTTGAAGTTTGCTCTCCCATTAGTGTTTCAGTGTAGGTATTCAAACCGATCGCACGAGCACAGCAGAACTCCAGAACTGTCCATGTTCCGTCGAATACAGTTGTTTCATGTTGCCTGTGATTTACAGTCTTAATTAATGCTCAAAAGAAGAAGAGCACATCTTTGGTGTAGCGTCCCCCCTCCACACACACGCATACCACCCCCCCCTTTTTTTTTTCCTTTTTTTTTTTTTTGTAGAAACCAGTGCTCCTAGGGTTTTGTTGGACATTGTGCAGGATGACTTTGCCAAGCAGAATGGAACACACTTAATACTTTTCCTTTATAACCTTTGCAATAAATCAGCTACCACTCCACTTGCACAAGAACGGCCATTAGTGTCCTGTCCCCTCCCCCAGCACTTCCCGAATTTTAAACAAAGTAGGAAAAAACTGAAGCTGAGCAGAGCCAGCGAGCCCAGTAAATCAGTTTAATGAGAACTGAATCAGTCCTATGAAGTCCACTACTGAACAAATAAGGTGCACAGGAGAGGCTGAGCTTTCCATGGAGGTATTGGGGATGGGGAAGCAGAAAAGCAGCGCTCACATACTTGATCTTCATCAGTGATGCATGTCTGTCCTGAACACTCTGTTCTCTAAAATCACATTTGCTGCAGCTTGCTGCTACAATTCATTGTTTAGATTTGGCTGTTTCCTCTCCTGTTTGTGGTTTTGTTCCTCCATGTTTTCCCACAGAAGTGGAGTTCTCTGTTTACCCATTTTTACCACTTATCCCCTCTGAGATTCACTTTGACTCTTCATTTATCCTTTCGGATATCCCCTATTTCCACATCTATTGTAAGTGAATGCATATACATATATATACACATACATACTACTGTTCCATTCAAAATCCAGAAAGCAAATAATCCTGTATTTGCAGGAATGCAGAATACTAAAGAAACCACATCAACTCCTATATATGTCAGCACGTAGACTCTGGACATTCAGCATTAAAAAGACCTTCTCAACAGTGTAAACTCAGCCCCCAACTCCCCAAACCAACCAACCCACTCCCAAACAAAACAACAAAAAAAACAAAACAAAAAACCACAAACCAAAACCAATCAACAAGCAATCCAATGCACATTGGTTCAACTATTTCTTCAAACCAGAGTCAGTAAGTTGCACAAGTGGGGCCAAGTATGGATTTTCTTGGTCAAAGGGGACTAAGAGGCCTTTTACCTCCCATGCATCTGTCCCCAACTCGGTGCCACAGCTTCTCCTTGTTCACTCAGTCTCATGCACTCAGAAAAAGGAGCCAGTAAGATACACTATATGTCCCCTTTGCACAGTCCTGTGCTACTGTCCTGCTCCAGAAGAGTGGAATTTGAATTGCTTCTCTGAATCTTAACCACCATACAGCTTTACTTTTAATCCTAGAAGGACAGTCAATGAAACCCACTAGAGCAGCCTGAGCTGCTTCTCTGCCAGTGCATCCATTTCTCAGATGCACTGTTGCCCATTCTTCTGGATGACCTGAAAAGATTGAAGTCTCTATTCAATTTCCAGACTTGTTAATAGAAAAACATATTATTACTGGCACCCCTCCACCATCTGCATGGCTTCTGGGAAAAGACAACTAATTGCTGCTTATTATAGAAACAGACAGAGCTGACTTTGCACTCTCTCGACCCCGCTTTCGCCTTCCTTGGTACAAAATAGAGAAGAGGACCTGCCTCTGGAGGCAGGAGCTGCCAACCTGGCCTGCGAGATGGAGAACCTCTGCCACTGCAGGCACAGCAGAGACTGTGCTGTACAGTTAAGGGCAGCAGGTGCTCCTTAAGAGTTTATGAGCACAGTATTTAAGGATGTAAAGATGATATCTATCAGATGAGGTGAGGAACAGAATGTATTTATTTGAGTTAGTCTGGAGACCCTGCTTATCTACCATCAGCTTGTACTTTATGCAAGATCAGTGCTGTGAGCTCTTAGGAATTCTACTGTGAGTCTTACAAGACAGGGGGTTTTTAAAGGCTTGTATTAAAAAATCATTCAATTTTATGTGAATATCAGCCTTCATGAGAGAAAAGAAATTAGTGTCGAGTATTTTTATGGACACAAAAAAAAGAAGCCTGAAATTGAAATCTAACGGCACCAAACCCAGAAGCATAATTAAAGAACTCAAAATATTACTGTGAAAGTAATGACTGTTATGAAAACAGTTCTTGGAAGCTGGGGTTTGATTATATTACAACTGATAATCTAAAGATCCCATATTCTCTGCACTAACTGATTTAATTTTTTTTTTCTCAGCTTTTCTCCAGGTAAATATTCTGTCTTGATACCCTCACTCATAATAAACTCCTTTCTCCAACCTCTAGACCAATGCTTTGCTCTTCATTCCATTTAGCAACTCTCTTTTAGTGAAGCTAGATGTTTTCTGACAAAGCAAATGCACCGTGTCCACTGTTCTCAGTAAAAAAAAAAAAAAAAAGGCAAAATGGTTAAAAAACTGTATGCAAAGCAAATGATACTAACAAATAAGCAGTTTCATGCTTCTGTCCTGCAAAAGCACATCAAAGAACTTAATGCATAACACATGAATTAGGACAAAGTTTGAATTTTTATTTCAGTTCCTGCTGTTGTCTCTTGTCTCTTCTTCATTGTTATGGGTATTTAAACTACCTGAGATGAGCTGTGGATTCAGATAATCCAACAAACTGAGCAGTTAAGAAAAAAAATAATAAATAAAAATAAGAATTAAAAGCATTGGTTAGATATATCTCTCATCTTTGTAAAAAAAGAGAGAAGAAAGGATACTGCATTTAAAGTAGAATAGTCAGTCCATAAATTATAGTTTCAAAGAGTTTGGAAAAGAGAAGGAGATTTCACTGGAAGGCAGCTGAAGGTTGTTCTTTTCTTTCTCCTCTCACCAAAACTTTGCAGGCATCTGTAAAACAGGAATCTAAAAATGATTTATTGTAGCAGACCATCATTCTGGTCATAGCCACCAATGGGCCAGATCCAAAGCCCTCTGTAATGAGAGTCACCCTGTTGATTTCATGGCTTTGGATTGAGACCAATGTTTGTGCATTTCTTTCAAGAAGCAATTTTTCCAAATAAGCTGGGGTTTATTTGGAATTATTCCAGGGGCTACGTGACACTTTCAAGAGTTTATATTCATCCAAGTGACTTTCAGGAGCCAGTTCTCTTTTTTTTTTTTTTCATGGAAAAAGCTTGGGGGAGGAGGGAAGGGAAAGAGAAGCACTGTATAAGTCCATCTAGGCTTTTCTAGATTCTTCTTCTGAAGGCTTCCTTCAGGTCTGGCGGCACAGGCAGGGCAGGTGGCAGCACAACATCCCGTCCCTTCCTGTCAGTCTTTCCTGAGGAGCAAGCACAACCTACTGAAGTCGTTGTGCCCAAAGGTGGTTATGAGGAGGGAAGCAGTCACGCTGCCCTTCCTAGACGTTCTTAGGGCTAGGGACATGGCTAGTGTTACATTTGCTTCACATGTCTGGAGTGGAGTAGATGGGAGTTTGCCTGCTACCTGGCATCTCCCAGCGGGGGTGAACACCTTGCTGTCCTTTCTGTCTACAGAGCAATGAAGAGCACTGCCAGCATTAGGGGCATTGGTTTAGTATGGTGATCCTGAACTGCCAGCACAGCTTGCTGGGCACCGTACTTCTCCAGAGCTGCAACTCATCCCCTCTTTCAGTTGGCTTCTGGTACCGAGTGCCGAGTGGATTAGACTGGACAGGTCCTATGGCTGCTGCAGCTCACGTGGTAGGCTGAACCAGATCTCAGCCGCCACCAACTGAGGAAGCGGAGGGAGGGGAGGAAGAAAGGTGATGTAACATCTCCCTAATCTTTCATTTGTCCTGCATGCCAGGACACCAGAGGCTCAGTGCATCCACTGTGGGGCACACTGTTTCTCAGTAGAGAAAAACTCTTATAACCGCATTTTGATCAGCATCTCCTTCTTTCCTAGAAAGAACGATAATCACATGCCTCCCTGTCTTCAGAAGAAATGTAAAGGGCATTACATTTGCCTCCCCACAACAGTAGCAAAGCAATCTCACAACTCCTATAAAGCATGAACAAGCAAAAATGAAACACCCTTTCTCACACTCATGGGGTGTAATTAGAGGTAAGGCTGAAGAACAGAAGTCCCACTCACTAACTGCAACCACGATCTTTTTAGTGCTTAGAAACCCTTGTGCTATGTGTAAAATAAATACCTAGCTACAAAAATACTGTCAACATTAAATTATGTGAAGTATTCCTTAGCAGATCTCGGGGATCTACCCAACCAACATTCAGTACCAGAACGCTTACAGATACATCTATAATTACACATATATTTAACACAGCTTGAACCGTTCAGTACAAATGTTAAGCAGCCTGAAAATGTACAGTTTTACAGCAGCATTTCTACACAGATGGTGTAATTCCATGATATGTTACAGAAGCAGCCTGATAGAATAGCCGTGAAAATAAGACAGCATCTTTATTTATTAAATCGCTAGCTTCTGCACTCTGTTTTTCCTTCCGCGAACACAGAAAAGTTATTCGTGCCCTTCCGTGCTGGAGGAGTATTCAGGCAGTCTTTAGAAGCAATCTCCCTGAGGTAGTTAGGTGCTTAACCTCCCCTGAAATCAAATAGTTTTGTTAGTATGTGATATTTTGACTCCTTAGCAGCTTTTTATGGTATTCACTTAAGAAACTTTCTGCAGAAAACTGGGCCAAAAAGCCCCCCTGCCTGTGGAGCTAGATCTACCATGTTAGCTACACTGAGCATAAAAAATCATGTCCATAAAAAATGAAAACCCTCTAATTCAGCACGAGCTGTTGTATAGACCTGCTCTCATTCACTCTGTGCTTTTGACTACCTCTTGTGAGCACTACTGTGAAAACTCAAAGGCACTTTTTCAAATGAAAGAAAATCAGAGTATCTAGTGTCGGCAAGCCTTGTAAAGTCCATACATGTTTACACTTGGCATCAGATTACACACATTTGACTTCTTGATTTAGTGTGTGCACTTGTGTTTTCCCTTCTTTTGTCAGAAATAAAATACAGCCATTCTTAAGAGAAGTCTTTGTTTTTAAAAAGACCTAATTTGTACTGTATGTTAGGAGAGTTCACTTTTCGCCCCACCCAGAGAGAAGCCAGCTCCAAATACAGGGGGAAGAAAGCAAAACTCAGAAGAGGTTAATTTGGGTAAGAGCAATGTCTGTTTGCAAGACGTAAAAATGAGAAAGACAGAGAGAACGAGGCCAAAGAGTGGAGTCCTTGGACAGGTTTTGTTGGTTTGGTTTTTTTTTGTGCAGCATAAAAGCAATTCTGCTGAAATCTTACTCGGAACATTGCCTGAGTAAAAAAGAGAAACACAGTTCTTAAATTATTTTGTACTTTCCATGTATAGAGGAACAGTCAGAACTGTATGGGGTTTTACGCCTTCTTAGTAGCCAGCTTATAAACAGCTTAGCTACCAGTCTTTCCATAGGAAAAACAATGTTCTGTGGATAATAACATGACTAAGTGCTTGAGCTTCGGCAGCAAAGAAAGCCTTCTACTTAAATAACGTGTGGTATCTGGCCATCTTATTAAGTAAGAGACAACTGGAAACCAATAAAAATAATCAATAAGAAACATTAGATGAGAGTCAGGAATTGGGGAACTGTCTTAGAGAGCTGAAAAGTGTGCACAAGTTGACCTTCCTATCTCTTATTTCTCTGATTCTCTGAGAAAAATATTACATTAAAATGAGACGAAATCGAGAGGTATGTATTTGAACAACGTGTGTTAACAGGCCATCAAGTCAAATGTTGGTACATAAGTGTTTGTAGAATCAAACTCATAAAGATAGCAGTAGCCACGACAAAGTGAATAACTAGGTGAGACCCGAAATTTTCAACATGTTTTTATGGGTATTTATATGCAGGAAAAGGAAACTCATGCAAATGTAGAAACCAGGTCAAATAAAAGCAGTTGTACAACTTCCAAGCTAATTCAGACATTGCCCTATCATTGATCATTATGTAAACAAAAACGCCATTTGTGCCTGTTAATAATTTGAGGGAAAACCATAATCCAAGCAATTTTTTCCAAACATAACAAAGCAGGTTTGCCTCAGAGCATGGCTTGATGCCCTCTTCACACAGCCAACCAAAGATCAGCCCCAAAAGAAACCATTTATGAGCAAGCAAGCAAACAAAATACTTGGTTATGAATCCTACTATCTCTAAATTGCCTATCTGACAAATGAGTATAGTTTTGCTGCCATGGGCAATCCTATTGAATGTTTGCAGAACCAGAACTTTACTTCTATTTCCCCTGTCATCTAAACACAATATATTAAGCTGGGGGGGGGGGGAATAACACTTTGTATAATACATTTTTCTAAAGTGTGTTAACCCCACGGCATTTCTCATGTATTTCCTGCAGTACCTCATACAGAAATAAATAGTGCTTCTTATCCATAGCTTCTTTCATGTATCTGTCACAGCTCAGTGTCAAATTAACAGTGACAGAGAAATGTTTACTTTCTTACTTCTATGACATTTAATGTTGGAGGCTGTGCTGTTCAGAGCTACTGTAAGTGCACGAAACAAATTCAGGCCCACATAAAAATTTCCTGACAATGCTGTAAGTAATAAGCTATAATCGTGCCTTTGCATGAGTTTTGTGCTCTGAAATTGTTGGTAGCTTAAAAATCTCCATTAATACATTATCTTGTCTTGAAATTTCCTGCCTGAAAATAAAATTCATGGTCAATACAAATCCAAGTTAAAACTGTATTCCTGACTGCAGCTTTGCCACTTTTTCAGAGCTAGAGCCTAGGAACAAATTTGTATGAGAGGACATTGACACAACCTGAATATATTATTTGGAAAAGAAAACTTTGAAGTTTTGTTTTCAGCTGAGATGTGAAATATCCTCCTGGGAATTGCTATGAGGTGGCAATTTGGGACCTCCATGGTTCAATTTGCAGAGTTGTTATTTTGATTCAGAGGCTACCACAATGAACAGCAGCCTTACATCTACTCAGGAATTCTCTTTTGTGTTGGTAGAAATCTCTAATCTTGCAGTTATCTCTATGCTGGAGAAAGCTGCAAAGTTGTTATTCATCATTCTTTCCTCTTATAAGAGACCTTAAACCAGTAGTATAGCATAGCATGCAAACAGCTTGTAGAAACCCCACATATTAAATTTTTATATAATGAGTTACAAAGACTTTTTCCCATCCATTTTATTAGCTTTTGGAAAATAAACTGTGTGGTGTACTGATGAAATTCAAAATAGGAAGGTAACTACAGTTGCCTTGTTTACATGAAGAACAAGAATGTTTTTCTTCAGATTAGCAAAAAAGAAAATGACATTTATTGTATAGGAATTTAACTTCTTTATGGCTGATGTGCATTCATTTTAGAAACTGAGCTGTGTGCTTGAATTTAGAGACACTGCTGTCTGTTTTAGTAATCATATTAATCATGGTTTTATGCTGAATTATCTGGAAAGTAGAGATGTTACAACTGTAGAAGAGCACACTTCCTAAAGTGGCATTCCTCATGGGGAATTCTGATGGAGAATGTGGAGGGGTGCTCACAGACCCTGGCACAAACCCCAAAACTACTTTAAAACTTGTTTAACTATTTTCAAATGGAAGTGCGCTACGGGGGACATCCTGCAAATGTGGAGGACTCAGCGGCTTACAAACAAGAGCTGTCATGGTACATGTTCCTGTGGTGGCTATTGCTTGGCCAACATCGGGCATCATTCCTAAATCATTGTTACCTAGCACCATCTGAGATGGCCGGCCATTTTGGTCACAGCTTCTGCAAGGAAGCACCTTGGAAAGTGGAAGCTGTGCAAGTCAAAGCACGTGAGTCAAGGATCAGTCTGTTTCTACCCTGCAGAAAACAACTCATGAGAAGCTCACTGCCGTCTAATTTGTACCTCCTCCGCTCATGACACGAAAGTGCTGCATTAACTGAGGACACGTGAAGCTTTTTTTTTTTTGCTGATGTATTTTGCCTTTTAAAAATCTGTATCTTCCAATGGAAGCTGACATCTTTTTTAACTAAATAGCAAGGCTATTTCCAGTCTCTCCATTGTCAGTATATGAAGATGAAACTGTATGTATGGGATCCTCTCCAAAAGCTCATATGAGACAGGTGCTGTAAGAAACAGCCTGTGTTTAAGCACTACAAAGTACTACAAGGAGACACTATTTAAAAATGTGCTGTGTGTCTCGAGATTGTTCACCTCTGGTTGCTGGTTAAGATCTATAAGCTTTTGAAGTATTACAGCATTTTTATGCTGGGCAGGATGGATGAGGAATAACGAGGATGTAAGACCTGAAACGGTAACCAGAGAGGTTTGCACAATTGACACGGTGTTTGTGGTTCAGGTGTTGAACTGCAATTTGATTAACCTGCTTAGGAGAGTTCAGTTGATAAATGTGACTTCTGTGAAATTATTTTGATGGAAACAAAAACTTCGTTAGACTACTTGAAAGATATGAGGATGTTAAATACTGTTACAGTGATTTAATGAGTATTTATTTAGTTTCACTGCGACGCTGGAAAATCAAACAAGATAGTTTCAGTTTGAGCTTCAGTAGATTCTGATGAAAGGCTTTCAGTATTTTCTTTTTTTTTTTTTTTTCTTCAACAAATTCTGTCATTTTTGTATCGTTGACTTTAGTTGGAATAATTAAGGAACAGCATCTGCATTGTACAAAGTCCGCGTCACATTCTTTTTCTGACACAGTGAGTGGACGCCAGCAGCCAAGCCTGTCCTGAATGGCTCACACAAGGACATGTGGGGTTCGCTTGGCAGCAGAGATCACCTGCCCTTCCTCAGATTATGCTGAGCAGTACTATGCTTCACAGAACATCAGCCTTTCAGACTGCGCCTTTATGGATAAACTACTTCAGTTGTTGTACCTCCCTCCTATCGATCTGCTAAGCACTGGCCGTGGGCTAGTTCATTTCATGCTAGCATTTGACTCTTTTTGATCAGCTTCCCATTTTCAAGACCTCCAGCTTCCAGCCAGTTCCCTGCTGATGTACAGTGCACGCCTGTGCCTGTGGCTTTGGGAGAGCAGCTGCTTTTAGCCTCTTACAGCCAAGGCCCTTTGTGCAGTGATTTATTTCACAGTGCTGTGTGACAAGGACTGTACAGCTCCATTGACTGTTTTGGTAGGCACGGTCCCACCTGGAACCTCCAAGCTCCAACACAGACAAAGAAAAGTAATTGAGGCAAAATAACTATGTCAATTAGCAAAACTAATTTCAGGAAAATTTTGTGGCAGTTGGTCTAACTATAATTTCCAGTATTTTGTGTTGCTCGCTTTATGGAGACGGAAATAGACAAGAGACCCCTTATAAACATGAAGCAGTATTACAGGAAACATGCATTTTTCTTGATTTTAGGGAGGTGCTTGTCACAGTTGTTTATGGAATCTCTCATTCTGTTTACAGGGACATTAACTGCGTGAGGATCATTTTTCCTCTCTGCGATTCTTATGCACTGTGCACTCATTCTGAAAGTAAGTCAGTGGACTCTGCTTTATGCAGTTCAAGCCTAGCTCTGCAACATAGTCATTACGGTGCTTCCTACGTGCATTAGTTACCGAAAGGGCTGCTGCCAAAATAAAACACTGCAAATCACATTAGCACTCAAACCAAGTGCTTGCTGTGCCGTGAGAAACGGAAAGGCACGAGTGGGTCTGCAGCAGTGCAGCAGCAGCGGGGCAGCTGCAAAGTCCTCTGTCGGGGCTGGGCAGGAGGAAGGAGGAGAAGGGGGTTCACAGGATCCGGAATAATCACAGAGGAGAAACGAAAAGCAAAAGGCAGGACAAGAGAAAATATGTGCTAAAACTTGAAGGAAACCAGAGTGAAAGAAACAGGTGTGGACACGTAGATAAACGATGAGGGGAAACAGCAATCACTCATCATCCTTATTTTCAAAAATAAGAGAGTAGATGAGAAGGGAGGAGCAAGACCACCCTTTAGATAGGACACAGGAAAAAGGAAAGGTGAGAAGGAAGGTCAACATGAAAAATGGAAAAGAGGGAAAAGGGAGAAAAACCTCAAGAAAGATGAGAAAATTGTGACGCTTCTCCCCTCACACCAAAGAAATGTTCTCCCTTGTCTTGTTTCTCAGGAAAAAAAAAAAACAAAAAAAAAAATGCAGACTGAAAGAACGCAAAGGGATGATTACAATGTTACACTAGGGAGATAAAGGAGGGGAGCAAATTTGGTATCAGCCCTATTCATCAAAGGATATATAAGGGAGCAGCTGAATTCCAGAACACTGCAACGCAAAAAGGACCTTTATTCAAGGAGGAAAACTATCTGTCGAGCAGAATTCCTGGAATATTACTGCAAGCCCACAGCTTTGTCCAAAGAAACAGTAAATAAAACTTCTGTCTGAAACTTTTCCCACCATTCCAAGACAGTTGGTATTTAATCTAAATAACCTCCTGCTGAGTGGTGATCACAGCCTGTAGCTCTCCAATCCAGCCTCATCATGGCCCAGTCTAAATAGAGCTGTAATAAATACTTAGCTTAAATTCACTCAAATTCCGGCTTGCTTAGAGTATGATCTCTATTTCTAAACCCATAATGGCTGAATTGAAGTCTGGAACTTTGTGATGGTTCGGGAATGCTGGATTTTTGTGTCCCATCTCCAGCTTTATGACTGTTGTGAAGCCACTGCTATTTGGAGTATCAGCAATTTTGGTTGGACAAACTAGTATGTATTTTCAAATATATGGTAAGTCGACTATGGTATTGTGAATGCCTCAACGGTAGGCCCACTGGCACTGCATCTCAGGTAGGGTCTGAGAAGGGAGACCAGAATTGTATAACCCAGGTTCTTCCCACCTCACTCCAAATGTTGCTTTTGTAACCCGTTTGCTTCCACCTACCTGTATTCATAAATATGGATTTATTGACATGCACAGGGGCCCAAACATAAGAAAATTAGTGTTGTTCAAATCTAAAAAGGAAAACAAAGCCTAAAAAACCACAGTCACCATTTCTAATGACACAGGCATTTTTAAGCTCCCTAGAGGCTCTAATGTCCCACTGATCTTTCTTCCTCCAGAAGAAACACAGCAGAGTGCCCGTTTGCAAGCACATGAGAAGGCCTCACCCCGTCCTCGCTTAAATGCAAAGCACTTTCTGCAAGAGGGAGCTGAGATGGCAGTTGCTCCTTCAGCCAGATACCTCATCCAAAATAGCCCCTTCCCACCTGCCAGACCCAATCAGCGACCCGGAGGAGGGTTTTTACAGAGTCCAGCTATCGTTTCCTCCTGCGTTAGATCCAGTGACCCAACGCTAACACCCTTCCCCACTCCAACTTTACTGCACTGACTGACAGGGTCAGTCCTTGCTAGATGTCACTAAATCAACATCCCTCCAGGGTCTCTTTCTGAAGGGAGAATACGCTCTCTCTCGGGTGACCTTCAGAGTTCACAAGGGACTGATGCAGAAGCCCCGTGCCATCCATCACTCTGGCAGGAGGGGACATTTGCAGAGGGTCAGAATGGCACGGGACTGCCATGAACTTCCTGCACCCTGCGTCCCCGCATACCGAGCCCCACTGCTTCCAGTGATTCATTTATCAGCAGAAGGGAAGAGAAGGTGAAGTCAATGAAGCTGCAGTGCGCACAGCAAAGGTCAGGCCAAGGAGGGAACCCGGAGTGCGCACACACGCATACACAAGAGACACAGAGAGACAGAGAGAGGGCAAGCGTGTTTTCTATTAGCTGCCTGCTATAAATATTACCTTTCAGGTCAAATATTTTGTTTTGAAAATAGCCAAATCCCAAGGACTGCTTCCACCAATCAATCTAAAAGGAGGGGAAAGAAATGTCAATTTGTTCTTCATCCAAAAACTAGCTCAAAACAAACAAGGTCACGGCTGTTTCATGGCTAACAGCAATGAATGACTTCTATCAGCTCCTCTTTTGTTCCTCACTCAGGTAAAAGAAAAGCCAGATTTCTGATGCAGGGAGGTGCAACGCTCAGGACAATACCTGGAGGAGCAGTTCTCATGTGAGCTGTGATCTGAAGTGCCTATACAGCAGATCTAAAACTGACCAAACTGATTGGCAACATGAACGTGTGATACAGCTAATGCTCTATTATACAAAGTTATTAACCCATACAAGTAAATGTAAGAGATTACAAGGTAGATTAATTTTCCAGGAGGTACGGATCTCCACTGATTAATTCCTCCCTTACAATTAAAAATTGCTGTGTTTAAAAAAAAAAACCAAAAAGGGGAGGGGCAGGGGAATAATACAGCCTCCTTTGCCATACATGATGTGTTGCACTCTGAAGAGCATTTGGGAAACACCAGCTGCTTGGCTGACAAGTGACATCTGAGGCCTGATAAACAGCCCTGTTTTCCTTAATGCAGCCCTCATCAAGGAGAAGAGGAGTCTGGAGGACACAAATCAAGAGACTGCCTTCTGAATTTCCTCAGCCTGTCTTCTTTCAGTAGCCATAACAGCTCACAGCCCCAGCTGTGGGCACGTTGTCACTGGCAGCACACCTGCTGCCCATGTGCCAATGTGGGAGCCATGCTGGTCACCTTTTCCACTGGTGTCTTCTCTCTCCATTTGATGAGGAAGTGACATGAGGAGGCCTGTGTTACTCCACTTGCAGCCACACGCAGTGATGGGGGTCTGGGCACCACAGGTATCTTGAGTTTGGAATGCTGACTTACAAGCCCCTGTTTGAAGACATTCCTTAGAGAGCTGAATTTTCACTCGTTTATACTAGGAGCTCAAGTGTGCTGCACTGAGTTTTGTAAGGTAGCGTGTAAACATCACAACACCAAAACCCAATGAGTTTTAGTCCCCTCTAAATACACTGTCACCAGCTTCACAGAGATTATTTCATTCTGGTAGCTGCAATTAAATACGATAACTCCTCACAGTATATGTTTTATGGCCTAGTAAATACTCTGCAGTATGTTTTGAAAAATAAGAGAAGGTTAATAAAAGGAGATTACATTCCAAGCAGAGTGCCCTACCTGGCATGCTAGCTCTGCCCCATTAGTTCATGCCATGGGAGGACGGGGCTCTAGGCACACTTCACCCATTACTCCTTATTCTTGTACTCCCCAAGCTTGAGCACTGAGCATACTTAAGTATGATGACCAATGATCCATGTAAGTGCTTAATTACATTAATGTGACTGGAGTGACATTCCTTACCTAGCAAAACACCCTAACCCCTTCTTTGCAAAACATAAAGCTACTTAAAAGGCAGCAGTAGTGTGAAAAGAGCACAGCAGAAAGGCAGTGAAATTGCTTCACTAGAGGCTCTTGGTTATTTCATCCTTTACCATTTTCCTAACACATACACTGTCTACAGTATAGTACTGGGAGGTTTACCATATTCACATCTCCATGTATAGAAATCTAATTTGTAAATAATTGTGACTGAAAGAAGGGCACTATCCTGTCTTATGCCATCATACCAGATATATCAAAACTAGCTCCTTTACAGTGCCTCCTGAGCAAAGGAGGACTGTATGAAAGAGGGACCTTTAAGTACTTACTACATGGGTTTTGCCCGAAGCACAGAAAGGAAAAGGAGTAGCAGTGAGGTGAAAGCCAATGCTAATATTAAGAAGGGGTATACAATCAGCAAAAGTACGAATTGCTGTAGGTACGGAAATCACTATGTGTGTTGGGAACCAGGAAGAGACACCGAGGCATCATTTGCCACCTGAGGTGCTGCTCTCTGTGCATCAGCATTTGAGGTCCCTCTCCCTCCCCAGGGATCTCCAGTGGGTGCATGTCTGCAACCAGCAGCTGCTATGCAGTTGTTTATCACCATGATGGCTGCTCTGGTTTATGCACTGGAATGGGATTATCCAAGGTCTCTAGGTGATTGGGCTGGGATGATGACTACTTGGCTGAGACTCAAGCCAGCCAAAACAGAGATCACTTCAAAGATGCAGAAGGCGGGTGGGGGTGGAGATGACAGGAAGGATAACCCAGTATCAGCCCTTCCACCCAACAGTACAGCCTTTAATACACAAATCAAGTCTGAAGTGCAGAGGTCTTGTTAGAGACAAAGTTGACACTACACTAGAGCCACATCAAAGAGCTTTTTTTCTTTATCTGCGCTTGGTAAAGAGCGTGCGACCTCTTATTTCAGATGTGGATTTCTGACATTTACCATATTCTGGTCACCTGAAGAACAGGCTACTGTCGTGGCTTTACTTGCTTAGGTCCTTAAGATTACTCAGAAGCTGAAGTGAACTCCAACACACAACAGCCTCAAGTGGTGGATTTATGATTAATTATGCATGAAGGTTTGCAGGTTGAACTTAATGCAATGGTATGAGTATTTTAACTGTAAATGCTTTCAGTTTCCTGAGGATATGTGTCTGCCTGTGCTGCCACGATAGAATGCAATGGCACTATATGTCTGCATAAGCTTCTTGATACTCAAGAAGTAGCATGATCTACATGCTAATCTTTAATTTGTAAACAATTCACTGGGGAGGCAGCTTTCTCTTCTTGAGATGACTTTTGCTATTTTTGTACTCTTCTCTCAATTATTCCTAGCTTTGCTTGGTTATTGAGACTGTTGGCTTTATATTCCTTAGTAGAGATATATTTTACATTAAACATAACCAGGCAGAAGGAGAACTGCTAGTCTGAGCATCTCAGAAGTAATAATACTCACTAATCTCTTACAAACTGTTAGGCACTGAATACTGCAATTCAGTACCCTGAATTTGGTGGTTATGCTATATGTACCTACTATATACAAAATTTTCACAGTTTTCTCTGCAGTGAGATGAGATTCTGTAAGACAACTTTTCACACAAAATTAATGCCTAGAAATTATGTGTATTTAAATATACCAAGCTATTTCACAGTTCCTAAGACACACTGTAAAGCAAACTCAACATTTCTCCTCAATATAAAATAATGTAGAAAACATTACTTCAACCCCATTAAAATGTTTATTCTCTTTTCTCTATCATCATCATTCTAAAATGGAAAGTGCTGGAAAATTTTCTTCTTTTTTTTTTTTTTTTTCCCTTTTTTCTCTTTTCTGAGAGGAGTTTTCCAAAACACAACAGTTTACAAACTTCTAAAAAGTTCAGTAAACATGCTCATGGAAACAAAGACATCTGCAGCGTTTCCAATGTAAATGGTGCAGCAAGGTGCTGGTGTATGAGAACCAGAAAGTGAGAGTTAAAATAAGTAACTTTACTGAGACATTCTCGACTGAGAAACACCAGGGAAATAAGCTAAAAGCCTAAGTAATTTAAGAAGGAACAAACTTCTTTTTATTCTGAGAAAAAAAATACACTTTTGTAAAATAGATATGCAGTTTGTTATTAGTTTTAATTTACTACCAGCTCCAAACACATGTTAAGTATCTGCTCTTGCTGAGCTGACCAGTGCCAAGTGAAGCACTATAAACAAGTTGACTTTTTCAAGTCAGGAGACATTCTGCTACATTGCTTCCCTCTATTTTTTTCAAAACTCTGGAAAGTTTGCTTCAGTAGCTTCAAGCCTCGCTGAGATACCAGACGCTCTATTACTCAGATCCAAGAAAGGAACACAGAAAAGGGGGTGGAGGGGAGGAGGAGGAGAATAGTCTCAAAATCAGTTAAGAAGGCAGGAGTGTTGTTTTTTTTCTGTACAGAGAAAAAGTTTTGTTTTGGGACGAATGAATAATGTTAAGCAATGTGAAACCGAATATGTCTCATCACGGGTTCCCAAAGAAAGTCTGTGTATTTTAAAAAATACATGGTTTATTTTGAAAGGGACACTCTGAGATGCTGCACTTTGAGAATGATTAAAGAAATTAAAAGCTTAAAAAATTTGCAACTGAAAACTTAAGCTCTTAAACAGAACAGCAAATTGAATTCATAACCAAACAAGTTAACTGTTTTGCTTTTCAGAACAGCACATACTGGCAAACACAGTTATTAGTCATGAAAACCTCTTTTACCCAACTCTAGATAAAGACCATGGGGCTGTTTCCCCAAATTTAAGGGATAAAATACCTGCAATGACTTGGTTCAGATCACAGTACCCTTCTCTGTTTGCCAAAGGCAACTGGTGCTCTGCAGAGCTCCAACTACACCTTATTTTCCTTCAGCTCACTTTGGAGATAGCATAGCCAAGAGATAAGGGAAAGGCATAGAAACTCCCCCCAAGGGGAGGAAGGATGGAGTGGGGGAAGCATGCCGGGAATTTCCTTCACACGAGGTTAATTTTCTGAGAGCCACAAAGGCTCGGACATTTGCACGAAAGCTGTATTCAGCGGCTACAGCAGAACATGGTATTTGCCTTATTTCCGTGAAGAGAAACCAATAACGTCACTGCAGTGATCAAATCTGGTTTGCCATGTACTTCAGCCACAATGTGTGTTATCAAGTTACCTAATTTTCTTGCATCCTTCTCGAATATCTTGCCCCAGCAGCCTTCATGTACGTAACTTCAGACCACTGGCCAGGTGACCTCACTGATCAGGGCTGCTGCTCGATCTCTCTGCCTAAACACACACTGCTCCCAATACCAACTTTTTAAAGCATCACTTATAAAAAGGAGCCTTCTCTGGGGTGAGAACTGAGGATTATTATCACTCGCCTCCTTTATTTATTTTTTTTTTAATCTGTTTTAACTCATGACAGGACTTCACCACTATGCTTCCTTCAGTACCTCTGGAAAAATATGTATCAAAATAATACCCAAGCGTTTCAGATTTTATTTTCATACATTTCTCCTATTTGTCCCTCAGGAGAATCCAGAATGCCCAGCAGCATGGCACACCCTACAAACCCCGTGCTTTTGCTCTGTGTCTATTACACTCCATCTTTTTACTTACTTGTTTCCATCAGTTAGTGGGAGCAGAGATTCGTTATGCTGCTCAATAATTCTTAGGAAGATTTGTCATGAATCTTAGAGAAAAAAACCGCAAACTAATATTATAATTCTATTGTTCCCTGTGTTAATGCTTTACAGGAGAATTGAAGGTGACTATTCTTACAGCTACCACGGCCATTTAAGTCACTCTTCATTTTCTTTACAGCTCTCCATTAAAAAAAACAAATAAAATCCAAATCTGGGTATGTTTCAATGTACTCTGTAAAGCTTTTTCATTTAATTCTTAGGGGAAGGAGAAAAAGGGAAATTTGTTGCCTTTTTCCAATTCCTCAACTTCATAACTGGCAATGAGTAACTCCCAGACAGTTATTTCCCTCCATCACCCACTGTGGTGAAGCTGACACAGTAATTCCTAGCATACAGTTGCTAGGAAAACCCCCACAATGTGTTAATTTTCATTATACAGCGCTAAAAGGACCAGCGACCTCGGCTAAGGGGCTATCAGGTAAAGCACTGAACACTTAACGTCCAGTTTCAGCCAAGCACTAAGTAAAAGCTTATCTTCGAGAGTAGTAATGATCCCACCCAGTAAACCAGTACCTCTCATGGAAGTAAAGCTGAGGATGCCAGAGGAGGGGGTGCCAGTACTGAAGAATACTACAGATGAAGACATCCCTCCCTCTCCTGCATTGGCAGCAGCGTTAAGTTGCTCTCAGAAGCAGTTGCCTGTACCATTGGACTCTCAGTCACAAATCCACCTGCACTTTTAAGGCCGGTTGAACAAATGATGGCAAACGTTTAAACTGTACGTTTCCACCTTTGAGGACAGCCAGAGTTACCAGACTACAAAGCTGCTGCTGCTGCTCAGCCTGAGCATCTCAGACCTCACAGAGCTCACATCAACACTCTGTGATGCAAAGAAAACTAAGGGAGAAAGAAAAAATAAAATAAAATAAATAATAATAACTTAAAAAACCCCAAAAACAAAATAACAAACCAATCAAAAAAAATCAACAATAACCAAAGGGGGGAAAAAAAAAAAAAATAAAAAAGCGCAACCAAACTTCACCGATTTTCAACATATACAGTTTCTGCAAGAGGTGCCAAAAGAAATCATTTTGACCCAAACAGTTGGTTTGATGGCTCCACTAATTACAGGCCAGGGCTGTTCCTGCTGTGCTGAAGAAGGCCAAGGCTTGTTGTCAGGCAGACAGATTAGCCACTGTTGCCCATTAAGACCACCGCTTGAGTGTAGACAGAGACGTGGAAGGAAACATAAGAAGGCGGCATGTGCATAACCAAACAGGCTACCTTGCTGAAAAGAAACCCCCTAAAGCCACATTCTGCTTCATTAGCACATGAAAATAAGGTAATTGAATACTTCATTCTCCCATCCAGAGCCAAGATCCATCACTCATGGAAATGGAGTTTTGATAAGGTGGGGTGTTTAAATGAAGCAGAAAGAGTCTTTGAGTGTGTGTTACTTTGTTTATCTGAGAGAAATCCCACTTAAATATAAGTGAAAAAGACATAAAAATCAGTTTATCCTATGAATCATTGGAACACAACAAAGTCCCCCTGGGGATGAGATTTAAAAAACCTCATTTTAACAATATTCTGAGGACAGAAGGCATTATGCTTGTTGCTGTCTTTGTTTTTGTATCAAAACCCATCTTTCTCTTGTCTTTTTTTTTTTTTTTTTAATTATTATTTATTTCCTCTGCTTCTTGAATTCTCCATCTCACCAGCTATTTTTTGATGGCTTTTAACATCACATTTATCAAGAGACAAAACTTTTAAGCAATTGTCAGGGCAAGGTATTTTAAACAGATTTTTGCTGTTGAATTTTGTGTTTGGTTTTGGGGTTTGTTTTTTTTTTTTAAGTATGTCATACATTCAGGCTTTTTTGGGTTTGATTTTTTTCCCCAACACTTCAGCTGATGACCAAATTAAGAGAAAGATCTATCATTCTCAAATCCAGATTCATATGGCTTCTACTTTAGCTCTTTGGCTTTGTGTTAGGAAAAAAAAACCAAAACAAAACAAGCAACAAACAAAACAGAAAAGATAAAAAAATCTGGTATTTAAAGGGGAAAAAAGCAGAAAGTGGTTTATCTTCTTTAGCAAGCTAAACAGCAACAAACTCATTTTCTCCCACTGGCTGATCACCTTAAGAATGAAGTACAGTGAGTGGCATTTCCTCTAGAAAAAAAAATATTTACGTAAATACTGCAAATAGACTCCTTCCCTCAGCCAAAAATGTCTGCATGGTATTGCCAAGTCTTTCACATAAAGCAGGAATGAGAGAGGCACAGAGCTGGACAGATTGCACCCTTGTTCTTGGGTTCAAGTGAAAGTGGTACGGTTTACTAGTTTGGAAATCATTATGCTGATATGTTATCTCCGAACATAAGTCAAAATAATATGACAGTACAGACCAGCTCTCAGTCACTGGCCACCACAAGGATTTTGACATTTAAAACAAACACCACCACCCCCCCAGGCTCTTTACCAGGGATGCATAAACCGTCCCTAGCTTTTGTCTTGCTCTCGCATGTGTACAGACATGTGACAAAACAATGGCAAGGCTCTCCTGCTTAGAAGTATGTGTAATAACCACAGTGCTGGAGAAGAGCTGCATTTTTACAGGACTTTCAAGGTAAGTAAATTGTGTTGGTGCTAAGGCCGTGCTACCATTACCCCTTGTCCGGCCTGTCTTCTCCCATCACATCTTTTGCTGCTGGCAGTGGTGCGTGTCCAGTCCCGTGAAAGGCCAGCTCAGGGAGATAACCCTGCAGAAAGATACTGATTTTCTGTGGTTTAATCTGCAGGTTGAAGGCTGTAAAATAGCTTGTACAGGTTCAGCTGTGATACAGCTCTAGAGTGAGGGAGTAGTTCAGGAAACAGAAGCGAAGAGAGGGCTCAAGCTGTTGTGGACCCGCACCTTTTGGAACAATGACACTTCAGCCCAGTGACTGAAGATGGACTAGAGGTGAACCTGAAGGGTTAGGGAAGGGTCTAGTAGGTAAATATTTTACCATCCCTGCTTGTAGACAATGTAATGGTGGGAAAATTAAACAGGTTAGCATCTGAAGGCAAACATCCTTCAGACTGAAGCTCCAGGAAGCGATCATTAAGGTAACTAGGTCCTACCACATAGCTTTGCAATACATACAGCAGCAGCACCTTAAAGTCAAGTCACTATTTCATTGCCTGCCAGCCCATAAAAATAAAGGGCTGACACAGCAAGCATAAAGTACCACTAGTTGACAAGCAACCACGCTGCTGCCTTCTGAAGAAGCAGTGGGCAAACAAAGAGGCTGGGCTGAAGGCTTTACTGCAAGGGAATTACAACAGTCCAGCCTCGTGATCGTAGCAGCACGTGCTGCTGTTGCACCACAGCTGCCATAGGCAACAGCAAAGCTGGTAACCCTTTTTTTCGTGCTGATGGCTGAATAGACCTTCTAAGCAAAATTAGCAGGCCACGAATTAACACCCCCTTTAGTGCCTGCCAAAAGAAAGCAAAAATAAAATAAAACCATGTGGCCGAGGGTTGTGTGAAATGGTGTCACAGACCTTACTGCATATTTTCCCCACCCTTGGACTGGAAGAATGCACTGTGAAAACTGTGCAACTAAAGCAAACATTTGCAGATTATACCCATCTTGTGATTTCCTGTGGAATAAATGTGGATAAAGCAAAAACGAAGGCTTGATCTGACTCTTTTATCTCAGAAAGAGTACCTTAAATCAAACTATCCAAATGAATAACAGTCTTTATGGTCTAGTAAGATACTGATTTTCCAGGCCTGAGTACAGTCAGTAAACAATCTGCCCCAGGAATTCATCCAGAGCAAACCGGAGCTGCAGAGCCCACAGGGAAAGAGAAAAATGGGTATTATCAAAGTTCTAATAACTTTCCACACCATGTTGAGAAAAGATTGCAAGAGAACTTACGCACATTTGAGCACGGAGAGCAAGCTAAGCTCTTGATAACCACAGTTACCCAACACCCCTAGATTACTGCTTCTTACCAAATGTGCCCCAAAATCAAACACACAAGTAGGTTCCCTTAATAGCCATGTCTACACTCAAGATTTCCATGTAAAATTCTCACAGTGCTGCTGCTGGCTCTGTTGAGCCAATGGAAAATTCTTCCTGAAATTCCCTGTTGCTGACAAAGCCCCAGTCTACATCATAAGCTGCCAAGCCATCGATCATGACCAAAATGTTAATGTAACAGCAGCAGAAAACCACCGCAGACTCTTGTGAAGACAGTTTTGACTGTCATGTAAAATACCTTTGTTATACAGATATCAAGTCTGATGCCTCACAGAAGAAAAAAAACATTGTTTGTAAAAGTCTGTCTACTTCAATAATTTTTAAAGAATTAGTATTTCCAACTTATGCAAATTCAGTTAAAGATGAGAATTGCTGCCAGGTGTAATAGCATACATTGTTATGACACAAATATGTGCCAGTACAAATCCCACATAACCTACAGAAAAAGAAAGCAAGCATAGTTCTATTTATTCTGCCTAGCTAAAATTAATTTTTTTTTGTTTGTTTTTAATGGTGATTAACAATACAGGAATATTTAACAGGTGTCATTGTTTCTCCCAGGTGGAATCATCTTTTTCATTTGCCTATGTGAGAAAAGAAAAGCCATTTAGTGAGCAGGCTGCAAGTGATGATTAATTAAACAACTTCCAGGGCCTGGGGGATCCTCCTCCATTTGGGTTACATTTCCTTTAGCTGTAAGCAAGCTGGAAGGCAAGAGACAGACGCCTCAGCTTTTTGTTTTAGCTGGCATGTAGTTGTAAAGGTCGAAGATGCTTAAGCTGGTATGTGTTTGCAAAGGCTTGAAGATGTTTCTCAGCTTACTTGTCAGCCTTTCTGACATCAGTCATCCAGGAATAACACTCACTGCCTCAAAACACAATGGGGTTTTTTTAAATGCCTGTGACAATACCCCAGCACTGGCCAGTGAAAGACTGGGCATCAGTTTTGATATAGAAGCGGCAGAACTTGCTGGTAATATTTTTTTCCTTTAATAACCGAGACCTGAATCTGCTGCTTTTTGAACTGAATATCCATATGCTCTAGGTCAACCCCTGAAAGTCACCTCACTGAAGCAGGCTCACAGCTGACTTTCCAGTGAAAACTTGCAAACAACGAGCAAGACAACAGGTCAGAGTTGGTAAGACATGTGGCCCCTTTCCCTTTTTCTTACTACAACAACACCTAGGGGACCTCTGATCTGAATGTCAGTGGTGAAAATATACAAACAGAGACTCTCTTATTATATACCCACAGGTGTACATTCCTAAAACTGTTACATTCCACTACTTTCAGCTGTGCTGGAAAACAATACTTTCAGAAGTTGACCCCTTCTCTCCTCTGATCGCACTGGCATCCAAGTACAAAGTGTCACAGCAAGCCCCGTGTTCTGAACACCGGCAGTGATGGCACCAGCACATTCAAGCAGCCCATGTAAGGACAGGGCCAAAGTGCTGGCTGAGGTTCGTCTGTATTACTTAACACTGTGCAGTGTTTTACAGCTTGAGGAGAAAGGGTGCTTCTCAGGCTCAGCAGGAAGACTTCTGGGACAGGCAGATGGAGTTTTGATGCTGAGAAGGCTAGATTTTAGGTTAACTCAGCTTGATTTTGCCAGTGCAGCGGTAATTAGAGATCTTGTTGAAATAAATACAGCTCCTGTGGACTTTCAGATCCCTCCTCATAACGGCATGCAACAAATCATTTATTTGGAGCCGGGCTATTCAGTGCAAAAGCACATCCCATCCTCGTAGAAATTATGTTCCTATTTTTTGAAAAACAGTCTCCAGCTTTGGCAGTTTAACACGGGAGGCAGTGCTCTTCTCCTTTGTTAAAAATATCCCTGTATACTTCAGTAACTGGAAAGGAGGAAAAAAGCGTCACAATTTTTTCCATTTTTCTCTCCGATTGTTCCGCGCAGTGTTTATCAGCGGGCTGGTACCGCATCTCCTTTTGTTAGAAAATTAAAAGTTGAACTGCCAAGCATAAAAGCCACCACGAACCATGCAATAACCTTCAGGCATTTTAAGAGCAGCAGAGGTTAGAAGGGCAGCTCCTGACTCTAAACAGCACCTATTGTTTCTCTTTCTTCTTGAATAACAAAAGCAGAGCTGAAAGCTATTTACCTGGTTTTACCGCAGTCAGATCTCATTTCCCCCTTTATTTTCAGCAGATGATCTTATCAAATAGTGTCATTTCTAACAATTGCTTTGATCCGATATATTTATTTTATTTCATTAGTAAGTTCCATAACAGATAACTGCATATAAAGTCACAGCAAAAGAGAATTTGGAAGGCTTCAGGATTCTGTCAATGCATACTTAAATAAAGAGTAACCATTTTTAAGCTTATAGGTTAATAAGCTTTCATTTTGGTATTATGAGAGCCAACTTATGAGTACAAGGCTCTGATCTTGCAAACACTCCCACACGAACAACTTTCTGTCTGCACCATCGCATGTGTTCCCCTCCTGCTGCAATCGGATTCATATAACTGGACACTTAACTTGCACAAACATGACTGCAGAGCAAGGGGGGAAGGAGAAAACTCACGATCTGCCAAACTTTTGGGTGTTCTGCTATTCAGTGCAGCAAGTCCAATATATTTCTCTAATTGTTTATAATGCAGAAGCAAAAAAAAAAAAAAACCAACAAAACACCCAAATTATTTAAAACCAAAAACCTTACATGAGTAGGCATCATGCAGAGTTTTTGTGACTGGCCAGGAGTGATCTGTAGTTAATACATAAAATCCTCTGAAATCTAGCCTTAAAAAATCCTCACTACAGACAAAAGTAATCCACAATACATAATTACTTCCACTGGTTTACAATATTTAGAAAACTTTAAAAGAAAAAAACCCCCAACTTTTGGGGGTGTTTTTTCTCTTCAGGAACAAAGTTCACATAAAAGCAATCATTTCTAGGTTTCCTGATCTTCACTTAAAAATTGTGGGGTTTTATTTTTTTTTTAATTACTTTCTCTAAATCACTTCCTAGCATCCACCTCGTCTTTTGTAGACTTCTGCAATTTCATTAAAAAGGTTAAAAAAAAAAAAAATTACTTGAAAATATTTAATCAAAATAATTTTCCAGTTCATAAGCTGCTGTTACAATCTTGAGGAACTGAACAGAGAAATGACTGTATTTTAGCTATAAATTAAATGCCAGTGAAGTATTTGCAATCCTAAAAACACCATTAGACACACCAACCTACAATACAAGTTTATGGTGTTTTGATTCTTCATCATTAGCTGGAGTTTGAAAATACCATACAGAAATTTAAGAAAACCATTAAAACCAGTGAAATAACAGAACTTCCCTCTCCTATGAAAGCATCTTACACATTTGTATTTTTAGGAAATTCTTGGATAAAAGTCTAGAAGTTCAATTTTCCTTACCATAACATGCTATCTGTGAAATCTGACTACACTGAAAGTTACATTAGCAGGACCAGGCGCTCAAGTCAGTACTGTAATCAGGTCCTCAGCCACTATAAACTGTCATAACTCACCTGGGGCTGATATTGCACTAGGACTAATTTAAGACCTGCAAAGTGTTTCTGACAATAAAATACACACACACACACACAAAGTTTAAAACATGTCTTCTTGCACAAGCTGGAAATATATTGATGAGACACACATTTTTTTTTTAAATGGCCTTATGGTCAAGTTTAGAGTTTTGTTAAGAGTATTTTCACTTTCTGCAAAGACTGTATCACCGACAGAAAAGAAAACCAAGACAGGCTTTGAAGTGTGCTTTACTTTCTTGGCATCAACTCTCACCCTTTTGCAAGTCCCTTTTTCAACCAAAGTTTTTCCTAGCTACAAACTAAAAGGAAATTGACATCTGAGTGCCTGTAAGAACTAAAAATATTGCATATATTATTGGTTTTCTACATATCTGTATTGAGTCACTTGAAATGTTGTAATTACATATATTTCCTGCTTTAATAAAATGTTGGTGAAAGGTTCAGTTACTATGGTCCTTTATAGCTCTGGAAGAACTGGCAAGCTGGAAAGAGGAAAGTAACTTTCCAGTCAGTTCAAAGGAAATGGAGTATTCTCATTTCCACTTGCAGAATCCACTCTTTATCAAGCTCTACAGACATTTCTATGTGACCTTCTGCAGTGCAGCATCTGGGCACAATATTTCCATCTTATTACTTTTTTTTTCCCCCTGAAGATATTACTTTATAAAGCTCAGGAAAAACCGGGCACAGGGTGAGAAGAGGTTTGAGCAAAAATGTATGTTTAGGAGTTAATCACGTTCTCCTCATAGCTGCTCTCTGTGTGTTAGGATTTATGATTTCTCCATTGCTTCCAAATCTGAACACACAGACACACACACACTCACAAGCATCCCATCTTTCTTCAAAACCATTGCTCTTGGACAATCATCTAACAAACTTGATTACTTTTCTGCATGATTTAACAAAACAAATTTAAAAATATTTATGCTGAAATTCTAAAAACATGGCATTATGCTTCAATAGGAAATAATATTTAGAAAATGAGCGACTCTACTCAAACACAGTTTTCCCATGTCTAACAAGAACTAGTTTACTAACAATGCCTTCAAAAATGTTTATTAGAAGCTTGGAAGATAAAAATCATTTATTTCTCCTCTTTACTGACCAAATATCATTTGACTCTTCCCACCACACAAGATATACACACTGAGCATCTTCAATTGCTTCATATGGATAAGGCAGTTTAGTAACGAAAACATTAAGACATTTGGCAGACACAATAAAATTATTGTGGGAAATAGATGTGGGGGGCACTGTCTCTAAACTTCTTCATGTGACATAAATTGCTAATAAGAGGGTTAGTAACAACAGTACTTAGGAACCTTTAATCACAAATACAGTGTAATCAGAAAGATATTTACAATACACCTGCATCTGGCAAGCTAGACAAGACTGGAACATTTCTGACTATAATGACACTCCTTTTTAGGTGTGATTTTGAGGAGGACAGCTACCTTCACAGGCTTGGGAAGGGGACACTACTAGAGCATATATAACTAATAAAGCATATATCATCATGCAAAAGAAAAGCCACCAAAGGCTTAAAGGTGAAGGAAAGAAAGGAAACATTATCCCATCTTCATTCCACACTTCTGGAATGTGGGTAGATCATAGTAAAAGTTTAAGTGGCAAGAAGATTAAAGGAAAACTGTTAAAGCCAAAAAGGACACTCACATCATCTGGTGTAAGTCAGCTGTGTCTCTACAGATTTCAGTGGAGACACACTGATTTACGCCAGTTGAAGTTTTGGCCCAACGGCTTCACAGAAGATACTATCAATTAAATGTGTGTTCTATTTCGATTAAAAGCTTTTCTCACCATCAGAGCACATCTTGCCCATCTGGAAGCCACTCTGGCATTTTTCTTTTTGCTAGAAAGTACCCTATAGGCAAATTCCAAAATAATAATTAAAAAAAAAAGTCTACAGAAATTGTCAACTACCGATTGTTATTATTTATCATTTTTTTGGCACACGCAGACATGCCAGGCACTTCACAGAAAATACTTCATAGACAATTGCCTGCCATGCGGAGCTTAAAAGACAAGGGCTAGTCCATTCTGCAAACACAGGGCACTGCCTTACCGAAAATGATTCCCATTATTTCAGTGACATTCCTCACAGTAGTAAGATTGTGCTTATTACGCATGCTAGCAATTTCAGGTCTTAAGTGATGAACGTGGAAAACAAGGGAGGATAAAAGAGAAAGATATTTTAGGAAGAAATGGTTCAGACTCACTACTTCTGTAAATTTACGTGTTTCTGAACTGAAACACTTTTTCCATACGTTTAATGTTCCTGGTTTTCACCAACTCCCGCCCCCCCCCAAGCCTTATCTTTCAAAACGTAAGTATATGATGCTTAGCATGTGGTTTCTAATGTGATACATTGCTAATGAAGAGATCTTTAGCATTGGTTTTAATAAGGAAGAGGAATCGGAATGGTGGCAATGATACTGGAAGAGTAACACCCATATGGTTTCAAGCACAGCCACCTAGCCCTGCATGGAACAGTACAACTGGAAACCCTGACAAGCCTTCCACTCAGCCTTCAAAGCAAAAAGAAAAGTGGAACATGAGGCCAACTGTGAAACCGAAAGAGCTATCAGGTTTGAGGAGGGCTGCAGGGAAAAAAAACCCTCATAAATTACAAGGCTTAACAACTAAGATCACATTTGACTTGACATCCTGAATATCAGAAAGCCACTATCATCATTTCAGAGCATCCAGAAAGGAGTGACCTATCAACTATCACAAAGCATTTCTAGAAATATTGTGCCTTCACATCGTCAAGTATCTTTCCAAACATTACTTGGAACCAGCAAGCATTTAGCTTTAATGAATAGGGCAGGTCCATACTGTCAAGGAAGGACTGAAATAAACATATCTAATATATAGTGAATATATACATAAAGGCACATTCCCTTCTTTGCCCCATTCTCTGGGCCGTAGGAGTTTCATGACAAGATTTCGGTTCTATCTCAGGTTGGGTCTTTCACTTTTACAAAAGCTGACACTTCAACTTTCATTGCGGCTACAACGTGATTTGTAGCATGTAAAGGAAAAAAACAAGAAAAATCTGTCAGATACCTTCGTTTGTACAAGGCTTTTAGGAAAGGAACTGATGGTCTTTATTATTTACCTATTGTTAATTTTAAGACATAGGTGTAATCTAGTTACTTTCCACTAGTGTCGAAGGAATTAATTTTGCCAACAAAGCCACAAGAAATCAAACCTGTGACATCAGATGATCTGCATTAGTTTATTAATTTTCAAAAATACAGTCTTGGCCATTAAGAAAAGCATTTCCAAAATAGCAGTTAAGCACACAGCACTGTATTTCAATCACAGCAAAACATGAAACACTTTATTAAGTGCTTTAGTAAGCACTTAACAGCTGCTGAGAACATGAGCATTTCTACAGCTTTTGTCAAGATTTAGCAGGTTTGGAAATCAGGAAGATGAGATCTAGCAAATACATTTTTAGGATCAAATCTCTCAAAAAAATAAAACCCATAATCTAAGCAATCACACGTGCAATTTGTACTTAAACTGTCAGTTGTACAGCTCTGCTTCTTCTTCTGTAGTTTTGTATTATGTTACAATCTTTTAATTTTACAAGGGGTAAAGTCAGTGTGACTACTAAAGGTACTCAAAAAAAACTTTAAAACTTTAAAACTCCCACTGTTTCACAGTGTGCATACTTCCAAAATTATATTAGCTGCTTTTTAAAAGAGTACCTATTTACAGTTGAAACTGATGGAACAATCATTTTCTCTTCCATCCAAAATGCTTTATGGGAATTACAGAGTCATTTGCTAAGACATATTATACTTTCTTCTCCTACTTCATGTAATATTATTTTCTCTTTTGAAGTGTATAAGTATTCATTTGAAGGATGCAGTGTCCCACGTGAATTTATCTATGTAGCAAACTTAAGAAAATGACACTTCTAGCACTAGAACCCAGAGGAACACTTTAGCATTAGAAATTCTTTCAGATAATCTAATCGGGTCCTATTTGTCCGAAAGAAATCACATATTTAAAGGAGGGAAATGTATATTGCAAATTCTTATTGTTTGTCTGGAATCAGCATTTAATATTTATCAGTCAGAGCAATGTGGAGTGCATCTATACAGGCGAGCTAGGACTCGAGTTAATTTGTCATCCACGATTATCACTTGGAAGCTCACTGAGTTTATTAAAGACAACTACTGTGTGATAAGGACAGTAGAGACACTATTAACCATGTCATTTAAATTGCTTGAGTTGGCATTGTGCCCAAATCCTTCAGATCAGTGTATCAACACACTTGTTGTTGGCAGGGATTCATTTAAGGGGGGGGGGGGGGAGGAACTCCCTTAGAACTGAGTGTGCTGTACAGATTTCTACAGCAATGCATGAGAATAAGCAGTATTACTCAGTCGTTGTAGCTTTCACTCCTAGACAAGAGACTGACAATGGCAACCAAGTGAAGGGCTGTTCTGCCTTACAAAAAGAAATAATAATGGGACAGCATTTTTACAATTTTAATTTGAAATTAATTGAATTTGCATTTACTGGAACAGCATGTTTTGCTAGTAACTGCAACTCTGACAAACTAACAAAGACATTCCCCCCCCCCCCCTTTCAATCACTTGCTCTGACAAATTTCATTATCCTGTATCTCTCTCACCCTTGCCTCCTCCCTAAGATCTCCTGCTTTCACTTCATTAAGCCTGTAGGAAAGAGAAAAGTTCTGGTGGCTGGACACAGTTCATTTTCGGAAGTAGTAAGAGCAATTTTATTTCACTTCCGACAAGAAATGTGTTACAAAGTAAGATAACACATTTGGGAAAGCCGTAATTAAAAAGGTACAAGGATTTATTTTTTTTTTTTCCCCCAATTCATGCCAAAATCAATATCTTTGTTGGAAACAACCTACATGTTAAGTTAGGCGTATAACTCCCATGTGTAGAAAACAGTCGAAACAGAAACTTTTTCATTGTACTCTTCATCTCCTGTTTTCCTAAGCTATGTCCTGATTAAGAATGTCCCTTTTTGGAAGGGAGGAATTCATCGGCTTAACAAGCATCTCTGTGCATACAAGCAGTTTATTTGCTAAAAAAAAAAAAAAAAAAGAAAAAAAAAAAGAAAAAGCAAGCTTTGCTTCCCAGCATCCACACCGTGGCCAGCAGCAGCTCGGCATTCGCCCGCAGAGCCCATCCCAGCACGAGTGTGCTGGCCCTGCGGGCCTGAGCCGTAGCCAAACGCTCAGGTACGTACAGTACATGGAGAATATATATATAATTGTTGGGGAAAAAGGCTCTCTTACCTCCCACAAATCGTCCTCCCGCGTCTTCAAGTGAATGATCTGGAAACACAAAACCAACCCCCCCTAAAGTAACAGCAGAACCCGTAGCCAGCCCCCCCCCCGTTTGCCGCCCCACCCCCCCCCCCCCCCCCCCCCCCGCCCCGACCACTTTCCCACCGCTTGCACTACAAACAGCAACTTTCCCGTGGCATTTATTTTTTACTGGTGAGCCATAAAATCGCCTGCTTGTCCAATTAATGCGGGCATCACCGTTTTCATTTACCTTTCACCATCTCCAGGGAAGGAAAGCGGAGGGGGGAGAAATAGAAAAGCAAATGCATAAAAGAAGCTTCAGAAACACGAGTTGCAACTCATTTACGATCCCAGATAAAGGTTAATAGTTAAACTTCCTCTCCCTCCCACCCTCACAATTATTGATGCCCTTCAAGAAATGAAATGGGGTTTTTTTGTTCTAGTTTACCAGAGGCTAGACAAACTGTCAACATCTCCACTTTATTTACGGGTTGAGCAAGAGCAGTTCCTCAAACATCAACATTTTTTACGTTAATCCTGGAGAGAATCCACTTCTCTAAAACTACAGAATTTGCCAACTTCTGTAGTATTTATTTTTAACGAACGAGAGCGAGAGCCTTGAGCTATCCTGCCTGCTCTCAGAGGAGAGGAAGGGAGAAAGCGCGTCTCCACTCTCCCAACTTTAAAGCCCTTTCCCCCTCCTTCCCACACCACTCAGCCCCTGGTTACTCTCTATCCCACCACCCTCTCCCACCCCCCAAAATCTCTCCCCTCCCGATCCCCCACCTGCTCCACGTCCAGTGGGATTTCAGGGGAGGAAACCAAATCTGCCAAGTGGTTCCTTTCGGGCGATTTCTTCAACCCGTCTGGAGGTTTAAACCTGAAAAACAAACACCTCTATTGAATGCAAACTAAGCTTTGGGGGTTGCCGAGTTAATTCCTCGGCAGACAGCTACTCTTAGTGTCTGGTTACACAAACATACCTACAGACAGGTTGGAGGGGAGTCCCTTAGAAACCAAAGGGAGGGGGAGAAAAAAAAAAAAACAAAAAGGGGCACAGAGGTTGGAGGGGGGGGGGGGGGTGGGGTGACTCGGGAGGGCAGCGAGGTGTCCAGGCTGGAGAGAGGGAAGATACGCAGCAGAAGACAGGTTTAATCTGGTGAAAGGACGGGGGGGGGGGGAGTTAAAGCAAGGGGCAATCCGGGAAGGGGCAGAGAGCTCTAGAGGTCTCAAGTGGGGATGGGGGGAAGGGAGGGGGTGTCCTTTCGGGTGGCGGTGATAGCAAGTTTTTATACACAGCCTAAATAAAACAAAGGAAGGAACAAACCCGGCCGGCCGCAGCGGCGCGGGTGAGGAGCGGTCTGCTCCGGGGGCGGGCAGCGGCGGCGGCGGCGGGGCGGGGGGACCAGCATCGGGTGTCACTGCGCACACCCGCCCGGCTCCGCGCCCTCGCAAAGCTGCCCTCCGCACCGGCAGCTCTCCCGGCCGCACCCGGTGGAAACAGCGGCTGCCCTGCCTGCCTGCCTGCCTGCCTGCCCCCCCGCCCGCCCTTCGCCGCCGCCGCCCCGCTTACCTGCCGCTGTCCCCGGGCGCAGCGGGCCGGTCGCGCCCGCCGCCCGCCGGCCTCTTGCCTCATCGCGCCGGGCACAAAGGGGCGGCGGGGCAGGGCCGCGCCGGGAGACCCGGGAAGAGCGGTGGTAAGAGTAACGGTGAGAGCAGTGACAGCCGCGGCAGCGGCGAGGAGGAAAATTAAAAATAATAAGTAAAAGAAAAAAAAAAACCAAAACCCCAAAAGAGGGAGACCACCACCCTAATAAGCCGCCGTGACCATGCTGGGGAGGCGAGTCCCTCCTCCGGGGGGCAGCGCCGCGGGGCGCGTTCCTGCCCTGCCCTGCCTGAGGGGGACGCGGCGGAGGGGAGGGGAGGGAGAGCCGCCCGCCCTACCCTGCCCTGCCCTGCCCTGCCCTGCCCCGCCGCCCTGCCCGGCCTCCAGCTCCACCGCCTCCACGGACGGGCTCGAGTGCGGCCGCGGGGGAAGGCGCCGGCCGTGCGGGACCGCACCGAAGGAGGGAGGGAGGGAAGGGAGAGGTGGCGCGGGGCCGCTCCGCTCGCCTGCTGCGGGGAGGGGGAACCGCAGCCATTGGAAATCATACACCGCCTTCCGTTAATCGCCCTCCGCAGCCCCGTGCGGCCGGGCTTCTTCTCCGCTGTCACATGGCTCCTGCCGCCACCCCTAAAGGGTTTCGGGAGTCGCTTCACTTTCACTTTGGCCTCGCCAAGAGCCTGCGGCTCCTGACGGGAGCCCCGCAGAGAGAGGCTCACCCATCGCCCCGCTCCAGAGGGGTCTGAGGGACAGAGCCGAACTATCCCCCCCCCAACCCCCTTTTCAGGGCGCGGAGATGCGCAGGGACAGCGGCCTCCCTCAGGCACGGCGGGGTGCGGGGAAGCCCCTAGGTCCGCTGCGGGGGCGGGAGCGGCTCTGCAGTCGGAAAACAAGAAGGAAAAACCCAAAATAACCGTGTCCATGGGAGCTCCGGGCTGGGGAAGGGCATGCAATGCTGCAGCAGAGGTGCGACGGGGACGCTGGTAGGAGTGGGGTGTTTCAGGGCGACAGGCAGGGACCATTACCCCAGTTTCTGGTGGGACTGAGCTCGTGTACGTCCCCACCTCCCCTCAACATGCTTGATCCTTTCAGTCACTGTATCTAAAGCGGTTGGTGAGGCGGTGCCATGCCTCGCACAGAGCAGATTCCCTCAGGTGATCTCCAGCGTCCAGTGCCAGGACTTGGCGGTGCCTCCAAAGGGCCTCTCCCTGCTTCCCACCCAAATGCTCTGCACCCACACCTATGGGCCCAGACTGCTCCAGAGCTCACAGGCAAGTCCAGCGTCCCAAATTTATGCCAGGGATGGGTCTGGACCAGCATCATTGTATTTTGAGCTCCAAAGAAACGCTTCCAGGGTAGGAGTTGCACTCCATACATTTATGTCAAATGCTGTTGCCTCCCTGCTTCATTTTGAAAGAGCAATTAAAGAGGAAAAGGGAATTGCCACTTCTGTCCTGCTCCCCCCTTTTACTGCAAGCACCTCACTCTTGTGGACATGGCCATTCTCTGAAAAAACAAGTTTTTTCATGAGCACCTCTGGTCTAAATTTTGGTACCGTTCAAACTGAAGGGGAGAGAGACAGAAAAGAGAAGTAGCTTTCTCCAGAGAGGCTCTCCTTTTCCCTCCTGTGTATTGGTCATCACCTGTATGGTGCTTGTGGGTCAGCTGGTAGTTCCCAATAGTTCCCAGAAGACACAGCAGCACTTGGTTCACTAACTGTGGCTTCAGTGCTCTGTGCAGAGACAACATTGTGCTGAGTGAGTCAACTGGCATTATGTCCTTGGTAATGCTTCCATGTAAGCTCTTTCACTCTGGTTTTAACAGTCATCAGACATGGCACAACACACATTTATCGTCATTAATGAGCTGGCCTGTAACCACCTTCACCCACGTCATTGTCACGAGCACAACAGCAATCCCCTGTGTTTCATCGAAACTCGGCTGATGCTGGTGTCAACCATCAGGCTCTGCATGCTGTAACATACTACATGCTCACCCTTGCTTCCTTCACTCCTCAGCCTGCTCTCTGCAAATGTCTGGCATGTTTTACTCGGCATGAACAAGCAAAATATAATTACAGAGGGTTTTGTTTAGGGGGAGGGGGTTATTTTCAAAGTGCAGTTAGATAAAAGATGACCACCCAGAATATACATTCCAGGGACAACAAACGAAGTCTCAGAACCACACGCTTTAGTATTCTGTTCTGAGGTTTCTGTTTCTGAACTACAACCATCATCCTTGAGAGTCACTGTTAAATGGAACAAAAATGGCTGTGACGTTTGTGTTTGTGTTTCTTCCTTTTTTAGTGTTTATCGCGAAGCAAAGAGAAACATTGATAAATCAGGCTGTGAACAAATGCTGTCTCAAAAGCCACCCAGTGTGTGGCCTGTTATTCTGAGTATTTGCTAACTTGAAAACTAAATTGCTATTTGGGACTATTACATATTTCATAATTTTAATTATCTTTCCTTAATTTTACCTTCAGTTAGAAGGCCTAATTCGACCCTTTTTATCTGTGCATTTTCTGCTAGAAACCCCCATGAAATCAAGAGCACTGAAAAACAAGCTCCTGCCAACTGGCAAAATAGAGCAGAATCTGTCCGCAGTGATATAGTTCGCTCCTTGGATCCCCTCTCTAGTGACAGCAGGCTCACTACCCAGGAACAATGGCCTGAAGTTAAGAAAGAAAGAAAACATTTTACAAGAAGTGAAATACAGGGAAACAATAGCCTAATTTACCAAATAAGAATAGTGATATATCATCCCTGAAAAGAATCGAGAGTAATCCAGATAAAAGAAGAGAGTGAAGAGATGATCAGGGAGCCATTCAGGACGAACTTCTGATGCTTCCCAAAGATTAAATCTGGCCTAACAAAACAGAGCAAGGTCCTGGAATAATGTTATCTTCCTTTTCTTCCTCCCGCCCTCCGCCCAAGCCCCGGATCTCGCTGCATTTTTATCAAGCTCTGTTACCTTCGGATGCTCGGAAAACAAAAGGAAAGGGCGGAAAACAGAGAAAGTGAGAGGAAGGAACTTTACTTTTTCTTTTTTTTTTTTTTTTTTTAGTTTTAAAAGAGGCACGAACCACGAACCTGTTTATTTGTTATCACACTTTCATCACAGGACATTTAAATTTAAATATTTGCACTCGAAAGACCATCAGTTCTACTTACAAAAGGCTAGAATTAAAGGAATATCAAGTTAAGTGTCCATCAAGTGTCCATGAGGGTTTAAGTAAAATGGGTGGCTTTGTTTGTTTGTTGGCTTTTTTAACATCAGAAAAAGTGGTTTCAAACAAGTGAAACACATTTTTAAGTCAGACTGATTAAAAGGCTTTCCTTTCTCAAAATTACAGGGAGGAGTGCTACCTAGCAGAAAAATATTTTAATGATCAATAGCAGAATAATCCGCGGCAACCAAGCCCGCGTGTACGTGTCGAGGTACACAGAGAACACACGCCAGGGTGCTGAGCAGCCAAGGGAGGGATGAGCGAAATCAAAGGTGTCCCTTGATGACATTTTCACAATATTCGAATTCACCAACGTTTAGAAGTGAAAAACGAGAAGGAAGGATAAGGTAAAATGTGTACCTGGCACATACTTCTGCGTCCAAATGCTTGCAAACTCTGTGATTTAAGTAGTTCTGAAGTTACTTATGGTAATGGTATGCATGAGTCTAAACGGCATCCTGTTCTGAAGAAAAGAGCTGACAGAAAAGTGCTTTGGGGCAGTCTACACCTTTTTTTTTCTTCTTTTTTTTTTTTTTTTTTTGTCCTTCCGCCATGAAGACAACTGATATGAACAAAATGTGACACAAGTGTAGTGTTGTGAGAGGTGGGCCAGAAGGATTAAATACTGTATGGAAAGGTGGTCTTCCTATGAGAATTAGAGAAGAGTTTTCTGTTCCTGAACGGGACAGATTTCCTATAAATTCGGGCAGGACATTGTGCCTTACTTTTGCCTTACTTTTGCTGTACAAGGTAAATAATATTTCTTGGTTGATCATTCCCCTATGGCTCAGCAGTTATAAATGTTGTTGCTTACAGGTTTGTAACTGCTTCAGCAATCCCACATGGAAGGTGCTTGATCCAAAGACGCAAGGAGTCTAGTTAAGAAATTTCCTTCCCTCTGGAATTTTGGTTAGCAGAGGTATTAGTATTGAAGCTCAGCCTGCATGGAGGGAGAAATTACTGTATTAGAGTCCCTGTAATTTGCTGATTATTTTCTTTCTAAGCCTCAAACAGCTTGAATTTACTGAAGGTATTTTCTTTCAGGGTACAACCCCCCTCCTCTATCTCCCTTGCCTACAATAGGTGGGTCTTTGGAAGGGCAAAAAAGGCCAGGTTTGTTAGGGTAGTTGATGAGTATCAGTAGTTCTTGGGTTTTGGTTTTGTTGTTTTATATATATATATATATAATATTTTCCCCCCCCACAATTATTTATTTATTTTATTTGGTATGTCACTGTATTTGTCTTGGGTACTTAGAACACCAGATATGCAGGCACTGTCTGATAGTCTGCAAGCTGCCCAGATGTGTTAAATTAAAGTTATTCTTATTAAAAGTTGAGGAAAAAAAAATAAGAGTGGAAGTTTTCTCTTTGTAGTTTTAAAGACATTTTATGTTGAATGTTTGTACTCTTTTCTAGTTCCACTAAAAACAAATCTAAATCCCAAAATGAGAACACAAATATGTAGATTTCCTGTAGCAATTACTTGAATTGGAAGGGAAAATCAAACTGACCTTGCCACATGAAAAACAAAAAAAAAGACAAATGGTCACAATTCGTATTTTCAATATGACAAGGAGGAAACAGTTTATACATAACACGTTATTACTTAGGCAGTGGGTAGTATTTTCAAAAACTCCCAAATCCCATTTTCAAAAGTCTGGAGACCCAATATTTTCCTGTAAGTCAATGAGACATCCTAATTCACAAAAGCACTGTAAGAACATGCAGAAAAGGAATGAACATTATTTTGTTTGTTCTACTTCATATTTTAGTGTCATTTGGTACTTCTACGAATTTGGCTCCAGACTTGGTACTAGGAAGCAGAGAGAAAAGCTGTCCAGGAAAGAAAGCTGCTCCAGGAGAGATGTAAAGACATGAGCAAGGTGGTACAAGCTCATCCCAAGGTGTATCCAGTATTCAACCTCAAATTATGTCTCTAGTAGCTACTTCAGAGCATGCTGCAAAAAAAAGACAAAAAAAAAACCCCAAAAAATACCCAAAAAGCATCTAGATGAATCGTGTTTCTTCCTAGATTCTGTTACTTAAACATAGAGATGAAGATCTGTGTTCCTTCTAAATGTGATAATACAAAAATACTATTATCTTCATTGGGAAGATAGTTCTCATTATCCTTTTTTTTTTTTTTAAATTTGACTTCCATCAAGACCTTGTTTTTAATGGCATCTGATGACAGTGTGTTCCACAAGTTAACTGTGCCTTGTACAGAAAATTCCTAAGATCTCTTTTCCATTTCCTCTTGTCTGGTTTATGTATTACTCATACAAGTCATGAGGGTGGCCAAGAAGTTCCTAATCTACCTTATATTACACCCATTATATTTGACACATCTGTGTTATTCATCTTAACCCTCTGATTATCCCATGCTCCTCAAAGCAGCCACGGTCTTTTCAGATATCATAGTGTTTTCTATGACATCACTGACAATTCATGGTGCTTTTCCCTGAGCCATTTTATTTCTGTTCTTGTGTTTTTGAGATCCTAGTCCTGGCAGGGGCTTCCCGCTGATCTACATGATGACAAAGCTTATGTAAATCTTTCTCCCACGCTTGCCTCCCCTTTCCTTTGCTATCCAATATTTAATTAGCTTCCTTTACTGTTGCTGCCCTTTGACCAGAGGTTTTCACTATGCTCTTCAGAATGATGTCCAGATTTTCATCCTAAGTCACTACAGCAAACTGAGAGGCAAATCAGTGAACTTGTTTTTCAAATCTTATGTCTGCTGTTTAATGTCGCTGTTTATGCCGGGAGCGGAGAGAAGCAGCAACATATAAATTCAGCAAGAGCAGGCAAAAGATGCAGCTTTATTAATTTACAACCCCATTTTATATACCCTAGCCCCATAGGGCGATTGGTCAGTGATCACCCATCTCCTAGGGTGATTGGCTAAAGTCCTACAACACCCATTTCAAAATATTTTTCCAATGTACCATAAACAGAACTTAGCAAAACACCAGGTGTTGGTCCAGCTTACAAAAAACATCCTACTGTTTCTCATAACTTGTGTGAGAAATGCAGGATTCTCAATGAATATTGTGAGAACCTCGGAAAATCCCTCTGCTAGCAGCTTTTCAGCATCCACAGTTTAACATTTGCCAAGCTGTAACCCCTTCTCGTGTCTGCTTTGGGCCTCTGAAATTCCTCCGAGTCTGTCAAACACGTGGCCAAAGTAACCACTTGCACCATTTAAGATGGATACTACTTAGTTGCACTTATCCTCCTTCCACTGCCCAACGGTGGGCAGGCTGGGGTTACTCAGCCGAGTTTAGGAAAGAAAGTGAAGGAGAGCTTCAAAGCCTGGGCCATCTTTGTGTCAAAGGGCCAAACTTTTATCTCCTGATTAGGTTCTTCCTCATTAAACACAGGTCCCTTGAGAAACGGTGCCTCCTTCTAACAGGATGGGATTGTAGAAGAAGTTGCATTTGCAGCCTTTTATCCTGTTCGTTTGAATTCTGCTTATTACCAACTAGACCATGGAATTTGGAAACAATGTTTTTATATCAGAGGACACACTGAAGTGAGGTCTTTTACTTACTCCAAAATGGCCTTAAATATCAGAAATTATAGAAGTGATTAAAAAACTCTTTTCCCCTTTTCTGTCTGGATATGGCTGCTACAGGTGCAGGAGAGAGCCCCTTCCATTTGGATTAGTGTCAAAGTGAGAGACGTTGTTAAAAGGCTAATAAAAAATCAAGAAGCCATAAATACTAAGTGATTTTTAAGTATTTATTTTAAATTTTGTTGTCGTTGTTTTGTTTTTGTTTTGTTTTGCTTTGTTTTAAGGAATGCTCAGCTGTTAGAGTAACGTTCGACAGCTTGTAAAAAGGTGAGTTTTCACTGGAGAGCAAGAACAGGTTGAAGAGAGACAAAGGCATGTTCTTGAGATAAAGAAATCAAGAGGTATCTGCTCCACAGATTGAAGGTGTTGCATTACTCTGCACATTGTCCAGAGAGTGCAGCAAAGTGGTCATAAAATACATTTTTGCAAAGAAGACAGGAAATGTTTCTGTTAAAAAAAAAAGGGGGGGGGAAGGGGGGGGGGGGGTGGGGGTGGGAAAGGCAACCCTCTGGTGCCGGTTTCCCATCTGGTGAAACAAAGTGAGACAGATATCTCTCCCTCTCCCAAAAGACGTACCTCAAAACCAGCACTGCACCGTGTGGCAGCAATTTCAGACCCAGAGCAAGGCACTGTGGGTGTGGGAAGGAAGCGCTGCCAGCTCTGCATGTGCTGGGACACCTATGGCACTTTCTTGGGCAGCTTAACCAGGACAGGGCAATCAATAGACCAGCACTGGGCTCATTTAAGTATCTAGCTCAAAGGTCATTGAGTTATTAGTTCTGAGAAAAAAAAAAAAAAAAAAACCAAAAAAAACAAACCAAACCCCACACTTGCTGTCTCATTCTTCCCTCAGGGTTTATTGCCAGCATGATTATATTTTCAGGAGTGACAGGGAGGCCCTGATCTATAAATCTAAGGGACACGGAGAGTGAGCTGATTATCAGACACCTCCTTCCCCACTCCAAAGTCAATAACCTCGGCGTCCTGCAAGGTTACTTTCTGAAGGGAAACAATCTCAGCCAGGCTCTGCCTGTTTGCATCTGCTGAATTGCCTTCAGTCTGTATTCCTGGGAAATCAATAGCCTGCCAACAACCCCGAAGCCCAAACAACCCCATCGTTTCTGTGCTATTGAGAAAGAGGTTCAGGTCCTCACTGGATTACGTGAATTGATTTTGTAAGGGTGGTTTAGGTCCTGTTTGCTTTGTTCCCCACTCCCCAAATCCGGAATGTATCTCTCTCCGCCTGCGAGCACGGGACCCCTTGTCTTTGACCTTCCCCAAATAATTCCGTGGTGTTTTAATGACCAGGAAGCCACTAGGACTATGCAAAATGTTACATTTAGGACAATCCACGAAAGACATCAACAGTCTCCTGGAATCTCATTTTCACCCCCCGGGGTAAGTTTATTGTTAGAAGGTTACTGTTGCTTTACCCCAAAGGCAAGTGGCAAACTCACATAATAACAGGTCATTTAGCTTCTGAGGAGCTGCTTTGCAGATGGGAATCGGGTTTTATAAACCATGTATGAAGGGACACATTTGAAATAGCCCCGGCGAGTGGCTCCCAGCTCCGCGGAGCCCGTAAGAGCGGCCGGGCACATCACGGCACGGCTCGGCTCGGTCACCTCCCTCCTCCGGCATCGCGGCGTGGAGGAACGAGTTAATTCCTCGGGCTGAACCTAAACCCGTTGCCGCAGGACTTCCTGTTTTTATCATAAAATCGTGCATTTTAAAACGCACTTTAGAGGGATTTTTTTTTCTCTTTCACGTAAACATTCGGGAAGAGCAAGAAAAAAAAGAAGATGCCCACTCTCCTTCCCGACACCAGCCTGCGTGCGTTTCCTGAGCATCAGGACTTGCCCCCGCGGTGGCTGATTCACTCGTAGCGCAGGAAAAAAACGAGAAGTTTGTGGTGCACACTTTAGAGCAAGCAAAGCACAAGGCTGTGCCTGGTGGCCGCACAGTTATTCCAGCAAAGTCTGGTGCGACACAAAAGCAAACTAACCCAGATCGAGCCGGGCGCTTGGCAAACCGGCGGCCAGTGACCGCTCCGCTGGTTGCAACGCCCGGCAAGGGCTGCGCGGCAGCCGCGCCGTCCCGACAGCCCCGCGGCCGGGCGGGGGCAGAGGACCTGCACCGGCCACGGGTGCCGGGGGACGCTGGGGCGCGCCCCACCTGCCAGATGTGCCTTGATGCCTCCGCCCCGCAGCGGCGGACACCGGTGATGGGCGCAAAGGGGAGGATCAATGAGCGGCGCGTTGGTATCTCTTTGCCTTTGCATCGCTCTCCCTTAAGCAGTCCTGGCCGCTGACCCTGTCCGCGGGGGACCTCGCAGGACCGTCACGGCCCGGCCCACCTGCTGCTCCGCGCCGCCCCGCGCACCTGAGTGGGCTCGACGGGAGCCGCATGCGGGGGCTGCAACCGTTGGCACCGGGGCAGCGGCTGGCGGGAGCCGGCTCTGCCTCCCCGCCGCGGAGCCTTCCCCGTGCCGGCGTGGGGCAAACCCTGGCGGGTTTCCACCACCTGCCCTGCGGCAAACACGGAGAAAAGTGCATTATTCCGAGCCTGTGTTTTGGTTGCTTTTGGTTTTGTTTTTCTTTCCTTTATTTTTATTTTTTTTTTTTTTTTAATGCATACTCAAAGTCCTGGGACGAAAAGTGAGATTTAAATGTGAGCTCCGCCGTAGTCCTGGCGCTATCAAACCACATTCATTTTCACATCCTTCCCAAAATCTTTTTGCCGCGGTTCCCCTGCTGCAATTCGCGTAAACCGCTTTACTATGTAACTATCGGGAAGCATAAATACACGCAAATAAATAACAGCGCGGCAGCCGAAACGAATAACCCTGGGCAACGCGGGCAGAGGAGAGTAGAAAGCAGAGATTAAATCCAGAATGTGCGTTGTATTATTGTTATTGTTGTTGTTGTTGTTGGTTTTGTTTCTCCCGAGACCAGGGCGAGGTAATGTAATTAAAACAGAGGTACTTTTTTTCCTTGTTTGATGTGCGCTCGCGTAGCAGCAGCGTCTTGAAGAACAAGAGGAGGCAGACGGATTAGGTGGCCGCTAATTAGAAAGCAACGAATGCCGGCATTTAATACACATTCGGGTGGCCGGTGGCGCAGAAGGAGCCACCGGAGGGGCAGCGGGTCCCGAGTGCCGCCGAGCCAGCGCCGAAACGGCTCCGCTCGAGGGGAATCGGCGTGGTTCTCCCCGCCGGGCTCCGGCGCCGAGCGCGAAGCTGCGCCGTGGGCAGCGAGCCCTGCCCGCCGCCCGCTCTCATCCTGCGCTCACCCTCCGCGGGTCGCCGCGGAAGCCGTTGGGAGACCCGGAGTGAATTATCCGCGGGGCTAATCCCTCCCCTGCTTCGGGTTTCGCGGGGGTCCGTAGCGCTGCTTGCTCTACCGCCCGCGCACCCTTTCTGTCCACCCGAGGCTCCCGCTCCCACTCCCGTCCCCGACGCGAGTGGCCGGCGGCAGCTCCGCGCACGCCCGCGGCTCCCCGATCCGGGTAGGTGGGAGCCGCGCAGCTGGTGACAGGCCGAAAGCCCCGACGTCCCAACCCCTCCTCGATCCATCTTCGGGGAATCGCAGCGGACAGCCCGAACAGGTTAAAGAAAAAGTCTTTGTCACTGATGAAAAGAGAGAGAAAGGGGGAAGGCAAGAGAGGTTTGATGCTGAAGGGTATTGATACAGAGTGGGAGGGGAGCCACCTGGAGATCAAGCTTCCAGGGGAGTTAAACATCCATCCATCCATCCATCCATCCATCCATCCATCCCACTGCCATCTCCTGGTGCTTCATCCCCGTGCACCCACAGCAGTGCCGCAAAGTTGAGACCCACCTGGGGAAGGTGCAGCAAGGCCGCAGGTGTGCCGTGCGGTGCGGTGCACAGTGCAGAGCAGCGTGGTGCGATGCAGACCAGGGAGGAGAACTAAGGGCAGCTAGAGTGGGGGCGAGGGTCCAAACCTGCCCATACACCTCCAGCACCAGTGGCCTCCATAGATGAAGCGTAGGGGGTTCAACGCTGTGGGCTGGGACCAGAGCGGGTGAATTTTTCCCCAGCAGCAGAGCCCAGGGCAGTGTGAGGAGCTGGCAGGGGAAGGGTTCCCCCTGCTTGAATTACACTGGTTTTGCTTGTCCACCACACGGGACTGCAGCAAGTGGGGAAACAAGAGCCAGCTGAGCGCTCCTGCCAGCCTTGTTGGAGCTGAACTTGAGGTCAGTGGAGCGCAAAACTCCTCCAGGGAAGGAGGAAACAAATGTTCATGGATCAAGTATCGACAATTTGAACAAGTGGGAGGGAGAGGAGGAGAAGAGGCAGTTGGAGCTGCCTTCATAAAACTGTAAACAGCTATGTTGGGACAGAGTTGAAAGGAAATTGCCCAGCAGCTGCTTGGAGTTTCCCCACAAAGTACTTGTCCTTGTAAGAGAGGAGAAAGCCCTTTATGGGAAACATGAAGTCCCCTCACCCCCAGTAACTGCATCCTGTGGCAGAAGTTGGCATCCCCTTGCAGGTTCCCCTCTGGGTTACAGTCAGGCTGGTGGGGGGAAGCTGGACTTGAAGAAATCTCGACACTGCTGATTAAGGCCTTCGCACGGGGACACAATGCACTCCAGTGTCCCGGCCATCGCAGCTCTGGCCAGGCGAAAGGTGACTGCCCCTTTGACAGGCCACCTCTCTGTTCAGGTGCTTATTAAATTTGCCTGGGCCGCTGGCAAGGGGAGAACTTCCCATTGATTTTTACAAACTGTGAAACCTTAAGCCTGTATCAGGTGATGAGAGAGAGGGAGAGATCAGGGGGTTTCAGCACTTGCAAATCTCTTCATTTCATCACTTTAAAAAGGAATTTTTATCTCCAACCATATTGAAGATAAATGATCTATTAATAACAATAATAGAGAGTTCCAAGCAGAAAGACCCAAGTATTCAGTTTTTTAAATGGACTTCTGGTTTAAGATTGATATTTCAGCAATAGTTTTTCATAAGATACAATATTTGATTTTTCCACAAGATATCAAGAACAGATGCATCTAAGTAAACACACACATGTAAGTACAGACTCTCACAGAAGGCAGTGCTCATTTTGTCCATGAGAGCTTGAAGAATGATTTATTTTTGTAGCCCTTAAGCATAATAATAATAATAATAGAACATATGTGTCCATTTTATTGCCATATTTCCAAAGTTCATACAACTCAGCAAGCAACGAGAATTTTTGTCTCAAGCTGGGCCTTAGACCATGTACTTTATTAAAAAAAAAAGAATTCCACAAAATCCAGAACTGGTAGAACTGTGTGTAAAGGGTCAGGGAGCTGCTTTACTACAATAGTTAGGCCTAACGTATGCATGGAGGATCAAAATTGACTCCGTTCTTACTTACTCACCTTACCAGAAAGCCTGTGACATCCCAAGCTAAAGCTGTATAATCATTCCATTACAAACCACACATTTCTCAGTTGTAAATGGTCATGGTAAAAATGTATTTGTGGCTTAGGTTTGGTGTGGAGAGTCTCAGACAGGACTTCTTTTTTTTTTCCATTCTGAAAGATCTTGAAATTAAGCAATTTGGTCAATTACTTAGGTTTGGAAACATCAGAATAGGACCTTTTAAGCTTATTTCCCAGGTTTTCATACTTAGAAGTGGTCTGGTTTTAAAAGCAGTCTTCAGTCACTGGAGAAAGAACTTGAATCTACGCATTAAAGGTTCAGGGGAATTTGTGATGAAGTTCAGCAGAAACGGGAGAGAGCTCATTTTTTTTTCTGACAGTTATATGTGGTATGTAGACCATACACTGGAATTAAACCATAGCTGAAGTTTCAAAAGTCAATTTGGGAATATAAGGGCAGTGAGAGTGAAAAGTTACTAGAGAGCCAAACACTTCAGCGTGACACATTTGTACTGCATGTGATGTCCCTGAGGATCTGTTGCTGTATCGTCCTGTGTGTATGGGGGTGAAACCCGGGATGCAGGATGTGGTAACAAACACAGCTAAGCTATTCAATAGGTTATGGAAGGAAATTAATTTTGTCATCATTCATGATGCAGTCAGCCAAGGCTGGGGGTCTGTAGGCCAAGGACCTCTCAACAACTAAAGGTCTTGTGCATCACTTCTGGAAATGGTTCTCCGAGTGGGGTCAGAGCAAAGACACACAGGTCAAAAGATTTTACACCTGGAAGTGTTTCTGAATGTGACTGTTTTTCCCTCCCTGATTTTATGTTTGCTGTATAGACATAGGTATTTGTCATATTTCATGGCAGGATACAGGGAAACCCTAGGTAAAAAACCCAAAAGCACAGGTGTGGAAGATGGGGACAAGGGGAAGGAGAGGGAGGAAAAAAAATCACCATGACCTTACACCATAGGTTGACTGACTGAATTAAGAACACAACTAGTGAAACTTTAGGAAAGGTCTGGTTCAAAAGGCCAGTAAACCAAAGGAAAAGGAAGTCCCAAGACTCATGACATGTCTTCATCTCTATCTGCTCTCTATCTGCACTCTATCTACTTCTGTGACTCTGTTTACATCTGACAACTTTAGTTTCTGTGCCCGGGGCTGGCAGCAGGCTGGAATTTCTCCCTTCCCCACATGTTGTGAAGAGAAACTCCTCCCTCACAGAATTAGGATGAAAACTGGAGGGGGTCACTCGAAAGGGAGAGGTAGTCATCCTGCTTCAACCTTGGGTGCGTCTAAACCCACACAATACCCTGCAATGTTGGAGAACACTTGAACTCAAGCTGGATGAACTGCTACGTCTGCTCCCGAAACATACTATTTTTCGTCAGAATGGGTATCAATCAGCATGCTCCACCAACGCCCACAGTTGTTGCTGCCACTTAACTGGGCTGCCTTAAGGCCATGCCATAGAATGACTATGTATATTGCATACTCATTGAGACTAGACTTCTTGCACAAGCTATATATAATGCAGTTTCACTGTGCATTGCATAGGCATGGTTACAGTGCACAAGTATCACTTGATAATTGCACATCATTGAGCATACTCACAGTGCAATGCTTCAGGACCTTTCCAGTGTGTTCAAAGTATCCAACATAATGCACACTGAAGACTGCTCTTCCACTAGGGCTCATGGTCAGATGTCTTGAGCTCATGCTTGGTGTTCACTATCATTATTCTGCTCAGGATGTGACCTCTTAGTGGTGACATGTACAGGTTGACTCCTAGTTCTGCCACCATGGTTGTGCTTAGTACTTCTGGTGTTGGTAAGGCCCATGTTGAGGTGAATGCATCTATGTTTGAGGAAGAGAGGGTGTGTGGACCTGAGGGGGTAACACCCACCTATCCATCAATGCCACCATGCCACAATACTGTAAAAATATTTTTTTTTAAAAGTAATCTGTAGAAGTGAGAACTAAAAGCCTGAAAGGAGTAAAGGAGACTGAGAGAGCTCTTGAAAAGTGAAGCAGTGGAAATTCTTCATTTATCCTTAGGAGGAGATTTCCAAGAGCAGGACCAAGGGCCACAGTTCCTGACAACAGGAGACAGGCCTAGTTGGCAAGACATAGTCAAACAAAATGTGTCAAGTCCTGCACATAATTTGTAAAAATGCTCTTGGTTAAACTAGCAACTGTATTTCTTATTCATCAGCTGGCCTGGTGTATGTCTGGGACACTCAAAAGTCTCAGTTTCTGTGGTCCAGGGGTCTCAGAACAAGCAGATTGTGTGCCTAGTTCAGCACTGGGATGCTATGCCTGTCCCCATAGCCATAATCACCTTGAGCAAGCTGAGATATTGCTATAGGGCACATCATCTATCCCTATCACATCTCTTTTTCTCTTTCATGTGCTATTCATGTTGGCCTTGCTAGTAGGAACTCCATATTGACACCTCTTAGGAGTACAAGTTGGAGTAGCAGTGCCACTTCTGCCTCCACTCCCAGTGTCACGCTTACTGGTACTGAAACAAATGCCAGGAGGAAAATCAGGGTCTGCTCTTCAGTGTTGTGTGAAGTATAATGTTGTGAGATCTTGTAGAATGAAATGCACGGGAAGAAAAATAAATAAACACTATTTAGTTTTCCCTGCGCTTTAGTACTACTTAACATCTGCTAGTGATATTTAATCTAACTTCTGAAAGTGTGAGTTTAGGTACTATCAAATGGATGGTTCTGATCCTGGAAACCTCTTAAATGCATAGCCCTGACATACATTAATTGCTTTCATTTAAGTAAGAAGATTATTCCCTTATCATCAGGTAATTGATTTAAAAGTGTTTCACCGTATGTTTACACTTGACATGAATTGGTGTGCCCAAGGATTTAATCATTTAATAGATTTAGTAATTTAATGAAATCTGATGGTCATTGCCTTACACCAACACCTGATGATATTTATACCGTTCTTTGTGAGGAGGAAGTGCACATCTCAGTGTACAGGAAGAATATTTCAGGGATTTTAGCTTATATTTTTCTCATCAAAGTCTTTTGGAGGGATTACTATGTGTGAAAGGTAGGCCACTGGTCTGTGTGTGCACATGCAAGAGCATATATTCACAGTGCACACTTTTTTACTGAATGCGTCGTGATATATCCCTGTCTTTGCGGCGTTATCCATACACTGGTTTACTGTTTTCGATGTATTTTTTGTATTTTTTTATCTGTTCATCATCAACCATCAACCCTGGTGGGTTTTGTTGCTATTGTCTATTTGGTGGATGCTGATGAAGATAGACTCAGAGCAAATAATGAACTCACATTTAGACTTTAGACCAGCTGTGGAAGCAAAAGGCTGCCAAGTACTCACAAGTCCTTTTGAAAACCACATGCTAAAAAAGCTTTTTACATTTTCATCTTACTGAGGTGACCAGCAGGGTAATGCAATAAAATACACTGCATTTAGCCTTGTTCTTGTAAAACAGCTCCTATTGATATGCAAGAATGTTTGAGAGCTCTTTCATTTGGCTTTGCATCTATCTTGGAGTAATTTGCAGGTCGGTAATAAGCAATCTTAGAGGTAGTCTTTAGCAACAGAAAGTAAAAATGCTTTGTAAATATATTAGCACTGGTAACTGCCTTTCTGACCAAAATAGCTCATTCTTTTTTCACCTTCAGTTCTCTTTTAATTTAAGGTTGACAACATTCATACCTTTAAATGCAGTTATGTCAAGCTGTCATTCCCAGATGATAAAGTGATTATAGTTAAGGATGTTTGTGCCTGAAATACCATTGGCCTGTGTTCAGTTTGGAAATAATATTGATGATTTCAGAGAAGCATTGTTATTGCTCATGAGTATACATGAACATGGGATTCAGTTCTTTACATATTTGCTTAATATAATATTATGTCTTCTCTTAGTATGTACGTAACTGTGACATTAAGTTTATAGCACATTTGCTCATGGCTATGAATATTTTTCTTTCTGTTCTATGCTTATTTCTCCAGTGATACTTTATGTCTTCTTATATTCCATTAGCTGTTCATTAGGTCCCAAAGCAGCATGTTTTGTACTTCTTACTCTAAGATTACCTTGTTCTTCAGTACCTCCTAGCAGCTGACAGAATGTTGATATTAAGTGAAGCTGTGGAAAGACAGCTTCAGTTCAGCAAACTGTACACTCTCTCCTGCTTGGATGCCGTCTGTCTCCCCACCATTGCCATCTTTCATTAAATAAAAAAAAATTATAAACCACTCTTATTACTTTGTATAATTCCTATTTTTAAATCAACCATCCTCTGTTCCCCCCAAATACCACAAATATGTTACTCAGCCTTTGAGACAATAGCTGTAATTTGGCTATAATTAGAATCTGATCAGAGCAGGGAGAATGGATGAATACAAAAGAAATAACCAGATTCCAGAAATGTGATACCATAGGCTAAATCCTGCTTGCTTTGCTAATGAAAGCTGACTTGAATGAGTTAGAAGGACAGAATTTTAATCAAAATAAAATAAAAAAAACAACCCTAATAATATCAGCTGTTACAGAGCCTAAAAAAAAAAAAAAGAAAAAAATAAATAAAAAGGAGCTGAGGTCTTTGAGTAAAAAAAAAAAAAAATCTTCAAAGGCGTATAAAGTATTTTGATTTAATCCTTCTAACATCTGCCTGTTTTGAACCCGAAAACAGCCTAATGTTTATCTAATAGTCTTAGTACATTTTGTAATTAAACTAATTAAGGAAAACGTCTTACAGCTTTTCCCTGGAAGGACAGCCCCCCTTCTCCCTCTTATAACAGAAACTGAAAATAATCTCTTTTGTTTGCAAGGCAGACAAATGAATTCCCTCTTCATGTGTATTTTTCAGCAAAAACCTTTCAATACTGGAGACTCAAGAAGCAATTGAGTCCCATCCAGAGGAGACAGAAACTGCTCCCCCTGAAACTTTTTTCTACTGAAGGAAAGTTTTGATCTTAGGAGCTCTGCTTCCCCCCACTCTCAGCTTCCAAAGTCCATAAAAATGCTTCTAAGCAAAATTAGCTCCCAAGTCCATAAAATTGTAATATATCATTTAAATCATGACTTTTATAGCAACCTTTTTTTAGTACTGGAAAGGGGAAACCCATGAAATGGTGTGAAGATATTCTAGGCTTTGAAGATGGCTAGAGATATGATGGCATTTTCAGCACACCTTCTTATTGCCATGAAATGAAAAGTGCTTAGTTGATTAGCAGGCTGATCCAACTGAGCGAACTGCAATTAAAGTCAGTGGCAGTTTTGCCAGAATAAGAACTCCATGAACAACATCCTGGGACTTCTTAACCACTTTCTCAGAACTGGAACAAAATATCTTTTTTTTTTTTATAAGTGCTCCATCTACTTTTTCTTCCTCTTTACAGCTGCTCCTGCTTAGACTCTATGAGTTCTGGTATTAAATAACTTTAATCACCCTTAAGTATTTTTTCATTAACAAGAAAGTCCAGAATTACCGTTTGTGTGAGGATTAAGGAATACTGAAAATAACACACTTTGTGTTAATATCTACATAATATTGCTATTTAATGTTAATGATCTGAAGAGTGCATCAAGCTCCCACTCACATGTGTCTGTGAATAATCAGGACAGCGTGAATGATAAAAACACTCTTTTTCTGAGCTGTCTGCAGGTGGTACGTTACATGACACTAGGGAACTCTGTTAGGATCCGCTCCCACTGGACTCTGTGACAAAACTTCTGTTGCCTTCATAGGGTAAATACATATAGCTTATTAAGTGTGGGCCCATGCCTGTCCTTGAGAAGCAGGATTCCCTTGCATCCTTGGGAAGCTTGTAGGCTGCAAGTTAGTAGTTGTGTCACGCCTTTGCCCCCTGTCATATCTGCTGCACTGAATGAGGACATAGAGGGTCGAACCAGATATTCATCCATACTGATTCTGAAGGGATCAGGGCAAGACTTCTGAAGTATGTCTATTCCACAAATAAATATTTTTGCTTTCTGCAGGAAAGAAAGGTATATTACATTAGAGGATGTAAGGAACAGTAATTTTTGAAAACAAGTGTGAAAAATGTCAATTGCTATTTCTAAGATTTTTTCAGTGATAACTCTAGAGTTAAATGCTGTATCTTTACATACAGTCTTGTTATCTTCCGAAAACATATGGTCATGGTTATGATTTCACATCAGAGTGTTTGACATGCAGTTGTTTTGTACATTGTGCAAGTGAATGGAAATGGCACTGTTAATTTTCTTACACTCTTTTATGATTTCAGTGACTATATAAGGTGCAAGAAATGCTGAGAATTGCTGCTGTCAACTTCAGCTGATCTCTTCAGTGTCAGAAGAAGTAAATCAGGACCAAAATGGTTTTGTGTAAGTATAATATAAAGCAACAAACCCCTCTTTCGAGCAACAATTTCACATATTGTTTCAGCCAGAAAGAACAGCTACACAGAGGAAGTGAATTTCCAGAGAATGCCAAATGTCTGTGCTCAGCAGACTCACTTTAATTAGGCAAGAGGAAACTTCTCACTTGGCCAAAGTAAAACAGGTATTCAACATTAAACAAAGATGGGACATTGTATCTATCACTGCTCTGGCAATTAGCAGTATTTTGTGCATGCAGCTTTTATCGTAACTAAGAATACTATCCACTGGTAGTGTTACTGCTTTTTAAGTGGAGCCTATGAACAGTAGGTATCAGGCTGGGAACAGTTTAGAGTGAAGGTGTGATTTTACTTATCAAGTTCAGTGGATAGTGGTGTATAAAAGCTTGATGAGTCTCCTAAGAATCATCAAGTTTAATCTAAGAATCATCAGACTTTTGTTCCTGGAGTCATTTCTGCCTTCCTGGCTGTTAATTACATCTCCTGGTTTCCATTCTTCTTTTCTTCTCTCTTTATATTCCTAATGTTGTCAAACTGATTAGTCACTAAATTACATTGCATTCAGGTAACAAGATCTTTGTTATTGATTTGCTCTGAAGGCTTTCTTTGACAGACAGACTGGCAGAATCCTTCATCCAGGTTAGAGAATAATCTATTTGAAGGTTTCTTCCAGATGTCACTACTATAGCAACAGCTTCTATAGTGTTAATGCTGATATTAAATAGGGTTCAGCCCTGCATTACCATCCAGCCATATGTCTCTGTTTTTTTTAAACTTGAAAATGAGTTTGCTGCTTCTTCCATAGGAACGGCTGCTTGTCTGCATCTCTTTATTTCCACTACCTACTTATTTAACACTTCCCAAAACAGATTTTAAACCACTCAGAAGAGCATTAAGAATGGACCTGAATTATTTTTTCATCTGTAGATCTGATGAGTCTTCTTCAGAATATTATGTCAATCTGTGATATTGTATAATTATCTTCCTGTTAAATGTTGTATTTCAGACATTTGCTGTTGGCACTCCTTTTCTTAGGTAGGCTGATTTGTGTCCACTTCACAGCCTCACATCTCTTTTCCTTCTCTTATTCATATGAGTTCCAGCCCAATCTCCTTTGTCTTCTGATTTCTGGAAGCTCCCTAATTCTCCATGAAATCTGATATTCCTTGAGCCCCATTTCTCCTCCCGCTTCTGGTAGAAATCTTGGTAGGTCCTCCCCCAACCTGACACAGCTGTTTTTAGTCTTTTTCCCCCTTTTTATTGAAGTATGAGGGATAAGATTTATCTAGCCTCTGTGTGCTCTGACCCCATTTCATTTGTTTCACTAAATGTACCACAGGATCAGGTCTGAAGATCCAGGGCCTCCTCTCTCCAACCTCACTAGCCATATCACAACGAACAAAGCGAGGAAACCCCACCGAATCAGAAAGCAGTGGCATGGTTGGTTCAGATGTTTGCAGGGAGGGCTGTGAGAGGATCTGTAGCCAAGGAGCCGGGGTGGTGTGAGGGAGCAGAGCAAGCCAGGCACCAAGGACAAACTGGCTGGGAGAACGCAAGCATGAGGGTAAGCAGCAGCCTAATGGAGATGAGGAAATGCAGTTTCTCAGCCAGGCTCTAGGGCCATGGATTGGAACCCAATGATGAGAATCATCAGAAACCATGCTGCAGGATGCACAGAAGGCTTTTTCTTCCTGTAAAGCGTTACCCAACTGGTGAGGTACTTTATGGATAGAATTGGAAGGGACAGGAAGGATGGTCTTGTAATTATGGGATTCAGTGGCAAATCAGGAAATCTGGGTTTAATAACCAACTGTGACACAGATTTCCTGTGTGACCTTTTCCAGATAACTTACTCACCCTATGACTCAAGTCCCAGTTTGTAATATGGGGCAACAAAACTTATTTTCTCACACCTTTTGTCTGTCTTGTCTATTTAGGCAACTGTTCCATGGGGCAGGTGTTTCCTCCGTCTGCCCATAACACTTTGCCCCAAAGAGATCATTTTTAATTTGCTTCCCTTCTTGTAAGTTATATTACTTTGATATTACTTCGGTTCATACAAATTGTCATGGGTCCAGCAAGAACAATCTGAGTAGCTGTTTTGTCAATATGCTTCATGGTCATTAGCTTTAAGGACCCCCTTTTCATATGAAATAACTGTATTTCTCTCAGAAGAGGGATTCCAGTATGGTAATAAGAGAGGTGATCCCACTGATATATCACTAAGTAAAATTTGACATGCAGATATAATGAAAACATGAGGCAGTTTAATAATGAAAAATGTATAGTCCTGAGCTAATGGATGAAAAATGTCTAATGAAGGATTACACTGAAGTAAAAAACCACAATAAAGAAATTCAGATGGATTAAACATTGGGAATTCATTTGTAAGTCCAGACAATCTATGGTTTATAATGTACTTTTATGGTATGACAGAATGGAAAGAAATAATTTTTGAAAGGCTTATTATCCTTTCTGGTAGGAGTTCTGTAGTCTTTATCAAGCACTATGAATCTGACTTTGAAACTCCTATCTATCCTTGGGGTCCTTTCGTGCCATACCCACTGGGAGATGGGCAGCAGACCAAGAGTCCAAGGCTGCCTGATGGAGAACGGAAGTGCTGGCTACAGCCAGGGGGGAGGACTGAACATTAGTGAAAAAGATTTTGTAAGACCAGACTGAATTGACTTGCAGGTGAATCACTGCACAAAGTAGCACAGTGGGACAGGCTGAGGAGGACCTGGGCTAGAGCTCTGAAAATGCATTGCACGCGTGCCCCGTGCGGATAACAAACAGGGCCTCTGCATCTGGAAAACAGGAGCTTGCATATAGTGAGGGAGTTGGAGGGGATCTCAGATCTGCGCTGATATCTGAGAAGTAGGAATAGGTTTTCCTTGGTAAGAAGTATTGCAGGTAAGCAGACCTATCCCAGAGAAGTGCAATGAGTAACAAATGTAGATGCCTGTAGCAGACCCAGAGTCTCTGGGATTATGACTTTTCTCTCAGGGTTAAACAGATACAAGAATTAACTGAGTTATCAAAATGATAATTGATCACCAAGTATTGCATTAAAAAAGAAATCTAAAAGTTTAGTTTGAAATGTCCGTTGTTACAAAGCCCCAAAGTGAGGAAAATCTCCAGAAATCTCTCTCCCAACTTTTAAATCTTTCAGTATCAAGGCACCTTGGAAAGCTTACTATTTTTGTTTTCACCCTGACAGAATTCTGTTTAATTTTCATGTGAGAGAGATGCTTCTGGAGTATTTGTGCCCATGGAAGAAAATCAGATCATGTTTCCTTTATTAACATGCCCTGTCATGGGCCAGGCAGCAGTGGATGATGCTGTGATGACTTGGCAGTTCTTCCTACAACTTGGCAGTTCTTCCTACGTACCCACCTGTCCCTATCTAGGAAGTCACCTAAATCCGTTGTAGTGTTTTGTCTGAACCAAACATGCCTAAGATTGTGTTTGGCAATTTTTCTTCTCCATGAAGATTTGCACGAATGACATTATTTCTGTTGGCATGAAAGAAATCCACCTTTGTCCCATCTCTAAAAATGATGCTTCCTTTTTTTTTTTCCCAACAACTCAACAAACATGCAAAGGGATACTTACTTCTTCTATCTGTGCAACCTCAGTGGTTCAACCACATTTTTTTCACCACCACCCAGCTGCAATCTGTCTCAGTACTTTGTGTTAAAGGGCTTTTAAAGATGCACTGCTGCTTTGCTGCAAGAAAAAAAAAGCAGCTGCCTGTGTAAGATCCCTTTTTTTGTTTACTGAAAATGCTGATTCATGCTCTTTTACCTGTCTACAGGCATTGCCTTTTAACTTCGGGACTTTTTAAGATTCCTCCAGAGAAAGAGTCCTTCTTTACCTCAGTCCTCTTTATCCTCTGAAAAAAACCTCATCTCATTGCAGTCGGGAAAGGGGAACTCCCATCCCTCTATGTGACTCTTCCAGTATCCTATATGTTCTGTTTGGTCACTGGTGGTTGGGCTGACTCTGAGGATGCCCCCATCAAGCAGGATGCAGTCCTGACTGGCCTCATGGGCCCTGAAGAAATCTGACCATTATACTTCACTGCAGGCTTTCATAAAACAATTCTCTTGGGATGGTTTGCTTCCTTGTTCTGTTGTATTTCACCTTCGTACCTTTCTCCTGACCAGTCTCATTTTGACATCTATCCACAGTGGAGGGATGTAAAAATTGTTGCCTCACCTCAAGTGAAGGGTAGGTATCTGCTCGGTGCCATCTGTGAGGACTGCTGTTCTGCCCTGCCCTTGTTCTGTTTAATCTTGCTGCTTCTCTTTTGGCTTCAATCATATCCTTGAGGGGCTTTTTACTTTCCCATCACCAAGGACTTAATATTTTTTGAACTTTTGCCTGGCAGTATGTAGTGTTGATTGGATTATGAGGTGGGTAGTGCTTTCACAGTTTTGGACAGGGTCCAGGGAAGGGTAGTGGCCAATGGGACCAGCTCTGGAGGGTTACCATCAGCTTTTACGAGCGAAAGAAGAGACCTGAGATGCAGGGCTTGTCAATGAGCCCTTTGTCTCAAACCTTCTTATTTTGCCTGAGAAGGGGTGTGTCAGATCCTATGGCTGGCATGGCCCCAGGTCTCAGGAGGCCAGGGTGGGAGTAGTCTGAGTTCCCCATTTGACAATTATGGCTTAGAGCCATTTCTTCCCCCCACTGAACACTTATTTGCATGTTAGCAGTATGATACTATTAACTGGTAAATTAACAACATTGTTGCCCGCCACTTAGACACATCTGGTGCATCTTAACCCACCTGAGTGTCCCAGTCAAAACCTTTCTATCAAGCTGGGATCAGCTCCTTCATGCTTTTGTTCTCTGGCTTTGTGCTCTGGGGTTAACCCTTCTCATGCCTTCCCATTTTATAAAAGCAATGTTTTCACAGGAGCTGTGGTCTCTAATGCTTTCAAAATGTTCTAAACAACATTTTATATGAGGAAAGATGCTGGAAAGCATCTTCACTTTCTATCAGGAAAGGATTCTTCACTTCACCAAATTACTGGGAGCTTTATAAACAATCTTCTGTACAATTTTCTACTCTGTTTTGTACTGCAGCTTTCCTGTGTCTCCCTCTGCCTTTGTTGTTTCTGTGTTTTGTTTGTTTGTTTTGGTTGGTTTTTTTGGTGGTGGTTTGTGTTTTTTTTTTTTTTTTTAATTTTGTAATTTTTAGGGTTTATTTTAAGGAAACAGCTCCAAGAGTATAAAAATCAACATAAAATCTTTTTAGAGCTGGTTTACATTGACCAGCTGTCACAGAAACAGAGAGAAATGTTTGGGATAGTGGTGGGCAATATGTGTACAGAAGAAGGTAGGCATTTTAGAGTTGTTAAATCCTATTGCTAAGCCCAGGGCTTAACAGACTTCACATTTTTGCTCCAGGGTATCATGGTACAGTGAAAGCAAACTGATGGGCTCCATTAGCATGAATGATAGCTTCCTTCTACACACAAGTCAATTTGCAGGTAAAGTTTTTTTCACACTGTCAAAAGATAAAGGAAGCCTTTCTGAAAATGTCCCGGAGCTGATCTTAGGGCAAGGGAGGGTCTCAGTTCAGTCGAAGCAAATGTTTGCTGACATTGTTCAGCTATTTTGGAAACTGTTAACCGTTGTTTTCAGTCTGACAAAATTAATAAGTGGATTCCTTGAAACTGAACATTAATCTCTGTCATCACCAGCTTCACTTCTTTAAACTTCAGAAGTGTTTTTGTTAAATTCTTGCTTGAATTTAAATAATAAAGGGACCCCCTTCACAAAGCTCTATTCACACAATAAATGCTGCATGCATTTTTAGAAACAATTTTTAAAAAAGATTAGAGCAGTTTTGTAAGTTCTTGCAGATTTCCTCTTGCTTCCTTTGCCATTTGATTCAGTTGGGTCTTTTGCCAATGAATGAAGTGGGAGAGGTGGGAGGACTCTTTTTTTTTTTTTTAAATAGACTGTAAAAAGAAAGCAGCCCATGTGTTAGGCTATAGAAATCTAAAGAAGACATTATTAGAGCCAGGCATAGAATATTTGAAGGATTAGATCCCAAAACAGCATGAGTATTACAGGAAGCATGTTCTAGCTATTAGGCAATACTTGATGTCACTGTGTGCACTTTTAAAAAGAAATTTCACCTGCATGCTCTAATGCATCAGAAGTGTTAAAACACACATAAATTACCGCCTAAAAAAGCCACATATGAAAACTCTTTTAAGTGTCAATGCTGCTGTAAATATTTATGGTGGAGTTAGGCACCTGCATATAGCATGCCCGCAATTCTTTAACAAGCTCTGATTAAGGTAGATATTATGGAAATAAGTAAATGTAAATAAGATAAATTGCCATATGACTGATCCAGAGAGTGAGTGGAAGCGCAGTGATGAATTTTCAGCATTTACCAAGATAGAGGGGGAAAAAAACAAACAAAAAAAAAAGGCCTGTCCATAACATTTTGTGTGGCTGATCTCTGCATGTTTTCCCTCAAAAACTTTCAGGGTCCCAGGGGTAGCTTTGTGTTGTTCCTTTCATTGCAGCTCTGCATGGAGCAGTTGAGGGTATTGATTCGAGTGAGGAGAGTTAGTAGAGCTCATGATATTATCACTCAGGCTGTCTGCATCCTCCTGTTTCCTGGGGCTTCACCCCCTAGGGCTTAATGTCATTAAAACTGCTGAAAATACTACAAATAACAAGCATAGCAGCACTTTCCAAAGACTGCTAAGATTGCCTGCCAGCTTCTACAGATCAGAGTGAAGAAACTCTGGCCCCATGAAGTCAGTCTTAACATCCTTCTAACTTCAAGAAGGTAAGAATTTTACTCTTTATATGTATCTCTCTGTTAGAGCATGCCATTGCTGCCCCTTCATGCTCTTTCATTTTCCATTTCATTACTGAAAGGAAACCCAGCCCTAGTTCACAAGATACCAGGAACTAGAAGCATACAAGGAAATTGGCAGGAACTAACTTTTGGTTTATGGGCAGACGATCTGCATTTGTAATGAAGCTTGTTACAAGAACCTCCATGGCTTTATAAAAGTTCTGTTCTCTCTCCAAGGACATCATGGGTCTCTCTCATTTATGGGCATGGTGCAGCATGCCTTGTTCACCCAGTAATGTTTGCCATAGCCAGACATAACCTTAAAATTCATTTATTTGGGGGAGGTAATACAACATGCTCCACTGTGGATTACTAAAGGAGGAGAATTCTGATGAACAGTGTTTCTGAAGAAAGTGTTCGCTTACATCCCTGACCTGCAAGTTGCTGGAGGCTAGGAGACTGTGGTGGTTGGGAAAGTGTACCAGGAAAACATTGCTGCATTTTTCCTTGTTTTGTACTCCTCCAAAGTTATCTGCTTTTGGCCACTGTCCCCATGTTTTTTTCCCCTTTAGGTGTGTGAGGCAGCCCATCCCTAACAGAGGCTAAAAATGAAAAAAACCCCACAAAAACCACGGAGGGAGGAGAGGTGAAGAGAAGATGCTGGAGAGGAAAAAAACCTAAATGAACACAAGTGGCAAAAATTATAAAAGGAGATATATGAGAGAGTCAATGGGTTAAAAATAGTGAACCAGAAGGGGACACTTGTTGGGTACCTCAGCTGCACCCTCGTATACCTTGAGGCACCCAAGTACCTGCCAGATGCTGATGGGCGGTAGCCTGAAAGGAGATGTGTCAGGGCCAGGCATTGGGAAAAAGGACCTACAGTCCCTGCCTGCAAAATTTCCCAGGGACACAGAATTAGCCTAGAGTACATGCCGGCTCACTGATGCTCCTTGCTTTCTCAAGGTGAGGAGAGCAATTGGCACTTTGTGTCTGTGTAGGATGGGTTGATGAGACAGTGGAGTGAGAGGGCAAGAATTCTTAAAGGTGTTGTTAATGTGTGATGCAAGGGTGGTTTCTCTGGATATCATGTAGTCATGTAGAGCAGTGTATGAGTGGGCATCTGGGAAAGGCTTGTAAAGCTATCCAAGAACAGAAAGGACTGCAGGATTTAAGGGCATATTGGAAGACTGCAATTTAAACATATCCTGCAGTCCTGGAGCGGAAAGGACAGGGAAAGAGTGGGAGGGCATTCTGTGAGCTGGGACAGAAGCATAGGTCTACCTGTCATTTCTGACCATGGAGATCTGGTGACTCCAAAGAGCTCCCAGGATGTAAGTAAATCCTGACAGTTTGGAAAGTGTATGATAAAGCATCTCAGTTTGATGGTGAAAAGTTGATAGCTGTGTTGGAGCCTGTAGAGGTGGTGGGAGAAGGCACATAGCATCCTGCTCCAAGCTGAACCACCTGTGTGGTAGATGGATCATTGAGATCTGAACATGAAATATCACTCTCTCCTGGTCTTTTCTAGATAGATCTTGTTCCTCAGCATGGATTCAGGTTGTAGCAAGAAGACCATCATTTAGCAAGATGGTCTTTTGTTTGTCATCTGTGTTGGAGAGGAACTCTGGGTGCAGGTTCCCCAGGTTTAAGTGGTCCTCTTTATTTAACCAGAGTCTGTCCTGGCCCTCTTGCACAGAAGGGATGACACCCTGCTTCCAGAGCACTCACCCCAGAGAGCTGTGAGTTCTGACCTAGGTCAGCTGGTGAATACCTGGGGATTTTAGGGGCAGCATGGCAGAAGGCCTGGGAAGATTCAGCTGCAGAGAGAAGGGAAGTGAATAGCAGCGCAGGAACAGCGGAGCAGCAAGGGCAGGGCTGGAGAGGATGTTCAGCTTCCAGCACCCTACTTCTTCTGTGCAGGAGATGCAGAAGAGAGGAGGAGCAGTGAATGGGCAAGCTCTCCAGATTGTTTGAGGATCAGTGTGTGATCAGGCAAAGCTCTGCTTGGTTACAAGGTGCAGCACTGACCATGTGAGACCTTTACCCTTGACAGGTGGTGGTGGCAGTTTGGGAGGTGGTGTCAGCTTTCTCCAGCTCCTGCTCTGCTTCTCCTGGTCCAGGTGAAGGAAGAGGAGACAGGGAAGGAGCTTCAGGACCATGAGCTGTTGCAGCCAGCACATTTAGGGCCTTCTTGCCCTGCTTGTCACTGGAAGAGACAGGATAGTAGGGGTGATAGACTTTTGTCCCTGTTCTGTTGAACAACACTTCTATTAATCTACTCTAATTTGCTGAGCAATTTGAAAACCCTTTCTGTAAATGATGAGCTTTCTGATGTAGGAATGAAACTGCAAAGAGAAAGGGAAAGAAAGAAAAAAAATAGAGCAAAGAGAATATGTGGGAGGCTTATAATTTAGAAGGGATTATCTGCCAGTTTCTAGGAATTGTGATGGAGTCACAATATGTAAAGCAAGCCAATGGTAGATGAGAATGCTTTGAAAGAGCTGAGGCTGCCAGCAGTGTAGCTTGCTCATGTACAGGACTCTTATCATCAATCTTCGGCAGCCCTACCTTTACAGTAGTTTTTCAGCACTCTGAGGTAAGGATTAGGTGTGCAGCTATGTTTCTAGTGCCTTTCACAGCATACCCCAGGAGAGCAGATTAGACCCTTCTTGCTTCCAAATACCCCAAATCCTTTGTTTCCAAACCATAGAGGATCTAAGGGAAGGCAAAGCCACATGGAGGCGACCCAGGGATGCAATGGCCATCACGAGTGAAAGATGGACTCAAGGGTAATTCTTCAGGAGCTACAGTTGTGGTGGTGCTAGGTTGTGCTCAGTTTGTCATGGCTTTCTAGATAATGTTCAAGGAATGTCCTTGGAGACACCTGAAATTCCTGACTTTTCATTTCACTCGTCATACCTTCTCCTTTCATAAATACAAAATAGTGATTCAAGAGATTTTGCCCGACTAAGTATGTTGGTTTGTTTCTGTTGGGTTTTTTTCCAGTGTTTAATGGGAAGAAGCAGTTCATCAGAGAAAGGAAGCATGGGAAAAGAGAAACTGAGGGTGTATTTAGCAAAAATTTGACTGGGTTAGACACTAGCTACCATTTCTGATCCATACCATTTGGACTCTGAATCACTTTCTGTGCCAGAAACTTATTCTCAGCACCAACTTTCTGGAAAAAAATAAGCACACTCTGTAGTAAGAAAGCACTGATACCACTTTTGAGTTTTGAGCTGGCATTCATGGTATTAGAGGCCTCTTTAATATAATTTTTATTAATTTGTGTTTGGTTATAGTTTTTGAAAATAAGGTCATGTCCTATAAAAAAAGAAGTGCTGGTCCACCTGCACACATCTGCTTGCCAAGGTTTAATTATCAAGCTTAGTGGGGATTGTCTCTAGACAAGCATGGGACAAAGATGTAGGCAAGCTTCCTTAGATGCAAATTGCTGCAGCTGCTCTTGTTTTCTGTTACAACTTCATGTGGTGGGAGAGGACCTTGCAACCCTCAGAGTGTCAATCATCGCAAGTGAGGCACTGGAAGGTTTGCACTGGCAGAAGGAAAGGCTTCTGAGAAGATGGACAGTTATATACAGGATGAAGTCCTCTTTTGAGTGTTTTTCCCAAGCTCCTGACAGGTGTCATAGACCCATGGGTACTGACCTAATGGCAAGCCACTGCTAGATTGAACTCTGGGGATGGGTCCACCTTCCTTCTTCCTCCTCCACTGCTCCTTCTGTCCTCAGCTGCGTCACCCTCTCCACTTCCTCAGGAACTGGGTACATGGTTCCTTACAGTGAGATCAGAGTTAGATGGTCTTAGTTTCTCCAGCAGGGTTGCTGCTTCAGAAAAATCTCAAAGAACCCGTTTGGGAGGAACTGAACCACGGTCCCCATTGAAGGAGGGATGTTGTTGCTCTCATCACCCACCACACTGGGCCAACTGAGGAGCCTGACATCCTTCAAGAGGAAAATCCCTACTCTGAATCATACATAATTTGCTATCTTTTCATGTAACATTTTCCTTATGGAAACATGACTGTGTACTTCACAGTCTGTTACAAGACCCAGGAATTAGCAAAATGTACCTACTATGTCTTTTTTTGGTGATTCTTCTTGTCCTCCATCTCTCTTACAGGCAGTATACCGGTACTTGGAGCCACAGAGGTAGCCAACTCTCCACTTTTTTCTGTCTGTCAAGTGGAGATACCTCAGTCCATTCCCATGCACCGGGATGATTTGAATTACCCAGTATCAATGGTCTTACTCAACCTAACCCTGAATCCAGGACAAGCCAGATTTAGCCTAGTGGGACATGACACCACTCATTTTCCTGCAGTTTCTCACCTGCACTGAGTGATACTCATGTTGTTTTTCTCATGTTATTCAAATGAGATGATTATAGGAGTTCTCTGCTCCTCCACAAAGGTTCTCAGCAATGTAAATTTCAGTTGAAGAGGAAGTTATTAAAATGTGAAGATTAGGAGTGACCTAATTCTTACAGGGAAATTTAAACAAAAGTTTGAAACTTTGCCCAATCTGCACAGTTTAGCTTTAATAAATAAGCAGATGCTTGTGTGACATGGGGACATACGTGCCTCTGGACTGAGAAACAGAACCACAATTTAAATTAAATCTGTCAACTTCTATAAATGTGATTTAAATGATAAATGTGTCTTCTTCAATAAACTTCTGGAAGAATATAAGACCATGTAAAAATGTTTGTTTAAGGCTCCTCACACTTACCTTATCCTTCCTCTGAACTATTTTCTTCTTTGAAATTTATAAATATAGCATACGTTATTATTAAGGCTGATCTGCATGTACCTTGAATGGAGAATGTACTCCAAATACATCTTTATTAAAAAATTACTAAAAGTACTGGTTTAAGTTCTCTTCATCTTTCTTTCTCAGCCTCTCAGACAACTTTATGTGAGAAAATACCATCTTCAGACTGCTGTGCCTTCATAGAGATCTTTGCTTGGATCTTTGGCTCCAAATCAACAAAAAGAAAAAAAAAAGCAAACAAATAATCTCAGTCAGTCTGTCTGATTATCTAGGCACCTATCTGGGTTTTACATAATCTTGTTAGTATCTGAATATGCTCTACATAAAACCATCAGCAACAGCATAGTCTCTGTTGAATTCTTCCTCTCCATAGTCGAACTCAAAGTGGTTTTCATCTTCCCATGGCTTCACTAGTAATTTTGCCTATTTTTTCTCTCATATTTTGGAGAGTAAAGGTAGATTAATGGAATATGGGAGAGTATCTATTTCAAGTTACTTTTCTGGTGGAAAGACTTTTTTAAAAGGAGAGATTTTACTGCATTTCCTGAAGAGACATAATCTCTGGACTCACTCAGATGATGTCTTCTGGACACACACTGCACAGTGGGATCCTGGGGCCAGGGCTTACATTGCCTTCCCTTTCTACAGTGCTGCCCAGGCTCTACCTGTCTCCTGGCAGTCACAGAGCTCCAGCCAGGCAATATCATGAGACAAGGTCCCAGTTAGAATATTAGGAAGTCATTGTCTTGTCTCCCATATACTTAGCATATTTCTAAAGTTTAAATGGACAATTGGAAGTAATACAGTATACCTGTAAATTTACAGTTACTTAAATACCCTTTTTCCCTCTTAAAAACCTGCTGAAACAATTTAAATCTTATATTAATAACTTGGACTCTTTATTCAATCATATATTTTCCAGCTTAAATCAAGCCTCTGGTCATCTTTCAATATGCCTATAATCGAACTCTGAGGTAAATACGCCAAATTCTTCAGAAACAAGTACGTTAAAATAAAAGAAAACCTCTTTTCTTTGTTCTGATGAATCCAAATGATTCATACTCATGAGTAGTCTTGATATATATTTAAAGTAAGTTTCCAGTAACACATTTCAAAGAATTTCATAAGGAAACATGGGAACATTAGGATTCTTCTATTCCTACAGGTATTATCTCTAGCAAGAGAAACTAGTCCCTGTACAGGAGATTAAAAGTCTCCTTTTCCTTTAATGAAACCTGCTGCTATTATCCCTTTACCTCTGCCACAATAATTTTCTCTTAGCTTATTTTGGATGGAGTTATGTGATTCTCTTGTAGGTCACTTTCATCACCATCTGGTAATTATTTCAGCAGTACTTAGGCACTGATAGAGGATGGATATCTACATAACTTGCATTTCTGCTTTCTTGCACACAGTGCTGAGCGAAGCACAAACACAAATAGCTTTCAAGATCTGATCTGACAGATTCAATCCAATAAAGAGCACGGTTGCCTACAGGTTAAATAGCATAACACCTGCTGATGTCTGACTTCCCAAACAGAGCCCCAGACCCAGGGTGAGGGCTTTGGGATGCTTGTTAAGTCCTTGAGGAAGATTTGACATCTCAGAGTAGGTTCCAAAATGTTCAGTGCAGTATGCCACCTCTTGCTGACACCCTGCACATAGCCACCTGGAGTTAGCCAAGGGGACATCTCATTCATCATGGTTTCTGATTCTCCAGTGTCTGATTTGGAGGTGTCTGGCTGCCCCTGTTCTGGATCTGTTACTGTGCAAGGTGTAAACCATCCTGTGATAGCCTGGGCAACTGACCAAAGATGATTCTTTTCTTCTGGAACTGTGGGAAGGATGAGATGGCCCACTTCAGTGCTATGGGTAGCTGTAAGGGCCCTCATCCCAGTGTCTTCCTTATACTCTTCTCCACCAGTAATCAAGAAGTAGTCCTGAGAACAGGGTCAAGAACCTGGAGATCTTAATTCCTGACCCTGCTGCATTGCCTCCTACATGGGAAGTCAACTTGGCTCACTTTGACTGTGGGGTAGGCATGAAATTGCTTAGCTTACATTGCCAGGACAACTCTAGCAGTGTACACAGGCCTGAAGCTAAACATCTCAAAAGCTTTTGACCATCAAAGGCCTTCTGGGGTTTTGATGTCAGCTGAACAGAGCCATTCAGGTTGGTGGATGTGGGCTATGTCTACAGGAGGCATAGGAGATGACAGAACAGCTCAGTGACACTGCTGGGGAAGGTCCCACTCTGACCCCCCCCATGCCCACTACTTCCCATCTCCATCTGTATGCTCCTTCTGCTATTTTATGCCATTTGTCAAAGTCTCTGAACCAATGGGTTTTGAGAGTCAAATTCCCGTTTGATAGTGATCAGCATTTTTTGGCCTGGTATGAGAACCTCCTCCACCACAAATGGTCTGTGATGATCTGCGCTAGCTGAGAATCTGCTTTTTATTCCTCTCTCAAGTTACATGGAAAAATAAATTTGGTAATAACATCACAGTTCTTAGAATATAAGAATGCATCCCACAGCTGGTAACCTCTGCTGTGGAAAGAAGCAGAGCAGGACAGTGTGCGAGTCAGGACTGAGGAGACCTGGCAGGGCTGAGGGGAGCTGGAACAGCTCACACGGCATCTGCAGGCGCACCACATATGTGGACCAGCACTCAGAAAAAAACAAGGTTGTTAATATGCTATGCTGAGAGATAATTTAAAAGCCTCCCCATAAAGAGAAAAGCATTATTCCCAGAGCAGTAAAAGGTATTCCCAGCTCTGCTAGTGTTTGCTGCTCTTGCTCAGACCCCAATCCCACAATGTGCCTCAAGCTCAAGCATTGTGCAAGTGATTATGTATGCATGCATCTTTTAGGTCTGTCCTGAATCAGGGCCTCCCCCTCCATCGTGAGTGTCTGAAGCCCTGATTAGCCACCTACTTAGGCAGAGGTTAAAATCTGGCCCTTAACCTCCTTCCTTTTTAGTTAAGCTTCCTGTGAAATGGGTTTAACAAATATAACTGGCATGTTATTTAAAGTAATACTTTTAATGAGGTGACTAGTAAGTGTGTTATTAATAACCTAGTATTAATAACCTAGTTATTAGCATAGGTGTATTTGTTTAACCCACCATATTTTTACCCAAGGAGTTTTTCACTTTGGAAATTCAACCACATTGTCAGGTTGTCAAGTTCACGTTGTCAAAGATTTCTCTGTTAGTAAGAAGCCTGATGCCGTAAAGGGAATTGAGCATTTCAGGTCAGTGTGTCAGGACATGAGAGAATTAATGCTACTACAAGGATCCTTCAGCAAGCCCTTTCAACTGTAAGACTTAATCGCTTAAAGAGTTTGCATGTGAAAACCGGAGTGTAAGTAACAAGAAATTGCAGCAATGATGAGCTGTCTCCTTTGCCTTTATGTTCTTGTACGTGTAAGTTTACAGTGATTACAACACTGCAGTATTTTTCACTTCCGTCTGTGAGGACTTCAGGCTTCCTGAAAACAGCTGTTGCCCCACATACCTCTAGAGATCATCAGACTTCTTCTCCCAGGGTCCCTGGGAAGTATGAGACAAGCAGGCTTTATGTTTTCCTATGCAGGGTTGCACTCTATCGCTTCTCCAAGCTTGTGTTTCTCGTGAAAAAAAAAAGTAAAAGGATGAAACCCTCTGAATTAGAGGCTTCAGTCGAGAAACTATTCTGAAGGTGAAACAATAAACATGATACCAGAAAACAGGCTATTATTGCTACATTTCTCTCTAAAGGAAAGTAGCTTTGTTGCAATTATGTGACAGCTCCAATGATTGATTAATAATAACCTCAAGAAGAAGAAGGGTTTAATAGTATTTGCAGCATCTAAGAATCAGGTTGGCAGAAATGTTTGAAACCCTCATGCTTTGACATATGACCTTGTCCAGAAGGCAGTCACTGCCTCCTATCTAACACTGCTGTGTTGAGTTATCAGAGTTTCAGAAAAGCAGCAAGCAGCAAGCAGCAAGAAAAGCACTGGAAATTACACTGGAAATACCCCACATAAAACATTGGCCCTGGCTACCAGGGCTAAAATCTTTCAGCACCTTTGCTTGTTTCCAAGCACAGAAGTGACGCAGATGCCTACTCAGTTCCACCTACTCTTTTGGGAAGTTACAGGTGTGTTTTAGCATGGCTCAGATTTCTTGCTGGCTACCTGCTCTGTGTCTGGAGCATATGGTAATGACATGAAGCTCATGTGGGTATGAGCATCATGGCTCATATTGCCATGATGTAGGGAAGCACAGAAAGGAAAGCCAGCTAAAGGTCATCTGGGAAAGAAACCAGAGCTGGGTTCACTTTAGAAAGTCATTAGAAAGCAAATGAGGACACTAAACGGATGCAAGGGTGGAGAAAAAAAAAAGCAGAAGGATGATTGGGAAGAGCAGGCCGTGGAATTAGGACATTCTCCAGATGGACTTTGCAAGGATTAGGCCCTAAGGCCATAGTTAGCTAGACTGGCCTTGGAGGCTAAGCTTTCTCAGTAAGCTACTAGTACTTTTCCCCCTTAGGAAAAGCGATCAGTTCTTTTTTTAGGTAACCGAAGTTATTTAAAGTTACAGTGTTTTCGATATGTTACATTTTAATTAGCTGATTACTTAAGAACAAGCCACAGTATAAGGTCAGACTAAAACCCAAGTGTGATATTTGGTCACACCAACACAAGAAATGGAGTATGTTCAATTTGGATCTGAAGTCGATAATCTTTTAATTCTGCCCTTTCTTGAAGTGTAAACTGCAGGAACAACAGTCAAGTGAGGAGACATAGTCCAGTGTAGGGAGAGGTCCTGCTAGAAATGGACATTTAAAACCCTAGAATGTTCTGTGCCCCATAGTGGTTTCACAAGCATAGGATGACACTTGATGCTGTTGTCCCCAATTTATAGCTTCAAACCAAACAGTTTAACAAAAGAAACAAAAGAAATAGTTTATTGGCATTATTAGAGGCTCCAGCTATTGATATGCAATGACACTGGTCACAGTGTAATTGAAACAATTCCCCTACAGCCAGCGAGGGGTCATTAGACCCTAATTAGAATTGGGATCTATTTTCTGTTCCATATAAATTTTAAGTTTTACAAAGAGGCCACTTTAAAAAAAAGGCCTTTCTCCCGTGTCCTTAGAGGATATTTTAGGAAGAGAGTTTTGTTTAGCAAAGGCCTTCTAGCTCTCACTCTTTGAAAGGAAAATATTCTGTTGTAGGGTAAGGCGAAGTTTTGCACACATCAACAGTTATAGGAGATGGCATACATAAATATGATTTTGAACTGGGGGTTGTGGCGTAGCCGTTATTTTAATATCTAGGGAATCACACAATCACAGAATCACAGAATGTTAGGGGTTGGCAGGGACCTCTGAAGATCATCAAGTCCAATCCCCCTGCCAGAGCAAGACAAAGCTAGAAAGACTGGGGAAGTATAGAACATGATACATTTGGCTTTATTTTTTTGCATACTGTTGAGTTCAGAAAATGAGAAGACCTATCCCCACCACATATTTGAAGTTATTAGTAAACTTTTTGTGTAATCACAATTTGCACCAAAATAACTAGACAAATCTACTGTTCCGTTTACATGCAACCTTAATTATTCTATATAAAATAAAACAACATGGTGGTCTCATTAGTTATATACTTTTTTTTTTAATGATTCCGAAACAGCTTATAGTTCAAAATAAATTTGAGTTTTTGTACCACTACAAACATGTTTTCAGTTTTTCCCTGGTAAACCAGGAGTGCTCTTTGACATTCCTGGTTTTATGTCAGGCCAACTCTGATGTAGCTTGAAACAAAATTCCCTTTCATTTCAGATTTTTCAAAATGGGTCCATCAAAATATTTTGCTTTAAGGAGACACTGAAATAATTAATTTAATTTCTTTATCTAAAATAATTCCCTGCTTGTTTTGATCATCATGATTTTTTTTTTTTTTAAGCAAATAAATTACCCATGCAAGAAGAAAAATATTGCTCAGCTTTCTTCCTGCTTCTTATTCCCCCTTCTTATTCCTATTGTAAGTTACTATTGCCATTCTCCTGAAAGTGAGGAAACAGACTTGGTAGCTACAGGGATATAAAATAACTCAAAAAGCTACAGGGATATAAAATAACTCAAAAATAGTAATCTGAGAAAAGTCACAAAGTAGCAAAGCATGGCCTGAAGAGGATTCTTCAGATTTCCCTGGAATAGTGTGTAAGTAAAAAAATTCTGTAGGGCCTTTTATAGTTACCCCTTGACAGTCTAATAATAATAATAATAATAATAATAAAGTAAGATTGCTGCTCAGCTATCCAGCATTATGTGCCCAGAATTGGGAGCACCTTCCAGCACGTTTTACTCCCTTTACTTCAAACTACATTTCCTACTACATTAGAGGGTCCTATCCCTGCCCTTCCCGAGACTTGGCTTGGCTGATGAAGTCAAGAAAAACTCATAACAAATCCCAGCCCTGTTCTCTTCAGCTCAGGTTTTCTTAGCATTTGCCTTCCAGGGCTTGGGAAACTCCCCTTTGGGGGAGCAGGGATGCCACTGCAGAGCCTGGTGCGTGGCCAGGATTTCCCCTGGAGCCTTACAGCAAAGAAGGAGGAGACTTGTCCTGGGTATGGAGGATCAACTGCCGACCTAAAACCAGGTGACAGCAGCATAATCGATGTGACTCAAAAGCTATCACACAAATAACCCTGAAATTCTGGAAAATACGGTATGAATAATAGCATCACATCTGTATATCTTTCACTTATTTCAAATTTTGGGGTAGATGTTTTTCACAAAAATTATGTTTTTTAAATACTTATCTTTTCCAAACCTGAATCAATTGAAAAAAGCTCCAATTTTTGGCTCATCGAATATTTCTGGCCAACAAAATGTACAACTTGTTTAGCTGATTGATGAATGCTGTCCATTTGCCAACAGGGATTTAATTTTGCCTGAAGTGATCAGTTTGCACTGTAATTTCTGGACACGAGGATAATAAAATTGGGCACAGTTATTGTTAGACTATCATCTCCAGAGATTTAAATCAACTTACGTATATCAGTTTTTTGGTTTTTTTTTAGTTTATGATACTCATGCAATTTTAAACAAAGACCTGTTTACTAGAGATTAATGTTCACATTGCTCTAGTCTGTGATATCCTGCTCTGGCAAGAGGGTTGGACTTGATGATCTCCAGAAGTCCCTTCCAAACCCTACCATTCTATGATACCATGATTCTATGATTCTATCCCAGGTATCCATCAGAACCACAGTCCTTGTTTCAATACAGGGTACAGGCACAGGCTGAGGTTTCTGGTTTCAACACCAAGCAAGAGGAAAGCATGTAGGTCTTCCAGTGCATTTGAGATGTGTATGGAGCTGACTTGAACTGCTGTGAAAATTTGCCTGACTTTAGCATAGGTTCAGGTAATATCTGTGGCTGTATTCATCAAAGAAAAGATTTTGTCTTCTTTTTATTAAACAAGAGTAAAACGCATCTACATGAGGCAGTTGTACCAGTGCTTTAGTACCAGAAATGTCTTACCTAGCTAAACTTGCTTTCTGTTGTTTTTTTTCTGTGCAGATGTGTCTGCTTGCTTTGCATTCCTGCACAGAGAAAAAGGATGTCTTCAGGTCCAGGTACATGTGTTTCATCAGCTTCAGGCTGCTGAGCAGGCAGTGAGATGAACAGAACCACGCACACGCAGCAGCCCAAAGTCCTCCCATGGATGGACGAACTGTGAACTTAGAGAAGGAAAGCAGGGGATGGTTTTGTAAGTGTTATACTACCCATAGCAATGAATTAGAGCATAGAGGATGAAAAAGAGATTGAGGGAGTCAGAAAAATGAAATTAGTATAAGTAGCACCAAAGCCTGGATCTTCTATCTGTCAAAAGAAAAAGGTGTGGGAACTGGAAATTGGAACAACATTTGTATATGGCGTTTCATTCCTAAATGGTGACTGAAATAATTAAAATCTGTGTTTCCCTTCCCCCCTCCTTGCTTTTTTTGACATCTTGAGAAAAGGGAAGCTTTGGACAGAGCAGACACTTAGGGAATTCCCCAGTGGAAGGCCTTCTTTGCTGTAGAGACTTTTCCCTTTATTAGTAAGCCTCAGTCACAAAGATCCAGACTAGCCCAGCCAAGAGGCCCTTTCACCCATCCCATGGGACTGGATCAAGCTTAAATGTCTGAAACTGCACTCCATCTGCTGCTTTCTTGTGCCCCTTTCCGTTATTGTGCCCCATGTCTGCCTTCTTGGACTTTCTCCCTCCTCCCCCTGCTCTTTCCCTGCTGAGTCCTCACTCTCTCTTCCCTCACTTTGCCATAATTTATGGACCTACTGAGTTACACAGCATTCACAGTGAAGGAATGGGATTTGGTTAGACCCAGATGACGTCCCAGGTGAGCATGGGCTCTAAAGCAAAAGCAACCATGGCTCACCCGCCACTTCAGAGTATCTGACCTGACTGACCAACATCTTTGCTTCTGGAAACAACAGAAACTTTATTTTCCCATTTTGCACTCTCTCATTTCTCCACCCTCTTATTTTTGCCAAGAGCAGCACATGCCTACATCTCTCCAAGGGATGAGCTTCAAAGTCCCTGAGAGAAATCACATTTTCTCTTTGCCCCCAAATAAAGAGCTTAATTGAATAAAAAATTAGAAGTGGATGTCCTCTATCCACCAAAGGGACTTACCATTAAAACATCTTTCAAATGTTTTGCTGTGTTTTAAAGTTTTGTGGTTTGGGTTTTTTTTTAATCTGTGCTTCCTACCCAATAAATACTCAGACTTGGATAGAAATATGCTTTGAGCAGGCTACCATTTCTGTAATCAAAGCCATTTTAACTCTTTAGTGTAGCCAGTGAATTATCAGGACAATCACTTCTGGCTCTCTGAGCCTAGTGCTCTCTCTTTTGAAATGATCTCTTCATGAGAAGGAGCATAGTATTTTTCATGTCCTAAGTCAAACGTATAAGATGATGATGGCAGTAGTGGCATTAACTCCCAAGGACATGATGGAACATGAAGCACAAGGTAAGAAAGATGGAGAGATGGAGGAGGACATGTGAAGGAGGCATCCTTAGAACATGAGTAATGTGAATTTCAAGTGGAAACACTGACAATAACAGATAGCTTCATACAACATGGAAAGTACTTGTTGATTTTTTCCTGGATATCTTTTGATTTAGAGTAGTTGATAGAAAAGAGATAAAGCACAAAATGTCTATGAACATGTATATAGAAAGACACTGAACAAAACAAAATAAGCATGGCCTGAATACTCTGGGCTTTAGATACCATGTGCTTTAGGTATACCATGTGCTTTTAGAATACCATGTGCTTTAGATAGAACCAGAGAAGGCAGAAGCCAGCAGTTGTCAGATACCCTGTTGTATCATTAACACCTAAACATCATTAGTCACTGCAGTAGAGCTCAGTTTTGACTGAAACTCAAAAAAATGTTTATCCTAAATATGTATTTATCATAAGCTTGAATTCAATGCTTTTGCAAAGCTGACACAAAGAGGTGGGCACATGGCATACTGAAATTATGATTTTTCTGTTCAGCAAAATGCTGAACTAAAAATGCTCATCAAGATTTCTGCTTTCACTCTTGCAGCTCTTTCCAGGAGTACCTCTTTTAGCAGAATGGTCCCAAGTGGGTGTCAGTCAGAGAAAAGGAGGCAGTGTGTTTTACAAGGCCCAAGAGCTGGTACCCCAGCAGCAAATTCACATTTTTATGCCTTGCATGCTTGCAATCTAGAGAAGCTTTCAAGTGAAATATGCAGAGGTTTCAGTCTAAATGGACAGAGACTCAGTTATCATGTCTGAACCTTTCTGAGTTTCTCTCTTCCACCCAGCCAAGAAAGAAAGTGGCCTTTTCAGTGAAATGAAACTTGGCCTGATCAGCAATATTTAGAAAGTGGAAGGAGAAAGTGTTGACATCGGCTGATATATTCTGAGTCTTGGGCCAGAGATTGTGTCACATCATGTGAGAAGGATAAAACCTTCTTCTCAGTGACAAACGTAAAACATTTTGTGGTAAAATCTGCTGCCTAATAATGAGATGATAATTATTATAAGACCTTTTTTTCTCACATTTAACCTACAAGTATGATATCTCTACAGAGGTGCACACAGGGCCAGTTTCCAATCTCAGTTACATTAACATATGTTCAGATTAACTCCATTCCAACTTTTTTCAATCTTGCTCCATATTTGTAAACCAAAGAGATCTTGGGAACTACCCTGACCCTGCCTTTCCTTCTCTCGTAGCTGCTCTGCACATTTTCTTTTTCACGCTACACAAAGAAACTTTCCTGAAATCTAGCTGGTTGGCTAGCATATTAACTGTGGATGCTTGCTAGCAGGTCATTGCTTGTGAGTTTTAGAGTAATAGTTTCCACACCAAACCCAAACAGTGCTCATAAACCACTACATTACTATCAGAACATATATTTAAGGAGAGGAAAAGAAAAATAAGGTGAGAGGCTCCCAGGATGAGACTGCAATAATAATAATAATAATAATAATAATGATGCTGTCTTGCATCACATACAGATGAGATTCATAACATACAGCAGGTTAGGTGAGAAAATTACTTGGGTTACCAATAATAAAGGGCTAAAGTTATGCATTGGACATATTTTTATTTTTCCTGTGGCGTCTATTTCACTTTCATCTGAATGTGTTTTCATCAGACCATGCTGTCAGAATGACCCTGCAAATACTGTTTAGGTGCTTGCTTTGGACAAGTTTAAGTCCCCTTAGGAAGAACAGGCATTGCAACATGGTGGCCACTCCACTCCACCCCTTCCCCCTTTCCTCTCCCCCTCTCCATTCTACACCTGTGCTCTAACTGTGAGCCTGTGATATTAAAAAAGGTGGGAATAGGCATAAACAAACAGCTTTCTTCACTCCTCTGGTGTTTTGTGTAGGTGATGGGTTCACGTCTGGGCATTGGTTCAGATACTTTGGATGTACTGACTGCAAAGGACCATGTCTTTGGTGGCAGCAGGCAAGCCAAACATCACATTTAGGAAGTCAAGGGAGCACATTACAGAAAATGCACTGTACATATAATCGGGCAATTAGTCGGTACCAAACTTGGGTGTCTGACATGCCTAAGTCTCTCTTGTGCTTCTAATCTTATGTTTCTAATCTTCTGTGTCATATGCTCCTTTACAGGAAAACTTGCTGCTGCTGGAAAGCTAGACTGCTTTTCCTGAGGGGCATGGCTGGTCATGTACGTGGGAGGCTAGGGGAGGTGCAGTCTGACCAGGGACAATAGAGTGCTAAAAATACAAATCCTCTGAGACACGGAAGTATTTTCAAACTGATAGATTTCCATTTTGGCCAAAAAAAATTAACCTCCGAGATCAGGTCTGAAACTAATTTTGCCTGGTTAAATCAAGGCAACCAAGACTTTCAGAGGGAGGGGCATGGTGGGCTCTCTGAAGGAAAATGATTCTGTTTTTCAGGTTGACTCATGATTTTGAATGCTCTTTTGAAAGCTTTTTGATACAGTATGATTTTCAAAAATATCTCTGCACAGACCGTCTGCAGACTGGGCTCTTCTTAGTGAACAGATGGGCTCTGAAAGTTAGATTAGACTTGCTCTTCAATATGGGTAAAGAAAGAAAGAAAACATTGTCACAAAATATATGTGTAGGGATGGAAGAGGAAAAAAACATACGATGGTTCTTTCCAGCTAAAAACATCATTAATATTGCCTCCTCTGACATATTTATAGATATTAATTGCTTCCAGTAAAGCACAGTTACTAATAGGAAGTGGAAACTCTAGGGCCTTAGTTTTTAGTGTCCTTATCCTCTCTGCAAAGTTTAAATTCAAGAGTCAAGGAGAATGCCAATGTAATTATGTGTTATGTGACAGCAGGTTATTTGACCTCCATCCTTTGAAGTTAGCTCTTTTAAGATAGCTTCTTTGTCCCACTTCTCTTAGAAAAACTAATTCCCATTCCCACTGTTGTCAGCGCAAGCTTATCAGTGACTTAAATTAGACAACAGTTTGGATACCACAGAGTAGATTCTTTGAAATCTGGAAACTATCCAGTTTATGAAATTTTAAACCCATATTTGAGATCCTTGCTTAAAGATATAACTTAAATGTGGATTTTAGGAAGCCCATCTTTGAAAAGATAGTTCTGTAAGCTACAAAATTAATAATCAGAGATCAATAAGTGCTCATAGCTTTGGTTATCTCCCAATTCCTCTTTTTAGCATATAGACCTAGAAACACATCTTAACTCTGAATGTATCAAGTGTGCATGGTGGCTTGTGAGTTTGGCCAGAAGGTAAGCTGTCAAGGTAGGCTTAAATTTCTGATTTTGAGTAGTTTTGAGAAATTTTAATAAAAGATTAAACACTGTTAATATAAGGGATATCAGGTTGCTTTTAAGTGCACACTTTCCTGTCCCTGCATCACATTGAATATACTTCCTTTGTTAATCACCATTGAAAACTTCAGGGTTTTTCCCCCTAGCATTGGGAGGGGTGTACAAAATCATGTCCTATCTCTTTCTTCTCTATTTACAACCCATACCATGAGGGAGCTACTGTCTGCCATTAGTCAACAAATCCTGGTAGACTTATCCTTCATTTGGTCACTTGGGTGGATCTGACAGGTTGAGAAGAAGCACTCATGGTCATCACTTCAGTAGGGTTGTTGCCCAGCAATCTTCCCTATAAAACAACAGTGGAGACAGCAAGTACCTACAGTACACATTAACACTCCAGGATTTGTTGCCTGGCATCTCAGAATAACCTGCTCATGTCTTTATTTGCTTGTTCTACCCCAGCCTATACCACTCTCATATTGTCCTTCTGCCTTCTCCTTCCTCTGACTGTCATATCAAACTGGACTCCTCTGTCCTCCTTACATGATACTCTCCAGTCCCTGCCTTGAGTCCGCAGAAGGAATGAGACCGTTGGCAGCCCTCACCCTGTCCTTGGTCAGTATGCTACATTTCTCACTTCACTCTTCTCCAGATAGTAAGGTCATCACAGCCCAAACTGCTTATTTTCTTTGGCAGGGAAAGAGAGGAAATTCAACAAATGGATTTGCACAGGTTGAGCACAATAGGTTCCCATACATCTTATTGCTCTTTGAACTTGCCTTAAGGCTGGTTGCATTAATATTATGATCCTTGATATATCTATGGGTATTGGTGCCTTCCAGTAGAGCAGAGTAACTAATGGGAAACAGGAGTTCTATAATTTTATTTTTCAGTATCCATACATTTGCAGAATTTATAGCCTTTGAACTTAGATGTGTTTTCTGTTACATAGGCTTTGAGAAAAGACATATTCCATCTCTTAAACTGTGACATCTTTTTTTTTAAGGGGTAGCAAATGCTATTGCTTCTTCAATAGTACCGTTCACTATGTTTCTGCTCTGGGAAGAAACAGTGAAGATGGTTTCTTAATTTTCTGTGCAAACCCACGTCAGTAAGACCATGCGCGTGAGCGAGATGAGTGGGACTTAACCTCAGTTTAGCAGGGGAAATGAAAGTGCAGTATGTAAAAAAAAAATTATATCACTGGCTTTCTGTTCAGACATTAATGCTATTTGTAGAAAGATCAAATGCATTAGTTTTGCAACCTATGTCCTGCCACAGAGATGCACGTCTACGTAAAGACTGACACAAATCTTGCTTAAGTCTTTAAACAGCCATACTGTGACAGGGTGGGAATTCGAAGAGTCAGACAGTATGCGGGCAGACTGGAAAAATGAGGGCAAGGTACAGAAACCACTAGAAATGCAGAAAAGTTAAACATGCTGGCAAATTTTCACAGTATATTGCTCATAATGTAGTTATGCAGTTGTGAAGTCAGTTAAGAAATGGATGTAATGCTCCATTTAATTGCAAGCAGCTGCCTATTAGGCAGTTTGGCCAAATGTTTTTAATTCCACCCTATGATGAAGGAAATGGGCAACTTTGGTCTGTGCTGCGTGTGAAATTTCTGAACTCTTCTTTGCAAAGTCACAAAGTGTGATGCGGAGCTGAGAAAAGTCTTTTGAATTTGACTGCAAGCTTTAATGATGCAATCTCTTCCTACTTTTACCAGAATATGTTTGGAAAGCATGGACCTGCATAGGAGATCAAATTCCACTTTTTGTCAACTTCACAAAGTTATTTTATATGAGGCTAGTAACTGCCAGCGGTGAAAGTGGTTTGAACAAAAATTGGATCAGCTCAATTATAATAGAATTCCAAGCTGAACTGGGAGAAGGAAGCTTGCAGGGTAAGCAAAAGAAAAGCTCTTGGGAACCCTTTAAATAACTAACATGGAAAATATTGCAATCCGGTGCACTTTAGAAGTGGTTTCCTGTAAATGTAAAGTCTGTTGTGAATTTATAAAAAAAGAGTTTTCGGGAAGACTTCTTTTTTTGCAATGTATTAAAGCTATCCACATTTTTGTGCCACTGTAATTGTTGCCTACCACTCTAATTAGTTTTGCAAAACAGGTGTAGCTACTGGAAATTTTTTACAGGCGGTCTTTCTTATGTCTTGATCTGAAGAACAGTTGAGCACCAGGAGCAACCAAGGACACTGAAAATGGGAAAAAACGTTAAGTTTTGCATTGGTATATTATCCTATATACAGTTCTCTGTGATGTAATATTCACTTTCTAGACAAAAGAACTACAACAGGTACAGTCTCTCTGGACTTCAGCAAATCAATGAATCTGGCAGCATGGTTGGTACTGAGGCTCAATTTCATGTCAGGCTCTCTCTAGTGACTTGTTGGGGTATTTTTAGTACTAAAGAGAACTGAGATCATACAACAATACTAGGATAATTGAGATGACCTTGAGGGCTGGCATAATAGGAATAGAAATTTAATAATATTAAGTAAAAAGTCATCACACTGTTAGGGATTAATGCCAAGAATTTTTCTCTATACTGGAAATGTGTTAAGAAGAAGAATATGTAGTCACAGTAATGGCTCACAGGGTTACTATGAGCTACCAGCATGACCCAGCCTTAAAGAAGACACCTAGGAGATATTCTTGCAGGGATTGGGAAGTATTTTCATTCTAGTACAAAATACAGAAAAACTTACCCAGATTACTATGGGCTGTTATGGTCAGACATAATCAGGAAGGGGGGAATTCGAAAGGAAGCAGGTCCAAAGAAGATGCAGAGAGGATTAAGGGAAGAGAAGACTGTTTTCGAGGAATAGGAGATTAGAAAAGCCTGTCTCTCTTAACTTAATAAAATGAAGGCCAAAGAGGGACATAATTGCTTGCTGCAAATAAATCAAAGAAGTAAAAAGGAGATGGAAAAGAGTTATATATGCCAAAGTCCAGTGCTTGCACAGGAACAAATGGGTATAAAGTGTATGTGAAATTGTGCAGGAAAAGAGAAGAAAATTAATGACCATTAGAGCAGGGAGGGTGTGGAACAATATTTGCGTGGGAGGAACAGTAAAAACTGAGTAACTTTCAGCTGAAGCTTCATTGCTTTATGAGGGCATTATATAACACTGCCAGTAAAGCCAGGAGATGATGAACCCAGTGACTCGGGAAGTTCATTTCAGCTCCATATTAGCCTACTATTTTAGTTACAGGATGTTGTAATCTCTAAAACTAAATGTATCAAGTGAAGCACAAGCTAAAGATGAACCTTTTGCTTGCACGTGGGATCTCTGTGTTTGAGCTGAGCCTCACGACAGCTCTTAAACCAGATCCATTAGAGGTATTTTTCAGTGGGATGCAATACTTCACTAGACATTTCTGTACACTAACATGATGTCTACAGATCAAGGCAACTGCATATTCATGTACTGAATTTAACAGCCTTATATTAAATGTGTTGTCTGATAAAAGGGAAAACTGGGACTTTCTGATAACATAACACCTTAGAAAAGAAAAATCTCTGTAGTAATTTCTTATGGACTTCTCCAGGCTCCTCAGGTTGTTGCCACTGTCATCATTTAATCTCTCTCTGCATTCACGCTTCTCTTGAAAGTTGCTAGTGATTCAATCTTCTCTTCTTCTATAAAGCCCAGCATATCTCTTTAAACAAACTATAATGATAAGTCCATTTCCTAGAGTCATCAAGGATTATATCTGTACCTGTACTCCCAAAAGTTTTAATAGAGTCATCATTACACATCAAAGGAAGGTCCTGACAATCATCACCAACTCATAAGGATACATAAGGTCATCTCAGGCTACACTTGGAGTTTAATATGCCTTTCAAAGTGTATCATACCCCATGTGCAACTGAAAATTCACCTTTGTATTTCCACTGTTGTTGCATAGTTGGTAGAAGATATTAGCTGACAGAATCATAGAAAATATGCAAACAGATTCATTGCTTTGTTAAGTTCTGGCCAGATGCCCCATAGACCTTTCCATTCCACTGTTTCTGATATTTTTAAGTCTCAGACAGAAAAGTAATTGTGAATTTAATGAGAAGAAAACACTGAATATTATTATCCTCATTGTCAAATCCAATATAGAATATTTCAGAAGTACAATTAAGTAAATATCAGTCAGATAATAACAAATCAACAAACCCACTAACATATATAGCAAATCACCTTAGAACTTGGATGAGCAGATGTCTTTTCATATCTCAGTGCTTGAGTAGCTGCACTGATTTTTTACAGATCTGGGAAATACCTGCAGTTCTCAGTGGAGTTTTGCTTGGATCTAAAAAGATTTAAATACCAGTCCCCTTGATGCTCATCAATTAGCAAGTAAATTCAGCAGTTCTAATTTTAAGTCATTATCTAAAATAAAATAGAGTAACAGGAAGACAGCTGAATAGTGATGGAAAAAGCAGGAATCACACAATAAGAAAGAAACTATAAAGAAGAAAAGATCTAAAAAATGACTTTTTTCTTTTTTTGTTTTTTTATATGAAGCCTGTCCCAGTTCAGTTGTGTGCTAAACAAACACTTTGTGTTGAGGAATCTTCACAGCTTAGTATCATTATGTCTACATGACTGAGGTTTATGGCCATTTTGTGGGTCTCCTTTTGGCTCAAAGACAGTTCTTTCTCATGCTTGACTCTCTTAAACATCCCCGATGTCTTCTCCCAAAATGTTTCCCAAAGCCCCAAAATTCAAGCAATTACTCTTGTATCTTCTTCCAGCTCTCTCTTCTCTTGTCTTAATACACAGAGCACCCACTGCAACAATTGTGATCTATCAGGTGAAGATCTGTGAGTACACTTCTACTTTCCTACTTCTACTGCTCTTTCTCTATTATAAACACGAACTACAGTATATTATTTAAGAAACTGCAGCAGTTCTTCATCTTATTTGTTTGTTTGGATGAGATAGTGAGCCCTTCATATGTTTATTATTATTGCTATTTTAAAATAATTTTATTTTATCTTTATTTTAAAATCATTTTATTATTATCACCAACTGAAAAACCCTGTAAAAGGGATTATCTTTCTATATTTACTTCTACAAAGAGGTCCTTTTCTCAGTTTGTCCTTTTCTTTTCCCTAAAATTTAGTACAGAGATTACTACTACTATTCAAATCTGAAATAACCATCCTTCCTGACTCACTGGTGACTTTTCTATCTTCTCAGACTATAATACGTGGTTGATGAAACACATCTTGCTGGCAGTATGGTCTTTGAGACTTCTGGTTTCATAAAAAAGTTTGGTCTTAGTGTTTCAACAGTTTGTTGTCTGGAGAAGGAAGTGTCTCTTCTGGTGTCAATTTAAGGTGGTCATCATAGTCTGAAACAAACATGTGAGACTTTGCTCATCCAAAAGTGTGTGATACCCACCAAAAGGCCGCATATCAGGAAGATCCCTTCTTGACTAAGTGTTAGATCACAGTCTTGGTTAACAATGAAGATACAGTGAAGAAAGAGGGTGTTCAAAAGATGTTCTTCAAAAGACAGGACAGTGGTGAGGAAGCAGAGATTTACTTATTTTTGTAGGTAGAAAGTTAATACTTTCCTAAGTAGAAGTGAAAGTAGGCAAATTCAGTGCCTTTTTCCCCACCTAGTTCTTAAATAGTTATGAAAATACTACAGCTTATGCATGATTCCACAGTTGTGCTATCTGTGTTGGTTTATTCTTAAGGATTGTTAGACCTGTCTTTTCTTCTTTTTCTTGATTAAAAATGTCGTCAAACCTAATGAAGCGGAGTAATTTTAAATGTCTGTTTTGGGGTTTTTTTTGGTAAGTTCCTCTCAGTGAGCAGGGGGTGGGGCATTTCTTTTAAGAGAAAACTGTTCTATTTTATGTTGTTATTATGTATAGATATTACAGTAATGCTAATAATTCCCACCCAAGCAAGGAAACCATTTTTCTAGACACTGTACAGCCTTTGGGTAATATACTCCCTGTACAGGAGTACTAAACACAAAAATCTTTCAAATAAGGGAAACAACAAGGAAGGCAACAGAAGAAAGATCATCAGAATACTTCTGTCTATTCTACCTTCATGCACAGTTTGCCGATACAAAATAGAAATAATCAGATTTAAATACATAAAGGAGAAGGTAGCAGAAGCACTTCTGGGCATACGTACATATTGCCCTTCTGAACTTGGTCTAAACCAATCTGACAGGAAGAGATTTAGAGGTTTTTTTTTACTTTAAAGTATTTGAATCACATCAGAAAGAGAATGAGTGAGTGAATGTAGTGAAGGCATATATGCATAGGATTGAAAGTGTATAGGTTTGGATTTTTTGGACTCTGTTCTTCACATTGCACTGCGGTAACATTCTTCCTCTCTTGTGTCAGCACTTTTGGTTTTCACTGTTTGTGAAAGTTCCTCATTTTACAAATGAGTATAGTCTTTTTTCCCTTGTAAAACAATGCCTATGATGAGACCATTTTTTTTAGGCATGAAGAAATCTGTTTTCAATTTTGAGAATGAGGGATTTTATTATCTGTGTAAAGAACACTCTCTGCTTGCTTTTTTTTTTTTTTTTTTTTTTTTACCCCCAGATGCATCAATAATGCTAATAAAAATGAGGAGATAAAGATTTGGCTTGTGTTGGAGGAAAAAACAGAAACATCTCACACGGATACTTCGTATTTGGTAATGCTGGTTTTTCTTTTCATTTTACAGAAAGTTTCTTTCCTTTCACAACATTTAATGAAATGCTGCACCAAAAAATAAACAACAGTGGGTTTTTTTTTTCAGAAAGAGCCACACTCTCCAAAGGCATCAAGGAGTAAACACTGTGTCTCTCACACCTCCACAGTTAACTTCAGACTTGCTGAGCTTTATGCATCTAAGATCTAGTTAATCTACAAAATACCTGAGAAGGGCTACTAGTGGCTGATGTTTATCATATTAATCTTAATAACTTCCCTGTTAGTTTGTGTTCCTCCTGTTTCTTTTAGGCATCTGCTCTTGAACTGTGTGCTCACTTTGTAAATGTACTGGGATGGACTGGTTGCTGTTTCATATGTAGACCCTGTACAGAAAAATGGGATCTTGACTGTCAAGCGAGGCATCTATTTTCTCATCACTCAACAATGTAGGTAAAAGTAGGGATTGTTGAATAAATAAATAAAGCCTGTGGACCTCTTAACAAAACATATGTGAAATTAATTTTCAATGTGTAGACTAAATGTGTTAATTAAGTTTCTGAGATTTTCACTGGTCAATTAGAATGCCACCTGTAATGCACTTTTCCCTTAACCCACTGACTGAGATGCTTGTTGACATTCTTAAGCTACTGATTATTCAGAACCAAACTCTGTTTTCATTTAAACAGTTCACAGTTATTCAGATAGTTTTTCTAAAGATCACATGTGCATTGTGTTTTCTTCTATTGGCCAGGAATGATCATGATCCTCATCTAACCAACAGCAGTTTCTTCTTGATCAGTATATGGCTTTATGACAATTTGAAGATCTTTGCATGCATTGTAGGTCATCAGAGGAAGTCCCTTCCCATAGTACAACATTTTGTCTTGTGGCTTCCACCTGCACAGGTGATGGGTCTCTGATCATCCTGGACTCAGTTTGTATGTGGAACTGCTTGCTGACCCTATGGTACTCCAAAGACTTTATAAGCTTCTCATGCTACAGGAAAATCATCTGAGTAACAGTCTATGAGGTATTACAGGGATGAGAGATCAAAAGCCTCTTGAAATGACTGGACATCCCAACCCTGGTTTTGAAACTTCAATGCCCTGTTTCAAAATGCTGCTGTTCTCTGTTGTTGGTTGTGTTGTTTGTGCTGTTCCTTGGTACAGAGATGAGCCTCAGGTAGATCTGGACTTTGATGTCTGACAGGAGGACAAAAATGATTGGTGTTTGTCAGCTCAGCCAGTCTGCAAAGCAGACACAAACATTTTGGAGGAAAAGTGAAGCGGCATCACACCATCACTCCTTCTGCTGTGATAGGCAGTTTGTAAACAGCAGCAATGTATAGACTGTTACACAATTTACTGCTAGTGGGTCAGAAGCCACTTGCCACCACTGAGCGGATTCTGTCGTTCCTAACCCTTTAGTATCTCCCATTCTTTCTGGACATATTTGACATGTTGGAGAGGGAAAGAGGAGCATTCCCACAGAAATAAAACAACCAAGAAATATGATTCAGAGACAACTACTCTTCCTGTCTTGCATACTACCAGTGTCCCAGCACACATAACTGGGAAAGATCCAGAAGGAATCAATTGCTACAATCCAGTGGTTGACATGAAGTGGAAAACATTCAAGGAGGGTAGAAAACAAACAAACAAACAAACAAAACCAAAAAAAAACCCCTCTTCTTGTTTCTTATTGCCCAACAGTTTACTATGGTTATTGTTCCATTTTGGCCACAGACTTGTGACCCCTCTCATTTTATTTAGCACTGCTTTTAATTCCCTTTTTTAAACCAAACCAAACCAAAACAACTCAAAGTGTTGCTAAAGTTTTGTCAAAGTTATTGACTGCTGTTTGAGCTTCTCGCACAGGCTGATGTTAGTATCAGTATCAGAGATTGATGGGACACCTGCTTGCACATGCACAGTGCTGAGCTTCTGGCGATGTGCCTTGATTGGATTTTACAGTATTATATGAAAAGTGAGGGTATGAGTTAAAGGAAGAAATATATTTTATAATTATTTGCATAAACAGGCAATCTTCCAGCCTCATGATAGCACTGCCTGGGGTTCCAAAGTGCTGCTAATGCAGGATAAAATAGTCTTTTTGCAATCTAAATAAAAATCCAGCATATGTATACGTATATAACTTAAAATGCATACAAATGCTTATGTGTATAAATACACACAGATACATGAAATATATACAGAAAATTGTGATCAGTGTGAATATCAGGAAACATACTGCCCGAACTTGTTTAAATGTGTGTACAACAAAGCCTTCTCCTACATATTGCTGTCTCATCACCCTTATCCTGAGAGCAGCCCAAGCATGGATGTGGCCCAGAGAAATTAGGTTACTTTTAGGGTGCACCGTCTGCTTTGGGGAGGTACTGTTTACTGCTCATGTGCTGTTTTAAGGACTCAGGTGAACTAACAGTGGCCCTGCTGTTCCATAATTTGCTATCTCTGACGTGAGCAGACTGCCCACATCTGTAGAAGACCCTTACCCTGTAATACTGGAGGAGGGGCTGATCCATCCCTTTCCCAGACTGGCCTCACATCAGCCATTCTGTTTTGCCTATAAAATGTGAGAAAAGCCCCAGTGGGGTAAATGTGACTTGTGCTGGCAAAGGAGAGAAGCAGCCCACAGGGATGTAGCTTTGTTCAGAGCACAGATGCCTGTGGACAAAACCCTCCCAGTTCATATTTCCTGGTCTCTGGGAGGCTTAACAGTCTGTAGCCAGGGATTCATCCCTGTGCCTGTGCCCGAGCTTGGCCACACCACATAGCTTGGCGTGGGGTTTGAGAGGCTCGCATCTGCACCCCACTGGATGCTGGCACTTCCAGGACTGTGTGGCTGATGGGTGGAGTTTTTCTGGATGACAGCTTTGGAAGTGGGTGCCTCAAGTCATCTACATCTTGCCTTAAGTCCCAGATCCCCCTTTTTTTTTTTTTTTTTTTTTTTGTTTTCCCTGCTCCTGACTCAATGTGTCTCAGAAGACTTCTGGTAACAACTTGCTTTTGGCCGGAGATACCATGAGAAAACAACTCCCTCAGTGCTATTTTTTTCTGTCTCTCTGTCTCTCTCTCTCTCTGAGTCCTGGATAGAATTAGGAAAGCACATTCACACCTCCCCTCATTCAAATTTTGAATTTATTCCCAACTGAGTTTTTTATTCCCAACTGTTTGTTTTGTTTCTTTTTTTTTTTTTTTTTTCTGGCATACTGCAGACACCTTTGCCTTCTGGTTGCTTTGTTCGCAAACTGGGCCTTGTCCAGTGTCTCCCAGGCAGAGTCCCAGCATGAGAGGGTTTGTTTTTGCCTTAGACATCAGCCAGACAGTGATGCTCCCCTGGCAGCAGAAGTAACAAGAAGCAATCTAGAGAAGGAAGCATCCCAGGTGCCAGAATGTATTGGTAAAGCTTTGCCAACAAACACAAGGGTGAACTAATGGTATTCGGAAGAGCATTTGCAACTTTTGCTGGTGGCATCAGAATCTGATCTCAATTACAATGAAGTAACCAGACTAGATTTGGATCTGGATTAGAATTAGACTGACCACATTTTAAGTCCCTTTTAAAAGTTTGCTTCTGCCATGTTACTCTAATGAATCCAGTTGTCTTGCACATGAAGTCATATATATTATTGTCCTGCTTCCTTAGCATCTTCTTATTTGTTTGTTTATACTTGGGATTATGCACAAAAGTTTCACCCATTAAAAAAAATAGCCTTTAAAATGAATTTAATTAGAAAGATACAATCATCTGTGAGGACTTTTAAATTGAATTAAAACCATTTTGTTATGGGCAGAGTATCAGCCTTGCTAAGTTTGTCTAGTTTTGCCATGCTTCCCTGTATAAGGTGTTTTTTTTTGAACAGTTACTCCTGATTATGCCAGATGTTTTCAATTCTGGATTAATTTTCTGACATTTTTGGTTAAGTACTTAGGTGTGTATCTCACTTAGATGCTTTCACAAGAGCTAGCAACATGTATCCAGTTGTTTTTAAAGATGACATCGAGGAAAAATATATTCGTAAAAAAAAGTATTTTAGTGTGCTTTTGTTCCTTTGCTCTTAAGAAGGGCTAGTGTTTCCATGCATTTCCACTAGGATTTGAAAATAGTCAGGGGAAGATCATTCTTGTACCAGGAGTGTGTTTTTTCCATTTCACATGAAAAGGAAGAGCTGACTGTTAGAGTTTTGTAAGGGCATTTTCCAAGAATTATGGTCATCTGTGACCTAATCTGCCCCTTTGTAATTCTTCCAGTGATTAGACTCTGCTAAAGTTATCATACATTGGGCTTTTCCTGGACATATCCTCCTCTTCTTCAGTACAGAAACTCCGTCAGTACCAATTTTGAGCAATCCATATACATACCCTCCCCAGATGGTCTGTGCATGTGCTGTAAGTCTGGTGTGCTCCAGAAGTCCTTGGTTTACGGCACAAAGTAATTGTCCATGGTGTGAGGAGCACAGTCACGGTGCTCACTCAATGGGTGCTGTAAAATACAGGGGCATGTTGCTCTACTTAAGGCATCCTGAGCAAAATGCAGAGGTTTGGGAGGACCTGACTTGCTCAGGCAGACCAAGTAAAGAAGCTTGTTTCTTACATCATAATGTTAATGTAAATTAGGCATAAACTTCTAGTGCCACTCATGTCTTTATTATGAATGTAAGCAAATGTTTTATCTGTTTCTTGGATTAGTATTGAAAATTAATGGTTCCTGGGTTGTCCAGTTGAAAGATGCATGATTCCTCAGACTGAAGAATCTTGTATCAGATGAGTATTTAAGATAATCACATTAATGCTTTTCATCTGACATTAATACAAATTAAAACATTAACCACAATAAATGGATAGTTGGTGACTAAAACAAGATTTCCTGTGAGCAAATCTGCTCTTTGTTGGTATCAGCAAAGCTCTGAGAGAAGAAAATATGTCAAGTCCAAAAGAAAGAAGATGAAAGCATCATTTAAGGTCCCAAACCAGGATATTCATAGCTAGGATGGACTAAAAAAATGAACAAACCAAGGCAAACACCTAAAGCACACAAACAAAAGCTATTTGATACCGGTGATCCCAAACAGCAACATTTAAAATTACTTCTGCACGTGTCATTTCCCCTAGTTTTGGTTTGTGATCTCTGTGTGTGCTAATGTGCCAGAAGTGTTTATCTTTTGGAAAAATTTGTGGCCTGCATTATGCAGTGATTTAGTTACCAAGACAGCAGGTCTCAGGCTCATAGATTTGTGGACTATTCATGGCTGCGATTTTCCATGTATTGTGTCCTAATGCCACATGGTCATTAAGGAGGCATTGCATTTGCATATAGTGCATTCCTTCAAAGTTAATGACTCTGTCCTTGGAGACATGACAGCATGATTAGCGACCTTCTAGCAACCTTGCTGCAAGTCCCAGTATGAAAAGCTGTCTGGGGCGGGGGCGCCAGGCACATCTGCTCTGTGCTGGAGGGTTGACCGCACACCATGTCAGGCCTGAGACTGCTCTGACCTTGCAGGCTAAGCAATGAAACTGAAAAAACTAATTGGCTTTACCAAGAGTAAATCAGTCTTCTAGTTACTGGGGCTGCTCTGAGGGCTAGCCACCATCCTGGAGCATGGCTTCTTCCCTTCTCCTCCACCATGCCATGCTGGTTGCCCTCCAGACTAGGTCCATGCCAGGGCCTCCAGCAGCTTTCCCATCTTCAGGATCACTGCTTTATATCACAGATACATTTTATTCCATCATTTAGAGGCATTTTAGAGAGGGTTGGTTTTGTTTTGTTTTTTTCCCCTTTTGCAGTTTTCTGTGCAAAGGCTGTTTCACTTCCATAGATGTGGTTCTCATCTCCAAGATAAATTGAGACCTAATCCTCTACACTCTGTGCTGATACAGGTAAAGCTGAACTGGTCAGATTTGTCTCTTCCATCTCACTGTTCATTTTTCTTCCAAATCAAACTGAGCATTTTCAGAAGTTCCCTTGAAGCAGGATTTTAGGAAAAGATCTTTTTAAGACATTTTTTAATGACAATATTTTCATACATCATTTTTAGATTTAACACTTTGTTTTGAATAGTATTTCAAGTGTGTGTCATTTTTAGAATAATAAGAATTTTCACAGTACATTGTCAGTTTTTCCCTCAAGATGCATACTGAGTTGAAAGAGAGGAGAAGATATATTAGTTCATATTAAACAGAACGTCACACACAAAATAAAAGTAATGGAATATATCAGTTATGATCTAGCTATGATAATATTTCCTCAATAATAATATGTAATATGCACAGTACATCAGGGACTTGCCACTACGTCATAAAAAAAAATGCATTATGAAAAAGGTAACAGCATAAATTTGTTTAGAAACAATAAAAAAGGAAAACCATTGGAAATGCCTTTTTGAGAAGAAGACTATTTGTCCTTTAAAATATATTGATGGAGAAAATTTCCTTTCAATTTATAGAATATCAGAATAAATGGTTGACTCTGTCGGCCTTTTCCAACAAACTTACATTTCAAGAAAGTTTTCCAACCTGCTCTCATGTCAAGTGAATGGAAATGAAAGCAGATTTGGCCCCTGTGTCTATATGGTTCGTATTAAGAGACAGGCTTCAACCAAACCCACTAGATTAGAACATTCCCAGACTTTGAGGAAGTTTGGCTCTGATTTCAGTTTTAAAATTCAGTGCTGGCTCCTTTCAACAAGGAACTAAATCATCTGAGCACCGCTTTGGGAAATTTGTATCCAGATCAGTACTTTGCAGCTGCAGCTGCATCCCTCATTGAAATCTAGAGTTCCTTGAGCCTGGTCCAAGGGGGGCCAGGAGAGCATGAAGCTCCCTTAGTGGCTTGCCCATGTGGACAGTTCAAGTCACGGGAATAGTCACGCTTGAGCTCTGCCAAGAAGGAGAACTGGAAGTTAGAGGTGAATGGAGAGCACATACAAAGTGTAGGCTATCAGTCTTCACAAGAGGGCTTTGTATGCCAAATCAGCCAACACACAGGTTTATTGTACTGTAGTTTGTGGACTCAGTGTGAAATGGGATGATCTTTTGCTGTTGAAGGGCTTGGTCCATACTCTTGAAAAGCAAATCCTTTCTAACGTTTTCATTTGACACACTTTTCACTGTTGTGTGGTTCCAATCCTTGATGTGTAATCAAGGACTGGGGTGGTGAGGGACCTGCTGGTCAGATTTGCTAGCAAAATTGTTAGCAGAAGCTTCCAAAGTGCTTGATCCTAGAGGTCCTGGAGTTCTGAGTCCTGGAGTACTGCTGCTGGTGCCAGTGGTAGGTGAAACAGGACTAAATTTGGTGCTGCTTTTATACACAGTAAAGCCAATTTAATTACTTTTTCCTTTAAGTCAGTCAAAATAATCTAAAATGTTTCTCTCAGGCTGCTTGTGTGACCACATCAAAGCCACTGAAATGCTGAGCCTCTGCAGCAGGGACAGCAGGTACTTCAGGAAGGGAATAAAAACATTTCCTAGCCATGGCCCTGTCCTCTCTGCCACAGCAACATGGCAGAGCTGCAGCTGCGCAGCAGAGACCGTGCAATGATGGAGGCATGAGGAACAGCATGGTGATTTCCTCCACAGTCAGCATCTGGGCACAAGAAGATGACAGAGGAACTCATGGAGACTCCAGCTGGTGAAATGGACCTATATCCTGGGTCCGTTCTCAGGACAACTTACTTGCCAGTTGTGCACTAGACTTCTCTATCACTCCTTCCATGATATAAATGGACCAAAATGGTTTTTACTCTTTTGTCTCCCAACATTTGACTTGTCACAGTTCAAGCCATTCAAGCTAACTCAGACAGTAAATTTACACTGTTGTAAACAACCTCCATAGTTTGTCACAGTGCTTTGGAAGTCTCACATCATAAGAAACAAATGCCTTTCAACCTATGAACACTATCATCCTGTTTGACCCCAAGGATTCCTGGAAGCTGATCATGACACAGCAAGAAGACAGAAGACACTCTTGGGAATGGTGGCAGTACAGTTTGCATTTCCTCATTTTTCTCAAAACCCATTATTAATTTTACACAATTCTGTTGCACTCACTTCGTGTCCATTTTAGCTGTCTACATTCAAGCTGTTCAATACCATGACTGTCTTCCACTTTGTTTATGTATGGCATCTAGAATAATGGTGAACCCATTTCTAGTTAATTTTTGGTGATACTATATTAAACATGTTTATTCTTAACCCTGCTTAATGACATATCTTAACACTAATCAGTTTTAAATACTGGCTGATTCAACAGTCCCTTAAATAAGTAACTCGCTGCAACATCATTTTTCAAAAAGAAGGATTTTAGCCATCTCCAGTTCTTGTTTCAGACAGTCTCTTATTCTTTATGTGAAACAAACACTTTAATTGAGCCAATATAATTTCAATATAAAAGGACTTGGGAGTGCTAGTGGATGAGAAGCTCAACACGAGCCATCAGTGTGCTTTCACAGCCCAGAGGGCCAATCGTGTCCTGGGCTGCATCAAGAGAAGCGTGGCCAGCAGGTCGAGGGAGGTGATTCTCCCCCTCTACTCCACGCTTGTGACACCCCACCTGGAGTACTGTGTCCAGTTCTGGAGCCCCTGTTACAGGAAGGATATGGACGTGCTGGAATGTGTCCAGAGAAGGGCCACGAGGATGATCAGAGGGCTGGAGCACCTCTCCTATGGGGACAGACTGAGAGAGTTGGGGTTCTTCAGTCTGGAAAAGAGAAGGCTCCGGGGAGACCTTATTGTGGCTTCCAGTATCTGAAGGGGGCTACAAGAAAGCTGGGGAGGGACTTTTTAGGCTGTCAGGCAGTGATAGGACTGGAGGGAATGGATTAAAGCTAGAGATAGGTTGATTCAGGTTGGACATTAGGAAGAATTTCTTCCCCATGAGGGTGGTGAGACACTGGCACAGGTTGCCCAGAGAGGTGGTGGAAGCCCCATCCTTGGAAGTTTTTAAGACCAGTCTGGATGGGGCTGTGAGCAACCTGCTCTAGTGGGAGATGTCCCTGCCCATGGCAGGGGGGTTGGAACTAGATGATCTTTAAGGTCCCTTCCAACCCTGACAGTTCTATGATTCTATGATTCCAATATAATTGCAAACCATTTACCTTTATGAGTGCCTAGAGTTTTATGTTTAAATTAATCAGCAGCTAGTGCACTGGTACGGGAGAGATTGTCAGATTCTTTGAGGCAGTTGTAAGGAAACCTATTCCCCAAATAATAATAATAGTAAGACACCATGTGCTGTCACTCATCAAGTTCCTAACACCTAATCTAGTATGGAGCAAAGCTTTCAACAAGTTCTTCAAAGAGGTTATGGTTTGATTGGTCACAAAGAATTTTTTAATATAATCTCTGGTAGAAGTGTAACATTTCACTAGTCATGTGAAGGTGATAACTGCTGTTACTGACTTATAGAAAGCTGTTTTGGTGCATGGCTTTGCTGAAGGTTGATGGAAGAGCTCTGAGTGAGAGCTATGATGGATATTTCCCACAGATTATAAAGTGCTTGTTGCTGAAGTTGGAGCTGCATCCGCAAAGCTGCAGTGAATTGGACATTTATTTTTTTGCAACTGTTAAATGGTCAGTGAAATAGAACATGTAGTATTTCATGTTCTAAAGGCTTTAAATAATTTCGAAGACAATTTTCACTGTGCATTTTGAGGTTCAGACAGGGTTGGTTATGACTAAGAATCACATAATACTTCTTCTGGAACTCTAATTAGCTTGGCTGACCTCATGTCCTAACGAACTTTGGCAAAAGCCCTTTTCACTCCTTTTCCCAGTGGGACAAACTGCATTTACTGAGCTGTTATTTTGCCATGTTAAAAAAGTTAAAAGACTTGATACTATTTACATTTTTATGATTCCCTCATGAATGGAAATTACATTAAGATCTGGGGTGGTGGATTATTCTTACATTGTAGTCTATGGTAATTTTACAAGGGAAATCAGAGGCAGGTATTACTCTGATCTCATTTGCACCAGGTTAACCGTGAATTAAACAAAATCTTGGAAATGTGTATGCAAAAAGCTCACATAGTTAAAACCAGAATCTGCCAAACCCCTTTTTTATCCTTAGGCTACTAGTCCTACTGTCTGGAATTCCCTCTCTTTTTACTGCCACGGAGTTCTATTACTTTTACAGTATTTGAAATTTCCAACACTAATGCTATTATGGTTTTACTAAGGAACAGTCTCCTGAGTAAGATCAGAGTTCAGGATTTGGCTGACATGCTCCATGAATAGCAGAGTTGCTGAAATAAAGCCTAATCTTCTATTTATGTCAGCTCTACAGCTGTCTTTCCATGTCTTTTTGGTCTTACCTGGATATATACTTTTTTTTTTCCTCTCCCCTTCTTACCTTGACATACCTTCTCTTATTCTTCATGATATTTGACAGTTTTGAGGTTGCCTGGAAGAAAATATTTATTAATATTTATGAATAAGCATTAGACATTTCATTGGTCTGTCTAGATTGTATGCAATTGATAAAACTTAGCTTGGCAAGGACAACTCGGCTGTGCGAAGTGACTCATTTGCATAAGGTTTTACAGCCATACTGCAACAGGTAGCATATGCAATTCAAAATCAATACCGAGTCTGAGTTAGGCACTCTCCTTAGCCCTGTGTATTTTGATTTGTCTCAAGAGTCTTAAGAAGAAATACATTTTTAACAACGTCAATAAATTAAATTAAATTAAAGTGTGGGAACAAAGGCAGTCTTAAGAAATCTGTCAGCAATGATTATCCTTTTTTGTTGTAGGCACAGTTTCAGTTAAAAAAATAGTTCTTCAGTGAAAAGATGATTCTGTTTTTAGGAGGTCTTGTTGTAGACCATGTACACTTGCAAGTTAAATCCTCAGGCATAAAAATGAATTTCATTGGGTTATCCATCTACTGAAAACTCAGCCAAGCAGAAGTGTTTCCCAGCAGGTAGAATTTAATACAATCTTTTTCTTCTGGCTAGTGTGCAGCTGCTTTGGGTGGACAGTATGTATTACAACCATATTGTACTTTGGAGCATACAGTGTGGTCCAAGATGTCAATGATGAGAACCAAGGTATGAAAATGCTCAATGCCTTGCAAAGCACTGACCTGAGGGCCCTAATCTCACAAGGGCCTAAAGAATGTGCTCCCATGCAGAGATAGTCCCAAAGACCTGAAGGTAAGTTAATTCTGATCTCTCTTGGGTCAAAGGAAGAATGCTGCACCTTGTAGGATCACAGAAATGTAGCTTTTCTGCATGGTACCAGTCCACTTAAATGAATCCTGGTTAAAAAATACATGATAAGCATGGTCCACAGTAAACAATTAGAGATGGCTGAGAAGAAAAAGGACCCATTTTCATTAATTTGGTTATCTAACTTTTTTGACTTGAAAACTCTGCACTGATATCAAAGTAAACTTGAAATATTTGTACTGACACTATTACAGTTGCATCAGTTTTATTTGTTTTTATTTTTAGGCTAAGAATTGAACTTGTAGCCACACAAACCTTTACCTGTTCTGAAAACTAAGGAATATTAATAGTAATTGATAATATGTTTAAGCTGAAAAAAAGTCATTGTTCCTGGTTTTTTCCTAGAATTTCCTGCTTTTGGGATTACACCACTGAAATTTTGAAAGTTGTGAGAAAGAGTGAACTGAGAGCACGGAATAACCATGAGACTGGAAGTCACGGCGTTCCCAGGAGACGAAGGAGATTATGTTTTTCAATGGGACACGACAGTGGCAAAATTCACAGATCCTCATCTGTTTCCTTGTTTCACTTTCTCTCCAGTCCTAAAAGAAGTCCTTTCCCCTGTCCAAGAAAACCTCTACAGTAAACAAATCTGTTCTAAAGAATACATTCATAACAACATACTTCATGAACTCTACTTACTGTACAAAAGGCTAAACGGTCCTGCCCCTTACACTCACCTGGTTGTGTTTGGCTCAGGCAAGGTTTAAGTGGCAGGCAGTGCAATTGTAATGTCTCCTCTTGCTAATACCAGAAGGAATCCCAATATCCCTGACTTCTGTGATATGATGAACCCTGCAATGTCCAAGGAGGAGAGGAAGGGCATTGGTGGGTGGTGGTGGAAGCACTGATCTTTTTCTATCCCTTCTCACTAGTCTCTTGTACTGCAGATTTTTGAAAAGTGCTGCTTGGTTCAGGACTTGATAACAGGGATTTCGTATCAGAAAGGAACAGATAACACGCTGCAGCCCAGGCACCCTTACTTGTTCCCTCTCTCTCTGGAGACATCGGGCCCTCTATCAGACCCCTGAAACTGGGCATTCTGCCTGGTGCCATTACTGCCTGGGGAGGGAACAGCACTGTCTTCAGGGAAGGGAGAATGCCGCTTGTGTGCTCCTGCTAGGGCTTGCAGTCCTGCCAGCAGCACAAACACACTTCTGCAGCAGGAAGCACCTTCCATGGTGGAAGCACAGATGTGCAGGGCACAAGGGTAATATTACAGATACCTCAATATCACAGTAGTGTCCCTGTGTTCTAATCTGATATAATGTATTTTGAAGTCGTGGTATTGGAATATCACCAGCTAGGTCATTGCATTTTACACAGTGATGTAACTTCACACGTGACCCCAGATTATGTTGTGGTCAGAGATGAAAAAGACAGTGCTTCTCCTCCCTACAGGGTGAAGTCTCACATTGAGGCATGTTAATCGTTGGAGTTACGTGTCAGAGTGCCAGCAACATAGGGATGAGTATGCTATAATGGTACATTGTGATGGGTGGGAGCCAGTCCCCCAGACCACAGAACATTTCTGCTCCAGGTCCACCTCTTCTTTCTGGAAATCACTAAGCAGAGGATCGATGAGGTGGCCATGCACAGTGCACTCAGATAATCCTCTCTTCTATTCCAGTGAGCAGAGGCAGAGCTCTGCTCCAGTTGTTTGCCTTGCTCAGGCAAAGAATTCAGGGAAGAGCATCTCCTGACTTGAAACCCTGGGCTGATGTGCACCAGGCAGAGAGAGGCTTGCTGCCTCTTCCCACCTTTGCATCCTGCTGGGGCCACTCACCATCTCACTAGGCACCAGCCAGGGCAGAGCTCTTGGGGAATTTATATGGTTCCTGTGTGGCTCATGTGGACCACAATACAAATGGATGAGATAAGGACATAAGAAGAGAGACAGGAAGGCAGAGAATTGGTGGACTTTACTGTGGATCAAGCAACAGGCCAGTGGCACAGCTGGAAAGAGCATGCAGGCTGCCTAGCCTGGCTCCAGTCCACAGGACAAGGCAGCCTCTGCCCCTTGCCACTTGTTGCACCTCCTCTGTCTCTACTGCATCTCCTGGACCAGCTTCATCCATGCTTCATCTCCATTTGTCATCACATTTTTCATCTGTGCGTATGAAAAAACAAACTGGCAGCTGACTGCTGTGCATAGCCTGGGCAAAATTAACCAAATGGCTTTCCAAATGAGAGAAAGGTGGGAGTTTTGAGAAGGCAGGAAACTCTTTTGGTCTCTTGCCAAATGTCCTCCTCAGTTTCAGTTGTGGGTGCAGAGCTAGCTAACCCTAGGGCACGCAGGGCCTCTGGGCAGCTGGTAATAGGTATGCTTATAAGGATACCATTGGAAATATAATGGTAAATGACATCAGCTATCTAGAAAACTTCTTCACAGTGTCATTTGAAAGACATTTTTTTTCTGAGCTTTCTGGACTTGATTCTGCTCTTATGCTAATGTGGCAGGGTTGTGCTGGTTTCGCTTCAGAGCCAACCACACCAGACATCTTTTTTTCTCAGGACATTTCGCTGACTGTCTGGTTGGAAGAAAGTATTTACATTAGCTCTTTTTTTCCTAATTCAAAACCCACTCCACTTAACATCCATGGTTTATATATCCTAATCTTATAGCCACTGAATGTAAGACCTGATGCTGTTGTACATGTACATAACTCCACTGAATTTAAGAGCTGCTCCTGACTTACATGAGGAAATTCTGACAGTGAAGAATTTTTCTGCCACTTTTTCCGCCACTTTTTCCAGACTTTTAATTCTAGAACTCTCCACATTATGGCACATGAGTCACATAGTGAGTGTCTGACAGGTCATTTGTGTTATGTCTACATCAGAAAAAAGACCTCACTGGTTTCACATGAGAAAGTTGATTCCTAAATGTGTCTGGAAAAAACAGTAAAGGGATAAAAAGATGCCACCAGATAAGTGTAATGTGTGTATTCTTTTACTCCAAAAGATTTACTTATGCAAATAAACCAGAACCATTTTCAAGGATACTTATTGTTGGTTTATAGTTTTGGTTTGTTTTTTCTTTTTTTTTTTTTTTTTATTTTTAGGGGAT
>JANVCC010000018.1:46833742-46855163 GCA_025345505.1 Todiramphus chloris collaris | reverse complement strand
TTAGTATTTTTAGGGGATCTCCTTGAAAAAAATCTATATTATGAATGAAAAAAAAAAAATCAGAAAACAAGCCTGACCTTGAGCAAATTTGGTATGGTAGTGATTCACTCTAGTGTCATCTTAGTCAGCATCAGCTAATCATAAACCCATGATTGTTATATATATATGTATATGTGAGTTTATTTATATAAATATATGTATTTATGTATGGTCACTCATATTAGAATCAGAGAAGAATGCAGCTTCATTCACACACATCACAAATTAATCTGTAATACCCTGTTCAGAGTAGATCTTTAAAATGCACGTAGTCATCCTAAGGGGCTGCTTCAGTCTAACAGCACTTAACGTGCTTTTCTGAACTGAGTTGCAAGAATTTATTTCTCCCCATATTGAAATCTGTTGAAAGACAGCACTGATGTCTCAGTCTCACTCAAGAGCTTCACCTCTGTCTAGATACAATGAAGCCCAAGGTTTTCTTTAAGCACTTGAAACAGAAATACTGTGTTCAGTATGGAAATATAAGCAGAGTTTGGTGTCTACATCTAGGGAAGTTGTCAGTAAAGGTGATTGGCATCTATAGCCAATGGGTATTCCTTATTCAGAAGGGGTTTACGAAACATTTCTCTATTGAGACTACTTGTTAAAAGTGCCACTTTCTAGGCCTTGAAAGCAAACCAGGCTCCTCTGCTGCTTTGGTAGGACTGGTGAAAGGTGAGAGCTGCTGGGGAGCCAGTGAGGCTGCTCCATTGGTCACTGCACATCTGCAACGAGGGCAAAAGCAGGGATTTATGAAAGCCTGAGGGAGAGAGGGAAATAAAATCATTTGTCCCTGTATGAAATTAGAAAGGAGCAAAAGATATTTGTGCTGGGTGTGTTTTCACATGTCACTTTATGGACTTAAAGCAATCTAAGTAATTACTGGTTTACAAACACAATGGCCCTGGCTGTCCACATTTTATCTTACTTTATTGTTTTTCAAAGAGTTTTAAAACCAGACAGAACATACTATTCCTTCATACTCGGTAGTGTTTATGTTTGGAAATAAGATTAGAAATCTTCAAGTGAAATGGAGTCTTATTTCAGGGAGATAAAATTGCTTATTAAACCAGCCCTTAAAGCCAATTGGCTGATGAAACCCTAAGTGTTGCAAAGTGCAAACATTTCTGTGAGCTAGAGTTTTCTGCTACTTTCACTGCTGCAATAGCCAAGCTATTGTTAAGCAAGAGGTGTAAGTGTATGAGTATATGGGTGGCAATGTTTGCAAAGAATGGATAGTACCCTTTATGCAAATCTTCTTTTAAGGTTTAGCACTAAATACAACAATTTGTCTCATGTATGTGTTCTTTGGTCAAATGTTATCTTTGACTCGCACTACTTTCCAGAAATGCTCCTATTTTTTTTAAGAGTCTGAAACTGTCTATCAAAATGAATACTTTTTTTTTTTTTTCTAAGAAAATTCCCTTTAGAAAGAAGGAAGTAGAAGAGAACAAAGGCGAACAGCCTGTGACAATGACTCACTATGTTCCTTATAAATTATAGCTGTGAAGTCAATGCAAATTGTTTCTCACAGTTTCAAAACCCACTATAAGACAATAACTTAGGGCTATAGAAAGAGGAGCACCTAGAGAAATTGTGGAATTTTTTTTTTCTGTAAACATAGAGAAGTGTGCAACAAACAGTAGAATTATTTGGAAAACACTTGAAGACACACTAGTAGATTAATTTCATGTCGTAGCATGCAAAACAGAGTCAAACACTTGTGATACTTATTAAGCTTGAATTTTCTGTGATTTGTTTGGCAAGCTACCATTACGTGGGGCATTGCTAAGTGAGAAAAAGTCTCAAACCTTCAGGAAAACCAGTTAGATGTTCGACCTCTAGAGCTGAGTTTGACAAGGAGCAATACCTTTCTCCTCTGCATAAGGAGTGAACTTAGTGGCATGCTTGGGCTGCAGGAGAGCAGAGCATTTCAGCACACTCTAAATGCTTAGCACACCACTTTCTTGCAGGGGAATAGAAAGGCTCATGGCCTCTTGGTGTCTGTTCTCACTCAGGGTTCAAGTGCTCTGTTATTATTTCCATTGGGAGTGGGAGAGTCTCCTGAGCCCGATGTGCACACTAGCTTTGCTGCGAAACTTTGCTCTGCTTCCAAAACTTTGTTGGCAGAGCCCACTCTGTAATAAAGGCCCATGGATACAGTTTCTGTCTGAACCAAGATGGGTAACAGAACTATTGAAGAGTGTGGCATGAGTCTCCAGATGTGTTTGTTGCTGCTGGAAGTCCTGTGTTCTTACTCAGAAAGATGAAGCTTTACTGCCGTATCTTCAGAAGTACCTTCCGCTGACTACTGTGCTTGTAGAGCATCTCAGACAGCATTTCAAATTAAATCAAAGATCTCCACAGCTAAAAGCACAGACCCTTATAGCCCTGTTCAAAAGAAGCACGCTCTGTGGCTATGGCCTGCAATGAACCCACGCCTTCTGTAGAGCAAATACCATGAAGGGATACCTAATGTACGGTGACTAGCAGATGGTGGCCTCACTTGATCTGCTCTGCAGTGGCTGGTGGGTGTTTCTCAGAGGAGAGAGATCTAATAAAAATTGCAGGCAAAGAGTTTTAGCCTAGAGTCCCACAGTGTTCAAATCTGTTACTCCTAAATATGTCTCTTAATTGTGCAATGCAGCCACATCATTGGTATACTGGAAATCTGTTTACAAAATGATTTTTAATGTCTCAGCTCTCTTTAAGGGTGAGAAAACACATCTGGAAACTTTCCTAATGTACCTTAAAGAAATATCTTAACTATCAACATGAGCTAGCTGAGTCACCACCAAAGTCACCATGTCTCTAGGCATACACTGCAGCTGTATTTTACAGAAGAAGCATATTAAAAGCAAATGTGTGGGTGCATGTATAGATGTGTGCATACAGCCCTCATGATAGTTTCAGACAATGTGCTTTAAGGGTGTACAATGATGAACTCACTCAGATCTGCTTTTGCAAATGCTTCAGTAGTAGTGTGACTGAATTCCAGTTCATTCTTTCCTTAGATGGATAGATCTGGCAGTGTATAAGGGGTATTTTCCTGTTATTTTAAGAAAACAGTTCCTTTACTTTATCGTTCCATGAAATTACAAAGAGTTTCCTTGAAGCTATACCTTATCATGCATCCTGACCAGCACGGAAGCACTCAGTCCTGATCATTGCCCATTAAAAGGTCCTTTGAGGAAATGGTTTGAACCTTTGATCCTGAGAAAACTGTCTGATACCACATATTTTATGTTCTACGTGTATTTCTCTAGTGTAGCATTATTCATAGTTCTCCTTCTTCCACCAAATTCTTCAGCTGTTCATCTTTTAGATAACAACTCCCCTTCTGTCATTTGCCAAGAAACAACACTTATTTCTTGTTATGAGCAAGTATAATGTCTTTGTGGTGTTTTCAGAGATACAGCTCCATTGACAGTGGACTGGATTAAAGCAACATTTTTTTGAGTTATCTTTTCTACAGCTAGTAAAGGGAGCATCATGTCTTTACTAGTTCCCCAAGTCCTGGTCCAAATTGCGACTATATGTGACTTCCTGGCTCTCTGTCTCTCCCTGCATCTTATACCGATGCCAGCCTGCCTTGGGACTAAGCGAACAGAGTTGCACTCCACATTGCCATCCTGGGCAGTGAAATTATTCTGACATAAATTAGATAATGCTTGATGGGACATGTGGAATTCACGTGCCCTGATAAATCAAGCCCTCAACATGTCAATAGATACGTGAGCTTAGGAAGGAAGGTGGAAGACAGTTTTCAGGAGGGAAATAAAAAGGCAGAAGGCTGGAGGGGAACAACACCCTGAAATACAGACAGAGCACATGATAAAACATCTCCTTTTAATGACAATACCGACCTTCCATCCTTCAGTGTCTACTGAGGATTTCTATATGCTCCAGCTTAGCCATGGGATAAAGCAGTTTCAACCAAGAAAGCTGTATGCCCTTACATCTGTGTGGCAGTGAAGAGATACTGGCTCAGGAAGAGTGGATGAGTGACCGCATCTGCACCATTTCCTTCTTTTGTTAGAGTACTCTTTGGTTGGTTCTTGTTCCACACAGTTCCTGACCATCCCTTTGTACTTGACAATAAGTGGAAGAGAAGTCAGAATGCAAGCTATTGTAAATAGCTGCATTAATGTTCCCTGCTGATGTAATAATCCCTCCTACAGTGTTTTGACAGTAATTTAGTAATTGTTTTCTGGGTGGGTTACTTTTTCTTCTGAGTGAAAAAAAAAAAAAAAGAAAAAAAAAAAGATGTAGACACCTCTTACATTGTAGTGCCTATCCTCAAAATGCATCACTGAAACTGATTTCTCCAATAACCTAACTGAAGCTGGCTGTCAGGAAGGACTACCTCAACAAGGCTGTATCAGTCCAGGGTTTCAACCATCTTCCTGTCATTTCAGGCGTTGGCAGGGCAGCTGCCTAATTGGGATGTACTCTTTTCTTGTATTTGCTGAATTTTTGCCACTAAACCCAATGTGTTTCCAGGCAAATATTCATTGTTATACTTCCACTATGCTCTATGGCTTTGCATTGCTGCAATTAGATGGCTCAGCTCTGGTTTCACTTCTAACATAACCTCCATACTCTCTCAGGAATGCCATGTTTATAATGCTGCTAGTAATCCAAGTAAGATGAGATGAGGGAGTTTCCAAGGTTGGCTTTGAAGATTCTTATTAATGACATGACCAGCAGCAGCTTCGGTTCCTAACGAGTGCGTTATCATGTTCAGACTCCCATCTGCCATGATCTCATGATCAGTAAGCTGTGCCAAACACAAGGGAAGGAGGCACTGCTCTGGTAACGATATGGAGAGCATGTGACAATATGTCTTGGCATAGAACTGCAGAGTGTGCTCACTGACTATTGCTTTACCTCTTTAATATGCCCTGGCTATGATGACATATGTATGCACAATATAACATGAACTCAAATGGTTGTAAAATTTGTTGAGTAAGTAAAAGACAAGGGAACACCTGGATCCTTCTGTAGTGTCTGATCCTGCACGCCATGTGTCTGAGCCTCAGTGGGAGTAATTCACCCACTCTAAATTTCATTCTAAGAAACACTTTTCTGAACCCTTATTCCACCATCTAAGTGAGAAATGTAGGGCAATGTTTGACATTATATGGGATCCAAGAGATATGTTTTCCTTTCAGGTTTAGGACTGAGAGCTTCCCCCAGGCCTGTACTCTTCTCTACCTGGAAGCATGAACAATTCTAATAAATAAATTAATTTACCTTTTATATATCTACAAAGGAGAGTAGTCAGTGGTAATGAGACAGAGCAGGAAGAATTTTTTTAATAAATAAAAGTCATAATAATACCCAGACAGTTAAATAGGTGTTATTATAACTCTGCTTACTGACTTGGATTTCTTTTTCATCTGCTTTATATGTTTAATTTCATACATGTTGATAAGAGGCAAAAATCAACATCTAACCCTAGGAATTTTGTGCAATTAATGGAGCTTTCTCTGAAGATGAATCTGAATCTCATCATCTTTAGAAAGGTATGAGTAATACTTGAAAAGGAGCTGAAATCCTTGTCTTTCTTTTCATTTAGGAATGAAACTAAAAAGAAAAGGTACTTGAAGTCCACCCTCCCACAGTCTCCTGACAAACAAAAAGGAGAAAGAAATAACAGTGGAAGTGAGGAGTAGAGGAAAAACAGGATCTGTAAATGGAAAGATGGGGACAGCACAATGCAACATACAGAAAAGTCAGTGGGTGTTTGTGTTTTAAATGTTGCCCAGTGCAATAACATGTCTTCTTAATGGCTTCTAGAACGAACAGCACCCTGAAGACTGGTCCCACCTATCTATTTCATCATACACCTGCAGTACAGTGACAGTGCTAGTCTCAAGAAAGGGCAGCATGCATGCATTTGGCATGTGCATTTCACATCAAATTTTTTTTTTTATTTTCTCTTACCTCACTAGAAATACAAGCTCAAGTGTATGTTTCCACATCTTAGTTGCCAAGTTCAGAGCTGCAAATCAGCAAAATGTTTAACAGACTATAATGTAGCAGAGCACATGTTTAAATTGCTTCAGAAATGAAAAAAAAAAATTTCCTTCTACTTCTATCTCTGTTCTTGACCTTCATTTTTTTCTCGCTTAGATGATTAAATTTATTAGTTTTCTCTTCCGTGTATATGTAGCCTTTGAATGCCTATTTTTATGCACTTGGAAGGACATTAAAGAAAGAGTTGCTTTGTTTAGGGCTGTTGATTTGAAAAACTTATAAGCAAATGAGAACTGAACAACTTTTTTTCTTATAAGTGATTTCTTTTTCCAAAATATAGAATGTTAGAAGACTTAAACAGGATTTGTCATGATCTTACGGATAGTTTCGAGTTTTGCATTATTTACTCAACATTTTTTGAAATAAATAAATTTATTGTTTTGAGGCAATAGTTAATTCAAGAGTTTGGCTGCACTTAATGCTAATTTTTAAAAGAATAAGAAAATCCAGGGAACAGCTAAAAATCACCAAGCTGAAAACAAAACATCCCATTCTGAGTTGAATGAGAAGTTTCAGTCAATAGTAAACATTTTTGTTGTCTTGTTATTGTTGTATTGCCTAGTAAAAAATGTAGTTTCAGACTAAACCAAAACAAATGCAAATTATTTTTTTTCTTGAAAGAACTGAAAATTGAACTTTTGAAAGATGTAATTGAAACCACACAGGCAAGTTGGAAAGGGAAAGATATATTCTAATGCAGATAATCTACTCGCTACCAATGCAATAGTGGTGGTCAGCCATTGGATGAAAATGAGTGGGATTTATCTAATTTAATTGCAGCATCTGCAGTTCTGCTGTCTCAACCTGAAGTAGTCCCTGTCATTTTCCTTTTTAGCCAATGACATGAAAGAAACAGTTCTTGGAACGTGCATCACATCACTTCTCTCCATTACCTTTTTAGGATGGGGTGGCTCTCAAGTTTGTATTTCTTTCCTTTGGACGTAAGAAGAGACTAGTGGCACTGCTTAGATTTGTACAACTCATGCTAAGCTGGAGGGGGTCAATTGCAGCAATTATGTCTTTCCAAGGAAGTGGAGGTCAGCCCAATGCAGCTGAATTGCATTATATTGTACAGAATAATTTTGGCATTTGTGAGGCATCTTATCTTTTTGCATGGATGATCGGGAAATCCAGATCCCAAAACAACAACCTTCCTAATCACACAGGAATACAGAAGAAAAAGTCCCCTTTGCAAGATCAGAGCCAGTTCTACCAGACGTTTTAATGCTACGTCAGATCAGTCAAGCATAATTAACTTTAATTGGCACACCCACAAACTGTAACATTTATGCAGTGCAGATGAGTGATTTAAAAATAATGGGCATTCTTATCTTTAAATGAAGAGAGCAAAGAAAATAAACTTTAAGCAATATTTGTAATATTATCATTGCTATTTTACCTCTGATCTACATGACTAAGACCAGATAGAATAGTCCTGGCAGGGACTAGTGTTGCATACTAATTTCTGGTCCCTGCAGTCTAACTAACTATAACAATCACTTATCTCTAAAATAACTCTTACTATGGGTTATCGTACCAGGTGACAAGGGCTGATACAGCTCTTGAGGGAACTGGACTATGGGGAGCCAATTAGTTCTCGTCTCCACATGCTCCAGTGGAGCAACCTGGACTGTATTTTTGACAGTCTCCTGCTCTTCTCTGTGCTTCAAAAAGGGTGGTTCATCTATTTACAAGAAATTCATATCTAAACTAGGCTTGAACTGCACAGCTCAGTGACATGAGCTCAAGAAGCAGTTTTAAATACCGTGTTTATAAACAAACCCAAGTATGAGATAGGCAACTGCTGAATTAATACCTTTGCAGTAGAATACTAATTTCATTACAGTTATGAATGTCTTCACAAGCAACTCCAGTGGCAGCAATTGTCGTTTGGTGTAAAAGTACGGGACATTTAACACACTGATAAAAACAAGAAGAAAAATACATACTGGCTGAAGAAAAGAAGAAGGGGGAAGCGAGATAAAGCAAGTGGAGAAAAGAAAAAGAAGCTGTATGTCATGGTTTAGTGTCAGGGAGGCCCCTTAGACCTATAACAGATGCTCTCTGTTAACCCCCCTCCCTCCCCAAAGGGGAAGAGAAAGGGAGTAAGGGAGAGAGACTTAGCGATTAGAAAAGGAAACTAGAACAGCTTTAATGAAAATGAAATTAATAATAATAAAAATGGAATATATACAAATATATATAAAACCACTATCGAACCCAACCCCCCTGATGGTAAATCCATCACCGTCACCACTGATGCTGTGGAGGCACCAGGAGAGTCCCAGGCCAGGCCCCACAGCAGACGGGAGCTGTGTTCAGGAGCTGGATTCTGGTACCAGGTTCAGGAACACACAGATCGGATCGAAGGCAGAACGGACAGAGGCCTCCTTGGGGGCTCCGAGGAAGGAACCGAAAGAAGACCTGAGACAAGCCAAGCAAAGCTGGCCAAGCAGTTCAAGAGGGGAGAAGAGCCCAGAGAGCCTTCAGATCCCTCAGCTCTATGCTGAATATGATGTATTGGAATCCCTTGTTGGTCAGTTTGGGGTCACCCGTCCTGTCCACTCCTCCCTGCAGGTGCAGCCTTTCACTTTCTGCACCCCCCAATGTGGTACACAAGACCCAGCAGTGGCCTTGGTCTGCAGACCAACCCTTGGTAGGAACTCTAAAGATGAGGTGTTATCACTGCCAGAAGCAGACACTGTCTGTGAGAACAGGCTGCTGACTTCAGACAGTGCAGTTAGAAGAACTGAGCTGAAAAGCAAAATTACTGAACAGAATTAGTTCTGTTCTCACTCAAACCAGGACGCTGTAAGAATAAATCAAAGTGACCGAAATGGTTATATTGCTGTATGTTGTATGGAACTGGACACTAAAATACAAAAAAAGAGTGCATTTTGAAGAAAGCAACAGGTATATGTGCTGAGCAGACTGGGAAGGATACAACGGTTAATAGCATAGATGATCTGCTTTAATGGGGACAGGTGAGTTGCTGCTGACTTTCAGGTATGCTTACTTTAGCAGTTCAGGATTCCAAAACTTTTTCCTATCGGTGTTGCAACATTATTTGCAGAAAATATCTGAATGCCATTAAGATTTGTCTGTCCTACTGCAGTTCAAATTTTTTTTTGTCCCCATTCACTCAATAGTGCAAGATTATTTGAGTAAATAAAATAAATTGTTGTGTAGGAATATTTGGACACACTTTTAAGGCTTATAAAATGCAGAAAATTGTTATTCTACCTTTTTTTCCCATGAAAGATTCTCTTAAATTTTATTTTCTCAGCCTTCCCTTTCTCTTCATCTCTACTCTGCTTCTAAGACCTTCTGGGTATCTCTAAGGCTGCGATGAAAGGAAACAGATGAGTGAGAAGTGGGCAAGAGTGAAGAAGACAGAGCTGTGGTCAGAAAGAAGAGCTTGGAGGAACCAGGGAAAGTGGATTGTGTTACTGAAGATGTGGATGAATGAGCAGCTGTTCTCTATTGATTCAGGTTAGAAATCAAAGAGGAGAAAGGATCTGATGGGTTGTTATTATGCAAACTTAGTCCTCAGTCTCTTGGTGTAGAGCATCATGAGAAGACAAAAAGGGAGTGTCTGCCAGTGCCAGAGAAGAAATCTGATCCAAAACCTTCCTACTTGTTGCACTTTTTAAAAAATTATTCTGTCTTTTTCAGTGTTTGTTAGAAATAACTCTCACACAAACTGTGAAGAAAACAGAAAAAAAAAAGGTTTCTTTCTCTTGAGGTTGGAAATTAATCTTTTCATAACAGTCTTTGAGATGGAAAATGAAGAACAACACGTTTTGGCAAGAGCTGACAGGACAGCTACAGCAAAGAAGTACTTTCCACTGTGGAAAAACAAAAACATTAAACTTCTGTGATCAGAGTTTTGCATAACGAACTCTCAAAGAGAACTCAGTAGTATGAAAAGAGACAAAAATATCCTGCGTGCTACTAGAGCAATGAATGGTATATTTTATCTACCTCTTTCCAAGCAAAATAACCTTACCAGAAGGACTCACTCCTTGCATATAAATTTGTGGTGTTTCTTTTAAATTTAGGGATACAATCTGTGTTTCCCAGCACAAGGAAATCAGACATTTTGTCTGCTCTTGAACATAGGCCAGGCTATGCAGTTTTTCAGCAAGCAAATGGACAGGAAAACGCTGATTTAAATAATATCCTTTATGTCTGTTGACTTTATGCTCCAGACTTTAGTGCTTTGCTTGAAGTTGAGTAGCCGTGTATAACTTTCAAAAGTTTGCTGTACACATATTCCTTTAGACTTCTGGGGAAATTTCTTCCAAGTGACATGTTTTAGCCTGTGCTTTCCTAGGTTTGTACATTCTTGGTATGTGTGTACACCCTTGTCCTACAGAAGGACATACAGGGGTTGATTATGAATGCTCATCGCGAGACCTGTTTCAGATAGGCATGGGCACAAGTAAACATGTATTCTAGAGGGAGTAGAAACCAAGGCTTGAGTATTTGCCCAGATGTCAGGTGCTGCTGAATTTTAATCCTGGGTCTGGCATGGATTTGCTGTGTAGCCTGTGGCAAATCACATAATCTCCCTGCCTCAGAGTCCCCACCTGTGAAGTGGGGATAATAACACTTACAATTTCCTACCTCACAGGCTGTTTTGAGGATTAATGGATGTCTGAGAAGTGCTTTGTATACTGGAAGTCCTGGCTTATGGGGAGGTATTTGTGTCTGAGTGAAAATTTGGATCATCGTTTTGGACTTTTCAGGAAGAATAAAAGAATAATTTATAGAAAATAACAGCACCTTTCTAACAACTCTTTAGGTGCAAACGCCATGGTTCTGTCAGTATCTAAGTCTCTTTGTGCATGAAGTTCTAGTACACGAGCTCTGCTGTTGGCATGAGCAAGTGGGGAAGCGTTTTGAGGAGCATCTCTTTACTTGCAAACTGTCTTATTGTACCCATTGAGTCTGAATAAGGACTTGAGAAACTGTCACATCGTCTAGTTTAGTTTGCTATGTATTTAAGTCTTCCTTTCTTGCTGCAGTTGTCCTTCTATCGAGCCTTGGTGTTACCTAGGCTCATGACAGCTATCAGGAAAGGGCATGACCTTTGAGAAGCTACACTCCTGACACACTGACAAGGTTATTAGAAGAAAAGGGAGCAAGAGTGCCAGAAGATTCACCGGTCAGATAGGAATGCAAAAGGGAATCAGAGCCCATTCTTTGACAGCATTTTATTGCTGTGGTGGGAGAAGGCAGGATTGTGCATGGGGAGACCCCAAGAACTCTGAGCTGCCCATGGTTCAGGTAGAGATGAAATGCTTTCAGCTGCTGTTGCAGACTACCAGGACACCAGGGCTGGTGCTGTCGGAAGGCGGTCCTGCCTGCCTCAACATGCCCGCTCTCGCCCCCACTGTGCACACCTCCTCCTCCGTGAACCACTGAAGAGAAAAACAACTTTCAGAAATAGGGGGTTATTTTTAAACCCAGCTGAGCTTGATAACGTAGGGGCAGTGTGTTGATACCTGGAAAGATGCGGTTGAAGGCATGGGTGGCAAACACGCACCCCTTACACTGGTTTTTCTGATGAAGTTCCCATATTGTAAAACTAGGACTTCAGCCTGAGTAGGAGTGGTAGAAACTAGTCCCTTATGTGGAAAAACAGAGACCATGATTCTCCATTACCTGCAACCATGCATAGTCACTCTTGTCTCTGCAGAGTGGGAGTGAAATACTATCGGTCTGATTGGTACACTTACTTTTAACTGACTTTGCACAGTCTAAAATGACTACAAAACAGCATGTAAAAGGCTGGAATTATTGATAGTAAAATCACAAAACGCCCATGTCATTTTTTCTCATTGTAGCTGTGGGCTGAAAAACCAAACAAAACCCCCTTAGCACATCAGTCTGGTCTCACGAAGGCTCACATTACTGCATACTTCCTAAAGTTGCATATAACTGATTGGTATCTCATCTTCTCTAGCAAGCACATCTCAATGCAATGGTTAGTCAAAAATGACTAAGCAAAGACAGAAATATGCAACATATTACTTTGAAGTGTACTCTGCACTAAGAAGAAGGGTTTTTTTGGTAACATGGTGGCTAACAAGATTTTAGACAACCCTGACTGTTGACTAAGGAAAAACAGGTCAGCTGGCAGTGACCAATCCTGGGAAGACTTTTGAGTTCACAGTAATAGACTGAAGCATTTTTGGACATGTCAAACTATTTCTGAATTCATTCTTTTAAAAAACGCTGAAATCTTCTTTGCTCCTGTAACACTTAAAAGTATAGTAATCAATATGTGTTATGAAATGCATTTGATAAGCATATTTCATTTTCCTAAGCCAGACAAGACTGGTAAGAAATGCCTCCACAGAGAAGCTGTCTGGCACAGTTATTTTGGGGTAAGCTGTTTGTGGTGTCTTCAGATCAGATCCCTTTGTGGTCACTCAGTTCTGAAGCACAAAAATTGTTTTCTGTCATAGTTAGTTTGCCTACAATGTAGATTAATTTTCAATAGCAAAACTACTTCTCTTTCCACATCCCCATCCCAAACCTGGAAGATATTCTCAAATAAATATTAAATTAAATTCAGTTAGGCTATTTGTCAAAGACTTTTTGTTTCCTCCAGACTTGAAGAATAAAGGTCTATTTTAGACTAAGAAATTTGGTAAGGATGGAATATGTTTATCCAAGTTTGTGGTCAATGAATATTTCCTTTGTAATGAACTACATCAACAATACCTCTGGGCACAGATGGACTCTGAGGAAAATGACAGGTAGCTAAAAGATAGGGAAAATAAAATCCTACTCATTTCACCGCTATACGTCACAACATTTCATGGTGTTTCATTATATGTCATACAAGTTTTATCTAGTCCTTTTAGCTTATCTTTCAATTTAATGAGAAATCATTGCTGAGATTCTTTTACGGTTTTCAATTGAAAAAATAATGCTGCTTTTATATAGGTCTCAGAGAGTAAGTGTGACTGGGAAACAAGCTTCTAAAGAAACAGGAAAACTCTATGGTCTTGACTGTGGAAGCCGTGAGAAAGAAGCCCATGGTCAGAGACCAGTTTTCCCTCACTGTCTCTTCCTTTCAGGAGAAGACATGAGTCAGCAGACAGACAGAAAAAATTGAGCCAACTCTCAGTCATCAGAATGCAAGAACCCTGGGAAATCAAGGACATGACTGCAGAGAAAGTCTTCCCTTGCTGTTTCCCTCTACCTTACAGACATTCACTTCCACTTTTATAGGTCAGTTTTTCAGCTGAACTTGAGCTGTTGCTTAGGGGAAGAAAAGTCTTAAAAACAAAGAAAAAGAAAAACAATAAAAGCCCTATGAGAAGGGGATCATCATCAAACAAATGTAAATCTCCAAATAAATTGACACTTCAAACGTCATGTGCCTGGCAACATTTGATGACCTGCTGAGAGAACAAGGAGAGAGATGTGTTCCTATCTGAAAATCAGCCTTGAACTAAGAAGACAGCCTCAAAAGCACTAAACCTTCCTTCCTTGCCTTCTGCCTGCTTGGTTGCCTCTCTTTCTTTCTTCAGTAAGGCAGATGGTGATGACTTTGAGCTGGACATAAATGCCCTGTTAAAAAACTCATGGATGATAGCATATCCAGGTTTTTAAGTTTTATCTTTGCCTCAGCTGTAACTCCCAGCTAGAAAAGGTCTCATTTCTTCTGTCCTGTCCTGCTTGATCATCTCTTATCTTCAAGAGCAGTAAATCAGGTTTGGAGACAGGAAAGAAAAGGAAGGGTCAGAATAAAAGGGGAAGGCGCTGAAAAGTGGGTGCTGCAACCCTTCTGCCCCAGACCTCTGACTGGCAGAGTGGAAACACAGAGGAGTGAATGGCTAAAGCCCTTTTATTGTCTGTGTAGACCTCTGTGGTACAACTCCACAGTCATTTTGGTCAGCAGCGAGGCTGGCTGCAGCCATTCCCATGTGCTCCATTCAGCCCATCTCTTCCACCTCCTTTCCCTCTTTGTGCCCTAGTGCGCCGCAGGGCATTTTGGCAACTTGGCTGTGTGGGGTGGCTGCGTAAGCAGTTGTGTTGGCACAGCTGCGGGGGTGTCCAGCTGCAACTGGGAGGGCAGAAATAAAGTGTGGGGGAGAGAAGGACTCTTGCAAGTCTATTTTGCTGCAAGGAAAAAAAAAAAAAAAAGATGGAGGACCACAACCCAGGGCACTGCAGCACCCCTGGGCACCTCAGCAGGATGATGCAAAGATCCTTCATGCTGAGCAGGAAGACACCAAGAGCTGTCGACAGGCAGCAGTGGTGGCAGGGAGGTACTAGAGGTGCCTGCACTGCAGAGCAGACAGTGCCTGAGTAAGAGCTGCCAGAGATGCACGCTGTCCACCTGCACTCTGGCTGAGCCCTATCAAAACAGCCAGATGAGGCACAGTCTTCAAACCACAGCCTTGAGGGGAAAATTGTTGTATCTCTGACACCAAGCTTTCACATATCTTAGTGTGTAGGGCATCATTCTGGCAAGAGGGAGGCATAGCACCTGTGCCCTCCTCATCCTTGAGGAGGGATAGAGTGCATCTGGCTATCAGACCATTGCAAGATAAGAAACAGGGGCGTGCCCTTAGTTCTGGTGAAGGTGCAGAGAGTTGTAGTGAAAGTGCAGAGCTGCATAGCTCAGTTTGTGCAGTTCATTCGCTGGAAAGAAAATGTTCAGGAAGCAGCCTGCAGTCCTTTCACGTGCTGTGCCCGAACCATTCTCAGATATAAGCCATATAAGATTCCCAGCTCTTTGATCAAGGATGATTTTGCTGCACCAATTCGCAAGCCTGACATTAGGCTAGAGTGCAGCTCCCTAAATTCCTTTTGGCATGTTTCCATTCACACAAGCAAGGAAATGTTGCAGGAGAGTTTGTCAGGACCGTAACCAAGTTTCACATAAAGCTTTTGCACAATTATTTTTCTCATAGACGCAGTGTTTGTCTTATTGCTTTGCTGTGGTTATTAGCTGTATCAATTCAGTGATTTCAATGAAAGGACTCCTGGGATGAATCTGGCCTACTAAATTAACCTAAATGAGACACAAAGGAAACTACCAGCTTAAGGGGGAGTCATTAGTTTTGTTATGAAAGAGTTAACACCCTTTGAAGGATTTCAGGAACACACCCTTTCATTGTCTGTTTGTTTTCTACTTCATTAAGCATCCTTGCTTAGTTATTCCCTTTCTCCCCATTCTGTGTTGCCCACTGCAATCCAGCTACAACCAGAAAGGGCAATGGCTTGGCTTGTGGTAACAGTATCCCAAATGCAGACTTCTCACTTCCCTCTTATGTCAATTTTGTTGGAAAATATTTTTCTTAAGCTGCTGTCTCGCATAAGAAAAATAAACTTTAGTAAGATAAAAAAAAAAAAGAGGACTTATTTTGCTTTTCTGTCAGAACTGCCAGAATGGCTTCAGGAGGGTGCAAAAGCACACAGGTTCACTTGGTTTCTTCCCCTCTCATGGACACCTAACCAAGAGTGCATGGAAGCTGATCAGGAAAATTCCCTTTACTTTGTTTCACTTACCAGCTACCATCACACCTCACTGCAGTCCAGGCTCAGGGGGACAGAAAAAAGGAAGGTGTAGCTAAAGAATCTCCCCAGACCCTGGGAGGAAGGAATCTCTCTAGCACATTGTAGAACAGTTTGTGAGTGGTGAGAGCTGCACCTATTCCCAGACTAGAGGGCATAATATGTGGTTTTAATATTGCTTTTGAGTCCCTATCCTGCTCCATGCACTGGTGGGGCAAGGCTAGGAAGACTTGTCGTAGACAGATCTAGTCACTTTGCAGCTGGAATTGCACTGTGGCTCCAAAGTCAGTTAACACCAGTATGACCATGGATCTGCTACAGCCAGGAAAGCCACTGTAAATAATAGCCAAGCAATAACTGAGGGAAGACTGGGCATAGCTGAAAGAGTCAGGGAAGATCTTGTATTTACAAGGAGCCTCATATGCAAGAAATGTGTCTTCCTTCTTTCTTCCAACATTTACGACAAAGCATTTGTTAATTCTTATTATTCCAGGCGGGCTTTGAAGCAGAGAAGTGCCTGAGGACTTTGTTCCAGGGAGGAGTGTTTAGATGCAATCTGAAAGAGCCGTGGAGAGCAGCCCGAGCTCTATCATCAAGGTGGAACTTATCCAGAGTCCCTTTGGAGACGGCTACACCCTATTACACTGCAGCGACTGCTGGGTATTTATCTATCCCTCTGCGGTATGGCTCCTGATGCTATTATTAGTAATAGCACCCCAGCAGCTTCAGTCTGAAAAGCTCCAGTTAGAGGTGGGGGCCTCGATGGTATGAGTCACTAGGCAAACACTTATTAAAAGCACAGGCCCTGCTTTCAATCTGGTTTAGGCTATGCTAATTCTAGGCTGCTCAGAGACACCACCTATTCCCTCTGATAACCCTACTAGCTGGTTTAGCTGGCTTTGCTGTTCTTCTGGCCCATATATTTAAGCACGTTTAGACACTAACTGCCCTTGACATTAGATAGGTTCCAAAATAATTTTAAAAATCTGCCCCTTTGTTCCTGTTAGCTTGCAAAAATATTTTACTCAGAATGTGGAGTCAAAAATATCCACCTAAAATGTCTCCATCGTGCAACACAGTGGGCTGTTGCAGTAACCATAAATCAACAGACTGCAGCAGTCAGTCACCTTTTCTTTTGTCACTAGAGGGATTTTTTAAAACCCTCTAAGCAAAGTGATGAAACACTTTCCTTCAGACATCTTATATTTGATAAGAAGGTGCAAAGTATTAGAAATAAAGGCTCTATGAGAAAGGTGTGTGCATGTTATGTTCTGTGATATGCTACATGAGAACTAAACACAACTGTGTAGCTAGTAGAAGTAGAAAGTGGGCTTCTGGAGTTTTTCATGCCATAGATAGACAAGTAATTGCAAAGGCTCAAACAGCACACCTTTAGATGTCATTAAAGACATCTCTCTGCAAAAGCAAGGGTTGCAGCATGTCTCCTGTGATGAAAGTCTGAGAGAGCTGGGACTGTTCAGCTTGAGGAAGAGAAGGCTCAGGGCATCTTACCAATGTCTATAAATACCTGAAGGGAGGGTGTAAAGAAGGTAAGGGACCAGACTCTTTTTAGTGGTGCCCAGTGACAGGACCAGAGGCAATAAGCAGAAAATGAAACATGTGAGGCTCCGTCTGAACATCAGGGAACATATTTTTACTGTGAGGGTAACTGAGTTCTGGACCAGGTTGCCCAGAAAGGTTGTGGAGTCTCCATCCTTGGAGATATTCAAAAGACATCTGGACACAGTTCTGGGCAACCAGCTCCAGTTGGCCCTACTTGAGCAACAAATTGGTCCAGCTGACCTCCAGAGGTCCCTTTCAACCTCAACCATGTGAAAAGCTAGTAGCCATTATTTGATTTTGAAGCATATGGAAAATCTTATACACCGACTGGAAAAGGAAATGGGAAAAAAGATTCCATTCTACGTACTTCCAGAAATTCTGGAATTGTCCACATTTCTTAATGAGACACAAAAAAGCCTCTGATGGCAATGAGGACCATTGAACCCAATGCCAATACTTGGGCTAATGGTACTTATCAAGGAAGAGACCATCTATGCTGACCTTCTGCAGTAATTAGTAGACAAGGTATATGAAGAAACAAGAACCTTGGAATCACCTCAGTTCTACTTCCCAGTGGAAACAATTCCTCTTGGCACACATATTACCTCAGTTTTGCAGCACAGCTCTTTTGCAACTAATGGTTGAATGGGTGTCATTCTCAGGGGCAGGAGCCAAACAAACTATAGTTCTGCATCTGTGTTTATAATTTTTGGAAGAACCATGTGTAGAATGCATGTGAAAATGATGTAATCTGGCATGGTAAATTCACTTTTCTGGAGGGGAAAAAAATAAAAGAAGAAAAGGAAAGAAAAAATAGTTGCTGCATGTTGACATATGTTGGCCTGTGCCATTTCTACCAAAGACATTAAAAGAGACTAGAATCTTTTAATCAAAACTAATTGCCTTTCTCTTTATTCCATTACTGACATGTCCATTATTTAATTATTGGAAGTCTGCATACACACAAATCCCAAATCCCACGACAGTTAAAAAAGAAGGCTTTAAAGTAACTTTTGCTAAAGAAACTTTTGCAGAAAGAATCACATGTCAAATAGAGAACTGTCAGCCTGTTCTTTAAGTAATCATAATGGACTCTGTTTCTTGCTACAGTGTGGTATGTCTTAAAAAAAACAACTCATCCAGCCTACCATTCACTGCTCCTTGTGTTGCAAATGTGCTTTGCATATATCCACACACTTGATCATAATGAAAGTGAGTCCCAGATTTATATGAGCATATTGAGAGCCTGGCTGTAATGGTCCATGCAGTCTAACAATGGTACTTGTTTCCAACACAGCCCTAGTGCTGGATCTTTGCCTGGAAGATGCATGCAAGCAGCTTCTTCTTTCTTTTCTTTTCTTTTCTTTTCTTTTCTTTTCTTTTCTTTTCTTTTTCCTTTCCTTTCCTTTCCTTTTCCCTTTCTCTTTCCCTTTCCCTTTCCCTTAGCAGATTAAGAAAAAAAAAGTTAATATAATGTCAGAGAAAATAGGAAATTCAAAAGTTACACTTCCTGAAGCAGTCCTCTTTTGGCCATGTTTCGCATTGAAAGCCTAACCTTGTACCATCTCTCTTGTTCATTGTATTCGTTTTTTAAAGAACAACATAAAAAAAGGCAGGATGTGATGTGGTATTTTAAAGACCCTGGGCTTCAAATTGCTGCTGTTTAGATGTTAGAATGTGCCCTCACTCTCAGGCAGGATTAGTTAACACAGGCTCAGTGCATGAGAAAGCTTGTGTCAGTTTTCTGTTTGTGAGATTGTACATCAACTGATAGAGCGCTCCAGCCTCATCCAGGGCTGTGCACCCTCAAACTGATCTCATGCCCTTCCTGCAGCTCCCTTTAGCAGCTGTGCAGAAAAAGGGTCAACAGAATTTAATGCTGTCCTTCCCCTGCCTCAGAGTCATCCAGCAAGTAGCAGTGCTACCAACGCTGCCTTGCTTGAATCAGATGGATTTAAAAAGGTGCCCAAATGACACACGTCTGCCACAGTGCTGGGTACTTGACCACAGAGGTTAGACAAAAATTGAACCATGTACCTCCTTAAGCTAATTTGTCCGGTCATAGCCCAGAGATTTGCATTTAACAGTCTTGAAGATTTATAGAGAAGAGGAAGGGGAAGAGGAGAATGATCTTATTCAGGCACAGAGATGATGATAGCTAAATAACTTAGTAATTTCTGTAGCTCATTAGAAGCAGCAAGATAGGGAAAGATTGATTTTTCTCCCCATATATAGTAAGAATCTAGAAAATGAAGCATAAAATTTCTTTGTACCTGAGACACTTGATGCCTTCTTAGATTGGGAGGAATTGCCCTCGGGAAGTGTCCCTGTAAGAAATGTTGTGAGCCAACATGCCCTGGTCTGGACTATGTGCTTAACTTTTACACAGTTGAAATGAGCTGAAGCTACTCTTCTCCAAATGTGTTTTTTTCATAACGGATGTTTCACACAGTGAGTAAAGTATAAGGGCGATACCTTCATATCCTCCCTCTCGCAGGCCACAGTAAGATGCATTTTATTAAATCGGCAAAGCCTTTAGACATAATTTATGAACATTATAAAAGAAGACAGCCTACCACAGGTTGATTTCTCACCTCTCCTCTGCTCCCCACAGCACCCAGCTCTATATTATCTACATAAAACACTGAGGTCCAACAGCAGGAGGTGCTTGGACTACAGGGAAGGGAGGAGATTCATCTCACCAAAATTTGAATGTCTCCAAGAGGATGAATACTGGTTGCACTGATGTAAAAGCTAAAACTTTCTGTGGAGATTCAGAGAGTAAACTTACAGTGATTTGACCCAACATGGATATGTACAGCATAGGGAATTACATTTCAGCTAGAGCTTCTCTGAAATGGACACTGTTAGGGCATAATTCACCTGTTGATTTTAGATGGTTACTTTAATATGAGGTGAAAAGGGGACAGGTGTATAGCAATACTTCCATTGTGTACTTTGCCAGCTAACACTGGTCTACAGCTCAGGCTTCCTTGTGAGAACCTTTGGTCTCAGAGATAAAGAGTCTCCCCTATGAGTCTGGCTTCTCAGGCAGGTTTGTTTGAGCATGATACACCATATTCATTGTCTGCTATTCAGCTACACCTGATGTATCATGTCATAAATGACAGTAGAATCAGAGCCTTTTAATTTTTAATGTATAACAGGACAAATAGTCTTCCTACACAGGGAAGATAAGCATGGCTGCTATGCTGCTATGCAGTCCTGCTTTCAAATCCTGAAACAACTTCACTTTCTCATGAAGGCAGACTGTCAGTCTCTGCACGTATGTTCTTGTGGCATGTATCCAGTGGGAAGAAAATACATCAAAATGTCATTGATCCAACATGCTCTGAATCTTCTAGATCTTCTACAAGTTTAGACTATCATGTGCTTAGAATGAGTTTTTAATTGCAGGATGCCCAAAGTTCTTCCTGGAAAGTCTCATGGAGAAATAAGGGTTTGGATACTTCATAACATACCTGCATAAGTCCGACACAGCTGGGATGATCTGCGTCAGCTGCACATGTACCATGTACACATGGATGGCTGACACATGCTTAACAAGTTCATTAGGTCTCCTTTGTACGAAGTGATGCATTGTGAGTGCATGTGGTATAGATCTGAAGCCTTTGAGGAGAGTTTGAGCTCCTTGTGTGTTGACTTGTCCATGTGTAGGGCACATTTGTCAGTCTTCCAGGCAATAAGAGGGAAGCAAGTGTTCCTTGGCTGCTCTGGCACTCCTGAAGAAAAGGTGAAATTTCTTCTTTCTCGAAGTCAAAATTTCCAGGTGGAAAAGAGGATATACCCAGCCTCTGCACAGGACATCCAAGCTTTGCCCAGTCAGCCTGCAAAGAGTGAGCCTGGACTGCCTTGTCCCATTACGTGTTACCTGCCCTAGGACAGTGTATGAGAGTGTGGGGTGCTGGCACATGCCTAGCTGCATCCCAGATGTGTCCCGTCCTCTCAGAAGGGGGATGAGGCTGGTGCTGTATGTCCAGAAATACCTGTGGTCCCTGATGGAATGGGGGGTGGGCACTAGCTACTTTCTCACTTCCCATATATTCAACTTGTCTGGCTATGGATGGAGGAGGACATCTCCCAGGCAAAAACAGTCCTGATCTTGTCTGGTCTCAATAGAGACTTGGTCTTTCAGAGTTAGCTTGACATAGAAAAAAAACAAAAGGAAGGAAGGAAGGAAGGAAGGAAGGAAGGAAGGAAGGAAGGAAGGAAG